>JBAMHX010000014.1:4436301-4450438 GCA_037177515.1 Pseudomugil tenellus | reverse complement strand
TCGAGAGGGAGTGTAGCTCTGGATTAATGAGTCAAAGTAGACAGGAGCCATTTGTGTTATTGTTTTGTAAGCCAGAAACAAAGATTTATATTTGATGTGTGTGGCAACTGGACACCAGTGCAGTGCGATTGGCAGTGGAGTGACATGACATGCTGCTGCTGTTGTTTCCACTATGCAGGAATTTTAGTAATTACTGTCTAGCTCATTGTGACAGTGAAGGCCGTTGGTTTATTGTCCTGGTTTGAGAAGCAGGAGTGAGTTTAAACTTTATCATGGGATTAAATGTCTTGTTCCGCCTCCTTTTCCAGTGTTAACCATGCTCTTCTTTTGAAATGGTTCCTTTTGAGTAAAATTTCATTGTCAGACACTATTTTACATGATTTATTTGTGTTGTATGTCCTCGAATAAAGAAAAAAGAAAAAAACATAATCTGTTCAGATTTATTTTTTTATTTCCAAATCCAAACTTTACAAGCAAGTTTAGTTTGTTTTAACTATAAAAGGAGCATTTAAAAGCCCCCGCTTCTCCTGCAGGAGTGTGTCAGACTCAGTCTTCTCTGAGGGAGGAGAACGAATCCCTGCGTTGGCAACTGGACGCCTACAGGAATGAGGTGGATTTTCTGAAGAAGGAGCAGAGCAGAGGCAACCGTCCAGACGACGATCACACACATCTGCACAGTCCGGAGGCTCAGATCCAGCTGCTGCAGCAGAGCATGCACAGCATGCAGCAGGTGGGTGTCTGTCATGGACCGAAATGAACACATTCATTTTTGCACTTCTGATTCATTATTTTAACACAACAAATCAAACATCTACACTGATACCTTTAAGGCATTAAAGCAAAGAGGCAGAAGTATCATGAGTAAAACTTCCCTTTAGATGTATCCTGGATGTGGAATTACTACTAAAGCACAACATTGCATCCATAATGGAAAAGGTGGCTTCTTGATGAATGCGCATGCTGTGCAACCTTCAAAGAGACCTCCAGGGCACGAGGCAATATTTACTCGTTACGTATGCTTTTAGGGTTTTTTTAAGCAAATAGCTGGAAATTATGTATTTCAGTAATAGCACATAACCTGACACAAGTATTTAGGTTTATTTAGACTCACAAAAACACTTATTGGGGTTATACATATGTTTTAGATAGGTTTCTGCTTCTTATTTTGGATTCTTACAAGTGTTTCAGTGTCAGTAGAAAATACCTGATCCAGGAATATGCGGACATGGTCGCATAAATATTTAAAGTTTGTTTTTCCAAACCTGTGACTGGTGACATACATTTAGGCATCTAAGCAGTTTACACATTCCACTAAAGGAAGAAACTTGCAAAATAGTTTATGATTAGGGTATATTAAGGTAAAGAAAATACAAGTAGAACATGTCTAAACTGTAAAATGTGTGAGGTTTGCAAGTCTTTTCCTAGAAAAGAGAAATTCTTGACAAGGAGTCCCTGAATGAGGAGATCTGACAGACTTTGGTTAAATCAAGAGCAAACATATAAATATCGATTGAGTAAACCCTGAGAACTATTATTCACAGAAATGTGTATTTCCTGTACAGCAGATGAAGCATAGAGGAGATGTTTCCTACGTTTTTTTAAGAACTATGTAACAGATCCTGCCAAACACCCAGAGCAGCATCGCTATCCTGAAAGTACTGAGTCTTTTTCCTCGTAGAGTCAGTTGTGGGGATCAAATTTCCCCTCAGTGATTTTATTTATGTTTTCGTTGCTGATTGGAGTCAGTCCTCGAGGGCCGCTGATTTGGAGGTAGTTATGTTTCCTGCTGCGGCAAATCTGAATCGGAGGCTTTTCTAGAACTGCACACTGGAGGAAATCCATTAGTCTGAATCAGGTGTTCTGCAGCAGGAAATATTACAACCTGCATGACAGCAGGGCTCGAGGACTGGACTTTGGACCAGCTGGCGGTTGCAGCCGCTAATATTTGAGCTGCTGTTTGTCCCCAGCAGGTAAAGAATAAACTCCAATGTTGCTTTTACACCTTTTAAAAGCATAAATTTGTCCAACTGCAGTCATATGTTTACAAAAGCTCTGCAGAAGTCTAAAATACTGAAACATAAATATGTGTCAGGTAACAACTTCTCATCATGTTGCGGGGGGTTCTGTCAACTGTTATGATTTTGTGACTTAGCAGCATCATGTATGCCAGTACATTAAAAAAAAAAAAAAACTTTTACCCAGTAGGGGTGTTTTGATTTTCTTTTGCCCCACAAATCCCAATATTTAAAGAAACACCCAGAGCCCTCATCTTCCCCCCTCTCCATCACACAAGCATGTCTGAATTTGTATCCTAATAAAGTTAAAAACCATCCAGGCATCATAAAAGCCACCTATCTGAAACATATTTGAGTGTTATTGGTGGCGTTAGGGGGCCCCCGAATCAAATATAGCCCAGGAACCCAAAAAAGTTTGGACCAGCCCTGTTGACAGGCCAGTAGAAGAATCATTAAAGGACACTTGAAGGTGCTTTAATGCTCCACAGTTGTTTAAAATCTAAAACAAGTCTTATCACAAAAAAACAGGCAACTGTATTTAAACAAACAAAACGAAATGCAGTCCTGCTGACTGCTGATTCAGAAATCTCCCATAATCCCTCGCTGCACTACATTCATAAAGCAGCTCAGAAAGCTTGTTTGGAGTACAACACTTGTTCTGCATGAGTTAAGCTAATTTACCTCAACTTCCTGTCTCTCTTTATCTGACGTGACAGCACTGATAAAACATTAGAGACAACCTCCAACACACACTCGCTCACACACACCCAGCAGCCAACTTCACGTCTAACAGTGTGAGTAAAAGTCACCCTGCTGTCGCCTCTCATTAGTCACTCACTGCTGTTTTGGTTTCTCTCAATCCAGACCGGCTGCTGCAGCTAAACAAAAAATACATTTGCTGAAATAAATACGTTCTCGTAAACGCCATCTGAAATGTGATGCATGCTGTAAGATTAACATGACAGTGTGACGCTAAGATATAAAACGATGTATGATGAGAATGAAGTTGGATGTCAAGACTTTTCACCTTTCAGGACATGTGAGTGGATCTCCAGATTGAGCTCACACTCTCTGGGCTATTAGGCCTCAAATCTTATACCTCATCAGTTATAATATCCCCGAACGCAGAGTGTCTGGGATATAACAGTTTTGCCACCGTTCAAGTACAAATGAAAGGTCATGACCTCAGGATGCATCTGGGAATGACATCCAACCTGCCTGGTTTAAATTCTAATTAGTTAATTAGTTAAGGTTTACAGTCTACTTTCTTCATTATTGACTTCAGTGAGGCTCATTAAATTAATATGATAGATGACTTGTTAGTATAGTTACGCGGTATTAAATGTATGTCTTTAAATTATTGTATTGTGACTATTGGAGGATTGAGGAATAGGAGGATTGGGGGCGTTAAGGCGTTGCTTCCGACGGCATAGGCCTTTTTGATCATGTCTTAAAGCCCAAATGAAGACATCTAGATGTCTTTAACTGACTGATGGATGAAGACTCCAGTCCATGAGGGAGGTATTCAGGAGGTTGTCGTTGTTCCTCTGGTTCAACATGTCTGTCTGAAAATAATGGCTGATTCTTGAAAAGTTTGTCTTGTTTTATATGTGTTGGACATCAGAAACAATGAAAACCTGCCAGATTCTTGTTCTGGTAACCAATTCAGCCGTCTAGACTTCAGGAATTAGCTTGTTCTGTTTGTGTTCTCTTTACTTTTCTCTTGTTTTCTTATCCTTTTTTCTGTCCCCCCCGGTCATGTCCAGCAATGTCGAACTAAGATGTAACTAAAATAAATAAAGGATTCAGATTATCAAGAGGAACTTTGTATACATGTATATACATATAGTTCCTCTTGACAGAATAAATTTGCTCAGCATGACACAGCGGACAGATCACCATTCTGCCTTTTATGCTCGGCAAGACAAGGGAAAAAAAAGAATTACCTTGTTTTTTAACGCCTTATTCAATTGAAACTGCATATCCTTACTTTTCTTCTGTACTTTCACATGTAAATACCCAGTGTTAGCAAGATAGCACGCATACACACATTTTATTTGTGGCTCTGACATCAGGTTGACTGAAAGCAGCATGGTGGTACCATCTCACAGTTCATAAGCCTTGTATTGAAAGTGGATCATTTAAAATGTAAAGTTTTTTACTGAAATAAGTATTTAATTAAAAAAGACACAATAATCTGTCTTAAAGCTCAAATTTTCTCTGATTTTGTCATTTAGCAACTCCTAAGTCTGCAGGAGAAGCTGTCCAGTAAAGAAGCTGAGCTGGACCAGGCAAGAGAGGAGCATCGCTACCTGGAGGGGGAGGTGCTATCACTCCGAGACAAGGTGTGTTATCTTACTCTGGTTACTCTAAGAATAACATAATGCTAATATTATCTGAAAGGAAGATAAGAGGTGAAATATATGAAAGTGTTTAAAAAACGCATGGGTGGTTAGCATTGTAGCCTAACAGCAAGCAGGTTGCCGGTTTGATCCTGGGCTCAGGCGGTGGCCTATCTGTGTGGAGTTTGCATGTTCTCCCCATGTTAGCGTGGGTTCTCTCCGGGTTCTCCGGTTTCCTCCCACAGTCCAAAGACATGCAGCTTGGGAATAGACTGATTGGTGACTCTAATTTGCCCTTCGGAGTGAGTGTGTGTGGTTGTTCGTCTATGTGTATGGCCCTGTGATAGACTGTGTACCCCGCCTCTCGCCCTGTGTCAGCTGGGATTGGCTCCAGCCCGTTTGGGAATAATAGAAAATGGATGGATGGGTTTCAAAAACACTTCAGTATATGTTCAAAGTGTCTTGGATGGATGAAATTAGCTTACACCAACAGCCAAAACAATAGTTCAACCTGTAAGATAATAAACTGTTGAAGAGAAATTTACTCTCATAAACTGTCAACATGTGTTTTTGTAGTCTCTTTAAATTGCATTCAAAGTCAGTCTTGGTTATTTTCAATTGTGTTCAAAGTATTCGCTGAGAAATGTCATCCGGGTGGTTGCTCTCCAGATGTGCCATGCAGCCACTAGAACACCTGCAAACAGAGATGCAGAATTTTCAACTGACGAGTCATAACGAGCCAAATTTTCCATCATTTTTGTAAACCAGACAACACAGTATCCATGATTTCAATTCAAAAGAGCTTTACTGGGGAGAAGACGGCAGTGTTTCTGGATAGTCTACAAATATGGTTTCTTCTTTTTAGGGAGGAGTTGTGGGGGGCACAGTGAACCGTTTGCACAGGCTCATAATGGAAAGCTACCTAAAGATTTAAAGTCAGTTTTGATTATTTGTGTCTCTTCTGAACACATGTTTGCACATTTTCTGACTCTTTCGACGTAGTGGAGCTAAAGTAGATGATTAGCAATATTACATTAAATTTGCTTCATAGTTTTTAGGTAAATCTTTATCTTTGAGAGACTTCACCTCTCTCAGGTGCTCTTTTTATATCTGATCATGTTACTGGCCTTTTGCTGCTCCTCCAGCTGTTTCTTTTTAGTGCTACTTCATTTCCAGCTTGTCCTTACACCAGTCCCAACTTTTCCAGACGTGCTGTTCCCATCAGATTCAAGATGAGCTCATATTTGTGATTTAATGTTTTCTCTGTCTTATTGTAAAAAAATTGCTCATAAACTTTGCAGATGCAAAATTTTCATGTTATTTACACTTAAAATAGTCTCATAACCTTATAGGATCTTAGGTTGTAAAAACAATATTATTATTTATTAATAAGGCCCATGCCGTCATAAGCGACAGTGAGCTGTATATACCCGAACACCCCCAATCATCCATTAGACACAATTCAATAATATAAAGACACACATGTTCAGTTAAAAAGGTGTTAAAACTTTAAACCCACCTGGTAAGACATCAGGACAGGATGCATGCTGAGGTCATGCTTTTATTTGCACTTAATTTGAGGTTAATGAGATGAATAGCTCCAGAGATATGGCTAAAAATCAGATTTTTCATGCAATAAGCGCTACTTGGTTGGGAAACCATAAATCCAAATATTGTGAAAGTGGATACAGATCGTCCCATAAACAGGTATACTGAGTATCAAAATCCAGTTGTAAAAACTGTTCGTGTAATCGGGCTCACACGAAGGATACCCAGCTATGGAGATGCCAGTTGGAGTGAAACCATAATGTCCCTGACACTCCACGTTCGGGGATATAAATATAAAAATTATATTTCTGACATTATCAGCATGTTGTTGGAAGAACAATGCTCAGATTGCCTCTTCCTGCTTTAAAGTATTCTGCCTTGTAATGATTGTGTCAGCAAGTTGCTTAAATGTCTGGTTATGCAGTCATTGATGAAGAGGAAGAAGAGTTTAGGGCAGAGAAGGGAGCAGAGGCGGTGCGAATGCTAGTCTGAACTGTCTGAAATTCGGACAATCTGTTCTCCTACATGATACAATCCAGCTGTGCAAAACAAAAAACATCTTTTTACACTCTGTAACTGTGGAGATTAACCCGACCCTGCTCCCATCTGTAATATGATGTAGATGTTCTTCCTCACTAGACGCATTTATGCTTTATTATGCTTGTGTCTCATCAAGGATTTATTCTATAAACAGCATAGTTAACATCACGTTATCTTTTTTTCTGTAATGTTAAACAGATGCTGTTTAAAAGCTGACCTCTGCTTTCAGCGCTTTGTGTTCTCTTGCTGCGTTGCTGTTTATGCCTTTATTTGGCTCCAATAAGCAACCGTTTATCAGAATCACTGCTGCGATTTGAATCCTGGAGGATGAGAACATTTTCTCCCAAAGTGTGAAAATATTCGCTTTAAGCTTTCAGGTCTGTGATGCATCATTGATGGAAAGGCTGTTTGTCTTTGTTTATTGCTTCTTTCACACACAACATCCAGAAACTGTTGCTTTTTGCTTTGAAAACATGCAGTGCTTCTAAATATAAAGGTTTCTCCACATGTCAGTCCAGTGTGGCAGATATTTAACCTACAGGGGATGCGTGTTGGTTCACAGCAACAACCAGAAGTGTTTCCACTTTCTAGACTTAGAAAACATTAGATAAGTTTTGCATATTTTCCTTTGCAGATTGTAATATCCATGTTTTTGTAAAATGCTAAACTTTGTTTTATTAAAACAGTTAAAATTACATTAAGTTTAGCTTTATTTGTATAACATCACAACACAACAACGTCATCTCAGAACACTTTATAGTTCATACATTACAAAAAAAAACAAGAAAAATACAATGGAGCTTGGTCATGAAGATTTATATGTCAGGATAAGGATTTTAAACTCTATCCTAAATTTAACAGGGAGCCAATAAAGAGATGCTAAAACTGGAGAAATATCATCTCTTCTGCTAGTTCTCACCAGAAGCCTCGCTGCAGCATTTTGTATTAACTGGAGACTTTTCAGATGGGATGTGACAAAAGCATTGACTCATTTTTCTGCATCACTCAGAATGTCTCTAATTTTTGTTTCTTTATCAAAACCTGCTAAAAGAAGCTGTTTAAAAGGTTGTAAATGAAAATGTTGTTAAAACTTTTTTCCATCATGATGCTCGGTTGTTCATGCAAAACAGTGAATGAAAAAGATTTCAATCTCACAATACAAACACTTATTCTTGCTTTAGCATATTTCATGTGGACAAATGTTGCTCCAGTATGAAACATTTTGAGATGAGAAAAGCTGGACAAGCTTTCATGCATCAGTAACATCACACACAGCCAGCTGAAAATGATTTTTCAAGCTTTCTGTTTTTCCAGTTGATAAAATAAATGAAAAGGGGAGTTCATGCACACACACACACACACACACACAGAGCTTTATGAAGGCTGCTATGGCAACAACAGACTTGACAGCATGTTTTTTAATCTCCTGCTGAGAGGTGAGCGGTGTCACACAACAGCACGTGTGTACACCAAATGCTGCCGAGTAAAACTATCATCTACTCATTACAAAGTTTATTTATGATTAGAAAACATCATTTTTAAATAACCGAATGTTCAATCCAGAGTTTTAATCACATCGAGACAACAGACACTCATGTTTTCTGCTTGATCGGTTCACTGAGGCACGAAGCAAAAGTTTTATTTTCTATAAATGTAAAGAATTCAATTTTACGTAATTTACATGTACAAACTGAAGAATCACCTTTAATTTTTACATAGGTTAAGAAACAGGAACAGTTAAAGAAGAGGTGACTATGCAGGCTGCAGGTTATTCCTGCTCCAACTCGACTGACTCACATTCAGTTCATCCAACAGCCTATGAAGTTTGCTGCTCATCTCATTGAGTTGATCTGTTTTACTTGTTGGCTGCTCATCATTCTATATAATTCTGTAATTAAAGCCAAATAATTCTGCTGAAATGAGGAAAGCGATGAAGTCCCTCCGGTCTTTCATCTCATACTAACCTCAAGTCATCACTGATGTCAGAAATAGTTCCTGGATAAGTATTTTCTTCCGGCGCCCGTTTTTAATCTTCCGTTGTTCACATGGAACATAAAGGTAGACGTGTTTCTGCCCATTAGTTTTTCATCTCTCCTTCTTCATTCTCCATTTTAAAGCTTTTTTTTTTTTTTTTGCTGGGACTTCCATTTTCCTTTTAAAACCTTCAAATTATGTTTGCTTCAAATTTTAGATGTTGACTTTAACACAGTTAAATTACATTTCTTTAGGAGTTTAATAATCATTGTTTTAACCAGCTGCTGCCCTGTTTGGGTTTCCTGTCAGTCAGATGTAACAACTCACTGAGGCGTGTTTACGCTGAGCAGCAGTATGCAATAGTGCCTTCTGGTCTCTTGCTTGCATGTGTGGATAAAACCACAGAGTTAATAATGGAGTCCTGTGATATTTTCTTGCAACACAAGACAAGTTCTGTCAAAATGAAAGTGCGTACTTCTTTAGACTTGTGCTCGGAAGTCGGATTTACAGAGTTCCCAGGCGGAAATACAACATGCCCTCTGAAGTGGGGAATCTGGGCGCAGACCCACCTACTTTGATGATGTGTTCAATTTAAGTCGGAAGTCGGAATGATATAACTGAGTTGGGAATGTTCACGATGACAAAGTTGGAAAACCAACATGGACGTCGCCAGGGTCCCCTTTGTTTTGGCTAACATGTTAGCATCAGTTCCAATGTTAGCAAAGAGACTACATTTAACACTTTTATTTAGTATTTAGTATTTACTTTTAGTATTTAGTGCACACATTTTGTAAACGTAATCTCTGTGTAGACGTTACGAAACGCTACAGTGAATTCTAACTTATGTACAAATAAACATACATTTAAACATAAATGTATGTTTTCTCTTGGTTTCTATTAAATTCTGTGTTGGTGGGGCTGCGCCCACTTTCCCAGTCAGATTTCAGACTTCAGAGGACTTTCACGTTGTATTTCTGACTGGGAACTCAAAAAATCCAACCTCTGAGTACAAAATGAACGCACCCTGAGTTTACTAGTAGAGATAGATGCCCAACAAAACAAGGCTGAATGAAACCAAAAGGAGAAATACATTGATGTCTAAATGTACTTGTTTATTTGTACATAAATTGAAGTAATTTAGTTTTTTGTAACATCTACACAGAGATTATGTTCACAAAGGGTTTACTTGTCCTAAACACTAAATAAAAACATTGCATGTAGCCTGATTGCCAACAATAGAAACTTTTGCTACTATGTTAACCTCTGATGAAACCTGGAGGAGTCCAATCATATCCAGCACTTAATGTGATGCTTGATCGTTCACATCCTCTTGTATATTCAGGCTTTACATACATATAGCACAATAACAACAGCTAATCGCCACGTTATGTTTATAGTAATGCGGCTATTTAATTTATTTGGTCTGTTGAAGCAGAACCTGTTGATGAAACATTTATGCCATCAGATGCAGAGGTTGCATGCACCTAATTAACTAGCGGTTAGCATGCAAAGCTTCTGTTGTTGGTCTTATGAAGAAGCAGCACATACTGGGATATGTCATTACAAAGTTTCACTGCCCACTAGAGGCCTGGCATGCACACTACATCGTAGCTGCAGCGTAAACGATCCACACATTTAGTTTGTGTTTTATAAGCTAAGGTTGTTTAACCTCCTGGTGAGAAACCATCCTGTATCCTTTAGCAGTGGGCTGTGTGCACACTATCAAACAGCATTTTACATGTAGAAGGTCAGTGGATCGATTCCAGGCTTCACTTGACATGCCCAAGTGTCCTCGAGCAAGACACTGAACCCTGCATTGCCCTCTGATGTGCCAGTCAGGGTATTTGGATGAATGTGCCAGTAGTATAAAGAGTTTTAAGTGATCAACGTGACTGAAAAAGCGCTATATAAAGCAAAGTTCATTTAACAAAATGCACAAAAAACAACTTTTGCAAATTGAAAAAAATTGAAAAGAAAGAACACGGCTGCTATTTTTTCTCTCTCTGCACACATAAAACTCTCCTTCCGTTTCTCATTCATGGTTCTGTGTAAACTAATAAAAGAAAACTCCACACAAACTGAGTCTTTATTTCTTCACTTCTTACAAAACTTAAACAAAGAAAACAGTTAGTTTTACCATTTAACTCTCATCAAATGTCCTGTTTCTCTGTCTTTGCAGCTGCTGAGCAGTAACGGGGAGGCTGCAGAGGGAACCAACGGAGAGCTCCATGAAAAGGTCAAAACTGAGACAAAATCTTAAGTTAATTCTCTCTAAAATGTTTTACTGTTCAGGCAGTTTTACAAGACAGACAGCTCATCAGAGGGGTGGATTTATGGCTCTTCTTTCTGAGCTACAGTTTTAGCTGTTTGGGGTCAAATGAAACCAGATGAAGATGCACGACACGCATTTCTCATATACTGGTGGCAAAATCACATTCAGACAAAAAAAATTACAAACTCATTTTAATATTTTTTTTATTACAAATTAGTTTATATTAACTTGGAAACATTTCTAAAGTGATGGATGAACGTAAAGAAAACCATTTAACATGTAAAGAGGGAAAAAAATCAGTTTAATGAATTTTAATGAATTGATTTTAAAAGACTTATTGAGATGTAACAAACTGAATGTTGTTTTTCCGGAACATTTAAAAGAATAAATTCTGAATAAATGTAACCTTTAATGCAAAAAAACACAAATCAACTAAATCAGATTTTTTCCGTAGATGAGTGGATTACTGCCTGTTTTTTCTCATCTACTGAGAGATATTAAACTCATTACAATATATACTGATATTTCTCCAACATATCAGTGTTTTCAAATCTGTTTTAAAACATGTTAAAACGATAAAGCTCTGAAACGGAAACGGCTTTTTACTTGATAAATGAAGATGTGCGAATTGTGCGACACAGACCTGTAATTTTCTCCGACAAAACCTTTTAGAGACCCGCTGTTTACAATTTATACAGAAAGTACAATAATACAGTATGTCAGTACAGTTGCTTTGGTGTTAAATATTCATAAATAAATGAATATTAATTTTATTCATTTTTCTTCACAAACAACATAAAAATGTTCACAATACTCATCTTATTTTAATATTTTATTTTTACAAACACAATTTAATTTGATTTGATTTGTTTAAGTGATTCTGTTTTATTAATGAAATGAAATGAAAAATACTTTATTTAACCCTTTTCAGGGATAAATAAGTTGTTTTTGTAACAATAATAAGAAAAGAAAAAAACGATCGAATGGTTTCGTTCTTGATGCTGATGGCGGCTGGAAGGAATGATCTTCTGTACCTCTCAGACCTGCATCGAACCTGAACAAGCCTCTCACTGAACACACTGTTTGATCGCTGTGTTATGGAGAGGCTGGGAAGAATCCTCCATCATCTTCATCAGCTTGTGCAGCATTCTCTTTCGTACGATCAGCTCCAGCGGCTCCAGAGTTACTCCGATCACAGAACCAGCTTTCTTGATCAGTTTGTTGATTCCTAGTCTCTGGTCTCTGGTTCTGATGCTGCTGCCCAGCTGATCGCTGCAAAGCTGATTGCACTTTCACCAACAGACTTGTAGAATATGTGCAACATTTTGGTTCAGATGTTAAAAGATCTCAGCTTCGTTAAGAAGTAGAATCTGCCCTGACCTTTCTTGTAGATGTTCTCTGCTTCTTTGCTTTTCCACTCAATTTTTTAAATCAGAAATGTTCATCCTAGCCTTTGTAATAAATATTTTGTTTTATTAACTTAAAACTTAATGTTGGTTATTCACGTCGTTTTCAAACAATCGTAGCTTTAAAACCTGCGTGCAGCTGACAGCAGCGTTCCAGGTGACGTCGTATTTTTCTTATGTTGCTTTGAAAGGCAAAAGTGATCTGATCCCATGTTTGATCACAGACATTTAAGAGTTTAAATGAAATAAGATGTATTCATGGAAAGTCAGATGGAAAGAGCCCATCTCTGGTGATCTGTGACCAACCCTTCTGAGCTTTGCAGCCGTTACATTCTGACAAACCTCCGTGATTTCCTGTCTGCTTGAGCAGAGGATGAACGCTCCTCTGCAGCAGTTTCTGTCTTATAACGTTGTACAGCTTCGGCTCCTCTCTCTTGCTCCATATTTATGAAAGCTTTAAGCAAATCTCGTAAAGGTGTTGACATTACACCTATGTGTAAATATTCTAAAGAAAAACTCTGTTATTAAAGTGAAAATTTCCCAAAGAGGTTAAAAATGAATTAGCAGTGAAAATGCTGCTGATTCAGCGTTTTATCCTCCATCTCTGTCACATTTTTTTACATTTCTTTTGTTCTCTGTGACTCAGACTCCTTTTTATTCTGCAGAAAAAAACAGCACTGTATTTTTTGTGTGTTTTATCTAGTGTGTGTGTTTTAACAGGTCATGAATGGATGCGTTCCTTCTCTGTACCTCAGCAGAGACCGAAGGAGTGAGTTTCTGAGAGGAGGCGTTGCATCAGAAAAAGAAGCTCTGCTTTTAGGTAAAAACAACCAGAAACAAACACTTAAACTGTATTTAATTATTTAATATAAAAAGTTGCGTTTCTTTACTTTAAAACATACTCTAGAGAAGAATCCCACCACAGTCTCTAAGCCACTTGTTCCAGGAAGCCCGCACGGCTTCAATGTTCCTGCCGAGCAGAGACGGACAGATGATGCCGCTTTCTAGCTAAACTGGTTCTGATTCTAGACCAGTTAAACACATATCAGCTACGAATGCAGCTGCATCTTGTTTCTTCCTTCCAGTTGTGTTCACAGCAGCAGGAAGCCAGAAAGGTTTACCTGAAGAGTATGTTTACCTGAATCTCTCTTCATTTTGGCTTTAAAATGATCAAAGTTAAGACTGGCGGCATAATGACGTGTTGTCTGTAACTACATGCAGCATCATTATATTAACAATAACCTGCAGAGAAAAAACACTTTTAGATGAAACTCGGGCTATTTATCATCCTTTATATCTGAGCCTTCCAGTACGCAGCTCCTGGTGGATTATGCTCATACTGGGACTACAGATTAATTTGACTGGAGCTTAAAATGTCTGAAACATGAATGTAACTTGAGCAGCAGAGCTGCTGCATGTGGGGACGTCACTACACTGATTTCCATGTTCACTGCACAGCTAAGCTGAAAATTAAAGATGGCTTCACATCACTGCTGCGGTCCAGTTTTGGTGGGACTGAATTTCTTTCTGCAGGGTTGCTTTCGGCTGCTTGTTTGAACCGCCTTCTGTAACACAGCAGCATGGAGAGCAGAGTGGAGTGATCTGTATTGTGCTGCTCTGTCCCCAGCAAAACAAACAGCAGCGCGTTTATCTCTCTTAGTGGTGCCAAGAAATTCCTGATATGAAGGCGAGAGGAAGCAGAGCTCTCTGTCTTCCTCGCTGCCTGCCTGCAAGCAGCTGCTGCCAGAAAGGTTTTATAAAAGCACCTGCAACAGCAAACACATACGTTTAGATTATTCATTTTATTTTATTTGTAAAAGTCATATGATAACTGGCATATCAATTAAATGAATGAAAGACAATGAAAAGAGACCAGAAGCTGATGGTCATCCCAGTTACTGGGAATGATGACAGATTCCACAATATTTGCACTTTCACTTAAATTTCCCTCTGGGGATGAATAAAGTTTATTATTATTATTATTATTATTATTATTATTATTATTATTATTATTATTATTATTATTATTATTATTATTAT
>JBAMHX010000014.1:4424360-4436201 GCA_037177515.1 Pseudomugil tenellus | reverse complement strand
TTATTATTATTATTATTATTATTATTATTATTATTATTATTATTATTATTATTATTATTAATAATAATAATAATAATGTCGGCGGTATTACAATTTTGCCGCATCCGCCGCAGAGAGGATGAACTGGTTCCATTTTGAGCGAATGATAATTTTCAGCTTGGCCACAAGGGGGGGCTCACGCCTGAATTCAGTGTTGGCTACATCTCTGAAACTATTCATCCCATTGGCCTCAAATGAAGTCTAAATGAAAGGTCATGACCTGAAGATGTGTCACATGATGACGTTATACCTGAATGTTTGTATATGTGTTCCATGATTCAGCAAATTGAAAACTTGCCGTCGCCTCTGATGGCGTCATTTCTTGTTAACTGATTTACTTTGGTGGAAACATATGTTTTGACGGCAGGACGTCCAGAATGAAATCAACTATAAATGCAACATTTTGTTAGGATTATCACTTTGCTCCAAATAATTTAGCTGGTTTTAAGTGTACTAACCTGAGTAAAGGCTGTTGGTGTCCCAGTTCGTTTCCCAAAAACAGACAGATAAATAAAGCCACAAGCTGCGATGTAGGGCTTCACCCAACGGCAACGCTCGGCCTACGTCGCCACTGCATCTCCCGGCGATCTCAAAGCTAACACACTAACCAGAAGTTACTTACCGAAAGTGGCTCTGTGTGTCATGGTCTCAGTCTTTAAAGGGTTTTGCTGCATTAAAGTGGTTGAAAACTATTTTTAATCTGCTATCAAATACTAACTGCCTTTGTGTTTGCATGTACTGTACTTCCCCCGGTTTGTCAGGACTGACTTTCCTGCATGTCTTAGATGTTTTCCTGCACCAATAAACCTGATTCAGGTTAATAAACCTTCTTATTGCATTATTTTCATGTGTGTTAAAGTACAGAAACATCTAATTGCACAGTAGTTGGTCTTAAGGACGAGTATTAAGAAACACCAGAACAGCAGGTAGACTCACTAGTAGCTTTCCTCTCATCACCTGTGCTCTTGTTGCTTGCCAGGTATTAATTTGGTGGCTTGGAAAATAGGCCCAGATGATAAGATAATTATATCTTATATTTATATACAGTCAACTCGTGTGTCTGGAAAATAATAGTTTCATCACGACCGCCGCCGCCGGATATCCTTTGTGTTAATAAAACGTGATAACTTGAACAGTTTTCACAATTGGATTTTGATACTCAGTTTATCTGTTTAGGTCCCCAAGAGGACGATCTGGATCGAATTTCACGATTATCAGATTTATAGTTTCCCCACCAGGTGGCGCTTTATTCGCAAAAAGTCAAATTTTAGTCTCTATCTCTGGAACTATTTGTCTCATTGACCTCAAATCAAGTGTAAATAAAAGGTCATGACCTCAGGGTACATCCTGTCCTGATGTCTTACTGAGCTGGTTCAAAGTTTTCACTCCAGGTGGAGCTTTGTGACTGAACATGTGCGGCTTTATATTATTGTAATGTGTGTATTGGAGGATTGGGGGTGTTTGGGGATGTACCCCTAGCCATCACTTCCGACGGCATAGAACTTGTTTATTTAGCAAGACTTCATCCAAAGTGTTGATGTCATGAGTTAAACTTTAAATCCTTCACTATCTAAAGGGGGAATCAGATTAAAAATAAAATAGAAAGGAAACGGAAAGTAAATAAGTGTTAAATGAGCTTAAGTTAACCTATATATTCCATTTTATTATGAAAACACATAAAGTTAACTATTTATATTGATGCAATGATGGCGTTATGCGGCATGCTCTGCGCCATTAGCAGCACCGTTGGAATCATCGTACTTCTAAAGTTTACTTCTGCAACCCTCTGTGTCGGGTTGGAGATCCTTATTTGACTGTTTTGCTCTTTTTGGATGTTGACTTGTGAAAGCAAGCTTCTGCAGCAGAAGACAAAGCCCATCAGCTGATCATCCTGACATCAGCAGGTGATGGATGTGAGCATACGTCACAACAGATGCTGATTGGACACACTGCTGTAGGAACTTCCTGTATCTGTCGGAGAGTTCTCTTTGCCTTCCGTCTCCCCCCTTTGGCTGCCGTCTGCCCCCAGCTCTCCTCTGGTGGCACCGTTCCACATGAGCAGGCCTGGTGGAAAGAATTAAATTAGCTCCGTCTGTAATTGCCAGCGTTTCGCCACATAAATCAAGGAAATAAATATTGGCTGTGCCGGATCCTCCAGGGATGCCGCTCGACCCAATCTCTCCAACCCCCCACCCCCCCTCCCGCTGCATGACTGCATTCTTCTGCAGGACCGCTCAGAAGTAATTAACTTGAGAGCTGTTTCTGCTCCTGCCAGCTCTTTTTTTGTCATTTGTTTATTGTGCAGTCCTTCACGAGGATGCTGATTGGCTGATCTGCTGGACCTTACTTGCAAAACCTTTAAGAAAACATGCAATCTGCAAAGCAGCTCCCTGGTTTCCTGGCACTGTTGCATGTTTTTAGTGACATATGAAAACGTGGTTGCAATTTTAGTGGTTTGATTTTGCTAAACACATGTCTGAGACATGTTTTATCTCTATTGTCATGTTTTTGTTTGTGCTGAAGCCGTTTCTCTTTTGACCTGAAGTCCTCTTCTGCAGGTGTTATATCGACCTTCCTCCATGTCCATCCATTTGGTGCTAATCTGGAGTATTTGTGGTCGTACATACAGAGACTGGACTCGAAGGTAAATGGAGCGACACAACACTGCTTTTCTACAACACAAACCACATAAATATTGCATTTAAATAATTCTTCTTTAGCCCATAAGCATATCAGATGTTGGGGGAATTTACATTTTTTTTGTATGCATGGTTTTATAGGGCTGCATGGCGGGGCAGTGATTAGCACTGTGGCTTCACAGAGAGAGGGTCACTGGTTGGAGCCTCAGCTGAGAGCAGATGAAGCTTTCTGTATGGAGTTTGCATGTATAAAGACATACATGTTAAGTTTATTGGTCCGTCTCTTGTCCCTAGGAGTGTGTTGGCTTGTTTGTCTCAGTGTTGGGACTGAGATGGACTGGTGACCTGTCCAAGTGTCCCTGTCTCCTGCTGGGATAGGCTCCAGCTTCCCCGTGACCATGAATTAGACTAAACATTAAAGAAAATAAATGAACGAACATTTTAAAACACGTCTTCATATCACTGCAGTGGTTCATATAAATGTTATGGCTTAGTTTCATCTGGAGGTGGTGGCAGACAGTTTGCAATCATACCGTATGTTTAAGAAGTCTCTGCAGGACTCCGTAGGTTAGCTTAGGCTGTAGTCCGACTCCAGCTCACGTCTTATTGAGGTAAAAGTTAGTTTTGACTGGCTGATGCATGCGATGTTCAATAGGAGTGATTGGCTGAGAAGGGTGCAGGCCGAGGTTGTGACTGAAGAATAGGTTGTAAAACTGTTTCTGCAGCTTCTGTTTTCCTGCTACAGTATGATAAATCACATGAAAGACTTTGTGGATTTATTTCTCACTGCTAGTTTTCATGAAGCATTTCAATCCCACGGCTCATATGTGGACCTTTTCCCTTTTACACCTATTTAAGTCTGTATTTTTATTTATTTCACATTGAGGAAGGAGAAATGCAGCTTCATCCTGTTATTGCTTTATATAATGTTCTAAAAGTTCTATTTATATATATATATATATATATATATATATATATATATATTAGTTTAGAAGTTAAGTATTTTTTTTTGTAAGATTTTGCACTAAAGGAAACTTCACATTGTGCTCAATAATTGATTCAGATGTGATGAATGACTGAGTACCTGCATAAAATGATGGTCAAAGTGACGTTTTTCAGTCCTCGTAATGCATCGCAATGTGATTTCCTTTCTTTAGAGAACGATGTGCGGGTGTTTTAGCGGCTCACATGCACTAAATGAGGTCTGTTAACTGAAAGTCCTGATCTGATGCAGCAAGTAAACCAAGTGGATGAAAAATGCTGTTTCAGATTTCACTAGAAGTGT
The DNA here is from genome assembly GCA_037177515.1 of Pseudomugil tenellus. Taxonomy (NCBI): domain Eukaryota; kingdom Metazoa; phylum Chordata; class Actinopteri; order Atheriniformes; family Pseudomugilidae; genus Pseudomugil; species Pseudomugil tenellus. The sequence continues at coordinate 4,432,238 of JBAMHX010000014.1, read as the reverse complement.
AACGAATGGAAGTCCGGAGACAGAATTAAACTGAATATACCATATTTTAGTCATGTATAGAATGATGGAGAGATCCAAGTCGGGTGTCCTATTGCCAGTCAAAGGTCGAGATAAGGAGCACAGATGAATCCGGGAACCAGTCTAGAGCCAGGGAGTCGAGCCGAGGGAGAAAGGGAAGATAGGCTGAGGGAGATCCAGAATCAGGCAGAAGTCGGCAACGTGAGATCAATCCAATAATATCAGCAGCAGGAGAGTCAGAGCCAGGGAAGGAACGCAAGAACAGGCACTGAGGATGGGAAAAGGCTGTTTGTGTAGATGAGCAGTGACTGGTGAGCTGAGTATTATATGGGAGTGAGGGAATGAGGATCAGGTGCAGGTGATCAGGTGTATCCGGTGGCAGGTGGAGGCGATAGAGCTGATTAGGTCCAGAGCTGGGTGTGGCAGAGACAAGGCATGACAATAAGAGACATCGTCTGTCTTTATTGAAAATACTCTTGTGGAAATCTCCGATTCTTTTTAAGGACAGATGAATAAACTTCAGCCGTTGCTGAGGAAGGTTCCTAACTGAGTGAAATGAGCTGGAAGTATTTAAGAAGCAGCCGTTTGAATCCTCCAAATACAACTTCTTTATTATCTCTGTTGTCAGAGAAGTTTTGGGAGTTTTATCAGCTTAAACCTTTAAGAGATGATCCTGCCTTACAACACGTTGAGACCCTGAAATGTCAAAGCAACATCAGATTATGTTTATAACATCTCTCTTACTGTGATTATGTGGATAAATATAAATACAAAAGCAGTTAAAATGGCAATCTGCATATTTTTATTGTAACTACTTTAGTATCATCTAGTTAAATATCATATTCCAAATAAGTCACAGTAGCTATAAAGATGAAAATAAGTATTTCCATGAGCTTTCTGGATCTATTGATGCGTTCTTGTTCCCAAAAAGACCTTCAGCATGTCTTTATCGCCATGTTTCCACCAGATTGGCAAAAAATATCTTCATTGATTGAATCCATTCTACTACAAATGTCTGCTTTCACTTCAAGCTGATTAAATAAAACTGCTTTTAATATATTTAACTTTCAAGGTTAAAACAGGTTCTTTCAATAGGAAGCTTTTAATTTCCTGCAAATCTCTGATTTTTCTTCTGTCAGGTATCCTCCAGTGAGCTGGAGCGTCTCATGGTGCGTCTGCCCAGCATGTTCAGGCAGGAGCTGAGCGGTGTCGGCGCCACTCTGGAGAAACGATGGAAGTTCTGCGGTTTCGACAGCCTCAGCTCGGCATGACGCAGGAACAGCGTGCACACGCGGTGGGAAGCTGCGCCAGACTCTCTCCACGCCTCGGACCTTTAGTGTGTGTGCGTTTGCCCGTATGTGAGGTACAACGATCCTCATGCTGGACGAAGCTTCAAAAATCCTCAAAGTTCATTCAGGATGGGGGGCCCAGGGGACGTTTTGCTCTGATTATTGCAACAAGCTGCAGCAGGACGAGTTTTAATGCCGTACATCAGTCTGAAGACTCGACTTCTGCTTCAGAACCGAATTCCTGGTTGTCTGAAACCTTCCGGCAGCAATTCAGTCCATGGAAGGAAAATCTGTGATACCAAAGTTGACCCTTTCGATGTTTCAGTTCATCTCAAAGCACTTTTACAGACCAGCTCAGTTCGGTTCATCAATGCAGTTTAGATAAATCTACCAGTTTATAATCATTCTCATCTAAACCCAGTTTATAAAAGATCATTTTATATCTTATGAAATCAATACAGTACATTAAATTATCAGTTTAAATCCACATCCTGAGCACTGAGCAGCAGGATGGAAAGGAAATACTCCAGACCTGGTTATTGGCAGCCGTTGTGTAGAAGCTGACTGCACCATCGGGTGGGGGGGGGTTGCTGGGTTCCTTGTAGAATGAAGATGACCCCACAGCTCCAACAGAAATCTGTCATTACACAACTTTTCGTGGTAATTTTGTTCTTCCTGACTGTGTTGGTGAGACGTTAATCATCATATGTCTGTTGCTTCATCTTCCTCTCGAGCTTCATGTTTTTATTTGTCTAAACTATTAAGATGTTTGCTCCCTGAGGACTTCCGCCGGACAGATCGTACCCCAAGCACGAGGGATCTCATGGTGACTTTGTGGTTAAAGGGTTTTTTCTGCAGTAAAAACTACAAACTACAGGAAAAGCTTTATGGTTTAAGTTAGTACAACTCTCAGAAGTATTGAGACAGCACCACATAAAGGAGAAGGAAAGTGCTTGTGTCTGCAACTGATGGGCTGAGATGATCACAAAGGCTGTCTGAGTGAATGCTCACGTTTGTTCGTTTGTTTGCAGCATTGCGTTATATCTGCATCACTTGCAGCAGCAAAACGTTTAAAGCTGCAGCTCTTTGAATGGACATATGAGGCTGTTTCCAGTGTAAAGCCTTTCCCACATTTTCCATGTTCCACAGATCAGTTGCTGTACTGCAGGGATCTCCAAACCCGGTATTCAATGCTTCCCTGCAGCAACGGGTCCCATATTATGAGAATTTTACTTTTATGAGCTTTTAACCTTCTGTTAGTGTTAATTATACCTTAAAATGTTCCTAGAAGTTTCATTTTTCATCCATGCGTTTTGTAGTTTTTGTGCAGCTTAAGCAGAGCAAACGCCTGACCCCACTGCTCTAAAGCAGCACAGTGGAGGCTCTACCCACCCCTACCTGAAGTTTGTAGCGCTCCATCTTCCCCAGGAAGTGTGCCTGTTGTTGCTGCAGCATTCTTGTCAATGTGAGGGGAAATGGGAGGGGCTATCTGCTGCTCAGTGCGGGTGGATGAGCAAGAGGAGCTGGGAGGAAGCCACAGTAAGCCGTCCCCAGTTCCAGGTAGAGACCTCGCAGCAAGAAATGAGGGACATGGTAAAACTATAGTATGTTGCAAAATGCATCATATCATAGATATGCATGAGATAGACTGTGAAAAAGTAAACATAGCAAAATATGGAACCTTTAACAGACTTGCGCAGAAGTGGACAACATGTGATCATCACTTTAATTTGCATCAGATGTGTTTCAGATGGGAAACTTTTTATAGGATACTGGCCCTCGTGGACCAGATTTAAGGATCCCTGCTCTACTGGTTTAGGATCTGTGCCTAACGTTGCATCCCCAATTGGGGGTTGTTGGGATCGGATGTCCAAACTGGGCCAAAATGACCATTGTCAAGGCCTTATCTGAATTATCTGTAGGGCCATCTTCATTTATTCTCTGATGAAAAGTTTCCAGAGTTTAGCAAAACAACTGGGTAATGGAAACCAACCAATGTGGTCTTTTCTGAAAAGAAATGAGAAATTGAAGCATTTTAAGGAAAAACTGAGTTTCACAATGGACATGCACTATCATCAGTAGCATAAGCTCATTAATTCTATTTAATTTTCCTGTTATTAGTGCATTAGTAGCTGTGATTTATAGACAGCGCTCTGCTTTTCAGATTCGCCATTTTCAGCATAAGCAGCAACATGTATGTATCACCAGCTGGAGTTTATCGAGCTTATTGGAAACATTATGTACACCTATTGAGCATCTCCTGATATTTATAACATGTTGTGCACAATCTGAGGATAAAAAAGAAAAACTGGAGTGAAGAGTGTAAACAAAGTTATCTGTTCATCAATGTGAACCACCAAGCGGAGGCTCAAGAAAAGTGATTATTGTAAGTTTTACATCAAGCTTAAATGAAGTTATTGCAGGATAATAATTACTGCCGTAGGCACTGAAGGAGCTGCACAAATGAATTTATTTATTTCCAATTTCAGGATACCAGTCCTGAAATTGATTTATTTTTGTGAGCCAGTGAAAGAGAGAAAAAAGTGATGTACTCAATAGCTTGCAGCTAAAACAATTACATGCAGTCTGCAGCACTTCTCTGCTCTTAAAGCAGCATTTCTCCGCAGGCAGAGCTGCTCCGAAACTGTAAGCATGAGGGCGAGTAAAGTCTAGTGTAAAGACAGATGTGTGCACATGCGTTTGTAGCACAACTAGCTGAAAGAAATGCATGTAATGTTGGTCTATACAAGCCATTCAGGGTGAAGCTTTTAAAACGTTTGCTTTTATTCGGGATGACTCTGCTCTGTTCGCTCTTTCTGCTCTCACCCATCTTCACACCTTACACTTCCTGTACCAACTCACCTCCCACGAGCAAGATTTTTTCCTCCGATTGCTAAAGATTGCTTCAGTTGTAATGCTTAACGTGATGTCAGACCTCACAGCCGAAGCCCGTCAGTTGTAAATACAAGCACTCTGATTGTCCCGAGTTTCCGCAATACTACGGATGAACATTATAGATCCGAGTATGTCTCAGCGATTTGTCAACAATGCAAACCTAAATACAAGGGAGACTCGGGCTACGATTCCAACATCTGTAACACGATGCAAGTTCATCCAATGCTAGGGGCACATAATGTTTGCACAAACATGCTCAGCATCAACATAAAGCAGGATTGTCATAAAAAAAGACATTTTCCATTGGTGAAATTCTTCTACAGATAAAATACTTTAATCCTGCAGAGTCTCTGGAGCCTCTGCTGGATCTGTGGGAAAACATGTGCTCCTAAAAAACCACTACATCTAAGATGGGTTATTTAAAAATATATAGTCCAAAACATGGGAGCTGTTTCACATGATGGATCTGCTTTTTGTTGGTTGAGGAAATAAATGAGCCCTTTAACCAGGAAGTTATGAAAGTAATGTTTGGGGAATATTTAATGAAGAGAGTATGAAAGCAGAAAGATGAGTTTTTTAAGTTTGATATGTGGATGAAGAGTACGTTTTATCATTCTGCTTAATTTATTTCTTTATGCGGAAGAAGTTCTCTGAATGTGGCAGGCGGGAATGTCTCATTGCCATCAGTTGCATTCTGTTATTAAATATGATAAAATGGAAGAAAAAGGGAATTGTGGTCATTTCTACTTAATTTTAAAACATTATTTTCAAAATATAAGAGATGAGAATTCACTGAACATTTTTTATTGGTTCAGTAGGTTTTAAAAAACTAAAAATGGATTACTTATTAATTTTATCCAACAAACATGTTTTATGTGTTTGGCCCTTATTCCATTTTTTTAGTGTTCATACAGACCAGATGACATCATCAGTATGTTTTCTTGAAATACTATAAAGTTTTTTTCTGTTTTGATGAACAAATTTTCCTTTTCATTAAAAATTACTTGATGCAAAACATTTATCGCCAACTCCTCCCGTACATCCACTATGTGGCGTCTACACGGTATTCCCGTGTGCGCTGGCCGTCTGCCCACAGTCCAACTACATGGGATGGATCAGCAACCTATCCTGGTGTAGCACCCTCTCAGCTGACAGCAGCTGGAACATCTGGCCAATCAGAAACCATCAGTCAGATAAACACATGACAGAAAATAAATAGTTTTACAATATGCTTCATTTGAGAGAAACCAAAAATGTTGAAATGAAGTTGTGGTTCCCAAACTTTTGTTTTAAGTCTGTTAAAGACTTTTTACATTTGTGTGTGTTTAGCTTTATGTTTCTGTTGTGTATTTTTTATATCTGTGTAGACACCAACATGCAGATTAATTAAATCAAATTTTACTTATGCAGCACTTTTCATCCATGAAACGCACCACAAAATGCTCCACAAAAGTAAAACAACTTCAACCTCCCACCCAGAACATAGACACACACTGGCACATTCTCATGTGCATATTAAAGAGTTGTCACATGACATGGATGATAAATGATGTCACAAACTCACTAGTCTGTGCAAGTTGTCTGTACATGGTGTTTTACGTGGGACGACACAAAAAAAGTGGACCTAGTATGCAAAGGTCTTTGAAAAAAAGAGCAAATCTGGATTTTATTCAGTGTTTTCCAATTTCATTTAAAGATTTTATCCCATATAAAGTATCCGATGCTGCAGCTATAAATGCCTGTAGTCACTGATGCTGGAAGGATGATGTAAAAGCAGTGAGCTGCTACTGATGCAATGCAGGCGTAACACACAGAATGTCGCATCAAAATCCAGGTCAAATTTTCACTGTGTCAAACACAATCTTTGGTAAAACTGAACACTTTCCTTACAAAACTACTTCAGCATGTGGAAGATTAATTCCTCAGAGGACAAACTTAAGAAGAAATTCACACAAGCTTTCATGGATATGCTGTTCTGCTCTGCAGCTGCAGTCTTTTCCTCTGCAGTTCCTCGCAAGTTACAACCCTCGTTATGTTGCAAGAGACTCTGAAAGAACGAAAAAGCGAATAAGCAGCACAGAAAGTTAAGATGTAGCTGTGATTTCTACTATTTTACCTTATGACTTTAAAAAACTAGTGATAAACATGTTCATTAACACTGATTTCTGTTCATGAGTTTAACCAGCGCTTTCAAGTACGAGTATCCCCAACGGGAAAAAGTATAATGGAGACAAAAAGGACATGTCCTCTCATCTGCTATACAAATAAAGCTGTACTGTATTGAATCTTTCATGATTGTTTCTGAGATGACATGCTCAGGAGAGAGTTTAATCCATACAAAAGTCATGTAGATGAGTAGAGGTCAACGAGCTTGTCTCTAACTCCATCTCTAATCCTCACACATCTGGATTATTGTCCCACAGTCTGGTCTCAAGCATCACAAAAAGAAAATACAAAACTCCAGTTAACTCAGAATAGACTTCTTGCACTTTGGTGCAAATCAGACAGTTTTAGTTGATGGTTTAAAAACGTGAAAACCATTTTCTTCTGGCACGATTCCTCATATGAAACACTGGTTCATTGTTTTAAATCATTTTAATTTTAAAGCAGATTGAAAATCCACCCAGCTGGATGATCTGGTCTGGGGGTCCTCCTGTCCTGCTTCTGATCTTCAGGTAGACGGCGTCACCTGAGCATGTTCATGTTTCTGTGAGCGGTTTTCACCCCGTATGTTCTGAATGTTGTCACTAAGCTTTAGGTTTATTCACTAACAGCCATTTTCCTTATTTGTGTTTCCATATGTTGCTCATTCATCTCTGGTGCTCCTGGCACCTGCTGGTTTCATCTTCCTGCAGGGCCCATGAGATGTGCTTTATGTTTATGTTCAGGTGTGGTGGATGGTATAGCGTGTGTAGTCAGATTACACCGGTTTCCTTTTTTTTGTTCTTTTTGCTTTCTCTTTTCTTTTCTGTCTTTCTGTTCTTTTTCTGTCCTCTCCAGCATGACATGTAAGTTCCAATCCTCCGATAGACACAATACATTAACACAAAGCCGCACATGTTCAGTCACAAAGCTCCACCTGGTGTTGAAGCTTTCAATCAGCCCGATATGACATCAGGACAGGATGCATCCTGAGGTCATGACCTTTTATTTACACTTGATTTGAGATCAATGAGACAAATAGTTACAGAGATATAGACAAAAATCAGATTTTTCGTGAATAAAGCGCCACCTGGTGGGGAAACCATGAATCCAATAATCGTGAAATTTGATACAGGTCGTCGTCTTGGGGACCTAAACAGATATACTGAGTATCAAAATTAAATTGTGAAAACTGTTTGGGTTATCGAGCTCACACGAGGATATCTGGCAGTGCCGGTGGCGGCGATCGTGATCAAACCATTATATTCCCGACACTCTGCGTTCGGGGATATAATTAAGAAAGAATACAAACTATCAAGAGGATTTTTTAAGCAACAACACAGCAAGCAGACAATCATTCTGCTTTAATGCTGGACAAAACAAAAAAGAAAAAAGAAAATCCACCCAGCAGCCAAATGTCCTCCAGGCCAAACAAAGCTAATTGTTCAGCGGTGTGATGCTGGTGTGTGTGTGTGTGTGTGTGTGTGTGTGTGTGTGTGTGTGTGTGTGTGTGTGTGTGTGTGTGTGTGTGTGT
>JBAMHX010000014.1:4369138-4384591 GCA_037177515.1 Pseudomugil tenellus | reverse complement strand
ACCTGTCGTTAGCTGCACTGTTAATTTCCAGCCCAGCTAAATACTGGAACTATCTTGCTATCTCATCTCTACATCACACACATGTATGGAAGGAAAGGTGGCAACAGACCCCAGGTTAAAAAAAAGCGAAGTTCTCCTTTAACTACACTTTAAATCCTCTTCTCTTTGTGACTACTTCCATGTCAGCCAGGATTTATCTGTACTTTCTGTCCTGTGTGATGTTTGCATGATGCTGTCTGGCTGTCACTAACCTTTAGGCCAAATCTTCTCCCGTTTCTTCTCTCTCCTGTTTCATCTGCTGTCCTAAGTGGTTGATGAGGTTCAAGGTAAGAGAACAACACCACCCTGTACTGGGAACATGTTTTTTGTCCATATGGATTTGAATGCATAGTTTTACTTTACAATAATGGCTGCTTTACTCCAACCAGAGCAAATTTACACCTTTTTTAAGTTCTCTCACAGCTCACAGACATTTTCTGTGGTTGCCATGATCAGAGCGAGCTGTGATAAAGAATAAAAAAAAACCCACCCACTATTAATCCCTTTTTACAGCAGCGGCTTTGGAACTGTGACCATTTTACACATCTATTAATTACCAAATAAGCTTCCATTTCACTTTCTGAGGACATCAGTTAATGGCTAAAAACAGAAGAAAGGTTGTTGCTCCACTTCAACATGTTGTCAAAGGATTTTTTAACCAAGTAAATGGGTCATCCTCTGACTGATTAAGGAAAAAATAAAAGCATATTAAAGAACGCTTGCCTGCAAACCAAAGCTTTCAACCAATTTAAAAATAAAGGGAGTGTCATCAAAAGAAGCCAAAGTGCGCTGATGATTCAGAAAGCGAGTTAAGGAGGGGGCGGTTGTTTGGTATGGAACGGTCAGAATGTGACATGTTTAAAGATTTGACTGACTTAAAGCTTAAATCATACGGCAAAAAGGCAAAATAGCAAATAGCAAGGTCACCTGAGGTGTATGATGCACCGATGAGTCCGGAAAACGACTTCAACTTGCAGCTTTTCTCATATGAAGGCTCTCCTGCTGACATGATGAGGCTCTGGCCCCCAGTTAGTTATGATGGTTATCTTGGATCATCATATATATAACGATTCTAACTTTCTATTATTTGTTTTTTTAGATCTGAGCCAACTTGTAACATCGTATTTGTTCCTGCAGGTGAACGGCCAGCAAAACACGAAACTTGGAGGGGGTCTCTCACGATCCAACCCTCCAACCCAGAAGCCCCCCAGTCCTCCAAGGGCCGGCAAGGGGATCTTAGGGTACGTATGAAGCTGTCGACACCCCCATGTACTTTGTGCATATCCTCTTTGTTTAGCGTTTACTTTAACTTGTACTTGAATGTCTGTTGTTCTGCTGCTTTTATAGCTTTATGTCATTTACTCCGTGTACTTCCTGGTGTCATTTGTTGTGACTTTTGTTGCATGTTGTTTAGATTTTTTTAGATACAGTTTGTCTCTCGTGGATGAACGAGGCATCCTGCAGCAGACTTATCACAGATTTGACCCTGCAGTGGGGAATCTCACACACACATGCGGTGAAACTCAGTGCTCTGAGGAATAACGTCATTCACTGTGAAAGCTTGTTGTTATTCTCTCTCCTCACACATCTAGGTCAGCCAGCTGTTTCTTTCCTTCCTCCCTCATCATTTTCACTCCTTCTCCTGTCTTATTGTCACATTTTTGTTGCTTTTCCTCTCCTCCTTTATTCATTCTGTCTCACTTTCACTCTGACGCTCGTGTCTCTTCTAATCTTCTTGCCTTAAATCTTCGCTCTGTCTGGATACATTGTTGTAAAATCAGTCAAATCAGTTTCTTAAAAATAATAGTTCGAATTTTGGAAATAGTAGCAAAGTAAGAAATAAGAAATTTGATGCAACTTTGTGCAGTTTCAGGTTCTGATACGTTAACAGATCAGCTTGAGCTCTTCATGTCTGCTCCTTTAGCAAGCGCTCTATCTGACCTCAGACTCGCTTAATTAGCAACAGCTTAAAATTACAGACCATTTCTAGCCTGTGTTCATTATATTAACACTTTGTTATATTAACGATACTGAATTGTTTTTATTTAATGAACCAATAGAGATTCATAATATATGAGAGGTTAACTTTTCTCTTAAAGTTGAATATTTTACTGAGATTTTCTTTTATAACAAAAAAAACAAAAAAAAACCAATGATGTCCACAGAGGGTTTGAGAAAAAGTGAGTCTACAACTGCTGAATTGTGTCTCTGTGTTCAGATTGCTCTTAGTTTTGGCTGCAAAGTTCACAATTTTACGTAAACTGGATCATATCCTCCTGTAATTATCACGGTTGCCACAACTGTTTATCAAAAGCTAAAGTACAGAATTAACTTCCATTTCATTCAGAGGAACGTTAATTTCATCTTAATGTTTTTACACTACCCTCCTGCAGCTCCTCTATTCTGTAGTTTAAAAAACAGCAGTTTTGTGTGATACTGTGATAAATGTCACATATTAAAAAGCAGCAAATCAATAACTTAACATAAGGACAGAAAATAGGAAGTTCTTAAAGTCACTGTTTCCTATTTACTTATTTTGTTAGTTTATATCGATTTTGTTAGTTGTTTCTTTTTACAAATTAAATATCAGTTTACTTGTGATCTTATATAATATATAACTATATAAGTATAACTATATAGAACCCCACAGTTTTCATTTCAGTTTGTTATGCTAAGCTAACAGGTGCTGTCTGCAGCTTCATGTTTCACACACCAACATTCAAGGTATTGTGCAATTAGCCAAGTTTATTTGTATAGCATAATTTAACAAAATGGTTCAAAATGCTTTACAGAAACATTAAAAATAAGAAGAATGATTTAAAGTTAACACAAAAAGAAAGGAAAAGGAAATATCAGGAAAAAAACTATTAAAATGGTCTATTCCAGCTTAAAGACACGCTGGCAGATTTGGACTATAGATCAACTGAGAATAACGGTATCAAAGTACTTTTCTCCATATTGGAGCCCAAGGTTTACTGCGTGATAGCAAATACGTCTTCCTGTATATTTACACACTTGCCAGAGCCACCAGGCTGAGGACAAAAACACAACTTCTTGTTCCTGTAACCTGCTGATTTACCGGCTGTTGTTCCTGATTTAACAGCATGAGAGGATCCTCTTCATGTCGATTGAGCCGTAGACCGTAACTAACATGAAAACATAATGACACATACTCCTGGTATGGTGGTAATAATTTTAAAGAACTGTCGATGCTGTTAATATGCATTAGTGTGCAATTGTTTTGGTTCTCTGCTCCTAGACAGCCACTGTTTTTTAAAAATAAAGTCCATAAACAGCGAGTCAAAGTGTGTCTTTGTAGGAAAGAATGAACAGAAGCAGCTTAGCAGTTGGTTGGAACTAAGCTGTGGTAGCAAGCCAAGTGTGCTGTCTTCACAAACACACAAACACAAATGTTCATGGAGGAACAAGGAACAAATGCACTGCAGTGAGCTGGCTGCAAACAGCAGGCCCTGTGACAACACACAAACACATTATACACGTCAGCGACAGCTCAAACATTCACAAACAGTTTTCACATTCAGAATTCATTCTGCACCTGTATAAAGCTCCATTCAGATGGCTTAGCAGTCAGGATGTTCAGCGAAGTCAAACTACACGATGCACATATGCACATAGACACGTTTACAACAACAGCAATAGCCAGATCACATCTCATCACCAGGACATCTTCTTAAACAGAAAATCTATTTCTTGGATAAAATCTATACAATTTAGAATTAATTCTAATTTTATTTACAATATTTTTTACAGTATTTTTGTATTAATATGAGTTATTTATTTATTTTTATTATATATATATATATATAGCAGCAGAGTGACTGCAAAGCGTCTTGGTGATGAAACAGTGCACATAGACACGTTAACAACAACAGTAATAGCCAGACAGTATTTGTTGGCACGTAAATGCATCATCTTGCTAACTGACAAGCAGGAGATTTGCTTCAGGGTCAGGGTGAAAAATCTGCAGAAATGTAGATGTTTGCATTCTCTCGTGCCACCACATCTTCAGAGATGTAATTCAGGACTAGGGCATGTGTGGAAGCAGCAGAAAGGAGCATTTCCATCCATGTATTTTAACATTTACTCACTATATAGAACATAGAAGTGGTAATTCGCATTGCGATGTTAAATGAAGACTTTTCATCCAGACATTTATTCTGTTTTGGCTGTTTATTTTTGTGTATCCTTGTCGTGTGCCCTCATTTTGCTGTTTTTCTGCTTGGATGGTGCTATTTTGTCCCATATTTCTGCTCTGATGCAGCATGAGTTGAAATTGTCTTAAAATACACCCTGACCTTTAAACATGACTTGAACAGATTTATGCTGCTGCAAGGAGGCAAAACTCAGACTGTTCCTCATGTAGAAAGAACATAAAATTGCAAATGTTTTTCCCATTAAATTGTCAAATTGTATTTAATTACACTCAACGATAGAGCGGATTAACACTGGACTGCTCTGTAGCGCCTCACCTTGTATCCTCAGCAGTAAATATTTATGTTAAAAAAAGAAGAAAATAACTAAAATGTAAAATAGGGCTGTGAGATATTATGAAAGTAACATGTTAACATGTTTGTATTTATGTCTACTAACATCAAATACTGAAAGAAGTGTGCAAATGTTATTTAAATAGCATCCAGCAAATGTTGCTTATTCCTGTTAGATCTATCGTTACCTCTGCTAATGTTTTATCTGTTTGTTGTTTGTTTGTTTGTCATAACTCAAAAAGTTATGAAATTTTGAGAGTATATCCAGAACGAGAAGATGAAGAAGTGATTAAATTTTGGAGGTGATCCGGATCACGTCTGTATCCACGAAGGGTTTAACGGATTCTTTACCACTGTGAGATAGCCACTCATGTTATTGCAGCTGACGCCTCCAATTGACTGTTTCTGTCTGCTGTTTTTCACTCTGACGAAGATCATGTGTGACTGAGTAATATTTTAGGATGCGAGTCACATTATGAGGGGGAACTGTGAGCTTGGTGGAGGTTTGTGTTCTCCGAGGGCTTTTCTAGTTTATTCTGTCGTTCTTCCCTCAAGATATTCTGCCCTCTGTCTTTCTTACTCTGCTCATCGATGAAAGTCATTTTATTTTTACAACCTAGGAAATGTGAAGTGTTTTGTGATGAAAGATGGAAATCACATCAAGCAGATTGTTTTGTAAAAACGTTTTCCTAAACTCTCAGTATTGTAGTTGCTTATATGAGACACTTGCTGTGAGGCGGATCCCTGAACATCTATCCTGTCCCGCTGTCTGATTTCTTGCCTGTGTTCTTATTTTCAGATGTAAGTCGCTTTGGAGCATCTACTGTAGAATAGAAGTCAGTGTAGAAATTTAAAAAAACCACCAAAACCCTGTTTGCATCCCTGTGTTAACCCTGACCTCACCCTTACCTCTTGCATGCACAGGAAGAACTCCCCTTACAGGACACTGGAGCCAGTGCGCCCCCCAGTGGTGCCCAACGATTATGTCTCCAGCCCAACCAGAAATAATATGGCTGCCGGACAGCTTCCAAGTCCGGTCCGCACCGCCACCCTGAACCATCGACCGCGAACGTACAGGTAGCAGAGCGGACGTGTAAACATGGCTGCCACAGGATTTCCCAGCTCCTTTCCTCTGCTCATCCAGCTGATGCTGCTTGCACCTCTCAAAACTCAATATTCAGCACATTTATATGTCAACATTTGGCAACATTTCTGTCTTTATTCAGCTTTTTAAGTCAAATTGAGTCAAATGTGTAATGAATGCAGTTCAAATGTATTTATTACTTTACTAAACTCACAGATGTGTTGAATATAAAGCTTTTGATCAACGACATCCTAAATCTCTCAATACATCCTTCTCAGCATTTCCTGCTTCGCTTCTTCCATTTTCAGCTAACCAGCTTGCGTTTCTCTGAACATGAGCACATTTTTTGAGAGATTTATTTACTGAGCCTACATTTCACACTTTGACACTGATGGACAAAGTGTATCAAAATCTATTTCAAGAAACCTTTTAAACTCAAATCGTCCCAATAAAGAAGGAAAAAACAGCTTTTACTGAAATAAGCTGAAATGGACAAAAGTAATCATAAAAATATCGTTACATTGTTTCTAATTCTGGTTCAAAAAAGATATTTTTTAAAAACAAGAAACAAATATTAAATAAAATATATTACGTTACTCATAACGTAATATTTTTTGGACAATGGTGTTTTTGTAACTCCCAGTAAGACCTGTTGATGGGATGTTTTCCTCACTGCTCATCAGAAAACTGCTTTCATTTGTCCAGGACTGGTTTTTGTTTGGTTTTGATTATTTTTAAATAAATTTAATATTTAAAATGTCTAATAAAAGTAAGTTATAGTTGATCAAATTTTTATTTTATTTCTCCTTTTCAGTCTCCAGTTATTTGAGGACACATATATATCCAAAACACCTGAATATTTTTTAAATAAATGAACAAAAAACTTCTGTAACTCGTTTAAAAAAGCAAAAGTCATTTTTTTAGTTTTTTTCCCAAAAACTTTGCTCATGCTTCATAACCTTCCTGCAGACTTCATTTTTTACTTTACTCGGCCTCTGCTTTGGCTTCTGCTCTGCAATGACTCCTTTGTGCTTCTCTTGAGCTGATATTAAGTGGCATTTATTTAATTTTGCTTGATTTAAAAATAATTTTGATGTGTTTTTTTTACAGTAAATCATGAGTTGATCAAATTATTTGATAAATGTTTAAAAATAGAAATAGATAGAAACAGCTCAGGTCTATTTTCCTGATGATTAATAAATATCTGTTAAATCACAAATATGTGAACATTATTACTAGTTTATCCGTTCCAAAATATCATATTGATATTTCATATTTTGGTAAAATGTATTACTATTATTGTTTATATTAAATGCAGAAACAGTGTCAGCAGTATTTGTGCTCCTGCATGCATTTAAACATCCGGTTTAGTTTTAGCGCTGCAGACTGAAACTGTTTCATTTTAAATGAACTTTAGAGGCAATCAGACTGTAAAGTCTGTTTTATGGGACATTTATCTGATATTCAGTCTGAACAGTCATTCTGTTTCTTTCATTACTGCTTTTCTCCGTTATTCAGAGATGACGTATGTTCTGTTTTTCATTGTTTTACTGGCATTAACCAGACGTGAAGCTGCTGTTTCTCTGCAGGCCTTTTATTTCTGTTGCAGCTTCACACAAGATGACTTGTGTGAATATAAACACTCGCATGAATGCAGATGCGGCGCTAGTCGCGTGTTCACCTGATCCAACATGGAATCACCTTTATCCGGGACGTTGTCAGGCGTTTTACGCGTGTCTGTGTGTGTGTTCAGTGGTAGCAGCGGAGGCAGCCATCCCAGCAGCAGCAGTCGAAGCAGCAGCAGAGAGAACAGTGGCAGCGGTAGCGTGGGCGTTCCCATCGCCGTGCCAACGCCCTCCCCACCCTCCACTTTCCCAGGTAACACGTAGCACCTGACACACACACACACGTTCAGACTTCACATCTGTCCGTCTTGATGTTGTTTGGATGTGTCTGTCATACAGTTTGGTAAATCAAGCGATAACTGGAGATCAATCTTTTATTTAGCTTTATTTTTTATTTCTTGTTGTAATTGATCTGATTTGTGTTGTAATGAGTTTTTAGGTGTGTTTGATTTTACATAGTTAGTCTGCTAGGTGTAGAATAAGATAAAGCTGTTTTCTAAAACAAAATGGTCGGCCATTTTGGAGGACATCCATCTGCATCCACACTCAGTAAACATGGTTTAAACCCACGCTAGAAAGAAACGTCCTTAAAGCAGAGAGATGCACTAAAAAAAACAAGTTAAGATCGTTACAAGCTGCCAAACAACAAATCAAGTTCAGGTTTAGTTGAGTTAACGCCAGTTTCCGTCTTGTGTTTGGTGTCAGTTCCTACACCTTTAAAAATGGATGAAGAGCTGCAATGCGGCTGCAGCTCCGCCTTCATTCTGAAAATCCTCTTTATGACAATAAATCTCTGATCTTTAATAAAACATATTATCTGTTCACCTCTGCAGGGTTCTTACAGTCATGAAAAACCTGGAAAAGTTATTGAAAATATTTATTTTGTCAGAAGTTTTGGAAAATTCATGCAAATATATAATGTTTCATCAAATATCCACCTAAAATTGAAATTCTGCAATAAAATGCAAATTGCAATTTACATTTTGGATGTAAACCTAATGGAGCCAAAGTCAGTATTTTTCCAGCAGGACCCAAAGCACCAACCTGTAAGGATAAAACACCTATTTAACCCCCTATTGCGTCTGTTTTTTAGAGATCTGTGCTTACGTCCCATTAGCCCGACCAGAAGGTGCAAGATGTCATGATAATCAGTTTTGTTGGTCGTGGAAATTCCGTAAAAGGTTTTGGAAAAGTCATGGAAAACCACTCTGGATTTATTTAATTAATAAATATATTCTGGGTTCTAATGAAGAGGATTAAATCATTTATGTATCTTGTTTAAGCAAAAGGAGCAGTAAAAATATGAAAGCAAGCTGAAAATGATTGAAGACTCCCTGAAAACTGTTCTGGATCTGATGACCAGATGTTCCAGATGAAAACGTCAGCGTAGGTACGCAGCTCAGTGAAAATATGATGAAACTGGTGTAAACAGGTTCCTGGTTCCCCCAAAATGGCGGCTCGATCCCACAGTGCAGTGCGTGGCGCCTTCTCTGTTCGTTTGTGCTCATTGTGATCTTCTGTTTTAAAAGCTGCGAATATCAGATTAAAATAGTTTGTCACATGTGATGTTTGCTTTGACATCACTACCTTCTTAACTCCTTCCTTTCCTCCTTCCTGAAGTCTCCCCGACTGCTGGACCCGCTAGTTCTTCCTCCACTGCTCCTAACTCCTCTCCTTCTCCCTCTCCAACACCTTCCTCCTTCTCCTCCTCCTCATCCACTACAACCCTAACCCAACCCAGTGCACCGCTGCCACCAAACTCACCTTCACACAACACTGACTCGTCTCCTCAAACAAGCTCACATGCACCAAACACCAGCACCTCCTCACCTTCTGACCCCTCCCCCGGCCCATCTGAGCTCCAATCAGAGGCGTCTTCTCTCCCTCCTCCTCCTGCCCCTCCTCCACTCTCCTCCTCTTCATCGCCTGCTGAAGGTGAGTCTGCTGCTTTGTCTCTGTGGTTCTGTCTCTTCTTTTCCAAACTTTCTCACTAATAAAGAGAAATTAAAGAGAAATTTGTTCTGCCGACAAAGGATTTTCTGCCAGACATGTTGGTCAAAATAAGCAAATTCATTCTAAAATACGTAACTAAAGCACAACTTAGAATCCACAAACTGTTTAGTCAGCATGAATCAACCAGTAGCTCTAAAAACATCACCTTGTTCCCAGTCCAAATGCAACCAGTGGCAAGTAAAACTCTGTATCTACGCCAAATTTCACAGCATTTCACCATTTCTTAATGCGTAGATCTGAGATGAAGTGAGCAGGAAAAGCTGGACCAGCAGAGGGAAAAAAGTGAGCATCAGAAAAGAACAATATAGAAGATAGAAAAACAAATCTCTGCATTTCAAAAGGTTTAAGCTTAACGTTGGTTTTATTCACAGATGTTCAGCGTTCAGCTCACAGAAACATCCACATTCACAGTTTAGGTGTAAAAACAGACACACTCCCTCTCCTCCGTTTCAGCCAGAAAGCGTGTGTGTGTGTGTGTGTGAATGTTTACCTGTTGCTGTTTAAGCCTAAAGTTGTGCAAACAGAATTAAAACATAAATAAAAGTTAAGAAACAGCATCAGTGTGAATATCTGACACAAACTGTGATTAGAAGTTTCCAGCATTTGCTGGATTTCTGCCGTTTCTCTGCGTTTGATCTCTTCTTTGTTTTTAAATCATATTTCTGGGATGTTTGTTTTTGTAATGGATCCATTTGTAAATGATCGATGTCTAACGTGCCCCCCCGTCTGCTGCATCAGGCCCCATCGTCCCTCAGTTCTACAGCATGAACCGGCCTCAGCCTCGACAACAGACCCCGCAGGTTGGGGGGTCACTACCGTACCGCAGACCCCCTTCTGTGACAGGTCAGCCAATTGTGACACAGAACCACGTTAACGGTGGTCCCTACTACAACCAGAGCCCAGGTATGTAAAGCGGTTAGTCGGAGATTATAGTAACGAGCTACAATCATCTTTATTAGGTCCAACATGTTTGTTTCCAGCTTCCCCCCCACCTCCTTCCCTCCTCCAGTTCACCCCCCAGCTCCCTCTGATGGGCTTTGTTGCTCGAGTTCAGGAGTGCAGTGAGTATTTCTCCCTTCTGGTGAAAGAGTGTTGACCTGAGATGTTATTTTGCTTCGTTGACCCAGAACATGTTTCCATGTTAAGTTTCAGACACCCCTCCTCCTCCTCAGCCGTCTACCGAAGGCCAAGCAGAGCCAGAGGAACCCGCCATCACCCCAAAGCCGCTGGAGGACGGACATGTCGAGGAAGACTCTGCAGTTGTGGAATACAGTGATCCGTATGCAGAGGAAGACCCTCCGTGGGCGCCCAGAAATTACCTGGAGAAAGGTGAGCGGAGAAACACTCCCATTTCTGAACGAAACATGCAAAGTATTTACCTGAAAGTACTTCATCTGTTTTCAACAACATCTAACACGTGTGTGTTTGTTTGCATTTTATCATGTTGTCAGGATGGAACTTATATGTAAATCGTGTTCTTACTTGATGTTTTCTTTTGTTTTTTCTTAGTTTTTAGGTTTGCATGCAATAAAATCTGCTAAATAAAGTTGTCATTGTCATCTGTACTATCTGAAAATATTCTAAAGTCAGTCAAACGATAAATTAGGTTTCTGAACTGGTCATAAAAACTGTCAGAGTGAATAATAATGCTTTTTAGTAGCGACAGTGTGACAACAGAGCGTCTGGTGAGTCCCACTCGTAGATTAAAATGCTCCACAACATTTTAAACATTTTTATTTGAAATGCTTTTCCTGCAGTAAATCGGCCGTATCAGTGTGAAATAACTTCACATCCTCCTGCGTGCTACTAATATTATGTTTTGTCCTCTTCCAGTGGTGGCCATCTATGACTACACAGCAGACAAGGAGGACGAATTGTCATTTCAAGAAGGAGCAATCATTTATGTCATCAAGAAGAATGAGGACGGATGGTTTGAAGGAGTGATGAACGCCACCACGGGCCTGTTCCCTGGAAACTACGTGGAGTCCATCATGCACTACAACGACTGAGGGAAACCTGTTTCCTGCTGGGGTTCAGTTCTCTTCACTGAAGATGAACTCCAACAGAAAAGTCGACTTGAATCCTGTTTAACATTTTGCTGGTAGATTAGATCAACACTAACAACTCACAAGCAAGTAAACCATCACTGTTGGAAGGATGGAAAGGTTATTGGATGAAGTTTCAGTTGTTTCACTGTTTTTTCCTCCACGTCCCACATTTTGCCCTCAGATGTGTGCGTTGCACCGCTGCTGATGGAAGACCGAGAGGTGTTTCAGGTATTTTATACTGTCTGCACTCAGCATGTTAGAGTTAAATGAGGTGAATGCAGAGAAGCATAAATGCAGAATTTTTTAGCACACACACAATATCAGCAACAAAGTCATCTGTAAATAAGCTACTCGTTTCCTTTCAGTGGATTTGCCACATCAGTTATGTCCAACTGTGACATGTGGATGTGTTTTTTATATCCTTTACAATTAAATTTGATTTTGTGATAGGAAAATAACATCACAACACTGATTAAGCCGAGTAAAATGGTCTTTTTCATGACAAGTTAAGGTGACTCTTATCATTTCCATCTCACATCAGGGTCAAATCGGTCTAGAAAAGCGAGTAATAAAAAGCTTCCATGTGGTTCCTGTATCTGCACAGTGTTTATGCATCTGACTGTAAACAGTCCAGTCAGTGAGTTTAATTAACAAAACGCTGTTTGTGCCTCTTCCTTTTAACTCCATAGAATAAAAACGTGTGAGGCTTCTGCTGATCCGCTTCCTTAGTGCCGTCACAGCTTTCCTAAATGCTGTTTTTCCTGCACACAGCTTGGTGTGGAGGGGACAAAATCCCAGAGTCATGATTTAGCCACACATGCTGATGCATGACAGCTATTTTTCATCACCTTAGTATTTTACATGGTTCAGAGGTCGGTTTATAATAATCAACTTTCCAAAAGATTACATTTCTCCAGTAAGACGACCAAAACTAATCCAGAGGAAAAGCAAGAACATAAATTCTTCTTCTAAAATAAAGCATCTTCATCTGAACAGATCTTCATGCCTGTGACTCCGCAGGGGTCAGAGAAGATGAGAAAATATCATCTTTTCATATTTACTTCACCAGATTTTACATTTTAGCACAATTTGCAGACTTTACCACATTAGAAAAACAGTCAGTGGTCAGAATTAACTACAGCAGAGGGAGGGGGTCTTGCTGGAAAACCTGAAACTTGTCAGGCCTTCTAGTGTTAAAACTGTGTTTTTAATCATGCAGGTTGTCCGGAGCTCTGAAATGATCAGAAATGTACGCAGAAATGATCCGAACTAAGTCTTAGTAGGATTCCCAACCTGCTGGGAATGATCCATCCTCAACTGTCGTCATCCATCCACTGCAAAGATGCTGCATTTAGTCATTTCTGCAGGGTGGGGAGCCTCGGCCCTCCCCTCAAAGTTTTCCATGCATTCCCTTTCCAGCAAACCAGAGTCTGATAAACAGATAAGCTGCTGGATCCATTTGATTTGAATCAGGTGTGTTGGAGCAGGGATGCATGGAAAACCTGCAGAATCCCGGCCCTCTGAAACCAGGAAACACCCCCCCCCCCCACACACACACACACACACACACACACACACACTGTGTTTCAAGCAGAAAAAAGGACAACCCACTTCCTTTTTAACCGCATTATGTTTGGTCCAATCGTGTGGCTCGTTACTGAATCTGATATATTTTATTTCAGAAATGCTTTTTGATTCTTGTTACAACAAAACAACATAAAAGATGTATGGAGGTGGATTTATCTGAGGTTTTCTAAAAGGAAAAACACATTTGCAGTATTGCTTGTAAAGGGTAAAAACATGAGAAAAAACATTTTAACCACTTTTTCTTTTTAGGAAAAAATCATTAGAAAGTGATTTTGCACAATCAGTTCATCTGAAGCACTTTTGGTCAAAAGAAAATATCTGCTCTTATCAGGGTTTTTAGTGGAACTAAATCCTTCAGCTCTGACTTTAAAACATCCTTTTGTTTGCTTTACCTTTCTTATCAGTGAAGTAAATAAATGAGAAGACTCTGAGATGAACACACGGAGCATTAAATGCTGCTGCTGCTTTACTCGGACGCTACACGCAGCGCCGCTGCTACACGTTTTGTTTATCTTCCGACTCCCGTGTCCTCTCCCAGCTTCATCTTTCATCCTTCCAGTTTTACACGATGGTAGTGATGAGATTAGGAAGGCAGAACTTAAAATCACATTAACCGTCCTACAACTTTTTGCCTGATTTAAATCAAATCTGATTACCAAAGTCAGAGCAGATAAGGATTCATTGATGTTTCATGTTAAACTGCAGCAGGAAACTGACCTCTCAGCTTCGTTTTGTTGTAGTCGAGTAGAACCACCCCGACAGGTGGAGGTTCTGGAGCCGTTACCAGTTATTGAAGTTTACATTGTGTTTTCCTGCATGCCGGATGTATAACTGACATGTTTATACACCATGTTTTTTATTGTGTTATTTGGGTTTATATCTTTTTATTCTGTCTGATCAGCTGGATGTGATGTTCTTATGCAGTTTTTTTGGTTGTAGTGGACCTTTAACAGAACTCGCGTGCGCTTGGACTTTATTCTGTCTCTAAGACGGAGATGGTTGGATATATTTTGTGCCATATGTGTAAAAGTTTGTTGTTATGTGAGTGCAGATGTGTGTGTGTGTGTGAATCAGTATCAACCAAACCTTCCCGTGAAGTGAGTATGGACCTGAAAACCTGTTTTTCATTACATTGCAACAATAACCAGAGTTTTATATCATATTAATTTGATAATTAAAGGAGAAAATCAATATGTTCAGATGCTGCAGATGTTTCCCAGAGGTTCATCAGGAAAACATGCTCGTATATATAGAACTACATTTATTCTAAATTATTATCTATAAATAATCAAGTAGACATTTATTTAAGTGATTGTTTCAGTGAGATGAAATAACATTTATATGTTTTTTTGTCTTTTTTTTTAATAAGATTATTACAGGATCAGAAACTGAATCTAAAAAGAAAAAAAGACCAAAGTTTCACCAGAATCCGGATCGTTTAAAACATTCAGAAGGTTTTAGTTGAACTTATGACGGGACGCTGAGTTCCTGACCGGTTGCATCTCCGTATTTCACCACTCTGGTTTTTGTTGTGCCTGCAGTTTCCCTTTAAAACGTTTTAAGCGACAGACGGCTTCTCCGACACGCCGTTCACCGAGAATCTGCTTGTCATCCTTTCTTTCTCTGAGCTGAATTCCACGTTTGGATTGTTTATTTTTACTCGTTTTGTGTGTTTCTTATTGGAAATCTGTTTAAACTCCCTTCATTTAAAACTAAATAGAAATATAGATATTTATTCCTTTTGAGTTGAACAGAACAAATAGAAAATTTTACATCAAAGATTTCATCTTATTTGTTTATTATATTACTATATGTTAACCCTTTACACCACCTGCATAATCATTTGTATTCCTCTCGGTTTGCAGCAGCTTCCTGGCAGAACACGTGCGGAGAAGCTTTCTGTTTCTCCAAATGAATAACGACTGAAAGCACATCTCTTTTGTAAAAGAGAATAAAAGTAAAAATACTAAAATAAATGTTTTAACAGTCGTATGTCTTGGTGTTGCTTATTTATCAGTTGCAAGATCATCTTATGAATGAACAGTTTAAAGGAAAAAAGTTTGCAAACATGTTTCAAATGTACAATTTGACTTTAATCATATTTACATTGTTTTATTTGAGCCACTAAATATACACAATATGGACACAATATGGAAATGGGGGAAAGTTTTACCCCGATTAACAATATTAATAACATTTCTGCAAGAGGAAAAAGAAAAGGACAACAAAGGTATGAAATGTTTTGATAAAATAAGATGACAAGTTTAACTCATATTTTTTCATATAAAAACAATTACAGTACAAAGTAAAATAAGAATACATACCAAAAAAAAAAAAAATTTACACTCTTCAGTTTGTTTTTCTTTATGTTTATTCATCATGTTTAGGTTCCTACTTGATCATTTGTATTTATTAGTCATCTCTTCTTTTATTATAATGAATACTGTTGTAATTATTTGTATTAACTCTAGACTTATGTTTACTTTAGCTAAGCCATTCATACATTTATTATATTCTATAGATTTATTGCATTACTTATCAGTTTATATGTT
>JBAMHX010000014.1:4325610-4336178 GCA_037177515.1 Pseudomugil tenellus | reverse complement strand
ACTGGTTACAGCTGCGTACTTCCTGCTGGCTCCACCATGACGGAGCCTCTCAGCTCTACCTTTTCATCCATTTTGGAATTTTCCGGTAATGACGAAACACCAAGATGGCGACGGTAGGACCCACCTATTGGCTTCAAATCATCTCTTCAGAAACCTATGCGTCACATGACGTACACGCTGTCCAGTAATTTATACATACCGTCTCTGGGCAGGATCCACATGGATCCACATGGATATGATGCTTTAATGCTGAGCAGGCCAGATGGTTGGAACTGCAGCAGAAATCACTTATTAGATCAGGTTTAAAGTCATACAGTGTAACTTTTGACCCAAACATCAGCTCTATGTGAGTAATAATGGATCATGTCTGGGGTCATGTTACAGTGCTTGATGCGTGTCGGCGCTCCGAGGAGGCTGCCATCTTCCCAAACCAGACATTGTAAGTTTGCAGAAGCAGTGTGGCCTGTAGGAAGCTACAGGTTTAGCACCGCTATTGGTCAAAAGTTTCCTCTTAAGCAATTGGGTCGACTGGATTGACACAATGACACTTAAAAAAGCAGAACTATGTTTAACTTTCCACAACAAACTACGAGCAAAGCAACAGAGCTAGAATTTATTTCAACAACACATCATTAAAATGTAAAGTACGGAATTCATTTATTTATTATTAATAATAACAGATTGCAGTACAACAACACCAGTAGGAATAACAGAAGAAAAAGGGTTAAATCCTGTATGGTTTGTAATATGTGGCTCATTTACATCAGCTTCCTTGTTATTTTGCATCATTGCTACAGTTTGGTCATAATTACAAACTAAATAAAGTGACATTGGTGGCAGGAGTGTAAATCATATGATCAATTTAGACTTAACACATGTAAAAATGTTGCTTTATAGGATGTTTCTGAAATGTAAAAACTGCAGACAGAAAGTTTTCAGTTAGTAATCTGATTTTTCACTGCTTTCTTCTTCAACTTTGCTGAGACCTCAGTGTTGCCTGATTCACTCAGGAAGCCTGATGCTTATTGTTAAAAGTTGCATCCTTATCTGAGTGGGACCCACCTGGACCCGCTGGCTGACCCCCTGCTGTGAGCTCTTCAGGAGAACCTCCGACCTGCGGCTCCTCATCTTCAGCCACCTCCGCCGTTTCATCTGAGCTTGAGTCGTCCATGACAAAGAGGTTTCTCATGGAGTCTGCCACCGCCTCGTTCAGCTCGTCCTCTGACTCCTCAAAGTTCCTGAAAAGCAGCAAATGAAACCGTTTCGGACAACATTGGTATTGGTACATTGGTACATCTGAGAATAAGAACAACACAAACACTAAATCAAACAGGTTTCTGCAAAAAGCTAGAACAAATTTTTCAAGTTAGTATCATTTCTAATGATCACAACTGCGTGCAGAAATGTTGCTTAAAGAGCTGCGTCTTTATTCTGCTGGTGAAAGTAGATAAGGACTCTGCAGAGCGAACAGAGTTTGGCAGTTCGTTTCAGTGTACATCCATTATCTGTGATGTTTTCTCTGATCTCTTTACTACTTCTATCTCATCTTTAGGGTTTAAAAGATGTCCCTTCCCTGCTGCTGGGCAGAATTTGCTGCAGACTTCTGCTCTGACAGATCTTTGGACCAAATCCTCCTGAATCAGAATTCTGTATTTGTCTGTCTTTATGTTTTTCTTGATTGTTTAATTTCTTTTTCAATAAACTTTGGTAATCATTTTCACTCCTAATTTTTGGTAATCTAACATTTGCTCAGAAATATCTGAGTATGAGGATCCGTACTGTGCACATCAACACCTTTTTTCAATGTTAAAGCCAGTATTGCTTTGTCATAAATGATCTTTGAAGCAGTCTGCAAAGCAAATATCAAACTTTCCCATATTTGATTATGTGATACAACCTATAATCTGCTTCCAAGACTCTTCTCCGTAAACTGGATCATCATCCAGCTGCAACCCGCTTCGTCACAGCGATCTTCGCTACACCCATCTCTGTGATCAGTATTTTCTTGTAACTGGTCATCGTTACATCCCGTAGACGGATCATTTATTCAGTTTATTTATGCTTCCTTCAGCTCTTTGCTCAATAACCGTTGCAGTGACTTTAAGTTGTGCTCCAGTAGTTACATTAACGTATTCATCCTGAACAACTGGTCATCTTTTGGTCCAGTCCTAAAGACTGGAACCAGTAACAATCAGGGAAACATGTATCACTGCGTTATGGAACGGTATGTTTTATTTTATTGTAAATGAAAGATGCTTCTCAGTTTACTTATCTGGTTAAATAAAAGTTAGATTTGTAGAAAATGCACCATGAAGCAGTTTACACAATCAAATTAATTTTTTTTTAAAGCTCCATTAACTCATTGGCTGCTGGAGCATTTTGACTCCTCTTTCAGGACCGAAGGGTTTTTGAGTTCTGGGACTGAGGATGTGGAGCATCCAGACGAACTGTAGGGTGCAGTGTGAACTGAGGGCGCGTTTTGGAGACGTTTTGACGCGCACACCGTCCAAAATGGCTTTCCATATACAGAAACAGCATAAATGCAGCAAATGACGCCTTTGGCAGCGAGTTTCTGTAAATTTAATTCCATTTTTGCATTGTATTTCGAGCTTTCTGAGACAAAATCAGTAACAGAAATATTTATTTATTTTATATAAATATTATATATATTAATTTATAATAAATTTTTGGGTTTATATCACAAACATAAATAATATCTGTTTTTCTTTAATGCAAACTATACGTTTTTATCGTCAGCAATGTATTTTATGTATTGATTTAGCTTTTTATTACTCTTTCCTTGTATTTTATTGTCTCGTTGAATGATTTATTAAAAATGTTATACAGTTATGTCCTGATGAGGTAGACCTCAGGATGAAGAGCAACCGCTACCTCAGGAGCTCGTCTAAATAAACAAACACGTTCTTTTAAGGTTTTTAAGGAGAATATTTTCTGGAGATAAGATGTTTTATTACTATTTTTATTTGTGATACAGCGTAAATAAACATTTAGATATGATAAAAGGTAACATTTAGAACAAACTACTAGCTTTCTGCTTACGTACGTGTCGTCATCATCAGACCTCGGCTCTAGACGTTCTTCGTCCATCTCCACATCATAGTCCTCCTCTTCTTCCTCTTCTCTTTTCTCATCTTCATCTCCCGGCTGTTCTTCATCTGATTGTAAATGTGAGAGAAAAGGCGCTTCGGTTATTCCTCAGCACTTTGTCCCTTCTGTTCTGCGTCCCAGATCACAACCGTGAGATTTCTCACCTCGTCTCTCTGAGGCCAAAGTCCATGTTGCCAGTTCAGCCTGAGCCAAAGCATTCAGCAGTGTGTTGGGGGCATCGCTGACCCACCGCCTGTGACCCGCCGCTTCTCCACCTGAGGGTGGAAAGGCAGCAACGTGATCATCATAGCTACTTAATTTACTCAAAGTACTACAATCAATCGAAAGTGTAGAATTTAAAATGTTTAATTTAGGTGAATATATCAGATTAATTGGATGCATTTATTGGACCTCCTTCAGCATCATCTGCTGTGATGTAGACAGAGTTAACATCCATGTTGGCAAGTGCATCCAGCAAAGTCTGAGGACTCCTTTGGCTCCACCCCTTTCTCTCTTTTGACCAATCCATGAGCTTCAACTCCTCCCCTTCCAGGAAGCTCAGAGTCTTGTTCAGAGGGTCAGCTTCCTGTTTGTGAATGCAGCAGACGATGAGAAAAGAAGACGACTAGAAGAAAAGATGGAAATGATCTGCGTTTCATTCTTGTCTTCCATCTTTCACCTGTTCCTGCTTTTCCTCTTCATCATCTAACCGGATCTCAAACATGATTCCTTTCTGCAAGAATGACAAATTAAAAAACAAACACACGCTTTGTGGTACCAGCAGATGTGTGATGAATATAAATTTTTATAAAATTATTTTTTTTAAAAATCGCTCATAATGTGTTTTAAACTCATTCGACCTTGTCTTTGTGTTTCTTCTGCAGTTTTCTCCTCCGATCTCTGTTCTCTTCTCTAATCTGTCTCAGAGCTTCTTTAACGTCCTGCAGGACGAAACGGAAACAGAAGAAAAACATCTGCAACACATCACAGAACTTTCATCCCAAAACATCTGCTCTGCTTTCAGAAGTTTCATTATGGAAACACTTGAGAGAAAAATAAGAAATAATGTGTGAAAATGTGTGAAATGTTATAGAAAGTCGATGTTAAAACTAGAAATTACGCTGTCTGAGGCGACGGCTAAGGGTTTATCCCCGAACATATTTAATGTTCCCAATCCTGGAATATATATACAAATATAGAAACATTCATGTATAACGTCATCATGTGACACATCTTCAGGTCATGACCTTTTATTTTCTCTTCATTTGAGGTCAATGGGATGAATAGTTTCGGAGATATTGCCAACATAGTTTTCAGGTTTGAGCACCCCCTGGTGGCCAACCTGAAAATGATAAATGGCTCCAACTGGAAACAGTTCATCTTCTCTACGATATCTATTCATATAAAAACCATGAAAACTCATTAAATATTAAAATTATCGCGTTAACACGAAGGATCTGCATCAGACGTAGTGAAACCATAATATCACGACACTTCGTTCGGGGTTTAATAACTGACGTGTAAATCATGCAGCGACTCTTTAAACAGTATGTTTATATTTCAGACACACTTACTGTTTAAAGAGCCTCAGGTGTGCGACAGCAAAGACGTGTATGTATTGTATGCTTGTACATTTGAGTACTAAAATAATTACATTTCCAGTTGTTCCTCCAGATAATAAAACATTTTTTCTATTAAAAAAGGAAAGAAAGGAAGAAAAGGAAGGAATAAAGGAAGAAATAAAACCAAGTACGTTTAAAGAGACATCTAGTGTCTTTCTGAACTTGTACCGTAAACTTATCATCATAAAACCGGATGACAGGACTGTAAATGTGTTACATTTTAACAGTTTGTTGGGAATATTAGAGACGTGTCCAGGGTGTTCTCCACTTCTCGCTCGATGGGGATGGGATCAGCTCCAGCTGCAGCAACCCTTCACTGCAACAAGCGGTACAGATGATGGATGGATGCAAACATCAAATCTTCCAACTGAGGGTTAGAGCTGGAACCAATACGACTGGAGAAGATGACCAGCCTGGCAAAAATCCCCAAAGCTGCCTGATGGCGACTGTAGCTCAGGAGGAAGAGCAGTCGTCTTTCAACCAGCGATTCATGGGATTGATTCCAGGATTCCCCTGACTAGGTGTCGAAGTGTCCTTGGACACTGAGTTGGCCCCCGATGTGCCTGTGCACTATGTCGTGTAAAGCACTTTGATTTGTCAACATGACTGAAAAAAAGCTGTATAAGTACATTTACGAATTAGTTTTAAACACTATTTACTTGTGTCTCATTTTAGAAAGTCTTCAACTGTAAAATTCCCAGAAAAAGTCACATTTTCTCTAAAGTCTCTTCAATCCACTGAAGCGGTGTTGCTTTGTACTTAGCCAGACCATAATAATTGATAGTTAACGCTAAAAAATAATGGTTTGAATCAACTAAAATGTATTTCTGACTGTTATTGCGATTAAAAAAATGTCATTTTTACTTATACACCTTAAATAAAACCTTAAATAAAACCAAAAACAATGATGTAATTAGGTCGCTTTAGTGTCATTGGTGAACAGTTTGTTTTAGCATTACGCTAAGTGACAGTTTCACCTGTCAGTATCTGTCTCTGTCTTTGCTATTAGTTTTATAAAACATGTCCTTAAATGTGCTGTATTTTATAATAAGGATAAAGTTTCCTACAACTGTTTCAGCTTTTCATAACTTTCACAAGCAAAACTTAATCCACATGCCAGAAATCATCATTACCTGAGCAGGTGCTGCTTTCTGCTGCTCTTCGCTTTCTCCAGAAGCTTCTGGGCATCTGAGCTTGTCCACTACAAAGGTGATGTTTCTGTTTTGTGGCTGAGACGGAGAAAGGATGCAATGCGAGTTAATTTTACTCTATAATTAGTTACAACAGGTTTGTCTGGGTCACTTACATTCAGAAAATGTGACGCATCACCTGTGCAGATGATACCAAGCTGAACCCAATGATCCCAGTGATCTTTCCCACCATAACATGCTATGTTTAATGACAAAACCTTAAACAAAACCTGCACCAGTGAGTCAAAAAATATTTCAGTTCTACTTCTACAAGCATCAAGCTTGCGGTTTAAGTCGATTTGGTCGCGTAGATGTAAGTCGCTTTGGAGAAAAGCGTCTGCTAACTGACTGTAATGGTTTTCACCTGTTTCAATAACCACTTATTGCCTTTCAGAGGGTCTAAACCACAAAGCAAATAAAAACCTTAAATAAAACTAAAACAATGAGCTAATTAGGTCACTTCAGTGTAACTGGTGAACAGTTTGTTTTAGCATTACGTTAAGTGACAGTTTCACCTGTCAGTATCTGTCTCTGTCTTTACTATTAGTTTTATAAAACATGTCTTTAAATGTGATGTATTTTATAAGAATGATAAAGCGTCCCCACCTGTGTTTCAGCCCTCTGCCTCATCTGTCTCATCTCCTGGTGATACTGCTGCCTGATGACATCCAACTGACGCAGATACTCCTGCACACACAACGTTTCTTTTACTGCTTTTCCTGTTTTTTCAGTTTTCCTTTAGCAGCTCACAGATTCCTGGAAGTTGTTGTCTGTCTTTTGTAACGTGTCTCTTGCGAGTCTCACCTCCTGTCCTCCTTGTTTCTTGTCCTGGTGAAAGTGTTTCTGCACAAGTGGTCCCTCTTCCTGCTCCTGAGGAATGAACTTCCTGTTGCACTCAGCTGTGCACGGACGCAGACCCTAACAGGCGAGAGGAAAGAGCCCTGGTTTCAGGTAAGTGAATGAACAATGTGTAACTCTACTCTATTACCATATTAACAAACATATTTTATTTTATACCTGAACTATTCAGGTTTTATTATTTTACAGCAAGATGTTCATTTGAAAGGATGAAATTGTTCACTTTCAGATAAAAAAGTCAAATACAAAAGACAAAATCAAAAGACAAGCATATGTTTGTACACAGGAACAGCCATTACAAATGATGTTTAATAAAGCGAACATGCTCCTCAGTCTGAGAAGCACCACAGTTTTACGTGTTTGAGTTCTACTTACATAGAAAATAAAGCATAACACTGTTTGTGTTGTGAATTTTTTAGTACTTTTTTAAAATCTATCTACACAAGTGGCTTTTCCTTTTCACTTAGCCTGCAATGTGTCAAAAAGCAAACCAAACAACAATTATATGAATAAAAAGAGACTTCCACAGCTTCTCCACTGCAGCACTGAAGCCCAAAGTTAAGAGATTCATATTACCAGCTGTTTCTCTGCTCTCAGCTTGTACTGGTTGGCCTCCTGTCTCCTCTGCAGGTACTCATTACGAGCTGCAGCCACACTGACACAACAGCATTATTACAGTTAAAGTTTCACAAATCAAACATTAAAACTTTAACTTGAGAGAAAAATAATTAATTACAAAAACCTACATCAGGATTAATTAATTTGTTTTATTTTAATCAAGTTAAATATTTAATTATTTACACTGTTTATATAAAGTAGACATTAAGGTGTACATGTGCTACAATCAGCCTAAAGACTATTTTGCATCTGTTCTTTATTGATTGATGTTAAAAATCAGATGATCCTGAAATAAAAACAGAACAAGAACCTCCAGAATAACTTAGAGATTCATTTTAAAAGGCTTCTGGATTCATCTAAAATCTTTCCACTCACAGCTGGTATGGTTCCATAAGAGGAGCATCTTGGTCTTCACATAGTAGCATCACATCAGCTACTCTTTCCAGAGGATCAGCAGGAAGAGCAGCAGGAGGATCAGCAGGAGGAGCAGCAGGAAGATCAGCAGGAAGATCAGCAGGAAGATCAGCAGGGGGAGCAGCAGGAGGAGCGGGCAGTGTGCGCTCCTTGTTCCTCCACTGAAACGCATCCAGACGGGCATGGTAGTGCTGGTAAAGACTAACTGGATGCGGGCCAATAAATCTGGAATTGTGTTACAGACCAAAGCTTTGTGTCCATGAAACTTTGTGTTCGTGACATTTTCAACATGCAGCATGCGTTACATATTCAATGTTTGCATTTTCAGAAACTAGTAAACGTTTTGCATATGAAATGTTTCCATTAAATGCAACAATTCAACATTAATCACAATGTTAAGCATTAAAAGATCATAAAGTCAGCTGTCAGCTGCTGACACGGTTCATGCTCACTCACCTTTGGTTCCCTCCAAACCGTCTCTCTGCAGCTGGTTGGCCACATCTTTGATGTGGAGGCTGCAACAACAAACACATGCATCGTTGGCCCAACAACAAATGAAACAATGAAAAATCTCTGGGATTTGATACTGATTAAGAAATAACTGTGTAGCAAATGGATTAATTTCTTTGAAGAGTTGTTGAGTTGGTTGAAAACGTGTTTGCAAGTCCACATCTGCAGCTCATTTATAGCAGATGTTATGTTGTTGGGACTGGAATGTGTTCTTGTGACTCTAAACTTTCTGTGTAAAACCATCTGCAAGGCCGGCGCCCTTCCATCAGGGAAATGTTTAGGCAAGACCTCGGTTTTGCTGTCGTATCATGAGAACAGCTCCAGCACATAACCAAAGTCTCTAAAAAAGGTGATGAAGGCAGAATAGTTCCAGACTTCTGTGTGACAACAGATCTCTGGAGAGATTCTCCCCGGGTTATAACCTCGTATCATGTCTGTATGTCTTAATGTTTTGTCCCTTCATGTTTTAATGTTTAATGTATGTTCAACTTCTTCATTATAAATTTTATTCTTCTCAATCTAAAGAAACCAGCCTCGTTGCCCTTGACAGGAAAAACGGCCATTACAGTCCCTGATTTATCTAAATCGATCTTTACTTCTACAGGGACAAGCTGAAAGTATCTGCAGCTGGATCTTCATTCACACCCTGTTTGTTGTTAGATCACTAAATGGATCTTACAATAATATAGACTAGAAAGGAAATCAACTAAAGACTTGAACTCACCTGAAAATATCAAGAGCACATTACACAACGATCTACTAAGATGATGTAATAGATGAAAGACTCGCACATGCTGAGAGATGCATGTGACCCTGAGACCAACCACCAGCTCACATTCTGTTCTTTCGTCTGGCTGTTTCTCTAAAATGCAGCCATGAAGTGTAAAAAAAATTCATCAGCATTTAAAACTCAGTCTTCACTGTAAACTCCATAATGTCTTCTCTGCATCTGTTTAGTTCTTAATATTTGTAAAAGCGAAACTTTGATCCATACAAATACAATTTACTATACTGATCATTTCATAACTTCTTCAATTAAACAAAATCTCATCTACTGTAGTTAATTTGCAGTGAAGTGAAGACGAATTGTCAACCAATAAACAAAGTTTTGGAGATGTTTCCTTTTAAAGTTTGTGAATAACTCATTTTATGAAACCAAACATTCAGAAAGCCGATTTGGCAGGTGCACGTGTGAAAAACTTCTCCTAAAATCTGCTCCAAGCATGCACCGAGCGCACAGCCAACAGAAGATGTTCCGGTCACGCACAGGGTCACATCAGCGCTCCACATCTGCCGTTCCTCAACTTGCTGTTACGCCGATCAGAAAGATGATCCAAAATGCTCTAAAACATGGCAGCGCGGGGCTCTCTGCTACAACAATGGCTGCCAGCCAATGAGTTCATGTAAAAGCTGCTTCTTAGTGAGTTTCAGGTGATCTAATGGTTCCTGTGTTTTTCAGGAGATTTAAAGAAATCTCCAGACATGTTAAACACATCAGCAGCTTCATATCAGTGTAAAAGATTAAAACTGACTCTTCCAATAATGTAATTACCAACTTTAAACTGTAATCATTCCCATTTTATTACGTTGTGTTGGGCAGAAGCGTTAACGCTGAATGGGACTCTCCGGTTTGGTTTAGCTGGCAGTCTTCTGTTTGCAGCTCTAGTCCTCTCTGCTTCTCTGGACTTCTGTTTCTTTCCTGTGTATAAAATAAGGGATAAAAAAATATATTTTTATTACTACTTTTAGATTTCTAAGTCACACTTTTTCTCATGATAGTTGTTTTCACTAAAAGTATTGAGTTTTTATTTTCGGTTAAAACACTGAGTTTGATATAAGACAGCAGCAAAAAAAGCAGGAATAAGAGTGAAAACTGGTTAGAGAGGCTGTGAATGCTGTGAAGCAACGCCTGCAAACACACTGTGTTTATTAAAGACATCATTCCATGCTCTGATGTAACCACGAAACATTACAGGCCAAGTTTGGTGCGACGGACCGAGACGGATCCATTTTCAGCTTGTTTCCCGTGAATTTATCCTGATTCTTTCATCCAGCCATTTTCTATACCCACTCATTTCCAATCTATGGCAGTGGAGTGGAGGGGTGTGGGGGCTGGAGACTATCCCATGTGCATGAACCTAAACAGATGTGTAGCAGGTTGCAACAGCGGATACGACAGCAATGTCAGCAAATGACCACTGCATGGCGCTACAATCCATATGAAGGAGGGAAGGAAACTATATATATA
>JBAMHX010000014.1:4256095-4266773 GCA_037177515.1 Pseudomugil tenellus | reverse complement strand
TCTGTCTTTCCTGTCCTCTCTGACCCCAGCGAGTCGAGGCAGATGGCTGCCTTACCTGAGCCAGGTTCTGCTGGAGGTTTTACTTCCTGTTAAAAGGGAGTTTTTCTTCCCACTGTCGCCACATGCAGTTCAGGATGGGAGATTGCATCAAATCTTTATCAAAGTCAAGATTCGACGTAATCTTGCTGTTTTTTTTTTTTTTAATTGGCCGATCTCTGTGAAGCGCCTTGAGATTATATTGTCGTGAAATGGCGCTATACAAATAAAGTTGAATTGAATTGAATTAAATGTCTATTAATCAGTTTGTGGACTGCAGAGCTTCAGATATTCTGTCTGATAAAGGCGGGAATCAGGCGTGATTAAGTGTGGACAGACTAGACAGCCAGCAGTTTGCAAAGAGAAGTCTCTATTTCATTCTCGGATGTGGGTGATAACCTTGTGTCTGGTGTAAGTTCCTCCCCACACGAAGCTAAAAACTGCACATTTTCTGTAATCCATATTATTTCCTGTCAGTGCAGGTCACCTGTTGTTTTTTCACACACCTCTTCCTGCATTCAGCTTTTGTTTTTCAGCTCGCTAACCCTGCTGCGGCACTTTTTATAGTACCGTCCTGCAAATGATGGCTGACCCAAATAGCCGAGGCGCGTTTATCATAAATTACTCATAATTTTCGCATCATTATCGAAGGTGTTCTGTAATTATCGGCATCGTTCCGCAGCCCTGACGGGGGCAGAAAAGCAGACTCGTGTCAGGCTTGAACACTCGCTTGCTGAGGTGGGGAAGTTGCATGTCCGCATGCACGTGCAGCCTTCGGTAAAGGTCAGCGTCATGTCTTCTCAGACTTATTAAAGCAAACGATGACTCCCCTGCAGGGGAAAATGTGTCAGTCGATCAAAATGTGGAAATGATCAGAGCATTGATTTTCTCTTTGAGGTGTGTGTTTGTGTGTGTGTTGCTCTGTCAGTGAGTTAAATGGCTCTGCTTAATGTACAGCGATGAGCTCCTCAGACAGGAATCGCAGTTCTTAAACACACTCGTATGAGAAGGGGTGCACTGACCTTTGTGCTAAATGCCAAGTACCAGTACAGTTAATGACTGTCACACTGGGAAGATCCGCAGCAGCGCTGCTCATGTTAGCCTGCTGAAAGTCAAGTCCTTGGCTGGATTATCATCGTTTAATCTTTAGAAACTAGCAAAGCGACCATTAGCCTGAGTTCCCATCACAGAAACTGGGAGGTCAGAAATGTAGGATTGGCCGCTGGTAGCCTGAAGGGCAAATGCGTTTTAATAAGAAAGTTTCCCTGAGCAAAGCTGGTCTGCTTCCTGCTGCGAGCCGAAACCACTTGATGTGCAGGTGACCTTGTTACGCCGTGGTTTTAAGCAACATAATAAAATGGTGAAATGTAGCTGGAGGTGCAAAATGAAGGCTCGGCGCTCTAAAGGATAAAAGGGGAAATTGTTTCACCGTAAGTGTCAGGCCGGACCAACTGGTAAACACTGAGCTGGAAACCAGCATGGAGACGGCATCATGGTCCAGTTTAAATTACACCTCTATGTTTTCACATAGATTTAAAAACATCCAGAAATGCTCAATTTCCACTGATTTCCTTTTAATGTTTCTGGGCATAATTCTGCATCAGATTCTAATAAATTATACATTTGTGTCATTTTTAAAGATGTAAAGTTTAACTCTTGACTTGACAGATTATGTAAAAGTTAAGAGGACTTTAAAAATTATGTGAATGGTTTTTGCACGTGTGAGTTCTGCGGTCACGATGCATGATGAGTCATCTGCGAGCTATGGACTATAAACCTGACATTAGTTTCCTTTACTTGAAAATCCTCATCTTGTCAGTTCAGCAGAGGAAACGTACTCCATTACAAATAAATGAAAAGGTCTGAAGTCATTTATTACATCAAGTTTGGTTGTTTTCTTTCAGACTTGTTCAGTTAGAACTAGTTAAAACTGATCTGTTCTGAGTTGTTTGTAACATCTTTTCCTTCTTCTCCATTCTGTACAGGTTAATGTGCAGCAGCCAACAGTTAGCCTTCAGTTAGCTCAGCCAGTTTTTATCCACCATGTTGCTTACTTGTGATTGGCTAAACTTTTTAAAACCATTCAGCCACATTTCAGATGTTTTTATTCATTCCTCCTCAGAACAAACTAACAGACATTAAATCACGTTTTATGAAGCAAAGTTGCTAAATTCTGCTTTGCTTTTATGATTTTTTGAAAGGGAGCCTGAAATAATCTTCGTGGTGACTGCCTGTTCCCACCGATGCTCAAATATTTAAAATATGAAGTATGATTTAGCTGTTATTTACGTTCTTTTGTCTCCTCTGAGACCAGAAAGAAACGTCTGGCATATAAAATGTCCCTGCAGGAGTCTCAGATCTCTGCCGAACTAACGTATGATTGTGTCACCAGTGATGTGTATGGATGCCAAGATCAACTTCGACTCCAACGCTGCATATCGCCAGAAGAAGGTGTTTGACATGCGGGACTGGTCTCAGGAGGACCCCCGGGACCAGCAGGCTGCCAAGGCTGACCTCAACTATATTGGTCTGGATGGAACCATCGGCTGCCTGGGTCAGTGTGGTTATGTTTTTATCGTGCATGTTAACAGAATAGATCATATTTGTATTGTGTGCATTTAAAATAATCACAGTTACATTTTGCACATCTTGCTGGTGAAATCACAAAGTCATGTTTTCATTTTATTATTTTTATTTCATGCATGTTCCACGTCTTAATATCAGGCTGAATCAGCTGACCAGTAGCTTTTATTGTCTCTAGTAAACGGAGCAGGTCTCGCCATGGCTACCATGGACATTATCAAACTCCACGGTGGCACACCTGCTAACTTCCTGGATGTGGGAGGCGGAGCTACAGCTCATCAGGTGACTGAGGCGTTCAAACTCATCACCTCAGACAAGAAGGTAAGAACTCACCTGCTGCTTCTATATATCTGCTCTCTGATGAGCAAAGTTTTTTAAATGAATGATTAGAAGAAGTCTTAATCTGTTCCAGCATCATATTAAAAGTTTTAACCGCATGTCTGTTTGTTGCTCAGGTTCAGGCCATCCTTGTCAACATCTTCGGAGGAATCATGAGGTGTGATGTCATTGCGCAGGGCATCATCATGGCTGTTAGAGACCTGGACCTTAAGATTCCCATCGTAGTACGGCTACAAGGTACAACTCAGAAAAAAAGTTCCGACTTTATTAAATTTCTCTCTGATAACTAAAATCCGATCAGAGTGTGTGTTGTTGCAGCGTTTGTAGCGATGTGGGTGCCGTGTTGGATTGTTGTGGAAAAAAAAAGATCCGGGCCTCAAGGCGAAGCTTTCCGTTTGCTAATCTACGTTCTAATCCTCATTTGTTGTCATGAGGTTTGGATCATTAGCGAGTGGAGGAGGCTGCAAATCCAAGCTGCCAAAATGTAGCTCGTCTCTCCTACTCATAGAGATAAGGAGTGAAACTCTGAGTCCTGCTTTCCTGATCATGTCCAGCGGGTAGAAATTATTAGTTTTTCACAGGAGGAATGGAAAACTCAGCGATTCACATTTATGTGAAAAATTTACTTTTAAAGTTTTTTTTTTTAGTGAACTGTGCAAAAAAAGACTGTTCTCCTTTTATCCCAATAATTTGGTGCATCACTACTTTCTTAGAGCCAATAAAATACTCCATCAATCAGATAAGTCGGATCTATCCTGAACTTTCAGACCTGTGATGATGCTGCAGAGTTTGACCTTTTGATTTGACTAAAAGGTCAAGAAGGCGTCCGTTGGATGAAGCAGCAGCTGGTAGCTCTCTACTACCTTTTGTGTTTTTTTCCGTTCTTTCGGTTTCCTGTTTGGTTTTAGCTTTTTCTCTCTAATTGCAGTTATGGATTATATTTTATAGCTTGTACACAACTGATCTGATCACGTTTGTTGCACAGTGTTTGTAAAGACAGAGTGATCTATGTTTATGTCTGTCATGTCTTCTTTAAAAAATAAAAGCAGTGCAGGATCCCATCTGCGGATTGTTTCAGAGCTTAACCCTTTTTTGCTTTAAGATGAGGAAAGCTTGCTGTTCCTCCTTGTAAATAACGTAAAGAATAAAGGTTAGCTCTGCCCTCAGTCAGCCTCGTTTTGTTCCATAAAGGCAGAGCTCTTTGGCTTTTTTGATTCATTCTGAAGAGTTTTCTCTTCGATTCGGACCAAAATGATCACATAAGTTAAAAATAAACGACTCACCGGCCCCACGTCAGCCTCCCTGGTCTCCCCCCCCCCCTACAGACGGGTTACCAGGCAGCAGCGTTGAGAGCCAGCTTGTGTCTCTTTCGTTTGATGCTTCCTACTTCAAAGTCTGCCTCCTGAGGAAGATGCGACGAGCTGTTGATTACTGTGATACTGTGTGACATGCTGGATACACACTTATCTGCTCTGTATTTACCAAGAGAAGCCAACTGTTTGGGAGAAGCATCCTGCTCCTCTGTGTTGGCCGTTTACAAGTCTATCCCTCGCTGGTGAGAATTCCTCTGCCAGTTTTATTTCTTCATCTTTATTCACTCAGCGTTGCAAAGAGTGAAATTTGCAGGCGTGCAGAAATGGAGCACGCTTATATTTGGATCCTAAATAGAGCTGACAGTTCTCAGTTTCCCTCAGGGTGAAATTTTCCCCTCCTGTTTTCTATTTTGAAATCAAAACAGCGTCACCTCATGTCATCTAGCTTCGAAACTCGTGTTTCTTTCCCAAGAACTGAAGTTTCTTTGCATTTTTTCATGTCGTTCAAACAGCGAAAGCGTGGCATCTCTGGGTAATTTCTGCTGTTTTGGCCAACAGGTTGTCCTGCGTGATGTCTTTTTTTTTTCACCCACCGTGCAGAAACATGGCACACTGCCACTGATCTCGCTGACGTGTGTTAAAGATTTTAGGTCTTTTTTTTATCCTATTTATTTTCTGCGTTCAACGGGGAAACCCAGACGTCACTCTTCTCTTCCTGCTGAGGGACGCTGAAGTATTTCTATACAGGAGAAAATTCACTTCCTCCCAGTTTGAGTGTGAAGCATCCTAATCAGATGTTTACACTAATTGAGACGAAACCTTTGCCGCCAAATTTTCCAAAGACTCTTGAGCATCTCGTTCTCGTTTATAAAGACATAAATAACGTTTAAATATTTACAAATTGGTTTAAATCTTCACACATGCTCCATAAATCACAGACCACATCCATTGTCTGAGTTTTAACAGCTTGACCTAAAAGAAGAAAAAAAAGCCATGTATGAGCTGTAGTAAGAA
This sequence comes from Pseudomugil tenellus, assembly GCA_037177515.1. Taxonomy (NCBI): domain Eukaryota; kingdom Metazoa; phylum Chordata; class Actinopteri; order Atheriniformes; family Pseudomugilidae; genus Pseudomugil; species Pseudomugil tenellus. The sequence goes on along the minus strand of JBAMHX010000014.1, from coordinate 4,261,488 downwards.
CGTGCTTAAACTATCTGATTTATAGTTTTTTCAGAGAATTTGATTGTTTTTCAGAAATTTTCTGAAATGTATTTTCATGTTGGCTTATTCTGAAAGTGGAGACACAAAGTATGAGCTTCCATCATGTCTGTAATGTTTCACCATCCAGACTTTACAACCAAATCTGAGATCAATATTCCTGTGTGTGTTTTCTGCACTCGGGCAGGGTGACCTGAAATCAGTTCAACAGGTTTCCTTAATTACAAATAATTAGCAGCTATTTCAGTATCATTTGTTTTTAGCTCTCATAGCTAACTGGATTTCTTTTTTGTAAATATTTAATCCTAGAATAACAGATATTAAGTGAAACACATATATCATCATTTAATCTTTTTTGTATATATATATATATATATATATATATATATATTAAAAAGAAATGTAAAATGTAAAACAGTTTGAGTAATTGACATGAGCAAGATTACTCAGATTACTTTGGATAATTCTCATTTATAGCCCAGCCTTGTTATCCCAAAGCGTGGATTTGTGCTTCTGTTCCAGTTTAGTCATTTATCAGACCCTGATGTCTAAAAACACTTGCAGGTCCAGATCCAAGCGATCCTGGCTTGCTGTGTGAGCGCTGGATATCTTCAGATGTACAAGTTGTACGAGTTTGCAGGCGTAGCAGAGTCAGACTGTATTCTCCAAGTCCGAGTCCGAACTGAATAAAAGCAGCTACGACTCATCGGTGGACGTGACGGAGTTAATGCCGTGACACTTTCTTTGCTTTATCAAACAGCAAACATGCCGTTATAATAAAAATGTAGGTGTTTATGTGTGATTTGTTTTGCTATGGTCTGTCGCACTTTTTTTATTCTGTTTGTAATCCTTATTTACTTACGAAGGACTAAAGCTGTGATTTAATGCCAAACCAATACGGGCAACAATATGTGGAGCAGAGTTTTTATTCTTCTACTAACATCAGCATTGTGTAGCTGGAAAAGTCAGTGTGGTCATTTTCATCCAGACCACACCGGCCTGCCACCCCCAGGCTGCTGCATCGCTGCACACGCTGTAAAATCATCACACTGCAGCTTAATGATAGCGAAAATCTTGGCCATTCAACATCCTTAATGAGCTTTTAGTTTTCTCGACCAGTTTGATAAGAGATGCTCATTGTCCACGTCGCGTCTTCCTGTGTTGTGTTACCCCACACTGATTCTCTGCCCACATCAGTGATTCTGAACCTTCACGTTTAATCTCATCACTTCTCAGAACTTGTGGAAAATCTGGGACTTTGATGCCTGTAAATGTGGCAGAGCTAGATTTAAAGCCTGGGGTCTCAAAAATATGTGTGTGTGTTTTATTTCAACCAGAAATATGTCAGATTTGCAGACGAAGCTACCCCCCCTGACGGAAACCAATAAAGATCTGGTTTGTTCTTTTTCTCCAGGGACGAGAGTGGACGATGCTAAAGCTCTGATCGCTGCCAGTCCATTGAAAATTCTGGCCTGTGACGACTTGGACGAAGCTGCGAAAATGGTATGCATGCTAACGCACACACTGTTACTGAGGATGTCAATGCGTGTGTGTCTTCATTAGTTTGGTTTGCTTATTTCAGTAAAGCGGGGCTGGCATGCGACTGCCTGCAGGGCTGCACTTTATGTGCAGGCTGCGTGTGGATGAACGTGACGAGAAATGTCAGCTCAGTTTTACAACAAAGTCACAATCAGAGGAGTAGGTGTTTAGGTTACTCTGAACAGTAGTTTTTATTCAACTTGAACAATTACAAGTTTATTTTTATTTTTTTTACTTTGCTACAGTTTACATTAAATTAAAAGGGTAGACTGTATTTAAAAGATGGACGGAAGAGGAGCAAAAGTGAAGCTCGTTGGGAGGTTCCTACTGTCGCCATCTTGGCGTCGCTCCCGACAAATAGAAAAATGAGTTCATCATGTGGTTGGATGTTTGATTTCTATCAAACACTGAGAAGAACTAACTGAGCTAACAGGTTACGCTAAAGTGCGCCGTTAGCCGCCTAAAAATCACGTTTGTGCTACCATCTGCCGTCTTGCCACGGATTTTGGATACCTGTCAATCAAACGGACACGCACATAATTATACAGAATTTAAAGGTTAAATAGAATCTAAAGGGTTGAGTCATAAAAATTCTCAGTTATCATGAATGTAAACGTGACCTTTTAAAGCTAAAATATTTTATACCAGGCTGTAAAAATGTTTATTTCTGCCGTGAAGTTGTTCTTTGTAACATTGGAGTCTACAGAGATTTTCTCTGTTATAGAGCTTCTAGTGGATGAGGGGGGGTCTGCAGGTTATGGAGCACCTAGTGGATGAGGGGGGGTCTGCAGGTTATAGAGCCCCTCTAGTGGATGAGGGGGGGACTGCAGGTTATGGATCCTCTAGTGCAGGGGTGTCGGAGTCCAGTCCTCGAGGGGCGGTGTCCCTCCGTGTTTTTGTTGTCTCCGTGCTCCAAAACAGCCGAATGAAATGAATGAAAAGTTTGACCAGAACCTGTTGGATCCATTTGATTTGATCAGGTGTGTTAGTGCAGGAAACAACAAAACCACTTTTGCACAAGCTTCACTTTATTCCAGTAAAGGTTGCTGCTTGGTAAAAGTCTGGGCCACACAGATCTAAATGCCTAAATGGTTCATAAAATGGTTCGTTGGGTTTAATTGTTTTCTTTCTGTTGAAAAGTATCAGATATCCGCAGGAAGGAAGGCAGAACCGCGGTTTTTAGCCAGCTCAACAAGCTAGCTTAGTTTGCTCGTAGCTACAGGCAGCTTTTAGATGAAGAATGTCAATCACTCACCCCCCCACTCCCACAGTCCCCCTCTATGTTTGTATTTTCCGGGAACAACAGCACATGCAACGATGCCAAGATGGTGATGATAGGTGTCAAGTTTCTTTACGCACTGGCTTCCCAAACTTGGAAAAAGAAAGGACTGCAGGACACAGGATGTCGCTCTCTTTTCTTCATTTATAGTAGTGGTAGAAGTAGAAAAAGTAGAAGGTGAAAAACCCTGAAAATACAAAAAATAAACAAAGTGGATTTAAGCATTTCAATAAGCAAGGTAAATACAATAATTAAACCTCAAAAGGTTACTATATAAACCATTAAGTCGTTCAGTTAAATCTACTTAGGTAAGTAGGTATGGATTTTAACTGAAACTCAAGTCTATTAAGTAAATTTAGTCACATTTTAAACTAATCGCAGGATTTTTAATTTTATGCACTTTAACTAAAAACACTCAAATTAAATCAAGAATTTTTAATTAATTCTAGTACAGTTTAACCATATTTTTCAACAGAAATTATTTTATAAATTACATACATAACCTGAATATTTAATTTTAATACTTAATTTTAATAAATCAAAAACTCACTGTATTTTAAATGCCTCAGTTGAAGTAAATGTATCTGTTTAAACAAGGTTAAAAAAAGTCTGTTAAGTACATTAATTAGCTTAACTTAAAGTGACTACAAATAACTGAAATAAATGAGTGCAAACATTAAATGATGCATCAAATCCAAACACAGCTCAAGCCAGTAATATCTCTAAAGGATCTGGGCTTACCGGTAGCCTTTTTTTTATTTTTTTTTTCCCCGTGATTTGTGTAGTTTGATTCTTTTGTCCGCTGTTGCTCTCAGATCATCTGCTTTTAGTGAATGAATGCTAATCAGAGTAATTACTCTCACCTGCGAAGTAACGCCACATGCATGCGCGCTGTCACGCGCCGCGTGTGTGTGGAAAGGCCGCCGGTGCGACTGGCAAGTCGCCACAACAATGGGAACCGTCCATCGAGCTTTAGCCGAAACCTCTTGGTGACATCACAGAGGCTCCCTCCATCTTTTTCTTGTTTACAGTTTGTGGTTCTGAAGCACTGTTTAGGATAAGCAGTAGCACCTGCCAGAACACGGTACAGGTGGGCACAATGTAGCTACCTGTAGTGCCGTCATTGCTGCACCTGAGGCAACGGGATCCACTCGCATCTGGCTGTAATTTGCAGGAATTTGCTGCATTATCATAGCAACAAGTGGAGAATAGAGGCTTGTTGTGCTTACTGGATTGCTGCATATAACTGGAAGTGGCTTTAATAACAGGGTCATCGTACAGGTCAGCAGACAGGAATACAAAGCAAGCCCACGGAAACGCTCCGGGACGTTTGCCGCTACAACAAATCCTGAATATCTTAGAAATGATCTGTGAAAACAACTTAAATCTGGTCAAAATTTTAAGATTGCTATGAGAAAACTGTACTATGGTGCATAAAGCAACATGCATGATATTATCATAGCTGTGCATAAGATAGACTGGAACTGCAAATATAGCAAAATATGGAACCTTTAAGGAGCTTCTCACTGCAAAGACTTCTGTAATGCAAGCAGGGAAGTCTCTGATATCTGTGTTTTATGTGTGCACATGATGCGTTTCCTTTTCTGCTCACAGGTTGTAAAGCTTTCTGAAATCGTCTCTTTGGCTAAAGAAGCTCAAGTGGACATCACCTTCCAGCTGCCCATCTAAGAATTTCCACTCCTGTGACCTCCTAATCCCAACCTGTCAAACCAGTCACCCCACCCGGACACCTCTGACTCACCGACAGTAGGACGGATCTCCCAACAAGACACGTTTCTCTCTCTCTCTCTCTCTCTCTCTCTCTCTATCTCTTGCTCTCTCTCTCTCTCTTGCTCGCTCTGTGGCATGACGGCATGACTCTGAACAGCTTTAGCATCTTTTCTTACGTGTAGATTCTGGGATCTACTTCCTGTCTCAACCAAACATCTTTTCAGTGTCAATCAAACGCAGCTATATTGCACTCAGTCGATACGCACAACCCCCCCTCCCAGCCTTTAATCCCCCTCCTTTATTGCTTCCACTCTGAGAACATGACTCGCGCTTAATTAGTCCGTTTATTTCTGCACTTTTTGGGAAAATTTTCTCAAACTGCTTTTTTAAAAGAAGAAATAAAAACCAGCAGCTTTATTTTTTTTAAAAAGAGCATTTCAGCCAGAAGAACCCGTTTCAGTCACACATTTCAGTCAGGGGGCTACAAGGCTTAGCGCGAGTGCAATTTCAGCATGTTTTCCTTTAATTAGCACGAGAACAGACTAAAGAACAAACTTGTGCACAAGGATACGTTAAAGTTACACCAAAAAGCTGGACTGGCTGCTTTGTTTTCTAAGCAGCAACAGCAGCATTGGTTTAGTCATGATCCTCAAAGTGTTCCAGGGAAATGGCGTCTCCATCCCATCCAACTCCGCTGGGTTATTTCTGTACTTCCGAAGCGTTCATCAACCAGTTCATTACTCGTTGCTCCTTCCAGAGCTGGTGAAACATTGCAGCTTTCAGGTTCACTGGAAAAGCTCTTTTCAGCCTACGTTTGGGTTTTTTT
>JBAMHX010000014.1:4240420-4253129 GCA_037177515.1 Pseudomugil tenellus | reverse complement strand
CCCCCCCCCCCCCCCCCCCCCCCCCCCCCCCCCCCCCCCCCCCCCCCCCCCCCCCCCCCCCCCCCCCCCCTCTTAACCAATTTAGTCTAAAAGTAAACTGTTGCTGTGTTGGAAATGAAATGTTTCTTAAAAGTCCCAACATTAAGCAGCTTACAGCACTTTTTATGCTGTAAATGTTTTCTGACAGGCAGCAGCAGGAGATGTGTTTACATTTAAGTAGAATCAACGCTTTCCAAACAGCTAAATGCAGCCTAAAGAATGACGAAGCAGCTTGTTTAATTTGGTATTTCTTGCATTATTACACGCTGCTCTATCATTTAACCCAGAAGAAAGTAATCACACATTTTATATTTTAATAATATCCCCAAACGGGAATATCACGGTGTCGGCCCGACCGCCGCAGATCCTTCGTGTTAATGCAATAACTTCATATTCCATTTAGACTTTTCATGTTGTGTATTTGCATAGATATCATAGAAAAGATGAACTGGTTCCATTTTGAGCCATTCATCATTTGCAGGTTTGCCACCAGGGGGCGCTCACACCTGAAACCAGTGTTGTCTTTATCGCTGAAACTATTCATCCCACTGATCAGGTGCAAATGAAAGGTCATGACCTGAAGATGTGTCACATGATGACATTATACCTGAATATTTCTATATAAATGTAGAGTTTGGATGTTCGGGGACGTAACCCTAGCCGTCGCCTCTCACCTAAGCTGATGAATTTGACTTTGGCTGAAAAAAATCCACTACAGTGAAACATTTACTTCAGTATGTCGCTGTGTTTTCTTATTTATAATGAGAAAGCCCCCGCAGAGCCCCCAGGTAAATAGAGTGGTACAGTGGCAGAAAAGCACACAAACAGCTCCATCTCCTGCATCCTTATACCTGCTTCATTCAGCTGGTTGTCTCTTCCCCTATTTTTCCTTCTCAGGTCCCGTCTAGCACGTCCTTGGTAGTAAATCACATCCTAAACAAGTCTTTGTTTAATGAGAGGAAAATGCGTAAAATCAGAAGCCTCCTTTCTCCAAGATGCTCTCAGTCTGTGTGCATTCATCACATTCAAACTAGACCACAAGAAAAATAGCTTTTGCTATATATGCAATATACAGCCCCCCCCCCACCCCCATTTATGTGACAGAAACCTGACAGCAGTGCCATCTAAAGGGAAGTAAATACAGCTTTAAACCATTATGCAACCCAGTTGCACGTGAGGTTATCATTCACTGATAGGTCAGAGAGACACACGGCAGCGTGCTGTGCAAATGCTTCATTAAATGGTTATATGATGAATACTAGAGAAGTGAAATAATCCGTCAACATAATGAAAACAGTTCTGCGTTTGTGCATCAACGATAGTTCGATTTGACGGCACGACTTGTTTGGATTCAGCTTTAAGCTTCTTCCCATCCCACAGTGAAAGAAAACATTCTCGTTAGCTTTATTTACTTATCTGTTCTTGCTAAACCTTTATGCTCTTTTTTTTATTTTTGTCCCTTAAAGTGAACATATTTTATTAGGTTTTCCCTTCATAAAAACTAAAAACTGAGCCAGAAAGGTGGAAATATGACATTATAAATGACCAAATGAGTTCAGTGCAGAAAAAAACCCTGTGAAAAAAATTCTGGCACCTGAAACAGAAATGCAGCTTTTGTGAGGAAGGTGGTACCTTCAACATGATGTCAATGCTTTCAGAGCATCTAAAAACATGTCAGATATGATTCAGTGCAGCTTTTAGTGCAACTGCTGTACAATAAAAGGAGATACAGTGTAATATTTCAGAGAAGAACTTGGATTATTGAGCAGAATCCAGTGTTCTTCTGTACCTGATCCCCAATAACAGACAGTTTTCATATTTTATGTCTAAAATGTCAGAATCAGTGACATTGTCAGGACTTTGAATGTAAAACACAACGGTATTCCTGAACCTTGCACATCAAGGATTATTGTTTAAGTTTAGCGTTAGTTACTGCAACCAGGAAGCAACTTGCGTTAGAAATAATTTAGTTAAAAGTACCAGAAAGTGAAACGCAGCAAGGTTACTTTTTGTCCTCCATTTTCCATATCCTCTTTTCTGATTGGCTTTGTTTTGCCTGACTGTAGAGTCCCATCCAGGCGGCAATCTCTGGCTGCCGATGGTGTGGAATGTCAAAATACTTGCAGTTCCCCCCTCCACCACTAGAGGCTGCAGACTCCCGTATTAAAATGACTTCACAGCTGAAATAAACATGTTTACAGAGTGTCTGCAAGAACTTTTTTTGGTTTAACAGGTCAAATTTAGTGTCATAACAACTGGGGGGGGGGGTGAATTTTTTTTAACGCTTTGGTTTCGATGTTATTTTAATCTTAAATTTAGAGGCGTGTCCTTTTGATTGATGTGTGTTAGAGCGATATCACTGGTTACAGCTGCGTCCTTCCTGCTGGCTCCACCGTGATGGAGCCTCTCAGCTCCACCTTTTCATCCATTTTGGGATTTTCCGATAATGACGAAACAGCAAGATGGCGACGGTACGACCCGCCTATTGGCTTCAAATCCGCTCTTCAGAAACCTGTGGGTCATGTGATTGTATGCGCTGTCTAGTATTTATACAGTCCCATCTCTCTGGGGGTAGAATGGTAAGGAACAGTTAGGAAGGGTCCAGCCTTTAAACCAGGGGTGGGCAACTCCAGTCATAGAGAGTCGCACTCCTGCAAGTGTTTGTTTCCCTGCTGCACACCCGACACACATCAAACTTAATCAACAGACTTGTGCAGAGCTTGACATTAAACAAGCTAATTACCGACTGATCTGAGGACGAGTTGCCCACCCCTGCTTTAGATGCTTAGTTGACACTAAGGAGAAGCAACAAAACTGCTAATTAAAAGTTTGCTTTTGTTGCAAGAAGTGATGTTTTTCTGTCCTTAAGTCAACAGACCGTATTATGCGATGCTAGTAGCTTCAATTCGGTTCAATTCAGCTTTATTTGAACGATGCCATTTCACGACAATGGCCCTGTTTACGCGTGACATTAAATTCCTTTTTAATTCCGAATATAAGTTAATTCCGCTGTAAATAGATGAAAAGTAACCTTGTAAACACTTTCGAGTAAAATTGTTCACTCGGAATTAAACTTAATTCCGAATAAACTGGCTGGTTTATTCTCATTTTAAAGTGGAATTAAATAATTCCTGTCTCATGCAAACCATCCTCTCATGGTTAATTCCGGTCGTTCTGCGCATGCTTTCTCCCGCTGCAATGACGCACATGTGCAGTCTTCTGTTTGTTTGCTGTTTGGTAAATTAAATAAAGTTTTTTAAAAAATTTTTTGGTCTCCTCAGCTGCTGAAAAAGTTGTATATTTGTGACAAGCTAGTACTTAAAAATTTGATCAAAATTGAAGCTAAAACGCTTTATATTAGACCGTTTCCCATGTCGCCGATGAGGCTAAAAACAAGGAAGAGATTTGCCGCGTGATTGCGTCACTTCCGCCATCATGTTGGATTTTTAAGAATGGAAATGAAAACGATGCATTGTAAACCTTTTATTCGGAATTAAAATTTCCCTGTAAACTCAAAGGTTCATGAATTTAATTCGCAATTAGTTAATTCGGAATTAATAATTCGGAATTAAAAGCATCATGTAACCGTACTCAGTGTCGTCTCAGGGAGCTTAAAAAGATGATTTTGAGCCAATTCATAATAAATAGCTTCGCTTAAGGAAAACCAAAAAGATTGCATCGAATCTGGACTTGGATCCAATCTCCCATCCTGGGCTGCATGAGGCGACGGTAGGAAGGAAAACTCCCTTTTAACAGGAAGGAAATCCTCCGGCAGAACCTGGATCAGGTAAGGCAGCCATCTGCCTCGACTGGCTGGGGTCAGAGAGGACAGGAAAGACAGATTAATATACATTACAGCTGCTATCCAGGAAGACATGCAGATAAAAGAGAAATATTTTAATGATGCCAGTACTGTCATATATTTATACATAGAAGATAAGCAGCAGAGAAAGTAACAGGAAGTGCTCAGTGCATCATGGGATGTCCGCATTGGAGCATAACTAATAGATGGCTGGACTGTCCTTCATTATAAGATTTATTAAAAAGGAAGCTTAATTATTAGTACCTAACGGTACTAATGAGAATAACATGAACATATAAGATGTATTTATTAGTAACAGGCATCTTCTCATCTTCCTGTTTTGTTGTCAGTTTGTTGCAAACAGACACTGAATGACCAGATCAAACTATACACCAGTGGACCAACAACGGGTTTATCTGTAAACAAACAACTTGGATGCTTTACTGCAATGTCTTTCTTACTCTCTACTTCAGTTCTTCCACTTACTGTCTCAACTAATGCAAACTTATCAATCTAAGTTTTACTTACAGAGTTAAAGTGAGCTGCTGCATCACTCAGATCGACCCTCCAGCATACTCGTCATAGCTGCTTGCATGTTTAGAGATCAGAGAGAAATCAAATAGGAAGTAAAAAGTAGTCGGTATTCTTAAACTCTACCAGACCAAGGCAAGCTTTGATGCGTCCACACATTTTCAGGTAACACAATATGTGTTGCGTCCGTCCCTTATTGCTGGGGGTGTATGCAGATCGATTTCAGGTGGGAACCGAAATTATTGCCAGTTTTCTTGCCGTCCATGTGTGACCAGTGACCAAGATTAGTACATGTGATGTTAGAGATCTCTGCTCAGCTGCCAGTGGGAGCTCACCACTGTTTCATCTTCTCATCGTCTCTGTGCCAGTGCTCAGACAGTGATCAGTGTGAAGAGAAACCAGACACAGCAGCAGATGTTTCCCAGCTGATAGGATCATAAAGCCATCTGTCTTCCATCACATCATCAGACTGTGCGCTTTATTAAATCAGATAGAACTGTGTTGCACTGATATGAATTTATTAAGCAAGATAGTGAAAAGGAAGATACGACTAAACCTCTTCCTCACTAATGACTACACGTGTTTTACATTTCAAGTCATTTCAGTGAATCAGTGAATCCTTCACACCAAACCCTACTCCTCTGAACCCATTCACACTTTTTCTACATTTCTTCCTCATAATGAATCTTTTCAGATCCATTTTTTGACACAATCATTTTGAATAAAATAGAAACAGATTAAACAAATAGGCTTACAAGGTATGCTAACATAGCGCTAACGACAGCTAATAAAATAACAGTACAGGCCAGTAAAATAAGCGGGAAAGCTAAAATTGTGATAGCCTAACAAGTAGCTTTATTTCAAAATAAATAAAAAAGGAAAATGTGCAAAAGGTGCTGCTCCTTACCTACAAAATAACCTTACAATTTCATCACAGTTAATTAATTATGTATTCTTAATATAATTTAACTTCATCCCATATGAGCAACATCAAGTAACAGAAGCTGGGTCATAGAAACACGGATAAACATAAACACCTCCAGCATTAAATATGGGGGCTCGTCCGGTGTGGGGCAGGCTAGTTGTACAGAATAAATCTCCATGGTAACCCATGTTTTACTGTTTCCCTGAAAGCAAATCAACGATGAATTCAGTCAGGGTAATTGGGAAATCCTATCCCAGTTTCATGAAAGGCCCTCTGGTACTGAAATAAACTCAACAAACCCGAACAAAGAGACAGATCATAACATGAAAACCAGCACCGAGTCTCAGTTGGAGAGCAGCTGGTGAATAATACGATAAACAATCACGTTAAAAGGGGAGAGAGAAAAACAGACAGACTAGTATTTGTTATGCAAAACAAACAAAAGGACGCATCATTATCGTAATTCAGCATCTCTCATTACCAAATATTCAAGTGCTCAGTGTGATTTGAGTCTGAGCCATGTCCTTCAACACCAGCAGCTTGTTTTCCTCTGTGGAAAGACATCACAAGCCTCTTTTTTTTCCTCTCTGGTCATCAGGAAAGCTCCCTGTTCCCCTCTGGATCTCTGCAGGTTGAAGGGTGGGCGATGACTCATGCAGCTGTTTTCCTCTTCAGTGTGAAGGAGAAGAAAGGGGCTTCTGGACTCTGTCTTTATAAATATAGATAAATGAGGCAGCCTGCTGATGGAGCTGTCACACACACAGGCATGCCTTTCTACCAGCACGATGTTGACTTTCTAACCACAATTAAAGCCACTTTCTCTTCTAGTTGGATTTTTTACATAGTGAACGTGCAAATTCAGACAGAAGGACTCAGTGCAACCTGTACTTCACTGATCTGAATGGCAAAATGTTTGTCATTATTAGTTCAGTAACTAATTTATAATACTTTCAGCCTTAAAATAGCTGCAGATTGATATGAAGACACGCGTTGAGCCAGAGGAAGCAGCCTGTCTTGCACCTTGTGGCTCATACGTCTCGTCCATGTTGTGCAGCTGTTGAGGTTGCATATATTGCAGAACATAAGTGTCTGTTGGAGTGAGCAAAGTTCTGGGTTTTCTAGAGTTTCTGCAACGTGATTCTTTAGTTTAAAAGTTTCCCATCGAGGAGATTTTTAAGACGCAGATCTTCAAAAGCCTTTTTGTTTTGTACTGACTTCCTGTTGCTCCTCTTCAACATTTTTTTACATTCACCACTATCCACTATCCACTTATCCACCACTTTCCGAGCAAAACACTGGAGGTCGCCATGACACCTTTTCTCCACTGAATCCGATTCTTCACTTCCGGTCCTCGCTAAATGCATGGAAAAAAGCATATTTTGGAAGGGCAATTTAATTAGATATTTTCAAGGAAATGTCTTCTGGGACGACCTGTGCTGTTCTTGGATACATAAAAAACTCGAGGCAACTTAACAGATTTTATGAATGAAATACAAAGGAGTTAAGCAAAACATTTTGCATATAAAACTAACAGTAAGTAGAACATTCACTTTCACCAGCATCAGCATATCTGATATATTGTCTTCCAGACTTCTATTTTCTACTGTAGAGTTTACAGTTCAAATTAGAGCAGCACAGTTTAATTCCTTTCATCCAAAGCAACATGGTTCCCAACTAATGGTGATACTTTGTGGCTTATTTTTACAGCAGAATTTCACAAATCTAAATAATTTCAGGTCTTTTTAAGGACTTATGTCCTTTCCTTAAAGTTGCTGCGAGTCTGTAAAAGTTATGGTGCAGCTCCCTGATGTACACTTTGATCCTGATCATCAGTCAGGAGACGGTAGGGAAATAAAGCAGCGTAACATCTGGATGGACAGATGTTTCCACCTGTATGCGGTGTGAGAACAACCAGCTTCCTGGAGTGAGAGCGCATCATACATGTGTGCATTCATGTCAAAATGACAGATGGAAAAACAGTCACTGGGGCTCAAATGGAAGCAGATTTCCAAAACAAAATCTTTCCCGAGCAGGTTAATAACCCAGCTGGGTGATTGGATAGCGCAGGGAGGACAACAGTTTCCCTGCTGCATCACACCTGACTCCCATTAATGGGTCGTCAGCAGCTTGATGTCAAGCTCTGCACAAATCTGCTCATTAAGTCCGATGTGCGTCAGGTGTGTTGCAGCAGGGAAAGTCCCAACACTTCCAGGAGTTTCCCGTGAACAGTCCGAGTGAAATAAGCAGGTTGGATTAAAAGCCAGGACGAGTTCATCCGGTGGGATTTGTTGAGCTCTTCACTGCTTTGGAAGGATAAAATTCTTTACTTTAAAATATTTTCCAAGCTTTTCCCCAGTTTTTCCACAGGTGAGGCAATGAGTACAGGACCACCAGTGGTCTCCGAACATCCTGCTGTTTTCCCTTGTTACAGTCAGCATCTTTTTCTGTTTACATTTAGTTGGAACAAAGCAAAAAAAAAAAATACTTCAGTTGAAATGTTTAGAATACATTTTTCTCAAATCTGCACAGAGTATTTTTCCAACCAGGCTGCCTGGAAGGGGCTTCCATGTTAAGTGGTGCAATTAAACAACCGTGGAAAAGCACATCTCTGTCATTCCCAGTGGGGATTTTCAGACAGTGAAATGGGAGCGAGGGGAAAGTGACTCCTCTGATGAAATTGTCTAATGTTAAGTGTGTGACTTGATGGTTACGATTGCTCTCTTGTTCCATGCTGAGTCGCCTTCACAGCTCCGCGGCAGGGCCGCGCTGCATGCGCTCATTTTACATTCTTGCAATTTTAGGGAAATAGTTAAATTTAGCTCACAAGCAAGTCTTCCTTCAGAAGTTATTACACCCCGAAGCAAGTCATTTCCGAACACCAACGGACAGAAAGTCGTTCCTGTGGAGGGACTGAGGATGACACAGAGGATTTGTCACAGACCTGTGTGAAATGGAAACATCACAGAAACCAGATTCATTAGTCTGGTGTGTGTGTTTTGTTAGGAAAAAGAGTCTGTTTCAGACATGGATGGGGTTGCTTCTACACACACACACACACACACTCACAGCAGCTAAATGTGCTTGATCAGTGTGACAGCTCCATGTGTTTCTGGGATATAAAAGAAGCCCGGCGCCTTTTTTATTACTGCTGCATCACACAAAACAAGGTTTAAAAAAAACCTCAGGAAGAAGCCAAATATCCACACCAGGACTAACTGGAGACATTTAAAAAAATGTGGCCGAGATTAAAGCTGCACATGAGAACTTCTGTCCTGTAGATGTTACCCAGTGTCAACACATCTGGCTCAAGTGAATGGCGCAGAACTGGAAAAGCTGTTGGAGTCCAGGGCAGTGGTCCCAGTGGTCCCAGTGGTCCCAGTAGTCTCAGTGACTTTAGTTGTCCCAGTGATCCCAGTGGTCTCAGTAGTCTCAGTGGTCCTAGTGGTCTCAGTGACCTCAGTGGTCCCAGTGGTCCCAGTGGTCTCAGTGGTCTCAGTGGTCCCAGTGGTCTTAGTGATCCCAGTGGTCCCAGTGGTCCCAGTAGTCTCAGTGACTTTAGTGGTCCCAGAGATCCCAGTGGTCTCAGTAGTCTCAGTGGTCCTAGTGGTCTCAGTGACCTCAGTGGTCCCAGTGGTCTCAGTGGTCTCAGTGGTCCCAGTGGTCCCAGTAGTCTCAGTGACTTTAGTGGTCCCAATGATCCCAGTGGTCTCAGTAGTCTCAGTGGTCCTAGTGGTCTCAGTGACCTCAGTGGTCCCAGTGGTCTTAGTGGTCCCAGTGGTCTCAGTGGTTCCAGTGGTCCCAGTGGTCCCAGTGGTTCCAGTGGTCTCAGTGGTCTCAGTGACCTCAGTGGTCTAAGTGACCTCAGTGGTCTTAGTGGTCTTAGTGGTCTCAGTGACCTCAGTGGTCTTAGTGGTCCCAGTGGTCTCAGTGGTCCCAGTGGTCCCAGTGGTCTCAGTGACCTCAGTGGTCCCAGTGGTCTCAGTGGTCTCAGTAGTCTCAGTAGTCTCAGTGGTCTCAGTAGTCTCAGTGGTCTCAGTGACCCCAGTGGTTCCAGTGGTCTCAGTGACCTCAGTGGTTCCAGTGGTCTCAGTGGTCTCAGTGACCTCAGTGGTCTCAGTGACCTCAGTGGTCTTAGTGGTCTTAGTGGTCTCAGTGACCTCAGTGGTCTTAGTGGTCCCAGTGGTCTCAGTGGTCCCAGTGGTCCCAGTGGTCTCAGTGACCTCAGTGGTCCCAGTGGTCTCAGTGGTCTCAGTAGTCTCAGTAGTCTCAGTGGTCTCAGTAGTCTCAGTGGTCTCAGTGACCCCAGTGGTTCCAGTGGTCTCAGTGACCTCAGTGGTCTCAGTGGTTCCAGTGGTCTCAGTGGTCTCAGTGACCTCAGTGGTCTCAGTGACCTCAGTGACCTCAGTGGTCCCAGTGGTCTCAGTGGTCTCAGTAGTCTCAGTGGTCCCAGTGGTCTTAGTGACCTCAGTGGTCCCAGTGGTCTTAGTGGTCCCAGTGGTCTCAGTGGTCTTAGTGGTCTCAGTGGTCCCAGTGGTCTCAGTGGTCCCAGTGACCTCAGTGGTCTCAGTGGTTCCAGTGGTCTCAGTGGTCCCAGTGGTCCCAGTGGTCCCAGTGGTCTCAGTAGTCTCAGTGGTCTCAGTAGTCTCAGTGGTCTCAGTGACCTCAGTGACCTCAGTGGTCCCAGTGGTCTCAGTGGTCTCAGTAGTCCCAGTGGTCCCAGTGGTCTTAGTGACCTCAGTGGTCCCAGTGGTCTCAGTGGTCTCAGTGGTCTCAGTGGTCCCAGTGGTCTCAGTGGTCCCAGTGGTCTTAGTGACCATAGTGGTCTCAGTGGTCCCAGTGGTCCCAGTGGCCTTAGTGGCCTTAGTGGTCTCAATGGTCTCAGTGGTTCCAGTGGTTCCAGCCAGTGGTCCCAGTGGTGTCAGTAGCCACAATGATCTCTGTAGTCCTAGTGGTCTAAGTGGTCTCAGGGGTCCCAGTGGTCTCAGTAGTCTCAGGGGTCCCAGTGGTTCCAGTGACCTCAGTGGTCTAAGTGACCTTAGTGGTCCCAGTGGTCTTAGTGACCATAGTGGTCTCAGTGGTCCCAGTGACCTCAGTGGTTTCAGTGACTGCAGTGGATGCTTTAGGCCAGTGTTTCTCAGCCCTGCAGTATCCGTGCCCTGCTTGTCTTATGCCTTGTCTACACGGAGCCAGGTTTTTGTAAAACCACATATTTTACACCTCTGGCTAGTAAAAAGAAACAAAACAAAACAACACCATTCCTCTAGGAGGACGGAGGACATATATCTGCAATAGTGATTGTAAAAACAAACACACGAAGTGCCTCGACAATTGATGAAGCAAACAGAGTTTTGAGAACATCGATGTTGTAAACAAAGGTCGTCATGGTATTTTCTGACAGTGACGTTTCCACACCAAAAACCACACGCAGATGTACAAACAGAGGTTTAGAAAATCTTCACTTTAGTCTGACATTTTTAGATTTTTTTTTGATGACGTAAATCTGGGTTTTTGTGTAGCTGACAGACCAAACCGAAGAAAAAAAATCTTAGTTTTGTGAGTCTAGGCATAACGCTGCTTTAACACACCTGAATGAAACAGGCTGCAAAGAACTTCATGAGAAAGTTAACTGGTTTGAATCAGGTGTTTTAAAGCAGACATGCAGGACAGCCCTGCCTCTTTCTCCCAACAAATGAACAGAAGAAGAAGAAAAAAGTGACAGTTATGGTTTTTATATTTAGTGTCAGCTGTTGCGAAGTTGATGTGCCGGTGATTTGTGCAATTAATATTTATATTGGAAAAAAATCGTGAGAGAATCTGGATCTCAATTCATGGCAAGAAAAATTATAATTCTCATTTTACCCAGAATTGTGCACTTTTCTGAAGTTTTCATGAGGTTTTATATGCAGCTCAAGAAAAAGTCCAGAAAAAAGGGACTAAATTCGGTTCCTGGGAGATTTCAGATCTTACTTTATTCACCTTATTAATGTATTAATCATTTCACTTGTGAGAGACAACTGTCCACAGTGTTGCTGCAGTAATGCTGTCACATTAACATGTCAGAATGCTTCCTTTAATCTTGTATGTCTAGATTAGAACAACCAGACCTAAATGATTGCTCTGTATCGGATTGGTCTTCCTTGATGCAAGAATGTGCGTGGTCTGTTTCTTGTATCTTCAACTGATCGATTTATGACCTAATGATCTGAGCCTTTAAAAAGGATGTTTACCCTGTGAAGGACAGAGAATTGCTCAGATTTGCACCTGGTGCATACGCTCTCCAAATTGCAGTTAGTTACCTTTTTGCCTGTTTTTTCAATAAATCCTGACACGTTTTTTCACTTTTAGAACCAGTTTCCTCATTTGTGGAGCTCAAACATCCAAACAGCTGGTCTTCCTAACACCATTAATATAGCATTAGGAACACCGTCCATGTGGTGTGAGGAACCAAACAATATCCATCCAAAATGTTCAAGTCGTTCGACTTTCATTCATTTTCTGTATCGAGTTGTTCAGTTAAGGTTTGAGGAGAAGCAGGAGCCTGGACACCTGAACAAGTCACCTGTCAAGTCATTTCACTTTAAATCCAATATGTTTAACTGCTGCACAGCAAGGCCCTCCAGTCTCATGCTATCCATGCAAGTTGGAGACATGTTGGCATCTCCTCAGCTTACAAAAGCATCAACTGGGAGTTCGTTTTCTCAGAGATTCTTATACATAAGTAATGATGAAAACTATTTAATTTAGAAGGATGACTAATTCAGATATTGCAAATCATCTACAGCTCTCAGTCTTGCTCTGCTCATGCACGTTGCAGCACTGCAGGCTGCAATCAGCTGTCGACGCCTAACAAGTCTGGCCTGTCAGAGCTAATCCTGAATATCCTGCTGTCTTCACAGCTTAACACATGAATAAAATAATGATCGAATTGCATCATATTTCTTTGCTGAGAGCAAAGCGTTGGAAGATTTCTAATGACGCTTCCCAACAATATCATTATTTTATAAACTTACACTTTTAAGCCAAACTTGGTAACTTAAATGATCTTTTTATACTCCTCAAAACTGTCATTATGTCCTGCCAGCAGTGCACACACACACACACAAAGTTTGTTTTCCTTTGTGTTTCAGATGTGCAGTTTTATGTGTCCATTGTGCCTGAATGAAATTAGTTGTATCAGCAGTCCAAAAATGTTTGTTTTGTTTTTTAAACACAATTTAAAGAAAAAAACACAACAACTAAATTTCTGGTTAAAAAATAATGTTAAATATGAATATTTGGCTTGCAAAGCAGAAGGCTAATGCGGCTGATTTCTAGATTCATATTTCTGTTAATGACATCCTACACACACACACACACACACACACACACACACACACACACACACACACACACACACACACACACACACACAC
>JBAMHX010000014.1:4227402-4238555 GCA_037177515.1 Pseudomugil tenellus | reverse complement strand
TTGCAGACTTCTGACCTGAACAGATCTCTGTCCAACCTTCTCCATTGTTGCAACTTTGTATTTTACCCTTTGTTCTTTTTATAAACCTTTAATATCTTTCAATCCTATCCCAGACTCCTTTGTCTTTGACAGGCTCGCCACCTCTAACAGCCCCATAATGCATCAGCTCGTAGGCCAACCCTGATGCAAACGGTTTTTACTTTTCAGCATGTTGCATTTGTGTGTCTGACTCTAACTGTATGATTATTTATAACTACTTTTATCACCTTAAAATGAGGACAAAGAGGTTTCACTTTATATCTCAGCTGTTTTTATTTACTTAAATATATCCCGCTGGCATATATTTGTTGATACTTGTCTCATCGCCGTCTGCATCTGTTTGAACACGGCTCTTCAGTCTTCTTTTATGGACATTTTTGGGCATTTACATGCAAGTTATGGCAAACTGGCACGTCCTTTATGGAAAAATATAAATAATTTTGGTGTCAACATGTTTGTTGTTTAGTTCAGATGCAGCTTTTCACAACTAACAGAGGAGAGTCTTTATTTTCCAACCTTTCAAACAAGTCATATTTGTTCAGTCTTTTATAGTTATCACTATTTTAACATTCAAGATGCTAAAGGAGGCCTGGAGACTCTGAGATGTAGCTCTCACCGATCTCGTAAAGAGCTGACATGACCGTCTACTTTTACAATGAATTACAGATATCTTGAGTGTTTTTTCTGTCAGAATAATGGACTCTGACGGTATGAGGTTATAATGTAGGAATGGTCAACTCTGGACCACTTGTGCTGCTATGATGCAGGTTTTAGATGTTTCCCTGCTTCAACGTGTCTTTAAGAAGCTGATTTAGAGGAGAAAAGAGAAAAGAAGGAAAACACTTTCTTTTTAAAAAAAGAACCTCCTCTCCATTTTGTCTCATTGATTTTTCTCAAATAGCTGAAGCCATAAAAGTAAAAGTATAGTGTTTTTCAGCTAAATTTATAAAGATCCTGATATGTTAAGCTGTGTAACTGAAAGTAGGTAAGCTTTCTTTTCATTTCATTGGGGCTTCTTAGCTTCATTAAGTAAGGTGGCAACAATCTTAATTAAGGTAAATAAGAAGAATAAAATACAGAGAAACAAAAAAGCAACATAATAATTAATCACCCATAGCAACCAGTAAGCCAGTACAGAAAAACTCACCATGTGGTCGTATGGTTCTGAGCCTGTCTTTGTTCCAGTTATGTTCTCATTCAATCCTCTCACACTTCACAGCAGAGCAAACAAAAATGACAAAGATTTGCTTCTGTTATGCCTTTTTTCTGTATCACAGAACCAACAACACAAACAAGAGTGCAGAGTTTGGACCTTTCTGTGAAGTGACAGCAAATTATTACGCACTGAGGGTCAACAATCACATGTTTGGACGAGTCAGTTATTCACATCAGACCCCATTTTTACTTAACCTGCTTATCGAGCCGTGTCTCACTGCAAAACACCAGCTACTTACAGTTTATTCTTTCTTTGATAATGAAGTGAATTCAAGGAGGGGTTTGGAGCCAAGATGAGTAGATTGGTGTGAAGGAGTTTCTGGACGCAAAACTTGATGTATAGAAAAAGGTTTATTTACAAAAAGTCAGGCCAATGTGGAAAATCCCACTAAGCTGTATTTGTTCACAGTATATATAGGGTGCTACATAAAGACATTCCTCAGTTTGGATGTTAGCCAATCACGAGTCCACACTGGGTGAAAGGACCTCAATAGGAAATATCTGTTCAGTGGACTATATGCAGAGGACCAGACACTTCAATAATAAAAGTCACACCATGACCTAAACATCAGCCTTATGAGAGTAATAAATGAGTTCATTGTGTGAGGGGTGTTGACGCTCTGAGGGGTCTGCCCCCCTCAGAAACTAGACATTGTAATTTTGCAGGAGTGGATCTGTCTCTCATGGTATCATGTGACCTGGAGCGCTTTGCTTCATCTTGGTCAATCAAGGCAGTGATCTTGCGGGAAAGGGATGCTCCAGAGGTCCAGTCCACCTTGGTAAAGAACTGTCTGGTTGAGGTCTGATGATAAATTCAAAACAATGTGTAAAATATCTCTTTTTTGTATTTAGTGGAAGCTAAATGTATATAATTGAAGCTACAGACCAAACCTAATGTGACATGTTGGCAACTCTGGTCCGGACCTCGAGGACCAGACTTTGACACCTCTGCTTTATCAGATTTGATGGTTTAGTCACAGACTTCTCAAATAGTCTTTTAACTTTCACAAAAGTAGGAATGAAATTGTACTAGATGTACAAAACTGTTCAAACGATCTTGTCTGTCTTCACAGCTCTCTAGGTGCTCAGCCCCCCTAAACCTCAGATACTAGAATCGCCATATACTGAAGCAGAATAATCTCCTTCATCGCGGCAGGAGGAAGAGGAGGATGCCAAGGAGACACTGTCTGCTGGGATCTAAGGAGACCGACAGTTTCTATCATGACACATTTATGAAATGGGGATTTCATGCATGATGTGTTTATTGCCATAATTTTGATTTGTATTTTATTAAGCATATTTTTGTGTGCGTTTAAGACATTTTATATGAAAATTACAGGTAGGAATCCTAGTTTTAATGATGTGGTCCTGCCATGCCCTTATTAGAGATGCACACCTAGCCAGCTACAAACGGAGCATGGCTGACTGTGACCAAGGACATATAAGGTTATAAGTGCTTAAAGCAATAATTTCTACCTCCAAGTATGGTTCATCCAGCGAGGTATGTTTTATGTTCGATTCACATCCTTTTTATATCGCTATTTTGTGTTTATTACTACCGCTTTGTATTATGTGATCCATTTTAGTTCGACGAGGGTCGTGGTGGTCTCAAAGTCGTGCTGCAATCAACCCAAAGTGTGCAACCCACATTAATGTCACCTTAACCCATCAGTAATAGAACCCTTTATTGAACCAAGGCAAGGTAGAAGTGTTAACGTGTGAGGACTTTGTTCTTCTCAAATGTTTTACACAAGTTCCGGAGAAAAAACTCATTTTTTTCCAAAAGTATCACAGCATAAAGTACAAGTCTTGCTCTGACGAGATCATATTTGCAATGACGACGTGATGACGGAATGTGTCACATTAGATGTGACACAACCAGATAAACTGCAAAACGAGGTTGTTTGACAAACTACTGAGAAAGAAACTCGAGTTCTAAAAAATATTGCTGTTACGTAAAAAACGGTATTAATTCATCTTCTAAGTCTGAGGAGTCACGTTGGTGTGGACAAGCCATGTCTGACAGCTGCTTAATGTAGCAGGAGACACAGGAAAAAACTCAGGGTTTCTTTATGGTGAACCTGCCAAGTCTGTCACCTTGGTAACATACTCTGTTACCACGGTGACAGACTCAGGGTAAGACTTACCTCGCTTTGTGTAACAGAAACTCAGAGTTTGAACATAACCTTCTTTGTTTCTGTGAAACTGGGAAGACCAGCTCTTGTGGATCTTCTGAGCCACGTAAAGAAGTTTTTCTGATTAGAGAACAAATGACACATTTGGCCCGATGTAACTGGAAATAGACAGAAAGCGCTGCATCACATGCACCCACACATAAAAAGCAAATGTTTCACCCCTGGAAAGGGGAATAATGAAAACTGATACAGACACGATGTTACTTCTTTCACGTCCAGTGCTGTAATGGACGAGCAGAAGCAACACGTTTCCCCTACGTTAGTTCAGGCATCACTAATCGATAGATGATCTGCAGGTAAAACTGTTAAAACACAAACTAAACTCTTAAAAAAAGTCTGAGCACAACAACCCATGAAAATGGTGAAAAATAAAAAGAACAATCGAAGCAATATGTAAGTGATCACATTTCAAAACGTGTTGTTGTCATAAGTTATCTTTTTATCGTTTCTTTCGTACAGACAAAAGCTGTCGATCACATATTCCTCAATCAACGTGCTTTTCATTAAGATTAATTTCTCTTATGAGGTAAACATTTAGAACAGGTCTTTAATCCCTTCTATGTGCAACTGTAGATTGAAACAACTTTATCTTCACCATGCAATGTTACAATATTTTGTTATATTTTAAAAGTAACCATTACACAAACACAACCCACACAGAAACCTTCATGGAAACTTGAATTTTTCCTTGTTATTCATGATTCTGTTTAATGTTTTTGTATCTCCTTCAAACATCATGTTTAAGTAATGGAAGGAGGAACGCCAGACAGAGCCGTTCCCTATCGAAGCTGCACTTTAGTTGGCAGAAACATTACAACTAACTCATGTGCGAGCCGCTTTGTGCCATTTCAGGCATTTGTGAGTGAGAAGCATTTACATTTCTAGGCGTTCTTCTTCTCTACACGACTTAAGGGAACGATAGAAAGCTTGTTTTTCTCTGTCAGCCAGTCGCTTCACCCTGAGGGAGAGCGATGAGGAGCGAGACGGGGAATAAGATTAGAGAAAGCTGCAAAATCCGGGGTCTAAAAGGGTCAAACTAAGATGATCATATTAACCCATCGCTACCATTTCCCCCCATTCTTCCACCATCTTGTTACATCTTTGCATCCCTCCACCTCATGCACGTCTCACAGTTAGTGTGACGTTAAACATCATGGTACATTTTGTTCTCCTCTTGTTTCCTCTCTCTTCAGTCGAATTCCTGCTTCTGCTGACGCCTACATCCTGCGGGATTTGTGAGGAATCCTTTAATTACCTCATACTTACTAAAACCAGCCTTGCCAATGTTCTGAACTCTGAGCATCTAGAAGGACTTTTTAATTGCATTTTGCTTCCGGTGTTATCAGACATCAGTGCTTGCCACGTTGTATGAATGCTCTTTGTGAGCCGTTCTTCTCCTTCTCTCTTCATATTGTCTTTGTCGTGTCAGAGGAAGTGGAGAATATTAACGCCATAGCGTGTTTGAATAATTTATAGTAGAGACAAGCTAATAAAGAGCGTGCACCACTCAGAGTCGTCCTGCTAGCTGACATTTCAGGACCATAATTTGCAGACATACACACCACAGGCTGATAAATCAGGACCCACCCGATGAATTAGAAATTCAGAACCATGATGCGCTCAGCATAAACACATAACACAACTGAGACATGAAGGATGCTTCAGCAGGTGGCTCGGAGGAGGGCAGCGTCTCCTCTCCACAATATGGAGGAGAAAGTGCATAATGAACCTATGGAAACCTGTATGACACATCTCTACCACAAAATTTGATAACTGATTTATATTAATTATGTTTGAATTATAATCTTAACCATGTACTAAATGTGTAAATCCAGGATGAATACCTGCTGCTTCACAGCTGCATATGAATGGAGTTTGTATTAAAAGGTCCAGCTTTGAGCTTTTAAACACAATCATGTTTTTATCTGTTATTTTCCCCTTATCTTTTGTTTATAATTGTAAATTATATTTCTTATTCCTGCTGTGTGATGATCGCTGAATGTTCTTGAAACAAACACGCCCTGCTTCGTCTTGCCATTTATGTGAAAAACTTCATTCTTATTATCATTTTACCTCTAAAATGAATCAGGAAAAAATGCAAAGAAACATTTTCACCATTGTTGACCTCCTGGTGCAAAGAAAAAACGGTTAATATGTTTGCATAGAAAGCATCAACATCCGTGTTCACAGACTGGAACAAGGAAATAAATAGAGAAAGCCACTGATATAAAGTGTAGACTCCTTTCGTGGCGCCTGATTCATCTTATTTATTTTTTTACTTCTTTTTTCTGGGCTAAATCAGTCAGTGTATTATAGCTCTAGGTGTGTAAAAGATAAAAAAAACATATTAAAATCAGGTCTCCACACCTAATTAGTACAGCTAATTTCCAGAAGCTTCTCTATCTTCCAGAAATGTCTTTGCTTGGGGCGGACTGGCAGATCTTCATAGTTCAGGAAAAGATGAGAAGGACCAAATTTAACATGTTTTAACCAGACAACGCTGCTCCCACCAGGGGCAATCTCCTGCTTACTTCAGGGAATCACTGACCTTTATTGCAAATATCTGATGAAATCCCTGGATCTACCTGGGAATCTCATCTCGGTAGGACTTTACCAGAAGATCTCCATGGGGATGCAGTCAGGAGGGCATCCTAATCAGATGCACAAACCACTTCAGCTAACTCCAGATCCCTCCAGATGCATGAGATGCTCATCCGATCTCTCAGGCTGAGTCAGCTCATCTTGGTCGCTTGTATGATCCAATTCTTTCCCGCACTGCTCAAATCTCGTGTGCACCGATGAGGATAAATCAAACATGATGCTGAACCATATATATTTCACAGAAATTAAACTAATGAGGTAATAAGATCTGATTTACAGTAATAACTCTTCCACATGAGAGACGAAATGTCTTAAAAAGCTTTAGAGTGATGACACCTTTGTTTTTTACTCACATGGGGTCCGCACTCCTTCCTTATCTTTCGATGAGAAGGTTTATTCAGAGGACAGTTTCTGTGGCAGATTTGCTTCATTGCTTGTTTGCTTTTTATCTGCAACATTCAGGTTTGCTTTGCTCTATCACGGTGGCTTTTTCGTCCCACCAGCACCTCATTAATGCAACAGTCCTACGGGTTGGTTAGAACATGGAAATCACAGCAGAAGTCACATTGCCAGATTTTCATCCTAAATTTCTGACATGAACTCAGGTGCATTTCCCATCATTCCCATTGCTGTCTAGAAGACCCATCTTTATCTTTAGCTTCTGCATTCCTCTGGGACTCCTCTGTTGATATGATTCCACTTCTAATTAATGTCTTTGCATTTTTTTTTTACTCTAGAGTTGGATGTCATTCCAAAGAGCATGGGCACCCTTCTGCCAGATTGCGGAACCACCTCTGGCTATCACAAAAAACATTAATATAACTAAAAGAAGCATCCTAAAGCCATCTATTTGTTCTCATGGGACTTATTTGATTGTAATGTGGCCAATTATCCACATCACAAGCATCTCTGGGGAAAATCCAATCTTTGAACTCTGATCAGTGAAGGACTTTCCCTGCAGTCCAGGTTATGTAATGAGCCATGTATGAGTTAGGCAGGAATAAAATGGTGCAAGCTTTAACGTGGATGTTGCTTTGCTGAACCTGTCGATAAAGATGGACTCTTTGGTTGGTCATTTACGCGCATATGGGGTGCAGCAAACATAGCAATAGCACTAGAAGCTACAGGGTTTAGCTGACCTGCAACGAGACAAGAAGAAGAGCCGGACTGGGACAGAAAATCAAGTCTGGAGTCATTTTCCACAGTAAGCTAACAAATTAGCATCTCTACTGTTTTATATAACAAGCAACATTAAATTATCCAACTCAAATGGGAGGATAATTTATTTGTTGTCCTGCCCTGTGTTTAATATAATATAGCACAGTTAGAATGAATTAGCTTACCTGTCCAGCAGAAAGCTGCTGTATCCATCTCCCTCATGAATTATCTCCACCTTGTAAACGCTGCATTGATGAAGGGTCTTATTTTCTCCTGGTTTTAATTATGTTTCTCTTCTTGGTCCTACATTTTAGCGGAAAACAGCAAATTGAATGATCCACGGTCATCTTTTCTTGTTTCTCCTCCTCCCCCTCACACATAACATGGCGATTCACAGCTAAAATATGTTCGACTAACAAGTTTGTCTTCTCTTGGCTCACCTAATAAAAGATGGCAATCCAACATGGCCACCTTCTGTTGGTCCACCACCACCTCTGTATTTATAAATAACTCATCCTAAGCTACCAGAACTATTTCATTTGGATGCTGTTGTCAGAGATTTGGTAAAATACATATTTATGAAAGTGATACTTGATTTTTGAGAATAACAACACAAATACATATATAACAGTTATAGCTTTAAAAAACTGGATTGTTTTACAGAAGACGTCCAAATTGTACAGTGAAATAACAGTGAAAGTTAATCTGATTATGACCTGGTGATAATCGAGGAAATAGTTCATGAAGATAAAATCAAATAGAAGGTTTTTGCTTTCAAGTCTGATTCGTTCAATATGTCAACTGGCCCTCTTTTCTCTCATATCAGTAATTCTTCCATGTGCATCCCAATTTGGGCATACGTTTAAATTTTAATTGCATATAATCACATTGTTTTTTGGATTTACATTTTTATGAGCAACATTCAGGATAAAAAAAAACCATGTATTGCAGTTGGAAAAGTAAATGTACCTTTTTATGAACAAAAGTCTGGAACAGAATATTCTCATGATGGATGTGTAGCCGACAAACTGCAACTGTGTGATGCCGTCAAGTCAACATGGAGAAAAACCTCAGAGGAAAGTTTCCTCACCTTGTTGCAGCTTTGATATGAAGTCAAAAATGCAATTCCGAAGATGAAAGTGAGCTGAACCAGGCACTAGCAAAGTGCACTGAATAAAAAGTCCTGCTGGAACGTTTATTTCTGAGTTTATATTGTTTTTTTCTGATGCTTCCTGTTGGTGAAATCTAATTTAATGATTCAACTTAAATATCTTAATCTAAGTCACAAGGACTTAAGTATTAAGTCATATTAAATACATTTCGTATTCTTTTGTCCAAACCAGCTGAAGAAGTAGAATATGTTATCTCTTTACCTGAAGAGCTTAAAAGCTGACTAGTTCTATGCTCCTGTATTGTAAATGAAATATTCAGAGCACTCTGTATCTATCTGATCCTTTTGCAAATCTTTTAATAAATATCTGTTAAGACTATTTCAAGCTCACAGCCGTTATTTCAGAATTTCACCACACGCGGAAGCATCATGCATTATTCATTTATTAAATATGCTAGCTTTGCTTCTAAAATAAGACATGGAAGTTGAGATAATTCAGCTCATGCATGTTTTACAGTGTTTTCTGTTTTTTTTCAGCCTAGTTTCTCTAAGTTAGTTTTCTTTTTCAATCTAAATGTTGTGATGGTGTTCGGAAGTCAGCTTTGGTTTGTTGCAATACATAAAATATGGTGCATCAGTGTTAGAATGGAAGATGTGATGAAAAGAAAGTCTTAGAAGAAATCTGCACACTACATGAAGCAAACTCTTGGTCTGCAAACCAGTACCAGATATAACACAAAACTCTTACAAGTTTGCTCTCTTTTTTTTTTTTTACTTGGATTTGAAAACTAAAATGCAATTAAAAAAACCAAAAACATTTCCATATATTTGACATACAAAAAAGAAAAGATCACCATCAAACATTAAAATTACAAAAGAGACACTAGATTTAAAAAACATCTCCAAACCAGAGTTACGTTGTGGATCCAGAGTTACATCAGCAGAAAGGTGTCGATGGTCGATTCACATCACTGCAACAGCAATATAACCACAACTATATCAACTATATTATTTCAATGGGTCCTGATCCATTTATAAACCAAAAGTGGACCAGTTAGCTACCAGAAAGAGAAACACAGAAAAGCCAGATATGCACCTGCTTTAGCTGCAGTTTGACCTATAAAAGTGATATTTTCGGACCTTTGGCAGTGAAAAAATACAATTCAGGAGCATTACTGAGGAGATGTACTGATCATTCTTTACCCTCAATTCAATATACAGGAACTTGAGTTATCACATGACATGACTGAAACCAGAAGCTTGAAAAAATGAAGAAAATGAAAAAAAAGTTTATCTGGTCCAAAATGTTTGCCATGAAAAAAAATTTTTTTTAAGGCCTATCAACCCTAATCTGTCCAATTTCAGTCATATTGGCATTTAGCTTATCTATTATCCAGTCCAAAATCGTACATGGAAACCATTTAGGAAGATACAAAGCTTTTTGTGTTGCTTTTGCACCAACACTACAAGCAGCTTACATGATTGGGTTTTAGCTAGCAGCTAAGCTAGCTTTTTAGCTGCTAGCTGCACATTCACCAGTAAGATCTTAAAGTATTGTTGCTTTCAAAGCTGTTGTTCCTATGCAAACAACAGATAAGTATCTTTCACTGTCAAAACAATGTGTTGAGTATTTTTATACAAATTTTATGAACGTTTTTTTTTAGCTGATTCTGCTCATAACCAAGGCAACAAGTTTGACTGGTGTTTCTTTAGTAATTGCTGTTAATCAGTACAATTACTAGTCTGCTTTAAATGGTGAAAAAGACAACTTTTATGTTTACAGTTGAACTTTTGCTGT
Organism: Pseudomugil tenellus; assembly: GCA_037177515.1. Taxonomy (NCBI): domain Eukaryota; kingdom Metazoa; phylum Chordata; class Actinopteri; order Atheriniformes; family Pseudomugilidae; genus Pseudomugil; species Pseudomugil tenellus. The sequence continues at coordinate 4,228,438 of JBAMHX010000014.1, read as the reverse complement.
TGCAATCTTAATTTTTTTGTCATTTTTCTGAGTTCTTGCATTGATCACACAAATTGGGATGAGCACATGGATATTGCTAGCACTCAGTGGGACAGTACTGGAAATCTGGGGTTGTTTAAAAAGCTACAGAAAATGGTATGTGTTTCTGTGTAAACATACCATGACTCATCATTTAGAAAATACATTGCTTTTAAATGTTTTTGTGTACCTTAAAAGACACCTGCTGAGATTCATTAATGTTGTTTCAGAGCAGCATCCCTGTTCTGCTGCTTTAATCCTGTTCGGAGCCTCAGAGGCCTGACAGCTCTTTGCCTTTTATCAAAAGAATAGAGCTATGGTGACAATAAATAATCCACCCACATCATGCCTTTGGCATTTTGTACTTAAAAGACTTAAGTTTGGCAATTTAGTGCAGAAAGAATTTTCTCTTTCTTTGACTCTTCAGATGTAGGTTTATAGAAATAACATCTGGCTTCAACTGTCAAGAGTTTAGTGTCCAAACAGTGCAGACAAAATGTCAAATTAACAATTAGCAAAAAAAAAAACCTATAGGATGGATCTTTATTTAGTATTCTGTTTTTAATATTCTACTTTATAGTCGTTCTTTTTACATTTTTGACATTCTACACTATCCATTAATCTTCATCATGTTAAAAAATAAAAATATACTGGGAGGATAATAAAATATAGATAGTATTATCTCTAATTTGGGTTAGGGTAAAACAAATTCCTTATAAATAACAAATGCAGCTTCTAAAGTAGTTGCAGACATATAATTGTTCGGGGTTGAACTTTTTTGGTGTTTGTTTTTTTTTTATTTTGTAGTTTTCCATGTATTGTCTGTTTAGCCCAATTTCCTGTTCGTCAGTTCAGCTGGTTTTAATTAGTACATCCATTTCACTTGTGTCTGTTTGTGTAACTGTTTATTTATACACCCTGGTTTAATGTTACGGGAACATGCAGTAGAAAATGGATGGATGGATGGATGGATGGATGGATGGATGGATGGATGGATGGATGGATGGATGGATGGATG
>JBAMHX010000014.1:4164458-4177305 GCA_037177515.1 Pseudomugil tenellus | reverse complement strand
CCCCCCCCCCCCCCCCCCCCCCCCCCCCCCCCCCCCCCCCCCCCCCCCCCCCCCCCCCCCCCCCCCCCCCACCTTCATGCATGCAGAGAAGCAACAGGAAAACATCAACATTTGATGAAATTATTATTAAGTAGCAAAAATTCAGCATAGGTGGCGGAAAGTTCTGCAAGTTTCAAATGTACAGCAAATGACACATAGCATGGCAGCACAGTGGAGTAGCAGTTGGCCTCGAGCTTTGGCCTGGGGGGTTTGAGCGGTCTTTCTGTGTGGAGCTTGCATGTTCTCCATGTAAATGCGTGGGTTCTCTCTAATTCGGCTTCCTGGAGGTTGATTGCTATGGTTAAGTGATCACTTGTCACATGTAAGTTGCTTTGGATAAAAGATTATGCCAAATGACTGTAGAATATAATATATAGAGCGCAGGCGTCAGGTTCGGAGGGTAAATACGTGTCTGGAAGACCAAGGAGCAAATCGTTGCCTCAGACTGACAAGAATTAATCAGGATCTAGCCATGGCTGCATATAATATCTACAGGACCTTCAGGAGTTCATGGAACCTTATTAATGCTGCAGTAAAACGACCCTGTGGGCTTTTTCATTCATTTTTCCTCTGACGCTCCAAAATAACCCCACATCATCGTCAACGACGGCTACGAACACCTCCATCACTGCTGCTGTCCGTCTGTTCTCCACCGCCACCGCGGAGTCAAGCATGAAAACAGACATGACTGTTCAGACTTCCTAAACACAATTAAAACCGTTTCATTTCTGCAACAGATGTACTGTAGCAGCACCTCAAATCAGGAAAGAAAATCTTCCCATCAGGTTCCCACACATGTAAGAAATCCCCTGCAGAGGGAGCAAAGTCATTGCATAAGTCAAACTATGCTAGCAAGTCAGAAGCACATTTAATGTCAAATAAAGCTCAAAAGGGGACATTCAGTGCTTACCGTAGAGGATGGTCACCATGGAAACGGGCATAACCAAGATGCCTAAGAGCATGTCGGCCACTGCCAGTGACATCAAAAAATAGTTTGTGGCATTTTGCAGCTTCTTCTCCAGGGAGACAGCCAGGATGACCAGGATGTTCCCCATGACGGTGACAGCGATGACGGCTAAAATCAGCAGAGCCGCCCAGTTCTTCTGCATCTCTGAAGCCGGACACTGGGGAGATCCATAAACCCCCCCGCCGTTGAGCCGGGACCAGTTTCCCAGCTGGGTTTCAATGCCGTTACGGGCCATGTCGCCCCCCTGACAGGCCAAGTTTGTGCCGTTGCTTTGCTCAAGTTCAGGTGGAGGCCAGGGGTTGGATTCCAGAGTAACGCCTCTGACAGCGTGAGAGATCAACTCAGACACGTTACCGCCACGCAGGGTCATGGTTTCAGCTCAGTCACACCAAAGATTAATGTGTCCAGACTGCTGCCAGGAAAATGAGTCAGAGCAAAGTCACCAAGTTGAAACTTTGATCATCATTTACAGCCTTTCCGTTACCTTTTGCTCAGGTGCACACCATTAAAACATCCCCGTAAATCCCTCCGGTTATAAACTTTAATTCACGTCTCGTATTTATTCCGTCACCACAAAGGAACTGAAGCCTGGAAACGTCTGTCGGGATCAACACGACATCCACACAAGGGAAACAAAAATAGCAGACTGCTGAATTCAGCACAACAAAAAGAGCAGCTGCCGCATCTCAAAGGACAATAGAGTATGCTTAAAAATGTAATTGCTTAGTTAACGCCACCAATCTGTGGCTCATGGTCCTGGAAAAACAAACAAAAGGATAAAAGGATGCTCTAGTTGCTCAAAAATATCCAGCACAAGCCACTACTTCACCAAAAGGGCTAAAAATACATAAATATCATCTGATTGTGGAATCCGTTTGAGGGAGGAGTGATGGCTGGAGCCGGTCTCACGTCCGTGAAGTCTGGGCTTGTCAAAGCAACCTGGTGTTAGACATGTTAGGATCCCTGTGAAGCATGTGATGCTGCAACTCCGACTTCCATCTTCTGGTATTTTAAGAGCAATAACAATTTAAGAAACATTTCAGAAACAGAAACAAGAACTTTTGAGTTTTCATTTTAGTCTAAAAATGGATGAAGTTTGAAGAGTTCTTATGAAAACAATGGACCTAATTGCATAGTGTATGTATATGTGTGTGTGTGTGTGTGTTGTCAAATGTGTGTGAAAAACCTTCGCCGTCCTTGCGTTCTCATCTCAACTCATCCCTGCACCTGTGAGAGTGCAACTGCAGCTGACAGAGATGGATGATGAACATGATGATATCCGACATGAGTGCATCCATGTGTCACTAACTTTCCTCTCCTGTTGTCTTCTTCACACGCTCACGTTAGGTTTGGTGGTGAGAAAGTTCACTCTTTCCCTAAAAATCCCAACGTCAGCCCTTCAGGGATTTCAGATATTCCATTACATTTTCTTCTCTCTCCTCCTGGTTGTACAAACCTTCAGTGGAAAATGTCAGTCACTCTTCATCCACATATTCCAGGAACAAGGAGAGACCACGTTCCTTCACACAAATCTTTTCCTGTTGGTATATTTCCATCTCCTGTCACTTTTCAAAAGGAAAGCAAATAATAAAAGAAGAAGAAGAAGGGAGGGAGCGTCCTTTTTCTGGGTGAAACATCAGCAGGCTGAATAGGCGTCATGTAGTTTTTCAGTTTTCCAGAAGAGAGTCGTCAAGTTGTTCGATGGTGAGCGGCTACTGAATGTCGCTCTGCTCCAACTCTGCTCTCGCTGCTTCTCACATGCAGCCTCGCTGTCTCTCTGCAGGGATCTCCCGCTCTCTCTCTCTCCTTGTATTTACTCAACGTCTCTTTCTCTCAGTCGGTATTGGCTCATGTGCTCTCTCTCTTTCCCTCAAGCTTCTCTTGTTCTCTCCGTTTGCGTCTCTTTTTATTTCCCGTCTCCTTTAACTGAACCTGTAGGTCCTTCGGGTTCATTCACTTTCAGTTCAGATGGTTTTATTGGTCATAATTACGCATGATTAAAGGTTTGCTTCAGCTCTGACTGTTTAATTAGCAGCTGTCAAGGAAAAGTAAAAATAAAAAAATCAACTTAAAGTCAATTCAATATTTTTTTAAGGAAGCCCTGCTGAGCAATGGCTGGTTGGGCATCCATCTTGCATCACACTTGTTCTCTGAACTCTCCCCTGCGAGTAGCAGTCAGTCAGCTGTTGAATTGTGTCCCTTTCGCTCCTTCTCTCCCTTCTCTTCCTAAGCTCATGTGTCTCTTTGTTGAATCAGTCATGGTGCTTATTTAGAATGGCCAGTTCTTGGCGTGCGATGCAGTGTATACAATCAGCTGTGAAGTAATGCATAGTCTCAGAAAAAGAAGTGATGAAGTGCAGTTTCTCAACTTTGGAACTGCTGGTTGGAGACCGCTCCATTCCAGTTAACAGTTTGGATAAATCCAATGGTAACATGTGTACAAGCTTTTCACTGGTAGTGTGAGAGTAACTACTCTGAAGTTTACAGGTCACAAAGTTATAAAGTGCATCTTTACTATTTAACTTAAAATACCATTTTTCATTCATTCAGTCATTCATTTATTCAAATCTAATGAATACAAACTGTTTTATTATAAATGTTAAATGTAAGATAATATCAGACAACCACTTTTGTTTAAAATTAAACACTGGTTCAGGAATCATGATCAGTTTTAAATGAAATTTTACTGCCTCAATAATTACCAAGTTCCCTAAAAACTAAGAGCAGATTTATATTTTTATCTTCCCCAAAAATACAACCTGAGCATGGCTGTGGAAAGAAGACATTTAGTAGTAATTACCCTGAAAATGTGATTATTTCACAAAGCTGCTCACAAAACGTAAAATGATGTTTGATTTCTTTCTCTTCTGTGTTAGCATGCTCATGTGCGTGTGTCTGTGTGTGTGTGTGTGTGTGTGTGTGTGTGTGTGTGTGTGTGTGTGTGTGTGTGTGTGTGTTGTAAATGATGAAAAAGGATGCAGTGCAAACACTTGGAGCCCTGTTGGGATCCACATGAAACAGACATGATGTGCACATGCACTACATCGTGCTTCACACGGGTTCACTGGAAACATGACTGATGCTCTTTGTGCTCGTTATTATTTACTCATGAAGCTCTGCTGTCCACATGCTCGGTGGTCTTTCTGCAGTATCAGGTCCTCCAGAGCAACGTTTACTGTGTAGTTTTGGTTTTTTTGGTGACACTGCCTGTGTTTTACTACACAGGATCACAGCGAAGCGCTTCCTGTATGTTCCTCTGACTTCATTAGACGTTTATGATGATTTCATGTCAGTATGTTTTACATCCATATGGACGGAAACACAAAAGACTTTCCTTTGTTTTAATTCCACCTTTTCCAAACATTTTAGTTCTCACGTTCAGAAAACTTAACTTTAGACATTTTGTATAACCATGTGACATGTGACCCCCCCCCCCCCACTCCAAATTCAGTGTGATGTACACCTTTAAGAAATTTACTCTGTTGAAAAGTGCATAACATTGTTTACATTGCTTTAGAAGCCGTGGTGTGTTCGAGTGCTGGTCATATTGTGAAAATAACTGAGCCAGAGCCCCCCCTCCCAGTGTCTGTCTGCAACAGCAGCAGGGGTTTGCCACGTTTCCATCATTCTGCTCCACAGCAGCTGGGGCTACACACCAAACCACCAGTATATAAATATGGAGCGAATAACAATAATAGATAGTTACAACTTATGTAGAATGAATCCATTATTATTATCTTATCGAGCTTCAAGTTACTTTTCTTTATAATATGTGATAAAACAGCTGGGGGGGAGTTACGAACATTGGCGTGTCTGTGTGGAGTTTTCATGTTCTCCCTGTGTTAGCGTGCGTTTTTCTCTGGCTTCCTCCCATCGTTTAAAGACATGCAGGTTAGATTGATTGCTTATTTAAACTTGTCCCTGGAGGTGATGTGTGACTGGTTGTTTGTCTCTCTGTGTTGCCCTGTGATGGACTGGCGACCTGTCCAAGGTGCTGCTTCCCGTCAACCCTGAATTGAATGAAGCGATATGGAAAAAGAATCAGTGAATGTGATTAAAACACAAATCCACTGTGGTAAATATTTGATATCCCGACATGAACACCGGTTATTTAAAAGGAACAGATCAATCAATCATTCGTCACTTTCTTAATTTTCTAAAAGGTGTAGTATAATGATTTAATGCTGATATACTTGTTTCAGCCACCTACAGTGTTTGCGTTGCAGTTTTAAACTCACAAACATAAAGTGTGTTAATAAACAGGTGGATGGCAACAGACTTTCCCATACCGCTCATCCTCCTGTCTCCTTCTCAGCCCTCAAGTCAGATGTTTGTGCGTCTATTTTACAAAATCCTCTTAAAGGGAAGGCTCTGTTTCTTTCTGGTCTTCCTTAAAGCTTATTATAATCCTCTGTGGATTTGACTGAAAACACTTCAGTGCATCATGTGGAACTGCATGACGGGCAAGCTGTGACTCATTTTTTAAAAATGATTTTGCACATGTCTGAACATCTTCATTATTTTGTCATGGAGACCTTTTGCAGATTGCATGACTAACAGAGTAATAAAATTACTGCAGCTCAGCAGTAATCTGGATAAAATGTGAGAACGACTGAGACAAGCTTATAAAATCTTCCATAAAGTTGCCAAGCAAACATCATATCATCATAGTTTCACATTAGCCAGGCTCTGGGAGCAACTCTCCACAGGTTACAGGTTGCTGGAGCAGGATAACACAACAGGAAGATTGGTTTGCACCGATAAACAGGTATAGCTACACGTTTCTATTTCTGGGGATGATCAGAGAGAGAAGCAGCCTCGCATTTCTACCCTCCAGCTGCAATCACTTGATTTGTTCTCACCTGTGAACATGTGGAACTGGTAACTACTAGTAATATAAAAAGGAGCAGATGTTATTTTAGCTGAAAATGGGTGAAACTGTGCGGTGTATTACTGCCTGTGATACCTTCCCTACATGTTGAGGAAACGTAGTTCTACGACAGCACCAGCACAAAACAACAGATGTCAACAGATGTCAGCACCAAACAGGAACTCCCATTTAGAGAAAGAGCTGCTGAAATAAATCCAAAATGAGGCTTATGACACATTTCCTCTCCTCTACCTCATTTTCTTTGAGCTGCTTTCGCTCTCTGACTCACACCTACTTAATGGACCGTTCACCAGCAGCCGTGTCCTTCATCAGCAGATGTAGACGTAGATATGTGATTTTACTCCCTGTTGTGTATGTTTGATTTGAATATTTCTCTGTAATTTTATGACATTATGCTGCTTTTTCCCAAATGAACCAATAACTAAATCTGTACAGTAGCACATGTGTGTCATGAATAGAAATGAGTAATTGGATATTTTTCCTCCTTTACATCTTTTCCCACAATGCCCGACCGACTCATAATGACTTTTCTTTGAGAGGCCAAATGAAGGACTTACTGCTCGCTTGTTTACTTTTCACATTCGACAGCCAGCCATCATGTTTTCTTTGGGAATCAGGCCGCCGACTACAATTTAGCAAATTATACATAATTGATTAAATCAGGGTTATGCGTGTCTAAATATAGTTGAGCCATATCAAACTTTTTATGGCAGAAATTACAGAAAAATTAATTAGAATCTGTTTTTATGGGAAACTTGTGGACATCATAAATTTAACTCTTCAGGTTCCATTTTTCTCCCGAAGACCTGTTCTAAGCAGAGACTTAAACATGATCCACAACAACACCACCATGATGCCGTAGCTAATGGTTGAATGTAAAAGTAACGATTATTGTCCTAAAGAATCATTATGAAACGATGGCTGATTTTTCAATTCAATTCAGTTCAATTCAGCTTTATTTGTATGGCGCCATTTCACGACAATGTCGTCTCAAGGCGCTTCACAGAGATCAACCAAATAAAAAAAAAATAGCCTTATATAGGGAAGCAGCTAGATTGCATCAAATCTTGACTTCCATCAAGATTGGATCCATTCTCCCATCCTGAGCAAGCATGAGGCGACAGTGGGAAGGAAAACTCCCTTTTAACAGGGAGGCAAAACCTGTTTGCAGGTTAGTGCTCCGTAACGATGGTTCACTCAGCATCAGTCTTGCATCCCCTCTCTTCTCTGAGCGCTCTCCAATCTATAAATCAGTTCAATGCTGACTCTTGTTTTATCTTTTATGTCCTGTTGTATGTTTTTGGGGAATCAAATATCCAGCACTATGGTGGTGGTCTCACTCACACTTTAAAATAACTCCAAACGTTTACAAATGAAAAGCCAAATGACCCAGCTTTCCACCAGCACTAAAACACAACATGTGTCTGTGAAACGGTCTCAGAGGGTCTCATCACCTAACATGACAAGCGTATTTAATGATTTGCCTAAGCTTGAGCCTTTCTAAATATAAATTTTATCACATTTTTAGGCTAAACAAAAAAATATTCAGCATATGAAATAAGAATGTTCATAGTTTTTGTTTGCATAAATACATTTTGTGTTCATTATTATTTGTGCGTTCATTTAAACACATATTTACAAGTAAAGTTAAACATAAAATGGTTTTCACGGTTTATGTACTGCACAGAAATAAGGTAATTTTTTTCTCCATAGTTTTAAAGCAGCACTACATTACTTCTTACTCATTTTGATGGTTCAGTAACCTTTTTTACCTCTCTTCTAGCAGTTTCTCCAAGTCTCACGCTAGCATCTGGATATCGACACACTAGTCATTTTAAACGCATACTGTGGCCGATTCAGCAAGGAAACCAAAGAACACATTGGAGAAAGTGATGAAAGGAAAGTCTGCAGGTAGGAGGCAGGACAGATCCTGAATTAAACATTGTTTCTGTGTGCTTTGGTGAGAAAATAAACCTTTCTGTAGTATAACTCAGAAGCGCATAGTTCTGCTTTGATCATCAATAACATCTTTAAGGAACATTTAAAGTCTCTTAATCACTTTGGTCTTGTGTCAGGGGAATAGGTGAAGTTGCTAATATGTCGTGGTACCAGGCAGGCAGCTCTGCGGGGATTGGCTCCTGGAGGACTCTTCTTACAGCACCTGATCTGGTAGCAGAAGAGAACTTGTCCTCCCGTCTTCCCAACCAGCCAAATCTCGTAGTGTCTGAACAGTTGATGGAATATTAACCTGGCTGTTGTGGGGGTGGGCAGCCATTTTAACTTTTCATCACACTTTTCCTGTTTTCTTAGACTAAGAAGGTGTTTTTTTGCGATTTCTTTTACTTTATTTTGGTTTAGATAACCTCATGAGTTCATTTTTCCTTGTCCATTGTTTTTGCATTGGCACCATTTCAACGTAATTTTTACCTCCTTACCATATTTCCTGGAAAATAAAACCAGACGGTTTGGGAACTCGATGGCAAATTATGTGACAGAAAACCAAATTCAATCAAATTAATTCAAATTAATTTAATAACTCAGACTTTGCTGTATTACAAAAATGATGTATGCAAATGAATATAAAGGCACATCTTATATTAATTCACTTCATGCTGAGGCCAGAAGCTGCCAGTAGCTTTAAATACAGCAAAATCACAGGTAACCTTATTTTTAAAAGAAAAAAATAACTTTTGTATCTATATATAGATATAAATAATCTTGTTTTCCTTTTAGTAATCATTGCAACTGCATCATGAAGTGTTCAATGTTTGATTTGAGCCTCATCTTTGCAGCACGTCCCCCCCGACTCGTCTTCTTTTTTGTCCACCTTATGCTCCTTCTCAGTCAGAAGGATAATTACTGTCCCTCTAGTTCACTCGCTGAGTCTCCAAGTGTCCTCTGCAGTCTCCATCATTTACTCTTTCATTTACTTTCTAGCTGACTGACTATCAGCTTCTCTCCTGCTCCATCGCTTTGCATTTCTCTCATTTGTGTTCTGCCTGTCTCTGTAATGCAGCAACAGCAAGGATGAAAACTTTAAGTGGGTTCTCACCTGGTTTTATTTGCAGAAACGTGCCTTCTAGACCATAAAGCAAAACCAGAGAAAGCTTCCTTTCCATGGAATCCCAGTCGAGTTTTAGCTGCAGTATTTGGTATTAGTATTGTATTAGTTATTGTCTTGCATTAGTATATACTTTCTTCATTAAAACAAGGTGTATCACAAGTATGACCAGTGTTGCTGTATGGGCCAGAAGCTTCTGTTCACCACACAGAAATATCTGTTGCAAGAAGGAGGAAATATGAGGCAAATGGGAAGCAAAGTCCTTCAGCCATTCAGAAGCACAGTGGCTGATTTTCTCTGCTTTAGTAATGATTACTGAAGGCATTTTGGATGTAAGCAGGAGTTCCAGAACGAGAAAGTTATGTTGTTCAACCATCATGAAAGATTCATGCAGAATAGTAATTCAAACCACCAGGGAAATTTTAAATAGTTACCTGCTGTGTAGGGATAGTCCAGTATGAGCTAAGAACTTCTCTCCCAGATGATCCCAACATGCACATTATTCACCTAAAAACCACCAATCTGGCCAGAAATATGGGTCCAGTGATGGACTTACTTAAAGATAAAATATATTAAGGACACCATAAAGTCAGCTATCATCTTCAGAATATATGAAGGTTAAAAGATCTGATGTCCCAGCAGAATCTGGAAAAACCGGTTCATGCTTTCATCTTTAGTCATTTTGGTTACTGTAACAGTGTCTTTACACGTCTTCCCAGCAAACCAATAAGACACCTGCAGCTAATCCAGAACACTGCAGCTAGAGTCCTCACCAAGACCAAGAAAGTGGACCACATCAGTCCAGTTCTGAGGTCTTTACACTAATTGACTTTAAAGTTATGTTACTGGTTTATAAAGCTCTGAATGGTTTAGGTCCACAATACATCAGAGACCTCTTGACCCAGTATCAACCTACCAGACCCCTCAGGTCATCTGGATCTGGTCTTTCATCGGTTCCCAGAGTCAGAACGAGACATGGAGAAGCTGCACATGACTGGAACAAACTACCAGAAAGCCTAAGATGAACTGAAACATGCAGGTTAAAGAATCACCTGTTCTCTGCTGTCATTTTTAATTATACGGAAGTCGGAAGTACAGTTTTAAAACGTAATACTAGTTCAGAAAAGTTGACTTCAGTCAAGTCAACGCAGTAAGAAATGTAAACATCTCGCGTAAGTAATGACGAGAGAGAATGTGATGGAAACCGTGGTCTGTTTAGGCATGTTTGTTTAAAATAGTACAAAATAAAAGATACCTCATGAACTAACCAGCACTAATAATCAAAGTACTTACGAGGCTCTTCGTGTTGCACTTATTCAGGTGGAAGCAGGTGTCTCATTAGCTGCATTGTGATATCTAGTTAGCATTCACCTCTAATTTGCTGGTGATCGTTTGTAGCCCAGATATAATTCTGGATCTGGATGCAGCACTGTCAGTTTATGATCAACGAAATAATAAGAGCAGATGGGTGGGTGTTTTAACTTCAGGGCTGTGAGTTGTTGTTGTTGTGAAATCACCTCATCTCTCTGCATCATCTTGCGAGCGACTTTATGGTCGTAAAATGCTTCTTTCATAAAATCTGTAAGTTTCTTCGAGTTTTGTACGTATCCAACAACAGCACATGTCGTCCCCGAAGACATTTATGTGAATATACCAAATCAAATCTCACTTCTAAAATAGACTGTTATGCATGGTAGTTAGAAAAGACCGGAAGTGAAAAACCAAGCTTCCTGGGGACCAGATGTCATGGCGACGCTGGGTGTCGCGGCGACACTGGATGTCGTGGCGACACCAGTTGTCATGGTGACACCCGTTGTCATAACAGAAAAGTGGTAGATAGAAAAATCCAGATTGTTTCTTCGTTACACTGTTGTCCTACTAATGCACATTGTAGAAAACAAGTTTATATCCCAACATTTTGTGAAAGGAGAGCTATATTATCCATTCATCCATATTCTTAACCACTTCATTTGATTCAGGGTTGCAGGTAGTTGCAGGGTACACCCTGGACAGGTCGCCAGTCCATCACAGAGCGAAAGCTACATTACTCCACTGGATTTTTCACATTCCAGTGTGTTCTGTTAGTGTTTCTCAGTCATTTTGGTGCATTTCTCAAATCAGAATGAACATTTTTCTGAGTGTACAACCTTCATCGTGTTTTAATTGTGACAATCTGATCTGTGTTTTTGAATACAAAAAGTCAGATCTCAGCGACATTACCTTAAGACAAAGTATGTATCAACCCTTGAGTAGAGTTGTGCAGAGTATGTAACAGTATGTATTAATGTCCTGTAACTAAACAAATTAAGTCGCTCTTGTGCATCAAAATGTTCTTGTTTTTTTGGCCACATTTTCATCAAAATCACATCAGATATCATTTCTCACAATGCAGCGAGTGAAATATCTCCTTGAGCGGTAAATCTGCTGTGATCACTTTGCACCCTGCTTGACAGATTTCAAATATCTAGTTTCACTCTTTTGTATGAAATGACTCAAGCAATGAAATGCCTTGTTAAAGACCCTCCTGTTGCAGCTGCATTTTAATAATTAAAAAAAATTCTTTCTTGCTTATTATTGTTTTAATGCTCTGTAAAGCACTTTGATTCACCCTGTGTTGAATTGTGCTATACCAATAAATTAGCCTTGCCTTCCTTGTCTAAAAGCATTTGCAATCTCATCATAGCAATGGAAAATATTACTCTGATGTACACAAATGACTAAATGTTGTGGAGTTTGAACTAATAGTTATATAAAAAAGAAAAATTTAGATTAGCAGATATTTCTCTTTAAATGTTTTGTCTTTTTCTTGTGGGGTCTGTCAAAGATGCAGTGAAACGCGAGGGCAAAACCTTGGTTAGACTGATGTACGATGCTGAGACTTGGCAGTAGATGGATGGCAGAGATCAATATTAGGAGTCAGCAGGAGGGCGAGCACATAAAGAGGGATGAAGAGGAGACAGAGGCCACTCATATATATCTAAAAACACATAAACTAGAGCTCCACACAGAGTTAGGTGCACTTCTCTCCAAACTGACGCTTGCAGTATGTTTAATGTTTCTGAAATGTTTTGCAAAAAGCAGAAATGACAAGCGGGCAAGCTGACAGCAGAAGGGATGTTTGCAGAGCATCCTAAGCCTGGTGTGGAGTTAGTCTCTGAAATAGCTGTTTTCCATATTTTGACTTTGCTCTGCCTACTGAGGGAATCTGCAGTCCTCGTGCGGTTCTCATCAAGCCTCAGTGGATAAAGTTGAAAATACAAAGTGAAATTTCAGGATTTCTTTGGGTTTACAAACATAACATTTTGCAAACACACATCCACAAGATGTATATTATACAGTATTTCAGTGGTAGTACCCTGTGTGTGTGTTTTAAACACTGAAACATTTACAGGAAAGACTTTTGCCCTGTTTGGAATATCTATGAAAATATTTAATATCCAGAGATATAATATTATCAATATCTCAGATGTTCAGAAGTAGCTATTCCCAACTGAGTGGGTCTCCAAGGGTGATGCGGAGGTGCCGGTCCCAGTAAATGACTACTGAAAAACACCCCAATCGATAAGGGGTACTTTCAGAGCCTCTGTAGTAAACGTCCACACATTATTACAACTTAAGATCAAAAGTCAGGCTCTATGTTGTTCATTTAACTTTGGCTTTATCGATGACTCAGCACAAATTCAGTGTTGACGCTGAGGATCTCACTTAGGAAATCATAAAACCAAGCAATGTTTTTACCACAGCAGGGGGCCACGAAGGGGGTCGTCAAGGAAAATAGGTTTGGAACCACGGTTCTAAAACATGCCGAAGAGGTGTTTCCATCCATCCATCCATCCATCCATCCATCCATCCATCCATCCATCCATCCATCCATCCATCCATCCATCCA
>JBAMHX010000014.1:4109963-4122628 GCA_037177515.1 Pseudomugil tenellus | reverse complement strand
GTGTGTGTGTGTGTGTGTGTGTGTGTGTGTGTGTGTGTGTGTGTGTGTGTGTGTGTGTGTGTGTGTGTGAATGTGTGACCAGAGGAAGGAAGCAGACTCTCTCCACTGCAGTGGTAATAAAAATCCGTGTGAGAAATGTCCTTAACAATCATGTTTTGACCTTGGTCGACCTCTACTTCTGTAACTCCTTCCATCGCAATTCATTATTTCAGCAGATGAATTGGTGTGAACACGACCAGTTAATATAAGATGGTTTTTAATGTTGCTGCAGTTCGGTCAAGATTATATATCACACATTTTATTTAATGAGGCTGTTTTCACGCATGACTGGATGTTTAGCACCATTTCCACCAGTTCCAGGAGAATCCCTGCAGTAGACTGGTGAATAATAACCTTTAATTCTTGTATCATGAGAATTTCATTTAGTAAAAAGTATGTGTTCACAGTCTCTTTATTAAAGTTATGGATCCATCTCTCAAAGTTCAAACTGAAGACACCTGACTGGACTTTTTCCCTCAGTTTTACATATGTAGGCTGCAGATGCTGATTTTATATATTCTTGTTGCTCAGTGTTTCTCAGTTCTGGTCCTCAGGACCCCCTGCCCTGCATGTCTGAAGCATGTTCCTGCTCCAACACACACATTCAGGCTGCGTCTTAATTCAGGGACTGCAAAGTACGCAGACTAAGCTATGAAGTGTTCTACGTAGTCTGCTTATTCCAAAATGCGCCCTCTGTTTGAAATGAGAGATTAAGTGTAAGAGCATCACAGATGTGCTCCAGACCTCCATTGCCTAGCAACTTTATATGTTTTTTATCCAATTAATGATATTGTCTGCTGGAACAAATATGTGCTTATATGCATTAAAGAACATCCTCTCCAGCATTCAACTCCTGCTAAATCTTTTCTGTCTGGTGAGCAATGAATTCTGGGTGATTGGAGACGCTAAGGATAATTAACATGAACACTTTGTTTTAAGCTAATTCGGCCCCAAGTGAAATGTGCATTTAAAGTGTGGATCCAAAGTACTCTTCGAATTGGGACAGTACTTGGCGTCCGAGCTTTAAAGTACGCAGACCCTGAATTGAGACGCAGCCTCAGATTCATGAATTTACCCATCACATTCTTTGCAGCTTGATAATCAGCGATTCATTTAATTCTGGTGTGTTGAAGAAGGGTTGCCTGAAAACATGCAGGGCGACAAGTTCCTGAGGTCCGGAATGGAGAACGGACGGCACTAACACATGCTTGCTAAGGAGGTACAGCAATTCGCCGGCAACAACTTTAGATTAACAGACTCAATCTGCAGTCTTTCGGTCCACGTCCAACCTCTTCCAGACAAAGTTTTATGCAGCAGATGTGGTTCCTTTTTCCTGGTTCATCATGTTAAACTTAGCAACAGCATCAGCGTCTGAATCTTCTCCATCCATTTTCACCCCCCAGCATCTCCAGTAGCACAGGTGTTGTGGTGCATGAAGGTTCAGCAGTGCGATGTGTGGGTTGATCTCAGAAACCAGCTTATGTTCTAAATCGATTTGTATCTAAAGTTGTAAATATTTTTTCATTATTTTAATTGAAAATGCGTTCAACAATAATAAGAACGTAGAAGAAAGGCGCTACAGCCAGGAGCTAGAAGGATACACAGTTAGGAGGAACTACTTCTACCTCTGCCTGCCGCTTCAAATGCGGTTTAACAGAGACGGGATAATCAACACCACTGATGTGAAATGAGGCAAAGTGACGCATCGCACTGCTGCGGTGTGACATAAGTCACTTTTTGTGTTCCAAAGGCTGGATTGTGGATCCAAATACAGAATCTACAGCTGTGCACACAAGAAGTTTTATTTAGTATTTGGGGGAGTTTGCTTACAGACTGAACGGTTGGAACAGCAAGAAGACAAAGAAAAAGAGGATTCAGCTCATCGTGTGAGGGCTGCAGATGCAGGCGGGGCTTGTGACTAAATTTATCCCCTGCATGGAGAAAAGGTTTTCTGCAGGGGACAGTATTCACATCAGCTCAGCCAAATAAAGCAATTAGCTTAAAATGATATTTGTGAATGTACTAGACATACACATTGGCCTATTTTTACCCGTCCTGTCCGGCATGGTGACAGCAGAATGGTGGTCCGGATGAACACATTTACTCTGCCAGGAGGAGCCTTTTGGATTCAGCCTCCCCTTCAAGCTGATTTTATTCTGTATTATTTATATCAAAGATATGTGTTTTGCTAGGAATGCATGGTGGAGTAGTGGTTAGCACTGTGGCCTCACAGCAAGACGGTTGCTGGTTCGAGCCTCAGCTGTGGGGAGGTTTGAACAGAGGCCTTTCTGAGTGGAGACTGCATGTGTATGCATTGGTTCTCTGGTTACTCCGGCGTCCTCCACCGCCCAAAGATATGTGTTGGGTTAATTGGTCACTCTGATTTGCCGCTAGGTGTGAGAGTGAATGGTTGTTTTGTCTCTCTGTGTTGCTCTGTGACGGACTGGTGACCGGTTCAGGGTGTACCCAACTTCTCTCCCAGTGATTGCTGGGAGAAGCTCCAGCCTGCAACCCTGAATGGATGTAAGCGGTGCAGAAAATGAACGGTGAGACAGTAAAGGGAAAAGGTGGGAAAAGAGAAAGCGAAAGAAAAACTAGAATATAAACCACAGAATCCTCCGCAGATATACGACGTTGTAAATTTAACAACATGGCATCAAGTGAAGGAGGGATTGGAGAAGATATACAGCAGGGATGATGAGTCGCAGGTGTGCCATAGGAGCCTGTTAGAGCAGAGGGAAAGACACACACACACACACACACACACACACGCACACACACACACACACAGGACAGGCACGAGGGGCAACAAAAGGAAGAAAAAAAAGAGCAGACAACTCAACAAAGTCTCATGAATCCAGAGATTCTTATAAATAAATGGCTTTGCTCGTCTCTGCCTTGTTGATGAAAAAGGGATAGATAGAGAGAAATATCAACAAACCTCTCAATGTTTTGGGGGTTTTCATAGGATGCATCTCAATTTGAGGTGAATGCTTACAGGCGCCGACTCATCTGGGGGTCCTATTTACAAAGAGAGTTCAACAAACCCTGAGTTTGAGAGATAACTCTGAGTTGACAAACCCTGCAATGAGAAACACCGAGTTAGTTCACCCCGAGTTAACCATGAGCAACAAGACTTTAAAAAGCCATCAATGGATCCCAGAAACAACAAGTCACCATGGCAACCGCTGAAAAAAAGTTCTCCGTTCTTTCCTCGCTGGAATTAGACGTTCTAATGCAGACGTACGGTGATTATACAAGAGAGTATATGGTTCACACTGAAAAAATCATTTGTAGGGGAGTTTTTTCTCACTATGAGAATAAATTTAAAATGTCAAGAATAAAGTGGAAATACAGTCTCTTTAAAGTACGAATACTTATTTATTATAATGCTGTGTTAATGTGATAAAAGGGGAAGAATTTCCTTGTTGCTGAAGCCTCTAAAGTACAAAGTTACTAGTTCATCCACACATTGTGTTTTATAGAGTAAAGCTGGTTCACATTAATCTGAAAGACTCCAATTAATGTCAACTTTTTTATTTACTTTATTCTAAAAACTGTACTTTGACTTTATTCTTGTGATTTCAACCTTATTCTTGAAACTATATTTCAACTTTATTCTTGACCGTTCAAGTTTATTCTCAAAGTCCACCAAATTTTTCTTTCAGTGTGGCCTTAATACTCCGTTGTAGTGATTATGAGCACATTTTCAGTACAAAAAGTAAAGGAGTGACAGGGAGCTCGAAGATTGCCCAAAGAGTGATCACGTAAGTTTTCATATTTTATTTGTACAAAACAGGAGCATGTCAAATGCACGCTCAGCAAGATGATCAATATGCAGGTTAAAATGCTATTAAAACTAAAAATGCATGTTCTTCTAGATGCAATCTGATGGGGAGAAAAGATTTGGTAACAACTTAAGATGATGTATAAAAATATAATCCAAATGTTAAAGCGCGGGCACGTTTTGTTTTATTGGTGATGTTGATCAGAGTTAAACTTAACTTTCTTCATAACAGGCCAGAGTTTAATCAATAAGTCTGGTTTATTTAACACTCCTTCCTGAAACTGAAAACCCTAAGTTGGCCTCATTTCAAGGTTTTTATCCAGAAATGTTTAGAAAAGTATGTTTACTCTGAAATGTTTGGAAAAAGTGGTTCATGTTTTCACAGATTTAAGGCTACCGAAGGCTACCAAAGTTTAGTCGTATATGGGACTTCATTACTTAGTAAATGGGATTTGTGCCATTAACTATCAGTAAATATTTAATAGGTGAGATGTTTGTATTAATATAATCGTTAGGAAGATGGCAAACTGGGGATGTTTGGGGTAAACAAGCAACATTTTGGGTCAAAACTCGATGTATTTGAAGTGTTACATCTTGCCTATTAAATTCTCATGATGTGAGCAAACTGCATCTCCAGCATGCCGCGTGGCCCCTCTGGGGCTCTCAGGTCGTTTAGTTTAAGACTGCTAACAGAAGCAAAGTGTTGTTACTGCGCTGCTCATAGCTGCTGCAGATCTCCAGAGTATCAGAGCAACCATTCGGCTCTGCCTCAGAGCGAACCGTAAATCATCATGTCACTGATGTGAAAAATACATTTACTTCTTAAAAGAATAAAGAAAAGTCCGGAGATGTCCTCTTCACTGCCGGTAAATGTTAACGGCTCCATCTGTGTACTTCTCTGTTCTGTTCAGGTGAGATTGCCCTTGAAAGTATTCATGTATAGTTTGTGGCCATTTTCCTCTGGAAGGGGTAAAAAAAATGTGTTTGTTAAGAGATGCATATCGAAAAGGACAATCCAGAAAATTCATTTGTTTTCCATTCCACTTCATCCAGCCAAACCAGAACATAGTGTAGTTTAATGGAAAGACACCAGGACTGATGTGAATGAACAACCCAAAATAGAAATATCCACATTTTTGTGTGATGCAAATAAAACTTTCTTTAAAAAGTTATGGAGTTAAACTTTCTAAAAAATGTGTAAAGCGCCAAAAAAAAGAAACAAACAAAAAAAACCCTGCTCATCATCAAGCGACAACAATATTGTGATGATTCTGCAAAAGAAAAAGCACAGAGTAAATCATATACTTATTGTTTACTCCAGTCCCCTTCAGGACAGACTTAAGGACGTCTGTGGGACAATTTGAAGGTTTGCTTCAGCAGCTCGCTGCTACCTTGAAGAAGTAGAGAAAAATAAGACAATAAGACGTTCGACCATGATGAGACAAAGCTGACATGAAATAGCAGCAGTAAAGTGACACATGCACAGCTTGTGATGCTGTCAATGCGTCTTCTCTGATTGGTCAATTGAGTATCTGTCGGATGCAAATATGAAAACATCCCGACAATTAAAAGAATAAATAAAATGAGTAAGGAGTGAATGGAATTTCATCAACTTGACAATGATTCAGTCAAAAATATGAAATTATTTGGAAGAAATGTTGGGGTTGATGTGTAAAGGCTTAAAGCATGTCACTCATCTGAGAATCATCTCTGTGGTGACTGCTGGTTAAAACGGTGTGAAGCTGGGATGTGAATGAATGAAACAAACACACAACAGTTTGTTCTCAATGTTTCTGACTCTGCTGCTTCCTGTAGCTCCTCCAGGCTGCCGCAGCTTCTCCCATCATGAATGTAGAGGTTTTTATCCAGGCATCAATAAATTCACCTCTGTTCACTGTATCGTTACTGGAACAGAGCAAAGATCTGACTGCGTGATGATGTTGGACCCTCAGAGCCTGAACGTATCCACAACAAAAGTTTAGTTCCTGCAACAAGCTGAGTGTTTTTATTCGGGAGCACTCGGGTTGATTTGGTTTGCTAACATTGCAATGCAACAAATGCAACTGAAAAACAAATTGTTTCATCTATTTAGCTTTGGTCCAGATCATCAATATGCCTTTCTCTAACAGACAAGATAATACGACAACATGACCCACATCCTGCATAAAGAGTACAAATGACTGTCCTCGGAAAGGAGATACAGCATCGCTCGATGCAGGTTTAATGGATTTATAATGCATTTGTCCTTGTGCCAGTACAACTTGT
This sequence comes from Pseudomugil tenellus, assembly GCA_037177515.1. Taxonomy (NCBI): domain Eukaryota; kingdom Metazoa; phylum Chordata; class Actinopteri; order Atheriniformes; family Pseudomugilidae; genus Pseudomugil; species Pseudomugil tenellus. The sequence continues at coordinate 4,116,537 of JBAMHX010000014.1, read as the reverse complement.
AGACAAAAGCAGACAAAGGCAGGGACACATCAGCAGTCCGGCTTTTAAGGCTTCTGCTTATTTACTCCATGTGTTTGTTGCTGAGCTTTAGTTGTAGGTGTGATTTTTATTTTTTCATTTTGATTTTCCATCACTGTGGCTCCATTTGGGCTGAAAACCCAGAGGCCGACGCGTCAAAGCTGCAGGTAACTTCAGGGTTAGTCCTGGGTTTGACATGTTCTGGTTAAGAAGTCACTCCATGACCAATCAGTTCTCTTGAAAAATGGCCGCCCATTCTATCAGCATTGGAGGAGAGCTTTGGGGAGGATTTTTAGGGTCATTTTCATGCAGAAAACTTTGTTACTTTTAACATTAAAATAGGATTTTTTACTTGTCCCGAATCTGTTCGACCTGAAATAATGAGAATAATGACCATAAGAGGCAGAATTAAACACTCATGAATTCATAGAACGCACAACTACTGGTACTGGTGAGTATTTGATGTTGCAACCCAAAACACGCTGGCCTCAGAAGATCTAAATGACATTCTTTCCTGGTTGTTGCTGCAGCACCGGTATTTCTTTTGACCTGGAGGATGTTTGAATGCTGAAGACTAAGGCCCAATCTCATTTCTACCCCTTATCCCTTCGCCTTGGCCCTATCCCTACATTTAGCGTTCACAAGAGACGAAGGGTTATCGCATTTCTCTTTTGCAGTGAGAGGAACAGAGGGGTAGAAAGGAAACTCGCAAATGTAAGCATTTTTGCACAAATAATAATATGATTATTTATAATGTTTATAAAGACTGCTGTGTCATGGTGTTGGGGAATTTCATGTATTAACTTAAATACCTTGCTCTTAATTAATGTCTATCTGAAAGGTCCGACCATAAGGCTCCTAAACTGATGTAATTCTGATCTTAGTAAACCATCTGCAAGGCCGGCGTCCTTCCATCAGGGAAATGTTTAGGCTGAGACCTCGGTCTTGTTGTCGTAGCCGAAGAACAGAACTCAGATTGACGCACGTGACCGAAGTCTTTAAACAAAACTCCCATATCTGACTAGGCCAGAATAGTTCCAGACATCTGTGTGACGACAGATCTCTGGAGAGATTCTCCTGGGTTATAACCTCATACCATGACTGTATGTTTTAATGTTTTCTCCCTTCATGTTTTAATGTTTCATGTATGTTCAACTTCTTTTATTTCTTCATTATTAAATTTATATTCTTCTCAATCTAAAGAAACCAGTGCCCTCATCCTTGACAGGAACGGTCATCTACAATGGTTTCTCTGTGTGTGATTTTCCAACAGCTGGAGAACTTATATTGTAAAGTAATGAAAACTTCTGCGACTTGTTATAATTTGCAGGTTATAATTCCCATTTCCTATGTATTGTAAGCTTTTTTAACACGTCTGTTAATCTTGAGACGGCCTAGTGATGAAAATCAAACTGAGCATTAGTCGCGGCAGGCAAACGCTTTAGCGATACTAGATCAGGATCAGGACGAGGGGTGTCCCATGTCGTGAGGCTGAAATGTTAACCCTACGCCTTAACCTTCATTTTCAAGGCTTAGACTCGATCTAGGGATAGGGGTAAGAGGAAGGTGTAGTGTAAAAATTGAGAAATAGGATTAGGTTTAACTGTCTGCTCCGCCATGGTGACGTAGTTGCTCTGAAGTTGCTCCATGCCTGGGATTGGTCAGATGCTGCAAGCTCCACCCCTTTTATGTGAACGTGACTGATGAAGATGAGAAACCAGCTTTGTCGTGTGTAAGCCATTCGGGTCAGTCCATCCAGGCTTCAGATATTTGAAGTGTGTTAATGACGCTTCATAGTGCAAACCTCAGAATAAAAGTCTTCTAGTGGGACAATAAGCTTAAACAAGGATATTTTAAAAAGTTTTATTCATTTAGAAAGTGATACATTTTACAGTCATGGCTGATAACATTAAAACCTTTCTCGCAGATAAAAGGACTACGTTCAAAACAGAGCTTTGTGAGATGGTATTGTTGTGAACAGACTTGACCCAGCTGCTGTAAACAACAAGACCGACAACACACAATGCAACAGATATTTTAGAGGAGTAGAAAAAAAACCCTCATTAAGGAATTGAAATAGTTCCAGATACTATTTTATTTGATTTAATCATATCCAAATCTAAGCAAACAAACCTGAAGCGGGATTTGCATTCATGAGCAAAATGAATGCACACGCAGCAGAGATCGCAGGTGGTGTGATCCATTGCAGAGGTGGAAACTTGAAGCGTCAAACACTGGAGGCTTCATCTGCAGAGAGAGATAAGAGGGAGCGATTCATCTCTGCCACACACAATCCTTCAACTACAAGCCTGGAGGTGATCCCCTCCTCTGTCTGTCACTTTTCTGGGACACAACTCGCAGCTCGAGTGTCATTGTTGCAGCTTTTTAGCTCCTCAGAAAATCCTTTCCTTTTGTATGTGTATCATCCAAAATGTCTCCAGCAAACATTTTAAAGGTAAATTCTGCCTAAATTCATAAACTCTCACTGATTTTCAGATATTTCACATGCAAGATTTTATCTTCATGGTCATGTTTTCATCTTAGTATGATGCCATCTGCAAATTGGCCCAATAGTTAAATACTTTAAAAATATGAATTTATTTCTGTTCTGCAATGGTTATAAGCCGTGTTCCCCACAGAACCATATAGGCCACGACAGGCCATCTTCCTACTGAAACTAAAACTATGCATTTAGTTCAATAATGTCTTTATTCTGCAAATGCAAAAGAGTCAACCATTATTATTTATTAATAATTTCTTTCTTTATTGTCATTTAGATCTTGACATAGCTCTCATTTTTCATGAAATTAAATGCACCGATGCCCATAATTCCTTCTGTCTGCATGTTAAGCTTTGCAGTTATTTTCCTAAAGGTCCCAAGATGGATGTCATGTTTGTCCGTGTTCATTTATCTTACACAAAATCGTTTTTGCAGTTAATCTGTGGTAGAAATGTTACTAAACTGCAGCAGGTTCATGTTACAGATAAGTGAGAAAGCAAACTTCCTTTTTTCATCCGTTCTTCCATCAAGGCTTCGTATCCAGGAAGCAAATTTAGACACTTAGGTAACTAAACTGGGTTAATCTCATTAAAATGAGTGAAAACATGATGATAATTTAAATGATAAAAGATGGATAAAAACTGCAGTCAAGTTTTATTAGCAGTTATTTTGAGAAATTAGTGATGATGCCACCAAATGTCCAATGCTGTTACCTAAACCAGACGCTCACTGGAACTTTCACACACAACCATCATCAGAGTTTACAGATATGGTCTGAAGACGAGAAAATGTCCAGTAAGCAGCAGTTCTCTGGACAAGAATAGACTGGTTGGAGATGATTTACAGGCTACAGCAAGTTCGACAACCTCTGATTCCAACCAAGATATACAGAACAGCATCTGTAAACACACCTCATCCAGCCTGGAGGCAGATGTTCTCCAGCTGCAGGAGAACACACCGGGTCCCATTCCTGCAGCTAAGAACAGGAAACTGAGGCTGCAGTTCACACAGACTCACCAGAACTGGACAAACTGGTCTAATGAGCCTCCATTTCAGCTCCACATTCAGAACAAGGTGGAGACATGAACGGATCGATGTTGCTGTGTATCTTCTGATCACACAGTGGGATCAAATGTAAGCAAAGCACAGAAAATATTTCACCATAAATTTCTCAGCTTTGACTGCAAAAGAGCTTCTGAACTGAAGCGTTCGCTAACGTGTAGCTTCTGCATGTATGTAAACATGGCATGTTGTGTCTCTTCAGCAGCAGACTGTTCACAGTGGAGTCACATGGTGCTGGCGTTTAAATAATGCCGTAAAAAAACACACGGAAAAGTAGCCTGCAGCGTGAGCATCGGCTTGTGCTAGAAAACAGATTAATATCTGGATTTCCTCTGTCGAACAAATATTTTTAATGGTTAAGCTCACAGCTGATTTTACTCTGCTTTAACAGAAACGGCATGAACATTGTCCAAATGTTGGTTTCATTTTATTTATGACCTATTATAAATTCTCGTTTCTGTGTCTGTTCTCCTTTATTCCAGGGAACCTTGATCAGACTTGGCCTGGAACAGATGAAAACGTGCCCTTTGGCTAAATCTGGCAAATTTACCGATGTTCAGAGTAAATAATGAAAGATGTTGCTGTAGCTGTAAAATGCATGATTTCTGTTCAGGGTTCTCCATCTTTAGACACTCCCCATCTTAACCTGTTGTTTTTTTCCCCATAATACCAGTTTCAGTTATTCTTTTTGGTTTCTTTAAGTTTTTAAAGAGATGCTTTGTGAGATGAGAGGACTGAAACAATTCCAGGCAACATTCAAATCAGTCATTAAAATTTTCTGAAGAGTGATGCACATAATGAAATACCTGTTTATATCTGTGCTGCTGCTCTGACTGAGCATGCTCAGAGGCGAAGAAGCAGACAGTCAAACAAGTGAAAGTTTGTGTTTGTGTTGTTTTTTCTTTTGTTTCCATGAGAGACCAAATACGACCATCTGGCAATCTGTCTTTGTACAGTGTGTTTGAGGAAACATTGGATCGAAATTGGCTTGCCCTCATGTGGCGTTTAGATGCCATGGTAACAGCTGCTGTCACTCAGCTCCTGACTGACATTGACAGGCTGAGATAAGATGCCGAAATTCTGTCAGCTGTAATTGGCTGCAACGTGAAAGCCGGAGGAGGCAGGTTGGCCCATGTTCACAGTGACCAGCACAAAGGTCAGCCTGCTCACAAACCGTGTGTGTTGCCTTGTATTTCCAGCTTTCTGAGGACCAGACTGACCTTTGGACTGAGTGAGGTCATATTGTGAAAGTGAAAGCCAGTTTCTTGGAAGATGCTACTCACGTGGAACACAAGTAAATATATATATATATATATATATATATAATGCCACTAGAAAAATGGTTTTTAGATCATTCAAAGTTTGACAATAGACTTAACTAGAAATCTAACACGACGACCGTTTTAAAACGGGACTGAAACCGACTCCATGTCCTCTGAGCTTCTTCTTTTTGTGCAGCAGGATGCTGGAGATGTTGCACCAGTCTGTTGCCAGCAGTTTTTTTTCCTGGGTAGTTCGCTGAAGGGGCAGCACTGCAGCCAGTTACAGGAACAGAAGCCAGGCTCTGTCATTGGCTGCAGACAGGACACATCTGTTTGATGCTGGAAGAAGAGGACGCTAAACCGCTGTCCATTATGAACATTTCTGACCACCAAACACAGACAACAAGATGGAATGTCACAGAAAACGAAAGCAGCACAAACAACCAAGTGTTCGTTTTCATTGGGTGCCAGTTTGAGACCTGCCCACCCGTATATGTGTGGACATGACCACCCATTCATTTCCAAAGACTACGTACATATCCAGACTTTTAACAGGTAAAGGCAGATTGGATTGGGCACAGCCCTTTCTTTACTCAGCTGTTCATCCTTCCGACACATTTTCCTTACAAATGTGGAGTCATTTAAAAGGGAAGTAAACCGTCTAATAGAAAATCTATTGCCAAGAAGCAATGAGACAACACAGAAAAATCTAACAAGCGCATTTCCTTACTCTTTGCTCTTTGCTGCTGTTTTATTGCTGCATATTTCATTTTTTAAAAATAGTTTACACATGACTTTTATTTCTGTAACCTATAAGGAAAAAAGGATCAAGTTTCTTCTTTTCTTCAGCATGTTTTAATACATGAGTCTCTTATTGTTTTTCTGTTAAATGTCAAAGTTTCCTTTGAGATTCTGCTTATTAGTCTGTGAGGAGGATGTCAAACACTCAGGAATCAGAGTATAAAAATACATTCGTTGCTGAGTGTGTGTGTGTGTGTGTGTGTGTGTGTGTGTGTGTGTGTGTGTGCGTGCGTGCGTGCGTGCGTGCGTGCGTGTGTCACACCTTCAGCCAGTATCCTGAACCCAGTAGCCTCCTTTCTCCTCTGGCTGTCCATCTCCAGCTCTGGTTCTCTTCCAGGGGAGCTTGAGGGTTCTGCACTCTTCTGGATGAACATGTCTGATGTTTCTCCAGGTATCTTCTTCTCCCCCCTGGGAGACACGGCTCCCAGTGCTCTGATGACTACGGGTACTACTGTTATCTTCATCCTTCCAGGCTTTCTCTAGTTCTTATTGAGGCCCTGACTGGTATTTTTCCAGTTTCTCCTCATCCTTTTTCCTGATGTTTCCATCATTGGGGAAGGATATATCCATCACTACGACTTTCCCCTGCTTATCCATCATTTCTATGTCCGGTTGGTTGGTCTGGTTCTCCACGTCATTGGGAGGCATTTCCCAGTAAGACTAAGAGGTCTCCAGTCCAGATTCTCCAGATGTTTCTGGTTCTCCACCTTCTTGGCTGTGATATTCTATGTATTCTTTGTCTGCCAGTATCTTTGCATCCTGTTGTGACATACCGGATTGTTTGCAAAACATCTTATCTGTCAGCTTTTCCTGCCTCCATTTTTTTTTTTTTTTTTTTTTTTTTTTTTTTTTTTTTTTTTCCCAAAAAAAGGGAAAAATCTTTTTTTTTTGGTGGGTTTCTCTTTTTTTCTATTTCCTCCCCAACCCCCCC
>JBAMHX010000014.1:4034983-4050526 GCA_037177515.1 Pseudomugil tenellus | reverse complement strand
CTGTTGCATGTAGGTGTGTGAGTGTGTTAGCCGCTGCCTGTGTGTGTGTGAGCTGTTGCATGTAGGTGTGTGAGTGTTTTAGCCGCTGCCTGTGTGTGTGTGAGCTGTTGCATGTAGGTGTGTGAGTGTGTGTGAACCACTGCATATGTGTGTGAGCCGTTGCATGTAAACAGAAGCTAACTCTGCTGTTTACTTTCTGGTTTTTGGGAACATCTTTTTCATTTAAATCTTGTGATTCTTCACTTCCAGAACAAACGTCTCGTCATCCATAATGGGAAAATAAGTTAAAACTTCCTGACTGATTAAATATAACCAGTGGCGTCTCTAGAAATGAGGCTTTTATTTTGAAATTTGCCAATCTAAGGTGGACCCATATGGATTCTGGAAGCTAAAAACTTGTCTACTCTCCTGTTTGGATAAAAACACATAATGAAACGTGGAGTTTTAACTACGCAGCACACACATCTCCTCACGTTCTTCACTCATTCTGCACTCCGATATCTGAGCTCAAGGTTTGATTCTTGTTTACGGGAATTCATCACGAGTTACATACAAGCTCACGCACGACCACACGCTTAAACAGCAACCGCTAAAAACATTTTCTACTGCTCTATGGCGCTGATGCGATTAGAAAGAACTTTTAACTACCTCAAAAAGCAGCAAATGAACAACAACCTGCAAAAAAAAATTGTTTAATTAATAAACAACGCTGACAAATGGATGTTATTCTTTTCATTTCACAACATCAGAACCTTGAGAGAAAATAATTACAAGTTGTGGAAAATGAAAGAGTCTAAAGTACCTCTTAGCTCCCCATAGTGTGAACTGTTTTCCTCGTCAGACTCTAATTGTGGAATGTAAAGTATAATAACGTTTTTGAAATATGAGAAACGTAGCTCCATTTCAAACCTCCAACATGTGAGGATATGTGATCTTTCTAAATCCTGCTGCTGCATCTGGTACACCTGTGTTCCCTCCCTCTGAGCTGCAGCATCCTCCTGACGTGCACGGAAGAGACGGAACGTCCTCCAGCATGCCAGAGGGGGGATGATTTCCGGATCACAGGATGAGAGCGCACGCGATGAAGCATAAGTTAGCATAATGAAACACATCCTGAAGCACACTTTGTCCTTTTGTTCAGACAGAGATAATGATCTGTGGATTTCTTCACATTCTCCTGTTACTTGCTTTAGCAAGACTTCTACAATGAAGTTCGCGTGAGTGTAACGCCCGATGTGATCTCTGCTTCTCATCTAACGCAGTATCTATTCATTGTGTTTAGATATCTGCGTGTTTTAGACACCTGCGTTCTGAAAAGAGCTGCTGCAGCCTGATACAACGTCCTGTCAGGGCTTGTTGTGTGCGAAGACTTTTTCTAAAACACGTTTCTCTGTGCACGCTAAGAGGTGTTGAGATGACAGTATCATAACAAGCATGCTTGTGAGTCTAACTTTACTGAAAGGAAAACATGTGAACACAAGCTACGTACATTAAATCTATGAAACCAAAACAATCCGTGAGCTAAAGTTTGTGGAAAGAAGGAAACATCTTCACTTTTAACTAATAACAATAAAAGGTACTTTTTTATAGAAGCGTCTGGTCAGAGAGGTAAAGCAAAAGGTTAGCGTGACCGCTGTATCTGCAGACTCATGCACACCACAAATCTGATTGATCATTTAAATAGTATGATATAAAAAAATCATTTGAGGTCGTTTACACGAATGTACATCTGGGTAATAATGGCATCTTTTATATGCACAGAAAGGATCATGCACATTCAAAGATCTACGATCTAGAGTCCACTTATGGGTTCACTACAAAAACGGGCTTTAAAAAACAAGAAAAAACCTAAAAGATTAGGTTAATTTTCCTTCAAATAAAATAAAATTTTTTGTTCCTCTGGCAGATAATTTATCTTATTTCAAGGAATATTAACCTGTCAAGAATTCCTAAAACAAGTAAAATAACCCTTTAAAAAAACGTACTAAGTAAGAATAATCTCACTTTTAAAAAAATAAGCATATGTGTCCTTAAGTTGAGATGTTTAATCTTACTTAGATTTTAGTTTTACAGTGTTCTTCTGGAGTACATATGCACATAGTCAATAACTTCCTGTCTCTGATGAACTGTGCTGAGCCATCGGTTTTAGTCTTGGTAATTTAAATGCTAAAATCCAGTAAAATATGCTACATGTGAACATTTCACTTTGTTTTTACTCCGATTTTATGCTGCTGCTGCATTTTATTCTGTTTTTCGTGTTGTGGTTGCATCGCTACGGTTTACTTGGGCCATTGTTAAGAAAAAAATTACAGATGCCATGCAATTATTAACACAGGTGCAGATGTAAAACATCTGGGATTTACGGGTCTTCATGCACACAGACATCAGCGTATTGAAGAGAAATCAAGATGTGTGAATCTGTGTTCTCATAATCAATCACATCAACACTTGAAAAATCTGGTAACTCCAGAAATCTGATCAGATTTTTGGTTTACATGTGAACACATCAGATCAGATAATCTGACTTTTCTGGTTCATATGAACAAAAACCTTTTTACAATCATACTGTTGAAAGATAAATGCTATTTACCTGACTTTACTTTTCCTAACTAACACTTTCTGTTAAGCCATTCAGAGATTTTAGACAAAAGAAACATCAGGAGACAGATGGGTGGAAAAAGACACTTCAACTTTAACTTCAACACAATTCTGATTAGTTAATTACGTAAAACAAAGACACGTGAAACATTCTTTTAGCTGCTTCCTGTAAAGTTTTCCGTCACGCCTGATAGAAAGAAATTTGTTGTAGACTTAAGAAAAGTTCAAACCAAAGATAAGAAATAAGAAACTAAATTTAAGACCATTAAAGTAAACTTGATAGTTTCTGGCCTTTTATAGGAATCAGAGAACAAAGAGGTGAGCTGCTGTGGAAAAAAATCTCCAAAAATAACACCTGAGTCCAGAAAAAAGTAGCTCACCGCGGCTGTGCATGCCTCCGTCGTCATGGCTACCATGTGTATCTCTACGGAAGGGCGAGGCCTGTGGGAGGAGGTACGGCTCTAGACAGGAAGAAGTGGGGGAGCACGGCAGTGAGGGTGGGGCTACAACCAGGAAGTGATCAGAGACGCAGGAAGTGAGGGCAGGACCACGTGTGCAGGGAAGTGGGAAGGTAGTACCACAGCAAGTTCATTCCATGAAAACACACCCCGAAAAAACAAAGCACCAACATCACCAGGAGGAGAAGTTCAGAAAACAGTTGGTTGGAATCAATGACCGACGTATTGATTCAGACGTTCAGGCAGGTCAGATTCAGTGGGTTTGTGAATTTAACGTCATGCAGGAGAAATAAAAAAGTGCCCAAAAAAGAAAACGATATAAATAAATTGAGTGAAAAAGGAGGAAAACAAGATGAAAACACATAACATAAAACAGCAGAAAAAAAAAGATTAGTGGCATTTCACAACACAGGTCAAACTGACATGCTGTTAGCATCACGTTAGCTTCAGTAGCAGCTAGCAACAAACGATAAACGTTTGTAAAACAAACACTGTGTGGCGCTAAAGTTTACCATGTTTCTACCAGTAAAGCAACAAGCAGCAGCACCTAAGCTGTGTTCAGGCCATCTCTTGATTTATTTGACTTAATTTTACACTCACTTAAGTTCTTTCCCTCCAAAATCTGCAATTTGGAGGGAAAGTTTCAACTGGCTACCTAAAGTATTTAAACATCTCAGTGTTTTCCCTTTTTTTGCATTAATGCCGGTAATTTAAATAGATTCATTTTAAATTAAATTTGTATTAAACACAACCTTTACTCAAATGTATTGTTATCATGTAAAGCATTTTGCGCTGCTGGTTGTATGAAAAGCACTTTAGAAAATACGTTTAACTAGATTGAACTATGAAGGAATGATGCCAAAAACTAGCACACCTATCATACATCCGAACAATATCATCTTAAAGCATCAATACTTGTATAAACCTGTAGACCTGCTAGTCCAGGTGCTTGATCATCCTCAACTCACCTGAACGAGGCTTCAGCCCAAACGGCGGGCTGGAGAAAGACGGGTGTCCGCTGGCTGGAAATCTGTCTTCTCGCTGTAGGGACAAAGATGGAAAAATTAGTCAGTGTTTTTGATATAAGCACTGATGTTTAATATTATCTCTGATCTGTGCTGAATGAGGAAGCAGTTTGCAAAGACACAGACTCATCAATGACTCCACAGATAAACAGAGAGACAAACACCCCCTGATGAATTTCATATTTTAAGCAATAACTCTTGACCTGTCTGATTCACAGCAACCCAGAAACATTTCTGAGGAATGCAACGTTGTGATGTTGAACCACTGACAGGACCTCACAGGGACGTGGTCGAACTAAAGGAGGATCATTTGGTTCATATGAAATGTTTGAAGGCCTTTACACGCCGGGACCGATGTGAATAAATAACACCAACATGCAAATAATTTGGAGGTGAAATTTCAACAGTTTTATCTATATGCACAGCAAGTAATCAAATAAATGATAAAGACTATAAAACAAACTCAAAATGTGTTAAAACCAAACACGAGGATAGTGTGCTGATGCTGATGCTGAAAAAGACAGTGAACTGGGTACACGCTGGTCTAGAAAAGAGAGGATAACTTGAGTTTATTTAGTCCAGGAGCTGAAGCTGGCCCACAGCGCTTCAGGACGGACTTTAGGACACCGTGGGACAGTTTGAGGATCTGCTTCAGCAGCCAGTTAGCAGCTGTTCACCGCACATCTTCGTTGTGATCATTGCAGCGGTAGTTTTTTCCAAACAAGCACGAGTGTTGTTACACAAAGACAAAAGATGCTCGGTCAAAGCGATGCATCGAAAACCTACGTATCACGTGACCAGCTATGGTGGCACTGCCAACATGTATTCTCTGATTAGTCGATTGTGTATCTGTTTCATGCGAATAAGAAAATTTCACTTAGTTTAAAAGAATCCAACTAGAGAAACCGTTGACAGAATAAGATAAGAATCTTCTAACCTGCGTTGATTTGATGGAAAATATCGCTGTGCGAATGATTTGGAAGAAATATTCAGAGCGGGTGTGTAAAGTCTGCAAGTCTGATGATAAAACTAGCAACCTAAACAGGTGATAGATTCACCTGCTGTGTGAATTTATCAACAGTTAATACTGCAAACTAACTTATTATGCGAGAATATAAGTAAATAATATTTGATTCAGTGTAACTATGACAAGCAGAAGTGTGGAAATCATGATTCTTCTCAGCATCTCTTTATCTCTTAGTTTTCTTCTGAGTGTTCCTCTTAAACCATTTAGGTTTGAAAGCAGAGATCTGTAATGTTTATGGGAGCAAGGAGGCTTGTTATTCATGTCTGGGCCTGAAGTTGGGGTCAGGACCGAGATAAGCCAGTTCAGAACGAGGACTTAAAGCAGCAGGAAGGTTGGCGTAAACCCAGAGTTACAACCTCAGCTACATAAATGTCTGAAACTGAAACAATTCATCAGGACACATTATTCATTCTACAAAGACGTTTAACAACAAAAACACAACGATTTATTTTCCAAAACAGTTTGTTCAGCAGCGGAAATGACCCAGACGACTGGATTTTCACTCAGACATACACATCACACATCAGCCGGATCTGCAGATGAAACACTGACATGCAGCCTCTGCTTTGGCTCCGATACGTAACACTCATCCCACCAGACTGTCCCAGAAACTCAGCTATGGCTAAAAAAAAAAAACTCTGGAAGACATGGGACGTGGGGAGATAAAAAAAAAAAAAAACGTGTTTCCACGACAACCAGAGTAAGACAGTGGAACACAGACACACAGGTGGGTTGACTGGGAAGACAGCTCCCTCCATCCAGAGGTCTGCTGCTTTTACCTTGGCCGACATACGCCACTCATACTCCCGGCATGCAAGCTGGGCCTCAAACCTGGCCTTCTCTAGAATCATCTGTCTCTTCTTCTGGAACTCATAGCCTCTCTCCTCCAAGTGCTGCTACAGAACGCATCAAACATTTAGGCTACAAGCATTTTCCATTCCTCCCATAATCACATGCTTTGCTGCACATCTCTAAGGTCAAAGAGAAAATACTTCAGCACTTAACGCTAACACACACTGCAGCTCTCTAAAAGGGGGGAGGGGGTTTTCGCAGGATGGATTCACCTCCAGGAGGAAAACACGGGAAATAGGTAAGGATTGGGGAAAAAGCTAATAATCTGGAGGCTTTAAGTAATCATTAAGACAATAATTATTAGCGTCATGTAAACACACATTATACTGGTATATAATACATAAACATATGTATTATATACTCGTGTTTAAAAAATGTTCAGTTTATCTCTACTTTTACAACACCTGCACCCAGAATGCATCTCCAGCAACAAAAACAACATTAAAATGTTTGTCTTGGAAAAAAATATAAAAACCTAATGAGGATATTTTTCCGTATCAGGTTTAAGTTTATTTATTGATTAACTTAAAACCATGTGTGATTTGGTTTTATCTGCTGGTAAAGTTTCAGACTGAGATGATATCTATACGCTTCACTTCAACCAATCTGAAGTATTTAAATGATGGTTTTTCTTTCTGTGATGTTAGAAGATTACAGAAGCTGAAGCTTGAACCTGGTTACGGACACAAACCTTCTACATTTTCAAAAAAATATACGTTTTACTGAATAAATGATGACACTGTAAAACATTAGCTGGCCATCACAATGACTCCTTAGTAGCAAAAACATCTTCCACACTGGTCAAAGACATTCAAAACCACACCTTAATGACTAAGTTGATGATAAATGAATTAATATATTTCACAATTTTATTTAATAATCACAGCAGGGAAAAATAATTTATTTGCATTTTAAGTTCTATAAACCAACAACAATGAATATGGTCTTTGACAGAAACACCGGCGGGTTGGAACTGACTGCTTCGCAGCAGAAAGACTCTCAGTATAAATATAACCATGTTGCAGCATCTACATTTTTATGTATAAAGACTACAGAACTTTGCACTGCAGAATAAATAAAATAATCTTTATGTATAAGGTTAATAAAAATGTAAACCTGAATTAATAGTAAAGATCACGAAAATACATTTTATTAAGTATAAAAGTATTTCAAAGTAATTATGAAAACAAAGAATATTCAAATCATACAACTTTTATTATTGTTCTTTAAACAATCAAATTTGTCTGTGGGAGTGTGTGTGTGTATAAATATATATATGTATGTAAAATAAAGTGTTCAGAGTTTTCCAAATAAAATTTCACAAATAAATTGAGTTGACGTAAAAATGAACAACCAAAGCAAAGTTTGCATACCGTGTTTTTGAATACTGATACAATGTTGTTACACAAAATATTGTGATATTTCAGTGTATTGGTATTTTCTTGCACTCCTACAGCATACTGTACCTTTGGTGTTGTGCTGCCGTCATCGCTGTCTTGCCCACTGAGGAGAGAAATGAAACATTAGGCGTATCATAACCAACATGGAAGGACTTTTAAAAACAACCACCTGAAAGAAGTAACTTTTTCTTTTTAAATCCCTCTGAAATTTAAAATGTTTGCTACTTTAATACATCACGAACTTCCCAGAATTCAGTTTGATCTGACGCACATTGCTAAACACAATGGTCTTAATATCAAATCATGAAATAATGTTTAAAAATTGATGAAAAGACAATAAATCGTTCCTGCAGGACTTCACAGCGGGTTTCTTGGGTTTGTCACAGCCTGAAAAGTTGGATTTTGCTGCTGCATTAATAAGTTGCAGAAAAAACTTGTTTTTTGTGTTTTGCTTTCTTTTTTCCTTTTTTCTTGCAAAAGCACCTGAAATTCATTCTGAATAATTAATCAAAAGCTCAAATTCAAACCCTCATTAGTGCGCTGCTGGTTCTTCTATAAAACCTCATGATTAATACAATTATTACACTAAATTAAGAAGATGAAAATTATGCAATCCCTAAAACAACTTTGTCTCTAGAATTTCCACTTTCAGCCTCTATGTTCTATTCATGCTTCTTTTTGGCAGCAAATTCTAACCTGAAAGTTTCAGTTTGTAGATGTAATATAATCACGCTCTGAAAACAATGCGTGCATGTAGTAAATGATTTATAAAACTCGCTCTGGCTCATGTTATTGCAGGGAAAATATGGTTTATATGATTTATGTTTCAACCCAACGACAGCAACGAAAGTGTTTGTGGAAGGCATCTGAGGGAGGTCGAGTATTTCCTCTCCAGATGTGGGAAATGGGAGGGGTGGGGTTAAAATCAGGGTCATTCTATTGTCAGTAGTCAAACTGTTTTTCATGTAAAGTCAACATGGACACAAGGAAACTTACTTAAATGACTCTTCCACTGTGACCATCTCCACCGGGTAGAGCTGGACTCCAGATAGATCGTCCTGCTCCGCGTTCACTCTGCGGCAGGACAACGTCAAATTAAACACATCTGATGAGGGGTTCCACATTTTAATATCTTATTGGGTTGGTCAGACATTTAGTCAAATGTAGTTTAAATAAAAAGGAAAATATGAATGATGTCATTATTTCATGTTGTGTTTTGGTTCTATGTTAAAGCCCATATGCAATATTTATACCCTTAAACTGAGTAGTACTATAAAATTACCTACATATAAGTGTATATTTCCTAGAATGCCATTCATAAACATCATACGGACTAATTTAGCTTCTATTTACATACTTTACTTCTTATTCTCAATTTCAACAAAGCCTGTGCAGAATGACAAGCAGGCAGGATCAGGCCACCAGTTCTGACCAATCAAAACAACAGATGCAACAGTATGAACATTTTGCTTATACACAACGTAAGTATTGTTGTTATGGGAGATAAACTATATTAACCGTTATTTATATCCTTTGTTTCTTAATGTTAAAATGATCAAATTCTATACATGAAAGGCGATGTTAGCATCATTAGCTTCCCAGCTTTGTTTATAAACAAACTGGGAGTGATAAACATCCTCTTCGCATTATATCCACTTTTCTGAGCATCATGAAAAATGGCCACAGTGCCGACGTTGCTTCTTCAGTATTTTCACCTCCTGAAAGGGATAAAAACCCAGGATTCCTTACAAATACTAAATAATGTTGGGTCAGAAGCTGGGGACAATACTGGCAAAAAGGCGGGAAAAAGATATGAGCATGAACCCAGCCGGCTATTTTTTGGACACTATATAAAATCTCTCGAGTACATGTCCCTGAGAGGAACGGTGACACAACACAGAGGAACACAAACTAAACGTAAAAAAACTGCTTTCACCCAGATGCCAGTGCCGAGGTTTGATACTCGCATATCGGTACTCACCTGCTGGGATCCTGCAGCAGCTCCACAGCTTCTTTCAGCTGGTTTATCATGTCAATGTGGAGCTCTCTGCTCCCCGAGTCCTTCGACCTGGACACACAAAAATAACAATAAACAAATTATATACATTATGTATAGTTTATATGTCATTTAGAGGCAATAATCCTGTTTGAACATTAGGTATAAAAACATCTTCAAATCTATTAACAAGCATGTAACTGATGGAATTAATCAATTTGAACCATGTTTGTTGGCATTGCAGTGTGCTGTGTTACCATCTCTGTAGAAAAAATCCAAATGATTTTAAATAAATGACTAAACTGGAAGGAAATAATCTACTAAGTCATCCAGAAGCAGAGAGATGTTTTCTGCAGGTAGCTCTGAAGCACTTCAACAACCACTGCAGAAACACTCGAACAAATGTCGACTAAATAAGTTTTTCTACTAAAAGCATGAAAATGGCTGAAAATCTCATTTCCAGCTTTCTGTGTGTGTGAGACTGAAAATGTTTCATAAAATGACAGTTTTACCTCTTTAAGCTACCATTTATTAAAAGAACAGATTAATGTGAAGCAAATTATTTAAATACGAGTGAAATGTCATTAAATTGTGAAGATAACTGATCATTTTTTGGAAGGAAGTAAGCAAGTAAACTAATGAGGAGGCCCTGATCTGATTTGAAACTATTTTGAACTATTTCTAACCTTTAGTACCAGAGATGAGAAAACTTTACCAAGCAAAACATTTTTTCTGTAATAAAGAATAAACGTAGCGTTCTTTAGACAAAGAAAGGACAAGCTTACGTTTGTTCAGTCTGCCAGTGCGAATCTTCTTCTATCCTGAGAGGCTCTGCGAGATCTGCTGCCGTCCGACCCTGAAAACAAACAAACACATAAGACCCAGCTGCAGACGTCACATGACCCGCAGCCGCCACTAGCCATTGGGCCAAATACAGAGACGTTACCGATGTCTCCTCTGTCTAGTAAAGACTCAGAGACTTTTCTTTCCTTCATCTTTTGCTTCACTTGTTGCTTAGAGATGAATGAAAATCACATTTTGTGCCAATATTTAATGACAAGTAATCTGGTATTTTCTCATGATATTTACAGAAATCTGTTTCACATATAAGCTCCATCAACGGCAGCAGAGATAATTAAATATAAAACTAGCCCACATTTCCAAAATATACTGATGCATGTATAAGATGCATGTGTGCAAAGAGATGAAGAGAAGACACAATGTTGGGCAAAACACCAGTTTTATTCTATCAAACTGGTGTATTTGTGGAGTTCAATTTCTTCTTTATGCAGTACAAAAACTGTCTTTAAAAATCAAGAAAAACCCCCACAAAATTAGGTTCATTTTTCTTAAAATAAGACAACATTTCTTGTTCTGTTGGCAGACAATTTATCTAAATTTCAAGGAACATTAACCTGTTAAGTATTCCTAAAACAAGTAAAACAAAATCTTAAAAAAACCTACTAAGTAAGAATAATGACGTTAAAAAAATACGTATATATGTCCTTGATTTGAGATGTTTAATCTTACTTAGATTTAGTTTTTGCAGTGGGAACACTTATCTAGGCTGAATCACACGTCCTCCCATTAGTGACCAGACACCATCTCTCCATCTCCACATCCCTCCATTCCTCCTTCCCCACATCTCTCCATCCCTATACCACTACATCCTCCCATCCATGGCCTTAGCGACAGTAGAACATTAAAGGCTCAAAGTAAATCTACATCAGTGTAACGTGAAGTGACAGCTGAGGCTGCAGTCAAACCAAAAGAGTTTTACATAACTTTCCTCTGAGAACAGCATCATTCATGAAGCCAAGTATTTACTGCATCAAACTGTTCAGCGAGTATTTACGTATTTACACTCAGAGAGAGGAGATATGCAGCGTCACGTCTTACCTTAATGTAGTTGATGAAGCGAGAGCTTAGAGCAGAGTCTCTGTAGCAGAACTGGTCCTTCAGGGCTTCCGTAGGGCTCTCCTCAATCAAACGCACCGAGTCGGAGTTTGGATCCGCTGAAATGGAGGAAAATGTGATCTGTGAATATGTTAAACTTACAGAGTGAAGAATCGTTCGCTGATATTTCTGTTGAATCTTCTGCTTCTGTTCTGCTTCTTGCGTGTTCTGCTTCTTGTCCGGTTGAAGTTTTTTGGTTTGTCCAAGCAGATTATGTGGAAAGGTGTCATCTCCACAAAGACTGTTCTAGCGATCAGGTAAAACACAGCCCTTCATTCATTAGGATGCTTTTCTTTCCAGAAACTTTGCTCCACACACGACAAAGCACCGAAAGGAACGTCATAATGTTAATACTAATGATTCATTTGTAAAAATCTTAAAATGAAGCGCATACAGCCAACAAGTCCAAAATATACAATAATTTCATATTTGCATTTCTCTTCACAGGAAACATCCAGAAACATGTCAGGAGAACGCAAACTGAGCGTTCCGGCAACACCGAGTTGTCTCTAAAATCCAGCTCACAAGTTCACATTTCTAAACATTTCCATCCTCAGTTCCACAGCGGACATAAAGGGACAAACTGAGCACATTTATCTCCAATAACTAGTTTCCTTATCTGAAATCTAAAGGAGCAGGAATGATCAACTCATCAGTTTAGTTTTCTCACTTATTATCAATAATTAGAAGAAAAATACAGATAACCTGTTCATATTAAAGGTCCCATTTTATACATTTAAATAATTTCATATGAGCATCATAACATTGATTTCAGTGTTTCAGCCGACGTCTTTATTTCAGCCGTTCCAAAAGTGTCTGTGGTGAGCTCTTTGTCTGAACCTTTAAATGTCTATGAATTGGTTCTGTCCACACCACTCTCAGGGAGACGAGGCTATTGCTTGTGGGCTCCGCTGGCCGTATCCACTAACGGGGGAGGGGAAGTCTGATCTCAGACTCACCAGTTTAAGCAGACATTCGCTAAAAAGTAGAGCAATCATATGGGAGATGGCTCAATCTTCTCACTCTAGGGCATTAAACACAGGATATAAAGACGCACGACTCTTAGAAAACCTTTAGAAAGCTAATTTTACATAATATGGGACCTGTAAGGACAACATGTGAAACAGTTTAATATAATTAGAGATAAAAATAACGGTAAATATGAAAAATAAAAGTAGCTTGGTAACAGTTTAATTAACCAACATGTGAAAGATCACATCCAGTCAGCTCATGTTCTGATATCACAGCACACAGTTCAATTAAAAACCTTTAAGTGAATCTTAACATCAGCCAGTTAGAACAAAAATGTCCTTTAGCTCAGTCAATGCCCCCCCCCATCAGCTGTAACCTAATTAGGGCTGATTGAAGTCTATTTAAACTTTGCGTCTGGGGAGCTGCTTCTGAGCTCAACATGGAGACAACATTCATCCCAACAAGCCCAGCAAGTCCCAGTAAAAGTTACAGGGAGACACTGGGTGAGAAGTTACACGCTTCCAGACTGTATGTCTCTGAACGAGGCTGTAACGCCTCATTAGCACCTACTTAACACATGCAGGACACAAGGCATTAAAGGTGTTGCTATGGAGACAAGACAGATGCAATATAGTGTGCAACATGATTTGTAAGCTGTGTAAACTTTGCTGTGTGTGTTTGTTGTGCAGGAGAACACCGGATGATGCGGCTTTCCACCTGCACAGTGATGAAACTGTGAAGGGTCTGAATCTGTGCACATCAGGCGATGCGTGCACATGAGGGAAAGGGAAAAATCTGTGTGGAAAATCTGATTGTGAAGTTTTTTTATCTGTGCATGTGTGAAATTATCTTATTTTATACACAAAGTCATGCATATAAACATGTTTCACAGTTTAAAATTCAGTGTTTAACCGTAATAAGTCAGATTTCTCTCCGGTGAAGTGATGTTTAAAGCATCTGACAGGCTTGTAACAAAGCCGCTCCGACCTTTTTATTACCACACGTCCAACATATTAACACACTTCAGCTCACAGTTTGACAGATAACAAGTGCAAGGAAGGAGCTGCATTCCTGCAAAACACGCTTCCTGTATCTTATCTGTTATTAATGGCTAGACTTCCACCAGTTTCTCCACATGTGCTGCCAGACAGAGTTGCGGCAGCAGGAAGATCTCTGAAGGAACCCAGAAGGAGCTGCTGGAGTAAGTCTGGATGTTTTCTCAGCCATGGAAAACTGATGTTTTTGTTTGTTGGCGGACTTAGAAAACAGCATGTGTGTGTGTTTGTACCTGTCAAGGAGCTGATCTGTTCGCTGGAGTCATCCTTGCTGATTCCTTCCTCCTCTGTGATGTTGCTCATTGGCACGTTGAGGCTCAGACTGTCCTCATCTGACGGCTGCAATGAAGCAACAACAGAAGGATTTTAAACTCTTCTGAGCTGAAAAGTTAAAAAAAAAAAACTGAAAAATGAAACAATAAACGTCTCAGTTTTGCTCATTTGCTCATACATCAAACTTCTCTGGCTGTGAATAACTTGGGATTAACTTTGATAAATTGTTTAAAAATATTCATAAAATAAAAAGACTTTGGACATCAGGATGGGAGGATGACCTTTAACCCCTGCAGATCAGCTGGCCTAACATCATGTCTGTTGTCAGAGATCCATTCAGTTATTTGAAGAGGTCAAATTAAGTTATTTTAGCAATTATCAGAAATGATAAGTAGAATTTTTTAATTATTTTATTTTACTGAAATAAGATGTTGAATCAATCTTCCAAATTGTCACAACTTCATAATCAAAAATAAAAATTTAGGTTTCAGCAGCGCAGTTTTCATCAAAGATTTGTTGGTGAAACACAAAAGCTCGAACAAGATGCAGAGAACGAAGACAGAAATAAAAATCTGTTTAGTTTTTCAGACACATCCTGATGATGAGAAAGAAAGAAACTTTTATACACAAGCTGACCAAGTGAAACACTGAGCTGAAAATAAGGTCACGTTTAACAGAAAGGAAAGCAGAACCAAAGCCTGACCAGAAAAAAGGGATTAAAGCTACACGAAAAGTAAAAGCATCATCTGTACCTCAGTAGCGGACAGCCTCTTGTCTCCGTTGTCGCTTCCGACTCCTGAGTCGCTGTCGTGCTTCTTCTGCTGTTCAATGTCCTCCACACTGCAGACACACACACAGGTCACACACCTGCCATTTACACACACACACACACACACACACAGGTAGGGAGTGTAGCTCTTCCTCCCTCTCTTCACATCACTGTGGAATTCCTGCTTTCAGCTCCGATTCGGTCTGGATCAGCTGACTGATCCCGCCGGGAAGACTGAAGCAGGCTCCCAGTACGGCCGTCAGCGACTTGAAGAAAACTGAATCATTTTTAAAAAATATATATATTTTGTTTTACATTTAACATGAGAGGGTGTCAGAAAAAGAGACCAATCTTTTCTGATCTAAAAATAACAGATATTTAGATCCAACTGTTTCCAGTCAGGAAAAAAGCGTTTTATGGCAACTGAACTATTACAGCAAAAAACAGAAAAATGAGAGAGTGAAAGAGCAAACAGCGTGAGCTGATCCGTGACTCAGATCTCTGAGATCTTGGTTTCACTTTGGAGCAAAAGAAAATGGCTCCGTCTTTCAGGCCGAGTAAAATGAGCGTTCCTACATTTTGCTTTTAAGGTCGTGGAGTTAATGGAGTTTTAAAATTAGCATCTATCAGTTCTGCCTGGTTGGGACTGAAAAAGAGAACAAACACACCAAACTGATGAAAATCACATCACCAAGCTGATTCTACCAAACTAAACCAGAAAGGAGAAACGACTCAAGAAATCTAAGAAATAAACTGAAGTAAGAGATAAAAAAAATCTAAACAATATCTCTAATACTTGTTGTTTCTGTGACATCAGATATGATTTAAAGGCAGGTAAAGAGTTGGAAAAAGTGATGCATTATGGGTCTAGATGCTGAGGATAGATGTCAGTCAGCTGCACAATTATCTGGTTGTTTCATGAACCTGCTTTACTGCTTGAGAAATTAAATCAACTGTGAATAAAAGAACAAGCCTGGCTTTTTCTGAGAGACAAGAAAATCTGTCAAACATCCAGAAAAGACGAGGTCAAAATGAAGAAAAGACGAGGTCAGACAAAGGAAAAGACGAGGTCAAAATGAGGAAAGGACGAGGTCAGACAGAGGAAAAGACGAGGTCAGACAGAGGAAAAGACGAGGTCAGACAGAGGAAAAGACGAGGTCAG
>JBAMHX010000014.1:3957993-3970897 GCA_037177515.1 Pseudomugil tenellus | reverse complement strand
TCTTATTCTCAGATGTAAGTCGCTTTGGAGAAAAGCGTCTGATAAATGACTGTAATGTAATGTAATGTAATGTAATGGACCAAGCCTAAAAAAAGAACAGTCAAGAAAAATAAAAGCATAAAATATTATGTGCATATTCAAAAAGAAATAAATATAAGTAAGTAAAAAAATATATTAAAATAAATAAATGACAACTATAAATACACAAAATAAAACAAGTATTTGTAAACATACATAATTAATGTCAGTTGTAAGCTAAGCTAAAAGCTAAGAGGCCTTTAGCCTCTTCAGAGCATCAAAACTCTGTTGCACACAATCTGATCCTCTTCTGCCCCCTGGTGGACATCTTTTTAACTGCAATAATGAGCAATAATAGCTTCTAAACAGCAAATATACCAAAATAATTTTGGTGGATTTTGTTTTGTTTGTGACATTTTTTTAAAGGTCCAAATAAGGAATTCAGATTAAAGAAAATAGATTTTTTTTGTAGGTTGGGCTTTAAAGGGTTAAAGTTTTAAAAAAAGTACTTTCAGTAATCTTGTCATTTACTTATAAACACATATTTGATTTCACATTGTCATTAACCTCTGTGCTTTGCTTCAACATGTGTGTGTATTGTTTCAGGTGTGTCTACCTCAACTCCACACAAAGAGAGAAGTTGCAGTAGCATCCCAGAATTCCCAGCAGACATCTTCAAAACCAGCTGTGAGCTGGAAAAGGTCTGGTGCCGCTTTCAGCTTCTTTTTTTCCACATATTAGATTATAAAATCTGTGAATCGTTTTCTCACTTTCTCTTTATTGAGTCTTAAATTAGAAGAAAAATATTCATCTCATACAGAAGTTAAAAGCAGCAATGATCAATCATTATTTTGAGAAAACAATCATCCAAAAACACCAGAATTAGAAGAATGAAACACATTTATTTGCATTTGTTGGCCAAATTACACATGCCAGCGTTGCAGGAGATGGAGAAATATTTCCATTCATTGAATCTAAATGGGCCTGCAGAGCTCAGGAAAACTATTCCCAGGGATCAAACATAACATCTTAACGTTTGTCAACTGATTCATCTGTAAATGACCATTTAAATGAGGTTTTAGCCTCATGTTCACAATAATTTTATTATTATTATTATTATTATTATTATTATTATTATTATTATTATTATTATTATTATTATTATTATTATTATTATTATATTACAGTTACTGCAGGTGGTGATCTCAAGACAATAAAAAGGTTAATTACTAAACAATATGTCATGAAATGGAGCTTCCTGATCTCATGGCAACAAAATAACGAATTAATCATTTTTATAACAACATTAAAAGTAAATCATTTCAATTATGGCCTCTTTAGGCTTCCTTAGTTTTATGTCCTGATCTCACTTATCTGTTATCAGACCGAAGCTTCATCTTTAACTTCTCTTCAGTGCCTCCTGTTGTGTGTACAGTTTATTTGTAAGCAAGAGTTGCTTATTAACTAAAATGAATCTCATGAAACTGCAGGTTTAATATGTCACAATGTCAGATCAAACCAGTGCTCCCAGTCCCACATCCCATTAAAAGGTGTAAACAAAAAGCCGCTGAATGAGATGACGGTGCATAAAAAATACCACTAAAATAACTGAATAACTTTAAAACTCTAAAAGAGTCATTCATGTTAATTACAGTCTGATGTTCATCTAAATATATTTATGACAACATTTAAGGTAAAGATGTTAGTATACTGACATTTCTGCAAAATTTATTTAATTAAATACTAAAATCTGCAAATAAAAGAACACAAATAAAAACAGAAGCTTTGTTTTGTTTAGTTTTAGAGACAGATGTAAATGTAAAACATCTGTTTTGAATATTTTCTGTCCACAAACTGTGATACCAACAAACGTGACCAGAAACTTTCCACTTTAAGCTCAGCATGATAGCTTCATTTGGATTAAGAGTTAGATTAACAAAACAAGATAAAAGACAAAAAGATAAAAACAAGTTTAAGCCTGAAGCCGTGACTTTGTGATGTCTGCAAGCGGTTCCCAGATGAACAGCACATGCGGATGCTGAGCGGCTCATTTCATTTTTCTTAATGCACGTGCAGGAAAACGCTCACTTTGTTGTGGTGGACATGGTGCTGGAGGTGCTGGAAGGTGTGAAGTGGACTCTGAACTTTGACCCGCTGACCTCTGAGGTGGAGCAACACGCACGGGGCATGTTGCACACGCAGACAAGCACAAGCTCTCTGCAGGACAGTTTGTTGTGTGAAGCAGACGGACTAGAACAGAACAGCAACGCAATCAGTTACAAGCGCAGACATTCAGATGAAGACATGAGGATCACACACACGGACACACACCTATCGGGCGGAAACCAGCACACGCAGAGTAAAGACGATGAGGAGTCAGAGAGCGAAGAGGTGGAACATCAAATGAAGACTCTTTCCCTGCTCTCCACCGACAGCGGCTTTGAAGGTTTTTCTCTTTTTATTATTGCAAAAATCTGCCTTTCAGACGGTCTTTCTTACCAGCAGCCAGCAGGAGGCGACACCTGCATTTTAATACATTACTTCATCTCTCCAGTGTCTGATGTATCCCTGCTGCTGAACCACCAAACCAACCATCACAAAGACATTAAAACATTCTCAGTTATTAATTATTTAATTTTTGTGCATGATTTTCAGATTGTGTACTTGACTCAACCTTGACGCCAACAGAGTCCCAGAGGAAGTAAGAATAATTATTACACTGCAAAAACTAAAATCTAAGTAAGATTAAACATCTCAAATCAGGGACACATATGCTTATTTTAATCGTAAGATAATTATTCTTACTTAGTAGGTTTTTAAAAAGATTATTTTTACTTGTTTTAGGAATTCTTGACAGGTTAATGTTCCTTGAAATGAGATAAATTATCTGCCAACATAACAAGAAATTTTATCTTATTTCAAGGAACATTAAACTAAAATTTGTAGATTTTTTCTTGTTTGTTAAAGGCAGTTTTTGTAGTTTACTCTCAGAAAACCTGCATGCAGAGTGGATGTTTTATGCTTAACCTGTCTGATAAATGCAGCGCAGAATGGCTGGCCCAGCAGCTGGTGTCAGAGTTCAGAAAGAGATGGCTTCCTTTACGTGGGCCTCGGCGGACTCGGCAAAGCCTCCGCAGCTCCCTTCAGGAGGTGGGAACAGGAAAGTTTCCATTTGTGTCTCTCATGTCTTCTGGCCTGTTTTAGAACAAGTTACGCACTTTGTAACACTCTTTGTGTCTTTGCTAGCTGCCAGGTACCGGAGGCGTGGTGAGCACAGGCAACCTGACGGAGGAGATCCGACTCAGAACAAGGATGAGAGGATCTTTAAACTGGGCACCACCACATTTCCAGATCATCTTCACCGTTCAGCCAACACACAGGTCTTCATTTAATCTGAATATTCACACAGCAACCCAACAGCAGGAAGTTTAGCTGGTGAAATGAGTTCATTTACTGATTTTTTTCTCCTCCTGCAGACGGAGTGAGGTGGTGGCTTTGCAACACTTTCTGTGTGCAGGCTGTGGGACTGAAGTAGAGCCCAGTAAGTCCTGCATGACACCGAATCTGCATCTGTAACAAGAGAGGGGCAGTAAGAGACAAAGTTTGGGCTGTTAAAGCTGAAATGAACACAAACAAACATTCACAGAATGGCTCAAGTTGCCTGTTTCAGCAGTACGTGGCACAAATGTTGCAAAAGATTACCGACAAGAGGTTCAAAACCAAATGTCTGGTGCGGATGATGGAGCTAGACAGATATAAAAGAGCTTAGAAACAAGATATGAAGGTAAACAAGAGTAGCAAAGAAGAACTGGTGACATATAGTCCCAGACTGAGCTGGAAGGCCGATGTCATGTCTGTGTTTTTTACACTCACCAGTCACTTTACAGTTTTCTTCATTTAAAAAAAACAAGGAGTTAGAAACATTCCTCACAGATTTTCCTTCATGTTGATGTGAAAGCATCACACAGATGCTACAGGTTTGTTGGTGACTGTGGAGGACAGTGAACTCATCGTCATGGAGATGATGTGAACTTATGGTGCATCATCCTGCTGGAAGTTTCCATCAGAAGATGCTACACTGTGCTCATAAAGGGATTGACGTGGTCAGCAGCAATAGTCAGGCTGTGCTGGTTAAACCGAGCTACGTTGCTCCACCAGCAGCCTGAAGCGTCGATCCAAGCAGGATGGATCCATGTTCTCATGATGTTTTCAGCAGATTCTGATCCGACCAGCAAACACAGAGACTCATCCGAGCAGTTTGTCCAGTTCTAGTGAGTCTGTGTGAATTGTAGCCTCAGTTTGCTGTTCTTAGCTGCAGGAGTGGAGCTCGGTGTGTTCTCCTACAGCTGGAGAACATCTGCAGCTGGAGAACATCTGCTTCCAGGCTGGATGTGTTCAGAGATGACGTTCTGCTTATTTTGGTTGCACATCGAATGCTGCTTGCTGAAAATCTGCAGCTTCTGAAATACTCAAACCAACGCTACGTTTAGGTTCTTTCTTCCTCGTCCTGATGCTCAGTTTGACTCGAGCAAGTCATCTGATTGGCTGATGAGATATTTGTGTTAAACAGCGGTGCGGGTATTTATAAAGTAGTGAAAGACTGGAAATTAAATCCTCGCCTGAGTTCTGCATCTGTTTCTACCACCAGGATACATCAAGAAACTTCGCTACTGCGATTATCTCGGCAGGTACGCACCTTTTGGCAGAATTACTTCCACCTGAATGAATCCAGCTGCTGTTAATTGATCGCTGTATGATGTGAACTACCCTGGCAGGTATTTCTGCGACTGCTGCCACAGCGGCTCTGAGGCAGTGATTCCTGGTCGAGTTCTCTCCTGTTGGGACTTCAGCAGGTAGTAAACGCAGGAATAAACCATTATACCAGCAGATGCATGTGGCAACCTTTTTATATGTCTCAATCAAAATAATATCTCATTCTATATAACTATTACTGAGATAAATATGTTTTTATTTCCGCTTATTTACATTAGTCTTGTTTTAGCTCCACAACTGTTAGATTTGGATCCATTTTGCGTCCTGTATCCTCTCTGAGCTCTCTGCAATTAGTAAAAGTCAGTCTGATATTGACACTTGCTCTGTCCCTTTGTCTTTTGCTTTTCCACACGTCCTTTTGCTATTGTCCTCTCTGGTTTCTCTGGCGAGTGTGTTGGCAACCAGTAGCTGACATGGTGATTGTAATGCGATGCTGTAGGAAGGAAAAGATGATGTGAAGGGCAGTTTCTCCTCCTTGGATTGCTGCAGGGCAACAGGAATGTGCATAAACGTCAGAATTAAATGAGATTAGATTGTTTATTGATGAGAGCCTTTCACCCTCTCATTTATCTGAGTGTGCATGAGACCCCGCAGAGTCTTTTCTTGTTCCAGAGGAAAAGACTGTTGACAGTCAGTCTTTCCTTTTAAAATATCACCATATTGTTTTTTTCTGTTTTTTTCTTTGATTTCATTGATTGTATTAATTATATCTCTACTCTTGTATTATTTTTGCTTCATGTTGTTTCACTTTATTTTTCCTGCCACCGTGTGAAACAAGTGTTTAGAATAAAAGTTTATCATTATCATGAAAAACGTATTTCCATTTGAATTGGTCGTGCTATGATCATGCTGTAAACTGCAATAAAACGGCTGATATCGCAGAGTAAGAGGACGAGCTGAGGGTTAAATCTGTGTCTGTCATGCTGCAGGTACTCTGTGAGTGATTTCTCCAAGCAGCTGCTGGACTCGGTGTGGCATCAGCCTCTGTTCGACCTGACGTCTGTCGGCAAGAAACTGTGCAGCAAAGTCAAAGACTTGGATAAGTTCAGGGTGAGTTTAAAACATTTAAACATCATGATGGATTGAAAACAGTAAGAAAAGAATAATGATGAGTACACAGTGATGCCACATTTAAACTCTGGTCTAGTAAGCTTTATCTGTATTTCATACAAATACTGTTTACATGAAGAAAAAAAATCCCCACATTTCTGCCAAAAAGCTTTCTGACAGACGGACTTCCTGCATTTGTCACTCTGTCCCACTGTATCACTGTAAATAATAAAAATTATTCATTAGATTACATTTGCTTCACCGTGTTCTCTCTAGAGATTATATGCATCGAATACTTTCATATTAATATTATTTTATACATCATTTAGAATAAACTTTTCCACATCTGCAGCAGGTTTCCTGTTTTTCAGAGATTGACGAGGTTTAGTCACATTTATACCTGATGAAAGATTTGTTCTCATGTTTTTCTATTTTCACAAAACCCTAAATGAAAGACAGACAGGTAGGCATTCTGTTGGCAACTACAGGATGGATTTTCTAGATTTTCTTCTGTGAATGAATCTTGGTTTAATTTAGAGTTCATTACACTTTTACAATGATCCGACTCACCATCTGAATGCAGGAACCCATTTATCTTTGCAAGAAGCCAGTTTATAAGCATGTAACTCCACAAAAAAAGACCAGGCTGCTTGGCTAAACAATCCAGACACTCAACGTTAAAAATGAAAAGGCATTTTATTTGAAAGGCCTTTTTTTTGCCAGTTTTTGGAATTGCTTAATTCTACCCTACCATTACCACCAGCGGTGAGGAAACCTGCAATGCCCGTTATCTCCTTTCCAAGATATCACAGTTAAATCTGGATACTACCATCCAGAACAGGAATAATAAGAAATCTTTATAATTTTCATCACTGCAAGAGATAAACAAAGATATAAACAAGCAATAAACACCATGATTTAGCCAAGACGCTGTGGGTTTATTGTAAATGAGTTTGAACAGGTGGGAATGAGCTGCAGCCTGATGGAGGTCTGCGTTTCTCAAAGCATCACCAGATAAATCTTATATTCTTATTAAACAAGCACATGTGATTATTTTCCACTGTAGTGTTTTCATTTTAAGTGATTAATTACAATGTGATGTTTTTTTTAATAGTTTTTGTTTGTTGGGATGTTTTCTCTTTGTGGGTCGAACTGCGAACGTAATTTCCCTTCAAGGACAAAAAAATGACTGAGTGGAACTGAAAATAAGTCATCATTCAGGATCATGATGGAGACAAAATCCAATGAAAGAGAGAAATAATAAAAAAATAAACAGAAATAAATGTTGTGTTTCCACCAGGAGCTGCAGGAGCAGCTGATGGGAATCAGGAAGTTGCTGAAAACCTGCAGATTATCAGAAAGGTAGAATATCTCACATTTCTCTTACATGTTCTAGAAAATATGTTTTTGATGAAAATAAATCAAATAAAACTCTTTAAATGTTGATTTGAGCAGATTTAGATCTTCATCTATGCAGGATCTGGTTCATTTTGGGTGTGTGTTTGTGTTACTTATTTACATTTAAGTCTATTTTTTGCTCCATGAGACACTTTAGGTTCATATCTAAATACAGTTTTACTAACCCTTCCCAGGGGCACAGGGGTCTCCATGGATCCGGAAGGCCGTTGAGACTGTCCCTCCACTTATAGTACAAGAAAATAAATAGAACAAAATTCCAACATAAAGATGGAAACAGTCCCAGAGAGAAGGGAGTAAAAATAGATGCTGAACACCAGAAAGGGGCAATAACTTACTGGGAAACAAAACAATTAAAAAATGTTTCAAAAAGACAAAACAAATCAAAATATGCAAAATAGACAGAAAATTATTCAAACAAATCACAAAAAGAGAATCCTGACCAGAAGAATGAAGCAAAATGAAGTTAAAGAAACAGAAACATGCCATTCAGAGTTAAAATGTGCAGTTTAAACACGATGGCTGGTTTGTGTGTTTGAAAGGAAAGAATTGGCTTCATTAACCCGATGGAAGAACACATCAGGGTCCGTTTTAATCCCTGTTAAGTGTGAGGGTTTCATCTTTAACCAAGTTATTCAGAATGTGTTAAACTGCAGCTAAATAGAAAATGAAAGTGTAAGGAGTCTGTAACGATGGGGAGCCGGAGCCAAAAGGAAGTTAACAGGATTTATTTGGAAGGACGAGGAGTGATGAACAAAACCTGTAGGGAAGGTGGAGGAGTCCAAGAGGGTTGTAGGGACGAGGAGCAGGAAGGCAGGCTGTGGGGTAAACAGGGACCGCAGGAGCAGCAGGAACAAGCATAGATCTTTACGTATTCAATGTCCAACAAAGGAATGACTGTCAGTTGAGGAATATATGGCTGTGAGGGAATCGGGAACAGGTGTTATCTGGGAACATTATCTGGGATAATGAATCTGGTGGCAGGTTACGGTGATTGGGCTGATAGGCAGGAGCAGGGCAATAGTATATATATGTGTGTGTGTGTGTCTGTGTGTGTAAACAGCAAAAAATTTAGAACTATAGTACATTTAGTGGAAGAAAACATCTGCAATCAGAAAAAGAGGAATTTTAATCTATTTTATAGTTTTAATCACTAACAAATCTATTTCAATTAAAACAAATACAATATGAAGTTTATTTTCATGCATAGCTTGAAAAAAGAAATGTGTACTTCATAAAAGTAATTTTAAACTTTTAGTGTTGATTTATAAATATCAATATTTTTGTTTTAAGCACAGCGTAATTCATGATAGTTAAAAAAACTCAGTAACAAACAACAGGAGTCTTACTGATATTATTAATGAATAAAACACGTTGACACAACACATGAACATAAACTGTGTAAAAGTGTAGAACAAGATGGGATAAAAGAAATAATCGTGTGAAAGCAT
Source organism: Pseudomugil tenellus (assembly GCA_037177515.1). Lineage (NCBI taxonomy): Eukaryota > Metazoa > Chordata > Actinopteri > Atheriniformes > Pseudomugilidae > Pseudomugil > Pseudomugil tenellus. Next base: position 3,962,189 of record JBAMHX010000014.1, on the reverse strand, counting down.
GAAATGAATCAAAAGGTTACATTATGGAAATCCGCACTGAACAGACAGGATATCCGGAGCGGTTTTATGTGATTGTACCCAGCTGTGTCCATGTTGCAGAGTGCTGGATGAGCTCGAGCTGCTTCCTGTTCACCTGATGGAGCAGACCCTCGTCTTCTCCATGGACGACCTCCTGAGGATAAAGAAAGGTCAGCTGGTGGCGCAGGTTCGGGCGGTGCTGCAATCTGCCATTAACCATGTTGAAAAGTGTGAGGTAAGTAAGTCTTATCATTTGATAACATGCAAAATATCCTATTTTCCGCATGAACTAAAGAGCTGAAGTGAAAAATCAGTCATTCAAAACCAAGCTAAAGTTTCATTCCATCCTCAAAAGTCTTCAATCATTTGGTGGAGGTCATTTTACATCTTATTTTTAAAAATGATAAAAATACAACCGATAAAGGTGTGAATATATTTTATGCCATTAGTAACAGACAATATCAGACGTATCACAGCTGTTATGCTAACTCTGTGCACATTCTGCACTTATGTTCATTAATGTGCAATATGTGACTTTATTATAAACCCATTCAAAGGTTTTCCAGATAGAATACTTACATAGATGAAAAAATACTTATTTGAATAGCAAAAAAGGCTTTTTATGATAACGTGTTTTAATTTACTGATGAAAATGTGGCCTCTGACTTCTGGATGTTCTCACACAGCTTTGTTTGGCCCGAGGGTTCATCTGCGAGTTTTGTCATGAACGAGACATCATATTTCCTTTTCAGAAGGACATATGTAAGCGCTGTACAGGTGAGGAAATACTGGTTTGATTTAGATGAAAATATGCTGAAGGCGGGTGGTAAAAAGACAAGTTTGTCATTTGAAAACAGAAAATTAGCAACAACGTCATATCAAAGCAAATCTACTTTCATGCTACACTCTGGCTTTGTTAGCACTAATCCACATTCTTTTTTTTAGTGCACTTATTTTCTTCTGTGTGATTTAAAAGAAACTGCACACTTTGTTTTTCGAGTTATCTCCGTCCAGACAGAAATATCTGCAGATGCTACAGTTGCCATGCCAGGCCAGTAGGTGGCGATAACCCGATAAATGAAACATCTAAATGCAAGACAAAACCTTTCTGAGCTCATTCTCCTTTAGAGATTTTTTTAATAAAACCATTCAAGCTTGTGTTTTTGGATATTACTGATGATTTAATCTTAAGGTATTTTAACAAAATGCATCTGAAACGTTTGGTTAAACTAAGGAAAAATTAGTCCAAGGAAAGGTATTTATAAAAAATAGTTGTAAAAATGAAAATGTAAAAAATGTTATAAGATTTTTAGCTAATATCTGTTGACAACTCTTAAAATAGTGTATGACTGGTGTTGTTGTTGGAATTTTTTTCTGAAGTACAAAAACTGCTGTGCTGGAAAATCATTTTCAGACACTCTATACATTTGTGAAATATATTAGTAACCAGTTTTACATTTTCTAGTCCATTTTTTTTAAAGATGCATTAAACACATTTTTCCTTTTTAAAGTTTTAATAAAAAGGGAGATTGTGTAAAAATACTAAACAACCACAGTACTCTCATCTTTTTGCAGCTCTTTTACCAGCATTGTTTTTAGAGTTATATGACCAACTTTTTCTTTTCCCAGTGTGCAAGGCGTGCTTCCACAAAAACTGCTTTGCAGAGAAAAAGTGTCCAAAATGTACTCGCATCCAGTCTCGGAGAAAAGGCCACCTCCCTCCATGATGTGTGAGCTCAGCGCTGCTCCCATTTATTTAACATAGAATCTCGGCTACAACACTGTTCACATGTTCAGTAAAAATGTCACGATTTCTTTATTAATACTTAATATTAAACTTTTTTAAAAAAAGTTTCCCTTCTTTTGTACATGTGTAAATATGTGGGTATAAAGTGTCATTTTCTTTTACTTTTACATATTTAAATTCAACCATAAATGTTTGGAGAGAGATAATAAACATCTTAAAATGTAACTTTTAAAATCATTTTTAAGCTGTAAACTCTAATAGTTGCATTTCTATTAGAGGTTTTTGCACAATAAAAGTGATATTTTAAAAATTTCAACAAACAATTGTGATTTAATGTTTTTTCCATTTAACATTTTAGCGGATAAGCTACAGTTTTTATAAAATCTTGTTCAACTGATTAGATTTTACAAGAATTGCGGCTCATGCAAGGCAGCCACGTAGCGATATTTTGGAGTTTTCCACTTGCTGAAGAAAATTTGCAACAACGTTTCGAAGCCAGTTTGCTCCATACTTAATCATAGTAACCAGTCACATGACCTCCTACGTCAGATCTGCAGAAAGATGTTTCCATTATACTTTCTGATTAATTTCCACATCAAAACACATAGAAAAATCTCCTAATGAGAGTGTAAATAATAGTTTTTTTTAAAATGTAAGTGTTTTTATAGCGATATTTAGGTTTTGTGCCAGTTAACATGGAAAGAGCTGGACAAGACACTTGGAGCTATTATAAAATGCATTTCTGTTCGCCAGCTCAAACAGCGGTTTGAGTTGTGGAATTAGACATCAGAGTCAGTGGCAGCAGTGTCACTGAGCCTGTCCAACTAACTGGACCTGAAAGTGTCTGCTGCCAGAGAAACAAAGCACAACAAATGCTTCACTAATTCAGTGGTATCAGTACATCTGGATACCGCAGCTCCAGGGAGGAACAGGTTAATATTTCATAATGATTTAAGGTTGAGAAGAACTGCAGCTGTTAAAAAACTGATGAAGCACAGGAATGAAAATGAGAAGCAGCATAAAGGAAGCGAGGTGCTTTAACTTTCTATTACAATCTAGCTGGACATGAGTTTAGATTCTTACATCTACGTGTTGGACTAAAGGCTGCACGGTGGCGTAGTGGTTAGCGCTACGGCCTCAAGGCAAGAAAGCTGCTGGTTTGGCTTTGGCTGTTTGGAGTTTGCATGTTTTCCTCATGTTAGCATGCGTTCTCCCCGGATCCTCCGGCTTCCTCCCACCATGCAAAAGCATGCATGTTATTGGTCCCTCTAAACCGTCTCTAGCGGGGTTAGCATGAATGGATGTTGGTCTCTGTGTGTCCTGTGATGGACTGGGAACCTCTACTGGTGTACCCGCCTCTCACCTGCGACCCTGATGTGGAAAATGAATGTTAGAATAAAAAGATGTTTTGGTGATAATTGTAAGCAACATAAGAAAAAGCTGGAATGGAAACTGCAAAACTGTATTTTGACTTTTATTTCATTGCAGACAGCATGAATTTAAAACATGAACAGACAAAAAAACAAACAAACTCGTATTTCATCCAAGTTGCTGTGACTATCTGGTATCTTGAATGTTTGTGTGGTCGTAATGAGAACCACAGTGGCGTGTGTTGGAAGAAGTTAACTGTTATTGTTCATATGAACTTCTAAAGTTTGTGTTATGTAATCATTAGCAGCCTCATAATGCAGAAAAACACACACAAACACACAGAAGTCTCCTGGGATGAAATGGACTTTCTGTAACTGGTTTGCAGCCCATCAGCTGCTCTAACAGCAGTGTGCTGATTCCCTGGACGCCAGAAGTTTTTCACACCTCCATGAATGAGTGTCACATGACCACATCAGCAATCAAAGGTGTTAATAAACACATGATGCAACTCCCAGACACAAACATGCAAAACAACAAGTTGCTTAAGTTTTTCTTCTTTTTTACCATGACAAAGTTTTATGCATTGTGTCATCAGGTTACTGCGTAACAGAGAAACAATGTGTCCTCTAATTCCTCTGTTTCAGACCCAACATCAAAGGTTGAAGCAGTTTTTTAATAAAGTTTATTTGTATTGTGGTACAATTACAAGTGCTTTACATTAAAACATCAGAAGCATTACAGATGTTTAAAAAGGAGAATACAAACAGCAGAAATCATAGGAAAATTATAAAAATGATAAATGAACTTAAAATACTTAAGAACGTATTTAAAAAGTTACCATATAGGTTTTAATCATAGCTGCAGGAGAAAAGTAAAAATTTGAACCTGGATTTAAAAGTTCCTACATGTGGTGAAAGTTTTATCTCTATTGGCAGTTTGTTCCAGATGTTTGCAGCATAACAGCAAAATGCTGCTTCTCCATGTTTAGTCTGGACTCTGGTCTGGTCTGGTCAGGTCTATAATATAATATAATATAATATAATATAATATAATATAATAT
>JBAMHX010000014.1:3939508-3950111 GCA_037177515.1 Pseudomugil tenellus | reverse complement strand
GTAGGGCATTATGTAAGGCACTATGTAGGGCACTGTGTAGGGCACTGTGTAGGGCACTATGTAGGGCACTGTGTAGGGCACTATGTAGGGCACTATGTAGGGCACTATGTAGGGCATTATGTAAGGCACTATGTAGGGCACTATGTAGGGCACTGTGTAGGGCACTATGTAGGGCACTATGTAGGGCACTATGTAGGGCGTATGGTGCACATTCGGACACAGCCTGGTACTGGTTCTGGGGACTGCGGTGGAATGGGGGTAGGGGCCTACATGGACCCCTACAGCTTATTTGTCACGCTTACTTGAGAGTTTCATTTCCTTGTTGAAGTCAGAATAAAAGTTAAATCTGCTTTAAACAGATGAAGACCCCTAAATCTAAAAAACAAATAATTAAAAACAATAATTCAGAATTAAACTTAATTCCAAAGTAAGTGTCACTGTTTATTCTAATTTTAATTCAAACTGATTAATGGTTTAAGTTAATTCTAGTCATTCTACACATGCTGATTACTTTGTCCCGTCCCAGTGAGGCACAGTCGTGGACAAAATTGTTGGCACCCCTCAGTTAAAGAAGGAAAAACCCACAATTCTCACTGAAATAACTTGAAACTTACAAAAGTAACAATAAATAAAAATGTATTGAAAATTAAATAATCAAAATCAGCCATCACTTTTGAATTGCTGATTAACATAATCATTTAAAAAAACATACTAATGAAACAGGCGGAAAAAAACGTGCTTTCCATGTTAACCTCAATGTGGAATTACAAATACCATTTAAGCCAGATGGAGAATACTTTAATACAGAATTATTTCATTTCAAATAATAATTTTATTTCTTTCTTGCTATATTGTTTTAAAGCTCTGTAAAGCACTTTGAATGACTCTGTGTTGAATTGTGCTATACATCTAAACTTGCCCTGCCTGAATACAGCGCTAACATTGCTAAGTGATTTAGCAGCCAAGCTCTGACGTGTCCACCAGTCTAACCAGTATACCAGGACATTATGTGTGTTGTTTGAAATGCCAACTATAAATGCATTCATTTTGTTATGCGTAATTCTTTTGTAATTAATTCATTGTAATAATGCATTAATGTCCCACCCCAAATGAAATTTATTGTTTTGTCTTGTTTAGTTTCTTGATTTTTTAAAATATTATCTTTTTTTATTAAAGAAAATGTTACATTTTGTCTTTGGCTTGTTTTTTCAAATGCTCTTTTTAATATTTTGTTTATTTATTATTTATCAATTATTCTGAATACACAGAGTAACTTTACATCAATCCCAACATCAGTCAGCTGCACTATGGATGTATGTGATGGTTCATCAACGGTTGAGCGTGTCTTCAAAATTTCTAGTGACTATTAGAACAAATAACATTTAGTGCTCCTAAGTGTGACTATACACGTGCCTGTTAAAGAGAACATCTTTATTGCAAATGTTGAAGAGTTTAATTCAAGCTGGCAGTTTAAATGAAACCAGGAGTGAAGTCTGTATTCTTGGGTGGCATTAAAAGCTCTGCAAGCACTTATGCATCTTGAGACATCAAGTGCTGCAGATTCAACTTAAATATCTAAAATATTGCTAATAGCATCATTAATTGTTATTAAAGATAAAAGCAGTAATTATCAAGAGGCTGTTTTTAATGGTGATATAAATATGAATACATCACTTCTCATAATGTTCTTATTAGGCTCCATCTGCAGTGACAAATATACGTCACACTGCCCTCAAGTGGCAGCAAAACAACATAGCATGCAGATGTTTTCTTTCCTGAATATTCTGTCAACTTCAGAAGCTGAAAAGTTTGTGAAGCTTCGATTTATCGACACGCACAACCCAAATGTAAATAAAATAAACTAAAAACGAAAATACAGAGCAACACATACCAAGAAGTTCCCCTTCATGAGTTAAAAGCAGCATCATATCCTCTGGGTCAGTTCCTTGTGAAGCAGACCTGACCCCCTAACTCTGATGAGTCTGGAGGTGTCACCGAAGCCTTTGGGCTATTTTAAAGTTCCTTGCACACCTCCAGTTTTCCTGGGGGGTGCGCTGCAGCAGGTGAGCTCGGTGCACATCTGATTAGCAACGTTAAGATGGAAGTCAGTCAAAAACAAGTATTAATGTTGTGCGTCTGAGACTCAAGAGAACAACTAACGTTATATATATGGTAGCTTTCACCATTAAGGAGTGCCTTTACAGCAGCCCAGTACCAACCAGTACCTGTCTGGTACCTTCCTCTGGCCCTTCAGAATTATAGCACCAAAGGCAAGATTCATGGATCAAAGCTCCAAAGTGAGTTTTACCAAATTATATTATCTAGAGTATCTCTATTAAAGCCTCCATCTGCTGTAAAAATCTGTTTTTATAGTCATGCCTGCTGCATGAAGAGCAATGCTTCGCAGTGTGCGCAACCTTCTTATAGCTTTTTTTTTTAACTGCAGCGCATAATCCATGAGACATTTCATAATATTAATCATTGATCTTGCAACATATTTAACTCTAATCCAGCTGCTGCTTCTGATCACGAGCTGTGCAAAGTAGCATCTGGATGATTTACATCATATTAGCGATTCCCATGTGTGTCGCACATAAGCTAATAAATTTCCCCCAACGTTGATGCACAATACAGCGTGTGCCGAATTAGTAGGCAAGCTTTTATTATTGAACAACTATGTTCTCAATGAACACAAAATACTCAAATATCAAAGCTGAATATTTTTGGAAGTTGGAGTGCGGCTTGTTTAGTTTTAGTATCTTTCTGGATTTCTGTGTCTGCAGGTGATTATCACTGTGTATAATTATTAGACAACTTAAAAACCAAATATATACTCATTTTTACTTTATTTTCACCAGGAAAACCAGTATAACAACTCAAAATGTACAAGTATACATTTCTGGCATTCAAAAACAAATCAGTAACCAGTATAACCACCTTTCTTTGCAATGACACTCTAAAAACCCGCCATCCATAGAGTCTGTCAGTGTCTTAATCTGTTTACGATCAACATTACGTGCAGCAGCAACCACAGCCTCCCAGTCACTGTTCAGAGAGTTATACTGGTTTCCCTCCCTGTAGATGTCACATTTGATGAAGGACCACATGTTCTCTAAAGTGTTAAGATCAGGTGAACAAGGAGGTCATGTCATTTTTTCTTCTTTTAGACCTTTTCTGCCCATGCAGTGGAAACTTGGATGTGTGTGATGGAACATTGTCCTGCATTGAACGATGCGACTTCTTCTTGCACCACTGCTGGAAGAAGGTGTCTTCCAGAAACTGGCAGAAGGACTGGGTGTTTAGCTTGACTCCATCCTCAACCTGAAAAGCTCCCACAAGCTCATCTTCAATGATACCAGCACATACCAGTACCCCACCTCCACCCTGCTGGTGTCTGAGCTGTGGTGGAGCTTTCTCTCCTTTACTGGTCCAGCCATTTGGCCCATCAAGACTCACTGTCATTTCATCAGTCCATAAAACCTTAGTCTTGTGATATTTTTTGGTCCAGTCTTGACATTTTATCCTGTGTGATTTGTTCAGTGGTGGTCGTTTTTAAGACGTCCTTACCTCGGCCATGTCCCTGAGTATTGTTGGCTTCTTGTTGCCGCTCTAAAATATGGCTAAATTGGTGGCAAAAGGCATCTTGGCAGCTTCATGCTAGATTTTCCTCAGTTCATGGGTTATTTTACACCTTGTTTTTTCTCGTGACCATGTTGATTATTTTGAATGAAACGCTTCATTGTTTTGTACCTCAAAAGTTTGGCAATTTTAAGAGTGTTGCATCCCTCTGCAAAACATCTCGCTATATTTTCATCATATCTCTCTTCTGACCCATTTTGCTAAAGAAATAAAAGTTAATAATTATGCGCACCTGATATAGAGTTCTTCTCGTTGCAGAGATCGCCTGATGTGCTTAAATGGTGGTGGCCTTTCAAGCCTGTATCGCTTGGAGTAGGACAACATGCATAAAGAGGAAAATGTGCTCAAAATACTCATTTGCCTAATAATTCTGCACCCTGTAAAGGTTCAAAACATGAGTCATTGAGTGGAGAGAGTAAGAGGAAGGTGAGCATTTAGAAGAATTACAACTGTAATAAGAGCAAGGAAAGAGTAACAATGAGGTTGATGGAGGGCACTTGTTTTGATGAGTCGGATTCATTATTGGATGAAAAGGGAAGGCAGGAAGGTTTGAGGGAAGAGCGCAAGAATATAGGCAGAAGAAATGAGGATGAGTCATTGTTCTGGAGAGAGAGAGAACTGGTGGTGAAGGAAGAGACTCGGAGCAAAAGTTAAAAAAAGAAAGAGATGAAAGTGAAGGTCTTGGGAGAGAAAAAGAAGGAGAAAAATAAGCAGACGGATTAAATAATTGCGGATGATTACGGCTCTTATGGGTACAGACATAAGGAGAGAAAAACAAGAACAAACGGGACATTAATGAAGAGGAATAATTAAAGATGTTCCACAAGAGAATGAGATGATGAAGAAGAAGTGATGAAGCTGTCGAGACATTTCCAAATACCATTCAGAGAAAAATTATGCTAAAAAAAAAACAGTTAAAAGAAAAACATCCACGTTGACCATAGAGAGAATCTACCATCCATCTGAGCCGGAATGACACCTTCACATGTAAGGTAGCAGCACATGTTTTAATGCAAACTCTACACTTTATGTGTCTAAATGGGACGTTACACCTTCCTCTCCCGCCTGCAAACATGCAGCTCTGCACACGCATGTTGGTAAAAAACACAAGGATGATATAGATGAATAGACCCCGGTGAAGAGAATCCAGAACTGTCTAATAAACACATCAACTGATAAGAAAATAAAAGGAGCACAAAGACACACACGTCTACTGCAAAAAGATGAAAAATGACCATAAAGACGCAGAAATAACTGTAATGTTGTTACATCAGTAGAGATAAACGATCCCACATGGTTTAGGAGATGCAGAACCACCTTTTGCTGCAATAACTGACTGGATGATTGTAACACCCCCCCGATCCATCTACAGATTTATAGCAGTGTTTGACATCACTGTGCAGCTGCATGGCCCATTTTTATAGGAAACATGGCCTCAGACTGGACTCTGGGATAGTTTGGTAAACAGATGAATCCAGAAGAAGCTTGCTGCACATGTTGGGTCTTTTCCACACAGTGACATGGTCGTAACATTTAGCACTGGGGGTGAACTTGCCTGGACATGGACTGGGAAGACTGACTGTCTTAAATGTTTTCAGTGCATAGATAATCATTTTACAATAGATTCTATATCATTTGGAAATGACCTTTTAACCTTTCCCAAGATTTAAAAGCAGTATTTGGTTTATAGCAAAGGTTTGAGGATTGATAGAGGGTGTATTTCTTTACAAAGATGAGTGTTTAAAAAATTTTCTGATGCATTTGAAGCAAGAAATATTACTCATAAAAGATTTCAAACCTGCATTTGTTATTATAAAGCTATAAGAAAGCTAAACGAAGCCACAGGGGATTTAAAATTCACAGCCTGTAGATGTTTGCAGGAGAAACTCCCTCATCAGGAAAACTCTTTAAAAGCAGAGCCAAGATGAAGATGGAAATATTTCCAGCAGCCTATTTGTTAAAGAGAAATAATATAAGTTCTGGTTACCGAACAACAAGGTTCAAGCCACATGCTTCTTCTTCAGCCTTCCTTTAAGTGAGGTGATTATTATGTGTTTGGTGATAAATCCTACATTTTTATATAATCCATCCTGGATTTTGAAGAGATGTGTGACGTTATTTCACAGCATCTTAGTCCATATCATGTGTGTGTTGCTGTTAGTATTTATCTACATATCTTTATTAAGTAACACACAAAGTGAAAATATTTGTTTTATAAATGAGAATATTTTTAGATTTAAAGTAACATCATGGAGCTTTTGTTGATATTTATGTGATTAAAAAGTTACTTTTGTGTTGTAGAGCGGCTTTACAGTGTTTCAGATTGATCAAAAAAAAACCCTTTTTTAAAAAATACCTTTCCTGAAATTGTGCAACACTCATGATGTTGTTCTACAGTAAATGTAATGCTAACTTTTTCCATGAGGTGGTGCTACAAAACTGTGATATCACAGGCTGCTATGTAGCAAATAGGTGTCAAAACAAAGGTTAAACATAAATGAAAAAAAGTTAATCCACTGAATTATCTGTAAAACTATCAGTTTTTCTTCTGGATCCAATTGTTTTGAGGAGATTCAATAGAACATTTTTTACTTTTATGTTAAATTCTTCTGTTTTATATGTTAGAACACCGTTAAGAGATTTGCATTATTCATATACATATTAAAAATTGTGTAATGTCTTTATATAAAGCCAGCAGTGAATGGGCCCTCAGGCAGCACTGCATTAAGAAAAGACACAATTCTGTTGTGGAAATCATCGCAGGGGATCAAAAAAACGGTTGCAAACCATTGAACACAATTGGTTTGTCACATGCACAAAGGTTAGCTGAAACGTTGCTCTGTATGGGAGAAAACAACCAGAACCAGAACCTCTCTCGTCTTTTCAAGACATGACCTGAATATAAAATGATTGGATGTGCTCTGATAAATAAAAATAGATATTTCTACTTTGAAAACATGGATGCTAATTCCTCAATAGTAAAGACGTCATCTGGCTATTTTGCCCAAACGACATCCTTGCCAACTGAGCTTTATTCATTCCAGCAAATGCAAAGGTATTTCCTGCATGTTGGTCAATAGTCTGGCTCCATGGTCAAAGAGGATGTTCAGTGGTGCTGATGTGTACTCGGGCTGATTGGCTCCTTTAATTCTCTTTTTAGCATTTATTATCTCATGAAGAAGGCAGCAGCATCTGTATGATGCTAGAGAGGAAACTATATGTGGCTACAGTTATATATATCATGTTGTACTAAATGATTTTTATTGTGGAACGATATGAGGACATGGGAGAGTGTTGTCTGAGACAACAATATCCTACTTTTGTCCCATTCATTTTCCTCCTAAATTATTATATTTAATAAAGTCACATTTGAAACATTTTATTTTATAAATGGATAATAATATGACATTGTGAAATAAGGTCATAAGACTGCATTAGACAAAGTAACTAAACATAAAGTGTACAAAGCCGTCTAAATTGATTTTAATCACCAAAATGAACAAAAACTGATGCAATTTAAAACATTATATCAGTGTTTTATCAATACTGTTATCAGTGAGAGTCATGGATAACAAATATGCAGGGGTAGAATATTTACTTACATGTCTTACTAATGTGCAACTAGAGATTAATTATTTGGATATGATTCCAAACATCTGATTTTATCTGTAAAAAGAGAACTCATTTTGCTCTCTAACATAGACCCGAAGAAAATTTGATTGGCAGTTTCCAACTATTACACAGTCTTCATTTTTTTTTTTTTTTTTTTTTACCAAGATTGTTATCTGTATATCAGTTGTAATCTAAAACCTACTTACCTGCAGGATCTCACAACTATCACACTGAAAGGGGAAGAGAAACAGGGATAGAGTCCCCCGAGTGTTGAGGAACAGAAAATATGGAGAGTTTCACTTAAAAGAAAATATCACAAAGGTTTTGTCTAAAGTTAAAGCAACACCTTTAAAAATAAACTTTTTTCTTACAGCATGTAAACAGGAACCTCTGAATGGGTTTTACTACAGCTCAGTGTTTGTGTCTCAGTCCGATACACAGGCTGCTTCTATCCCAAACCTGTGATGACACCCAACACATCTTTTATAGGTAACCTTATGAGGTCACCAGAGTTCATTGTCCATGTCTTTGCAGCCCTGCCATTGGTCAGTTCCTGGCAGTTTGTGCCAGATTAGCCTTTATACTGAGACTGTCTTAATGCAGTTAGCAGAATGTGGTCTAAGATTAAGGTTAAGCAGTTTGCATGGATCTCAGTTTAACCTTGAGAAGAACATTGGTGACCACCTCCATTAAAATGTTTGTATTGACAGTGTATTGTATTTTTTTCCGTCGTTAGCATCTTTATAAAACGACCCAGATTCACAAAAGTTCACTTGGATTTACAGAAAAAACACATTTTCAAGCCAATGCACATGTTTAGCATGTGCATTGGCTTAGTTAGCATTAGTTGTGCTATTCGGCTAAGTTACGCTAGCAAAGAATTTGTGCTGGAAAATGACAAAATTATCTCTCTTTTCCAAAGTAATTAGCCTACTTTCAGAGATTTAAAGATGACAGCACCCACTGTTGTTGAAAACCCCTTAATTAAATACTCTATGTCTGTTCAGTGTAAATAGCAGTGCGTTACTGTTATCGATAATTATGTCGTAGCAGCAGACATGGAGAAAAATATTGTCAATGAGTGTGGCTCAATCATTATCGCCAAAATTGGCTGGTGTTCTCATAACGCAGTTTCACAATTAGTTTGTGGTTTTCTATTTTATAGGCATCTATTTGTCACAAACTGGTGCAGCTGGATTGCTAAATATCTGGAACTGACTTGGAATTACGACACATCTAGAAAGCACCATATGAGCAAATAAGCAAAGCTGAGTGAAACTTAGCTAGGCTAATGGAGCTTTAGCTAAGCTAAGCTAAATTAACCACTAGCTCAAGTTTTATAAAGATGTTTTCTAAAAATGAAGTTTGAACAGCACATTACTCAGCTAGCATGGTGGTCTGTTCTAGCCGCTGTCACAGACTAAGCTAGCTGTCTCTAAGTATGAAGAGGGAACTGATACATGTCTTTGACAATTGGCTTTATGCACAGGTGACTACTTCCTGATATAAGACTCTTTTATTTCCTGTCATTTATTACTGGACAAAATGATTAATCCAGGTGTGTCTGACATCAGTAAGAACAATGGCAATGGCCAGACACACCTGTATTAATCAGTTTGTCCAGTAATAAAAGACAGGAAATAAAGGAGTCAGTAAGTAGTGGAGCTGTGCATAAAGCCAATTAAATGAGTGTTCATGTGATGGGAAATGCATACTGGTGAGTACCTAAATGTATGTATTCAAGCTGTAACTCTATCAATCCACATTTTTTAGCAATTGGTATAATTTATCACCTTTTACTGTTTGTTTAGGAGTTTGACTCTGTTAAACAACAGGTATTGGGCTTTATTTTGTGCCTCCTTCTGTTGTGATGTTGCACAGAAAATCTATAAATGAAATTCATTTCAACCAGCAGGTCCTGTTTTTAATCTCAGGTTTAATCTTTTTAAACTTAGTTTCTGAAGCACAGTGATGTGATCAGTTCCACAACTTGTCACACGGACGCCTAAACTCACTGAGTAAAACAAAGATGAGGGACTGATAGAGTCGTCACTGGAGAGGTTCAGCAATGAATAGGAAGTTGGATGAATAGGATTTGGAGGGGTGACAAATTGAACAGGGGATTAGATGTTAGCGTGTGTCTGTGTGTGTGTGTGTGTGTGTTTGTGTGAGCTACACCAGCTGGCAAGTCTTACTTCCCATTAACTGAAGAGGCATGTGTGTGTGTGAGGCACACACTTGATCCATTTGTAGTGATTACTCCACTTTAGATGATCTCATAAGACAACATATGTGCACTTTAGAGTGATCCTTTCCAGCTTTTTCACATGTCTGAACCACAAACTTCAAACATTTGTGTGATTCTATCGGACTTTGGGATTAAAATACTCAGTAATGAACTAAATGTTGTTATTCCATGTTTATGTTAGCAGTAGTTTTCAATAATACAAATATTAACTAAAGGTTCCTACAGACACATAGTGCTGTTTTCAGAATACACTAAGTTTCTTCTTCAGACACATCACTTGTCAAAAAAGAAGAGGAAAGTATGTGTTACGAGGTATACCACAGATTTTGGGTTGTGAAACAGGCTCTGTGGTGCTGGTTAGCATCATGACCTCACAGCGAGAAGGTCACTGGTTCAAGGGTCGGGTGAGTAGAGGTTTAACTGGGGCATGTTGTCACGTGTATGTATGGGTTTTGTTCGTGTTCTCCAGCTTCCAATCCCCGTCCAGAGACATGCGAGAGAGGGTAATTGGTCACTCTAAATTCCCTCTAAGAGTAGGTGTGACTGTGAATGGTTGTTTGTCTCTGTGTGTTGGCCCTGCGATGGCCTGGCGAGCTGTCTAGGATGTATTCTGCCTCTCGCCTGTTAATTGCTGGGATTGGCTCCAGCCCCCCCGGGACCAGTAGACATGCTCTTTACAGATTTAAACTGACTGGTTGAGATGAACATTTATGCTTGAAACATTTATGTTCCATTTAGTGTGTTGACTCCATGAATTTGAGGAAAGGAAATCCTGTCTTGAGCCAACTTTACTTACATGATGCTTTGACATCCAAAAATATGCAAAAAAAAACTGCAAAAGGGCTAAAGTTGTGCTGCTTTGCAAGTTAAAGCAGTGCAAGTGCAAGTCCTGCTTACACTTGTTGTTAGCGTGCATATTTGTAGCAGTACCCAGATGGACTTGTACTTATATAGCACTTTTCCAGTCATGTTGACCGCTCAAAGCACTTTACACTACATAGTATACATTCAGCCATTCACACACACACAGCTTAGGGTTCAGTGTCTTGCCCAAGGACACTTCGACATGTAGTCAGGCGAAGCCTGGAATCGATATCACAACTT
>JBAMHX010000014.1:3900216-3913180 GCA_037177515.1 Pseudomugil tenellus | reverse complement strand
CACACACACACACACACACACACACACACACACACACACACACACACACACACACACACACACATACACACACACACCGATGTTGATTCGGTTCTGCAGTACAATTTTCCATGCAAGCAGACAATAAACAATTATGTTGTGTTAAATTCTTTGCGAGGTAAAAAACGTCTTTACACAAAATGAACCTGAGAAAATCCTCTTGGCCAAAGTTAAAACTCGGTATTCCACAAATACAAAAACGTAACTTTAAGGAGAATATGCTCTACTTTTTAACTAGTTAGGTAACTAGATCAATATGTCAAAGATATTTAAGGATTTTTCAGGAAACTTACTGATATGTTGCTGTTTGCTCCTATGTTTCCTAACCCCCGCTCCCCCCAGACCCAATGACTAACACTGAGTCATTGTGTAGTCCTTCCACATCCTCTTTGCATGGACTACATTCTACATTTGTAAAGTGTAGAGGCTGTAAAATTGCTTCACAGCACTGTTTACACTACGCTGTGTTTTGAAACAATTATTGAAAGTATTGAAATATACATTTTATATTAGAAAATGTATATTCCAATAATAAATCACACATGTGAAGAAATATAAATACTGAAACATTACAAACCAAAAAAAAAAAAAAAGGTTTGTGGTGAAAATAAACTGCTCTTGGAGGCCCTCTAGTGGTGAAGGTGGTCCAAAGCAGGCCCATCACCAGCTCTGGATGCAAAGAGGAAAGGAGGAGGGACATCAGTGTCCATCAGAAGGAGGTGAGGAGGTCTTACAGGTAAGGAGCAGTAATATAACTAAGTGGTGTTCACAAAACAGCCAGAGCTGCAAATCTCCAAAGATGGAAACTCAGGATGAAGCGGAACTTTGCTTTCCACAAATGTCCAACTCCTCGTGCAAGAAGCCAACATTGTCCCTTCCTGAAGTTTTACTCCTTAAAATCACAATGTTCTTCATATCTGTGATCACAGTGACTCTCAACCTGCTTGTCATCATCTCAATCTCCCATTACAGGCACACATACGCTTCTTAGCAGAATCTGCATTTTGCTTTATTTATTTTACTTCTTAATGAACTTATTCTGACGTATTTGTTGTTACAGTTTACATGTCCATGTAAATCACATGAGTTTCTAATGAATAATGTTGCACAGTTACAAAATGAGATTTTACTTTTCCCCTTCTAACTGCGTCTCCATCTCCCTGCAGGCAGCTCCACACTCCCACCAACATCCTCCTCCTCTCTCTGGCCGTCTCAGACTCTCTTGTCGGTCTCCTGACAATGCCGTCAGATTTAATCCGATACACAGACTGCTGGTTTCTTGGCGACCTCGTGTGTTCTCTATGGAACTATGTGTTATATATCATCAACACAGCTTCAATAGGAAACATGGTGCTTATATCAATTGATCGCTATGTGGCCATTTGTGACCCTCTGAATTATCCAAGCAGAGTCACAGAGAGCAGAGTTAAAGTCTGCGTCTGTGTGTGTTGGCTCTGCTCTGCTCTCTACAGCATTATTTTTGTAAAAGATGACTTTTCTGGACCGGGTAGGCATAATTCCTGCTACGGAGAATGTGTGATTGCTATCGACTACGTTACAGGGACTATTGACGTCATCGTAACCTTCATTGCTCCAGTTTCTGTCATTGTAGTTCTGTACACGAGAATATTTGTGGTGGCTGTGTCTCAGGCCCGAGCCGTGCGCTCTCATGTCACAGCAATCAGCCTCCAGCTTTCAGTCACTCAAACAAGGAAATCTGAGTTAAAAGCAGCCAGGAATCTGGGTGTTTTAATAGTTGTGTTTCTAATATGTTTCATCCCATATTACTGCGTCTCTCTGGCAGAGGCTGATTTGCTCAACAGCCCTACGGTGTACGTGATGTATTTTCTATTCTCCATTAACTCCACTCTGAACCCGGTGATTTATGCACTGTTCTACCCCTGGTTCAGAAAAACTGTGAAATTCATTGTGACTCTTCAGATCCTGCAGCCTGAGTCCTGCCAGGCTAAAATACTGTAGGAAAATCTTAAATCTGTTAAAAGTGATGGACTAAAAATAAGTATCGTAAGTCCACAATCAAATCTTGCAACAGGGAGATGAGTAAAGCATGTAAACACTTCTTTTATGTACAGAAACACTGTCAGCAGAACTGTTCTCAGCATCTGCTTCTTGTCATTGTGACACCAACAGCTGGATTGTATTATTGGGCCTCAACCCTGCAGGTTTTCTGTATAACACTGTTTCAACACATGTGGATCAAATGTAGGAGGTGATCATTTGAGTCGGGTGTGTTAACACTAGAACTCCCTGCATATTCTTCCCGCTCATTCAGCACCAGAGGGGATCCAAAAAGGTGTGATTTGAAATGAACAACTCAACAACCTACCACGCCTCTCGCACAATGTCAGCTTGGATTGGCTCCAGCCCCCCAGCGACCCCGTTCGGGATTAAGCGATAGAAAATGGATGGATGGATGTAGTAACTGATGGTAAAGCTTCCAGAAGACACTTAACAGTGTTGCTTTTGGTTAAACCTATACCAGTGGCAACACCAATCATATTGCTGTCAGCTGAAAACTAAAATGAAATACATGTTGTCTATATGCCCCACTAGTACTTGGAAAAATGATGTTGCTGACATGAAGACAAAGTCCTGTCTGGTTTAGCACATGGTTATTAAGCTACATCATAACAATCTCTCCTATGAAGATCCTGATTGGTAAATTTTACATTACTCTGATGTCCTGCAGGAAGTTTCATCATTCAAAGACAAATACAGTTTATTTTCTATGTTTTCACCACAAAATGTATAATAATATAACATGTTTCATGTTGTTACAATAAACTATCACATAATAATGTCACAGTGGATTGTAAAAACTTGAAACCTATCACATTTTAATATAACAAGTTTAATGTTTTACATTAAACTATTACATTGTAATGTAAAAAGGTTGTTTTTTATTTAGGTAACAGCTCTTATAAAGTAATTACTGTAGAAAATAATTTCAGTTTTTTTTTTTATTCTTTGTAAGAATTTGGAACTAATTGGAAAACTGTTCAGATAGATGATGGATGGATAATATTAAATCAACAAATATCTCAACAGTATTATTCGTGAAAAACATATAAAAATAACATTAACTTCTTTTTAAAGCGGACCATATTATTCTCTAAAATAAGAAATTCAGCAAATGCATTACATGCCACCATTGCTCTGTAATTTAGTGTCTTCTGTTTTAGATTAGTTTTACATTTACAGGCAGTAGCGGAACAATTCAGTCTGGCCAGGGGCGGGGCAAAATACAGGGCCCTTAATAATCAAAATTATAAAGCTCGTGAACATCTGCAACAGCGAGCTTCAGTACCGCTCAGACAGAGTAACTGTCATTTTGAAGTCCATGACGTTATAAGAAACCAAGAAAACAACAAAGACATCAGGCAACATGGTCACTAATAATGAAACAACACTAATTTATAGCAGTTTAGCACTGCGGATAATGACGCATTCTTTTCACGCCTACTTAAGCCATTTCAACTCAGTCTGTATCAAGTCCATTAGCTCGAACTGGCACAGTGGACAACATGTCTACAAATACATTTTCATCATAAAGTAGCTCATTATAGACCCGCTCACTACTCACTACTCCACGTATTCATCCACAATGTTATGTATCTACATTTCCTTCGCTCTCTCTTTCTCCATTGACAACATAGCAAGTTCACTCAGTCTTTCCTGTCTTCGTGTGCTGCCACGTTGGTTTTTAATTCATTTTAACCTGGAGAATGAGCGCTTTGAGGTTGCAACAGTAACAGAAAGAGTCAAAAGTAAAAGGAGCGCGGTGCAAACCTCATAGAAGTTACTGCTGGGTGGTTAACAATGACCATTTTTGTTCCAACTGTGGTCCTCACTAAGCCGCCGGGCAACTATAGACTCCTCATCTCCTGCTGGGAACAGTGTGTTGGGGTGAATTATCTTAAACATGACAGTATTTAAGCTGGGGACTCTTTGGGGAAGTTGCTTGATGATGATATCAAAACTGGCATCAAAACCATTCACTCAAAAATTGCTTCTGCATCAGTGAGACAGCAGTCTTTCAGAAAGTCACGCTTAACTTTTCTGGATCTGGTTGCGTCAAACAGCGTTTGACTTCCTCATTTTTGTAACTTTGTAACATTCCTCTTCTTTTATTGCTGGTCCGGGATATTTTGATGAGGGTTTTTATAATATCTCCATATGTGTGCCTTAAAGCATCATGTTAAGAGAACGAGCAGGTGGAACAGATGCGTTTAAATGCAACACTTCTGCTCTCTGGCATCATTAACTTACAGAGGAGCTCCCATTGTTCATACTGTGACCAAAGTTCTACAGGTTCTCTACAGTGTCATAGAGCTGCTTCACTCCAGGGAATAATCACTGATGATGACGTTGGTAGATGGTTGGTAACAAATTATATTCCAAGTACATTTGGAGACAACATCAGTCATCTGCTTGTAAATTTGCGCCTCATAAAGTTAAATGTGAGAGTCAAGATGAAGTCAGTCACACAGCACAACATTTTATTCACCATTTTGCACTTACCATATAACTACTCCTGCGCAGAATTTGATATCAGCTGTGTCTCAATTCAGAGTTTGCTTCGAGGTGCAGAGTCAGAATGCAATGCGAAGTAGTCATTGGCCCATCAACTGCTGCTCCAATTCAAAGGGTACATTGGATCTGCACCTTGAAATATGCAGTCCCTGAATTGAGACCGTTCAAGCTCAGCAGAAGTCTGCTAATTAATTCTGATGTGTGTCGCCTGTACTGCGGCAGAGAAACTTCTAACACTTGCAGGAGTGGAGCTCCGTAGGACCGGAGTTTTGATTCCTGAACTAGGCTTTAAGTCGGTAAAGTTTTTTTTTTCTTCTTTTTTAGCAACCATGACTTGAGTCAGATGTGGCTACCTATCCCTCACGATATAGATGGGAATACATCCTGGGCTCTTGGAAGCAAATTCACAGGCTTATTTTTAATTCCTCATTCATGGCAGAAGCCCAGATTATCAAATCCCAGCGACTTTCCCCAGGCCCCCCCTGGATCCGGGCCAGAGTCCTACTGCCCTCCAGCCCCCCCTGGTCTCCCAGGCCCCCGCCCCTGCAATTAGGCAACAAAAAACGACTTGCTGGCATCTGCCTGGGGAAATGATTATGTATGTCTGAAAAAATAATCTTCTATTTAATATTTTTGGTGATCGGGTCATAACTACATTTTTGATTAAACATATTAATGAGCATTTCCTCCTACTCTCTACACTCAACCATGTCAAAAGATGATGCATTATCCTAACATTAGTATAAGGACATTAAAGAACCAATCTTGCAGCTTAACTTTGGGCTACCTGCAGCCTATCAAAGTTCTGTTTTGTTGTATTTGACCAAATTACAGAACAATAATCTACAAATCTAGAGCTTGTATAACTAAGTTTGTTAAATGACTAGGCACCCTTTTTTCACAATGCTTAATCATAGCCCGTACTACTTTGCGACTTGACTTTTCCAAGACATTTGATTATCCACAATTACCCCCAATAGATTCACCTCTGCTACTTGTTATATCGCTACATCATCCACAGTTAAACATAACTTAGGGTCTTCCCTCAAGATATTTTTAAAACCTAAAACAATACAAAGGATGATAATCTATTAATAATACTTGAGTATATTTTTAAAAAAAACTTCTTATAAAATTTTGAAAGGCTTTGAGGGAGATTACAACATTCTAATGAGCATTTAAAATAATATATACAAAAAAGACATAATGCAGTAAAAGATTAGGGCCGACAAGTTTTTAAGAAATTACTTAATTTAGCTTACTTATTTAAGGCATGCTGGAGAAAGCATGCATCTAAAAGTTGCAGGATATCAGATCTCAAGGAGCAGACATGGATTCCCCCGAGGTGCACTTCTTTTTGGTTTTTGAGGTAATTATTATGCCAATTTCTACCACTAGATGTCAGTAATACCCACACAGTTCACATTGAAGCATGAAACAGAGGGAGGGAATGACTGATGGAGACAGAAGGACTGAAAAGGGAGAAATGAAAGAAGGAGGGAGGAGATATACTGTATGGCAGCAGTAATATAACTCAGTCTGGTTCAGAAGCAGTAGGAGCTGCAGCTCGCTGCAGATTTTTGGACATGAAAACACAGGATGGAGCAGAGCTCTGCTTTCCACAGCTGTCCACTCCTCCTGCATTAAGCCACCATTTTCCACTCCTGAGTTTTTACTCCTTAAATGATACTGTCCTCCATATGTGTGACCACTGTGGCGCTCAACCTGCTCGTCATCATCTCAGTCTCCCATTACAGACAGATAGACTTTAATTGAACTTTATCTTGTTCGTTTCTGCTGATCGCATGTAAATCACATGGATGATGTTGTATCCATGCAAAAACTTATTTGTGCACAGCTACAAGTAAAAATGTATGTGTTATTTAGATGTTATAAATAAAACATTTTTTATAAAGGGTAATATTTTAATTTATTATTATTATTCTTTCATCATGCGTCTCCAGGCAGCTCCACACTCCCACCAATATGTTCCTCCTCTCTCTGCCGTCTCAGACTCTCTCTTTGGTCTCATGACAATGCCATCCGATTTAATCCGCACAGGCTGCTGGTTTCTTGGCGACCTCGTGTGTTTGTTGTTTAACTATGCATCCTTCATCATATCCTCATCCTCAATAGGAAACATGGTGCTTATATCAATTGATCGCTATGTGGCCATTTGTGACCCTCTGAATTATCCAAGCAGAGTCATATAGAGCAGAGTTAAAGTCTGTGTCTGTGTGTGTTGGCTCTGCTCTCTACAGAATTATTTTTGTAAAGGATGACTTTTCTGAACCTGGTCTGGATTGATATTTCAGTCACTCAAACAAGGGAATCCGACTTAAAAGCTGCCAGGAATCTGGGTGTTTTAATAATTGTGTTTTTAATATATTTTATCACATATTACTGCATCTCTCTGGCAGAGGCCCTACGGTGTATTTTCTATTCTCCATTAACACCACTCTGAACCTGGTGATTTATGCACTGTTCTACCCCTGGTTCAGAAAAACTGTGAAATTCATTGTGACTATTCAGAGCCTGCAGCCTGAGTCCTTCCAGGCTAAAATACTGTAGGAAAATCTTAAATCTGTTATGAGATTCATGATTACGGCCATTTAGAGCAGCAATAATTTACATTGAAACATTTTAAACATGCTGCTCCTCCACATCGAGAGGAGCCAGATGAGTTAGATCGGGCATCTGGTTAGGATGCTTCCTGGATGCCTCCCTGGTGAGGTGTTCGGGGAAGGTCTCAGCAGGAGGAGGCCCCGGGGGAGACCCAGGACACACTGGAGAGAGTATCTCTCCCGCCTGGCCTGGGAACGCCTCGGGATACCTCCTGATGAGCTGGCAGATGTGGCTGGGGAGAGGCAAGTCTTGGCTTCCCTCCTTAGGGTGCTGCCCCCGCGACCCGACCCCGGATAAGCGGAAGACGACTGTACGGTACGGTACACTTGCATTGGAACGTGATCATGGTTCCGGTTTCCCACTAAAAGACGTATCGTCCACACTCTTCAATTCTGACGACAACTTTTGGAGAGTAAAAAGAAATTGTGGACATATTTTTTAGAAAACATACATGTTACTCCCTCGAAGATTCAATAAAGCTCAAAGTCGTTCTTTAGGAATCACAGGCATTTATTTTGGAGCGTTAAGCTGACTTTTCAGCTTGCTTGATTGCTCCCAATCATTCTGTCAGAATTAAAGACACATCACAAACATAGATTAACTTAAATCTCAATACAGGACTTATAAGAGTAAAAAACAGAAATACATGAAACATAAAACATCATACATTGGCCGCATTAACTTCAAGGGAATAAAGAATCTTCGCTTTTCAGTAAAAGGACTTATTTCCTTTCTTTCTTTTCATAGACTTGCACGTACAGCACCTCGTGTCTTATCTTTTAAGTGTAACACAATTAAGCCCCCCTGAGAAACAATGAGGTGAAGCAAAAAAAAACAACCTATTGTTCCCTTTTTCTTTTACGTATTAACTGAAAAAAGAATAATATATGGTTTTAACAAATAAAAACAAAAAGATTATTTATTTAACATTACTGAAATATATCTGTCAGCCACACTTGAACTTGAACATGAAATAACTGAAATACAACAGCTGTTTCTGACAGCAGCTACAATACATACAATACTGATGACAATACGAGTTTTACTAGAAAGATAGCAGATTTCTCGATTATATTTTAAATAAAGTAAGAAAGTAGATAAAGTGGAGAGATGGATTATAAAATGTGATTTTATGTTACAGAATAAAGTTTAGCTCAGTATGTTTTAAAAGATGTGTTTTGGAATTTTAGTTGAACACAAATGTAATGTAAAGCCTAGTGTTTGATTTATTATGTCTTTGTAAACTAATGATTACTTACAGAATTATTTATATTAATGAACTAAGACTAATGTTGAAGCTGGTTTAGATTTAAAGCTTTTAACATATTCTTTAAATAAAACGGCACAAAATATAATAATAGTGTGCCATGGTTTAGAAAAGTGTTGGTTAATTTCCACATAGGTGTTTTACCAATGGAGCATTTGGCTGTTTGTAGAGTCAGAGGGTTCTGACAGGATCGCAGGCTTTTGTCTGCTTTAAAAAATGGGCTGAAACTGTTGAAGACTTTTCTTTTTTTTAACATGTCAATGTTTATAAAAAAAACAGTAATACTGCATGAAATATGTTGCAAACTACTCGTTCATCATGGTTTAATTGCACCTTTATTGCATACATCATTAAAAGTTGTGGAAAGTAAAACGGCGGCAAACTACTGCGAGAACTCAGGAGTGTTGCATGTAGAGAGAAGGCAGCAGATTTAAGGAGTAATCACCATTTAAAGGAAAAGAATTTAACCTGGACTTAAAAGTTTCAACATGGGGTGAAAGTTCTATCTTTACTGGCAGTTTGTTCCAGATGTTTGCAGCATAACAGCTAAATGCTGCTTCTCCGTGTTTGATCTGAACTCTGATCTGAACTCTGGACTCTGGTCTGGTTTTTGGTCTGGACCTTTAGTTCTGTTGATGTTTGAGTTTGTAAAAAAACTTTCTTAGGATGCGGAAGTTTTAAAAAAGCAACATTTGTAAACCCAACATGATTGTAGGTTCATATTGTACATCTATTGTACATCATTTAACATCTGAGTTTGCTTTACAGATGTGCTGCTAAATGTTCCTGTTAAAAATTTTATTGTGAGTCGGTCCATGTTGCTGCCTGTGCAGTAACACAACATGATGATGGCTCAGTGTGATCACATTTCTAACAACGGTCTTTCTGAGGTTTTAGATGTTTCGTTATTTAAGAAGCTTCCACACAATCCATGTAACATCACACAAAACAGCAGAATTACAGTCTGACAGCACCAGATGTAGATTTTACTGAAATCACATTTTCTTTAGAATGTTGTACTTGATGAAACATGTTTGGTTCAAATCTAAGATGACCTCAGAAGAACCGAGGAAGGTGTGGATAACTTTATCATAACTATTACTGAGTGCAGTTAGTAGACAGCAAAAAGCAGAGAAAGAGGACAAGATGGAGGACGAGTAAATTTTGATCTCTTGACATGAAGTAAAATTTATAAATAATATATATATATAAATAATACATAAATAAATACAATTTCTGAATCAGCACCTGGTGTTTTTTTTTTTTTACTTTTTCTTTTCTACACTTTTTCTAATACCCTCAATGCCTCTGACCTTCCAGATGTTGGCACGTTTCTATGTGTAGGGAGTTTTGGCAGCAATAAAAGAAAACATCTGTAAAATGTTTTCATCTGTAATGACAGAAAAGAAAACTATAAAATATTTTAATTTAATGCTTCAGTACGAGTCAGGATCATCACCTGCTTTGATTAAAAAATAAAATTTATAACTGAATTTACAGAATTTCATAAGTGCATGTATGTCAAATCAAAGTGAAATGTCACTGATGAGAGAGGAGCTCATTTCTGCTATGTACATTAATATTCACTTTGCCTGAATATGCATTCTAGTTTGGTTTATTCTCATAAATGACCAGAAGATGGAGCTGCTGACTTATTTTTCATTGAAAAAGAGGTAGTGCATCAAGGAGTTGATGGAAAACTTATTCATTACACCTTCCTTCCCTTAACTTAGATAAATCTGTTAACAGAACCTCAGAAATACCTTTGAAAACTGCAGTTCAACTTCTTTTAAATGTATTTTTCAGGCTCACGAGGTCTTTGTTTCCCTCACATTGCATTTAAACGTCCACCATACCCTGGGCTTGTCCTGATGTGTCTGCTGCATGTCAGTCTGCACTTTGATGCATTACCCAACCACATCCCCCCTGTTTGCTGAAAATTTACATCAAGTCCAGACAAGTTTGCAGAGAGCAGCAGCTCACATGTTGGACTGAAATAATTTAGGTTTGTATTGTGTTGGACTGCAGAGAATTTGACATTCTTGACAAAGACAAGAACAGTATTATGAGGTTAAAAAGATTTTAAATCAGCTGAAAATCTGTAAATAAACCTTTGTGATTAGTTATATTGAGCTTCTGTCGTTAATCTCTAGAAAGAGGAGACAAAGTTTGTCTTATTTATTATTATTCTCTGTTTTTTACCTTTTTATTTAAATAAATGTTCTTCTTCTAAGGAAGAAAAATACTAAATAAAAGGTTTGTGCATGTTTCACACAAGCTGGTGGATTATCTTCACACATGAGACTCATCCTGGGACTCGATCCGATTGCTTAAGATCGCTTCCTTCTAACCCAGTCTGCGAGCTGAAGAGGCTGTCATCTATATGCTGAACCTTATCTGGAGCAGGGGTATCCTGTTCTGGTTCTCAAGGATCCTGCAGGTTTTCCATGTCTCCCTGCTCCAACATGCATGACTCAAATTGACAAGTCACTGTGCAGAACTTCACTGGCTGCTGGATCCATTTAATGTGGGTACATTATTAAACAACCTGCAGAAACAGCTTTGGACACCCCTGATGCAAAACCTCATTTCCACCAATGGGTGTGGGTTTTGACATTCCTACAGCGTTACCTTACCTGAAGGGTGGAGTATTAGCCAGACAGATGGCTCAGCTACGTAATAGCATGACGCCATTGCAGAACCATTTTCCTTAAAGCATAACCAAAACACGACTCAAGCGACGGAGGATAATGGCGATCAACCCACAACTCGTCAAGTCAAACAATGACAGGGTGTCAAACTCCAGCTTTCTGAGTCAGATTGGTTAGGTTGGTGTCCCAATGGAAGGACAAAAAAAAAAGTAGGACGGACTGGGTTGCATATTGGGGCAACCTTTCCAGTTATTGCGTGTGGAAATGCAAAAAAACAAAAAACAAAAAAAAAACATCCCATCCCGACTTAACCTGCACTGAAAGGTGGAGATGATGCCTCAGCTCAACCAGCCAACGAACACTGTGATGCTACAACTTTTAGCATTGATCAAAGAGGCCTGATAAGCAAATCTAAGCAAGTACTGATGAAAAATTTTGTACTTAATAGTTGTTGATGATGATGATAATAATAAAACAGAACAGATAAATCCTTTTGTCAAAAAAAACATTTTTTATTAACAATAACAGTAAAATTGTTCTATTTCAGACAAGTGATGAGAAATGGGGTTCCACAGGGTTCTGTCCCTGGAACTGGTAGTGGACTTTCAGACTGGGGCAGCTTTGACCCCTGTTTCCATCTAAGGCGTCAAACTGGAGCTTGTGTAGGGCTGGACCAGTAAGGCAGGAACAGCAGACTTGTAACTCACTTGTAACTTGAAAAATTTCCAACTTACTTCATGAAAAAACGTTTGTAATGCAGCCAAACTAAAAACACCTAATGGCTGTAGAACACACGCGCACACACACACACAGAAGGTTAGGCTTGTTTGTTTGTGTTTAACTTGACATGTCTGGAGCTGCCACTGCACATTCTTCCACCTCCAGGCGGGACTCTGGCTGCCGACTGGAGCATCCAGCTGTTCAGCAGACAGGAGGCTCGGCAGCCACAGAAACAAGCCAGACAGATACACACTGCTGATAGGTTTGCTACTGTAGCTGGATAAAGCTGAAACGTTTTGAAGCATCCATTCACCCCCTCAGGCTACATCACATGCCAGGGATTCTGCTCTGTTCTTTCTAAAAGCTTCACAGGCTTCTTCTCCACCTCAGGTTTTATTTATGTTTTTAATATGGAACATAAAAACTGGTAAACCTGCAATTTGAATTATTTCACAGTAATTTTGTTGTAAATATGTTTCTTTTTATGAATGATTAGCCTCATATAAAGTCACAGTTTCCTTGTTACAAGCTCATTCTATCTATTTGTGCTCTTTGATAGTATATCAATCCATTTCATTAATCAGACTTGATGTTATGTTCTTTATCACCTCCTATCTGCGTCTCCAGTTTAAAGCTCATCCATAATGCATGTAGATGAAAAATAAAGCTAGATTTTTTATATAATACTCGAATGATCGCTAAAAGATGCAACAAACCTT
Organism: Pseudomugil tenellus; assembly: GCA_037177515.1. NCBI lineage: Eukaryota > Metazoa > Chordata > Actinopteri > Atheriniformes > Pseudomugilidae > Pseudomugil > Pseudomugil tenellus. The sequence continues at coordinate 3,900,605 of JBAMHX010000014.1, read as the reverse complement.
CCAGCTCACTGAAATGAAAAGTGATTTACATCCAACTATAAATGATCAAATACATGTAAATGCAAAATCTGGTCTTTTGGTGAGTACATGAGCTAAAAATATTAACATGTAGAAAACAATGTGAGTGAAAAACAAGTCATGCTTAAGGTGTTGAGAAGCATGGTGTCCTTCCTCTACGCTACTGGACCAGTTTTGAGTCCCAATGTGACTCTTTGTGAGACGTTGTTGCTCTTTGTCAAAAGGTTTTTTTTATTATTAAATTATATATTAGTATTATATACTGTCTTCGTCCATCCATTTTCTACCACTTAGTCCCGAACGGGGTTGCGGGGGGGCTGGAGCCAATCCCAGCAGCCAACGGGCGAGAGGCGGGGTACACCCTGGACAGG
>JBAMHX010000014.1:3877553-3891808 GCA_037177515.1 Pseudomugil tenellus | reverse complement strand
AGCCGGAGAACCTGGTGAGAACCCACGCTAACACGGGGAGAACATGCAAACTCCACACAGATAGGCCACCGCCCGAGGCAGGGATCGAACCGGCAACCTGCTTGCTGTGAGGCTGCAGTGCTAACCACCTCGCCAATCTCAAAATGCTACAGGATTTGGGGGTTGAACAAAAAACAAACAATTCCAAACAATGAGCAAAATTTAAAAACATTTCAAAAACATTTGAAAGCATTATTACAGTATTTGGTCATAAACATACCATTCAGTTATAGAACCTCTGGAATTATTATACAAAAAGCACTTTAAGTATTAGGAGCCTTTAGCTTATAATCATTCTCACATCCTACACAAATATAAACTGCTTAGCTGGGAAAACTTAGTGAAATTGCATCATATTTGTTTAATATATAAAATTCTATGGTCCTGTTCACCACCTCTCCTTTCCTCCTTTGTCACTATCCAATCAAGCAGATGTACTAGAGGTGCTTCCTGAGAGGACTGTATTATTCCTATTAGAAAAACAGCATTTAGCCAGGTGGTGTTCTTTTTTATAGCCTCACATCACTGGAACTTCATTTCAGTCTAAAAATGACTCATTGAATCACAGAAATGTGAACATTGACAGTAGTATTGTTTCTTATCTTATATTTTTATATTATTGTAAACACTTTTTAATGATGATATGTATTTTATTAAATTCAGACTGTAAATTTTTATATGATCTATTGCTTTCAGGGCGGATTGCTGATGAAAACTAGCCTTCTGGCTAAAACTAAACTAAATCAATAAAATAAAATAAATGGCCTAAGAAATCCTTAAAAAATCCAGCTTGTGAAACACATTTAAATATGTAAAATTTCTTAAATAAAAAAAGAATTTTCAATCCAGATTGAAATAGAATTACCTCTTGTCAATACAGCAAACAGGAGCTGATTGTTGAGCCCAAAGGTGCCGTGAAGACTCCTGTAAATGTTTAGATCCCCATCTGCTGCCCTATGAAACAAAACCTGCTGCCGCTCAGGTACCCCCCGGGTTTGTCATGCATTACTGGCTATTTGCTTGGACTAGCAGCGTAAAGCTTCAGGAGGATCTTTGCATTGGGGTGTGCTAATACTAAACCTACATGCTGTCTTTTTTTCTACCACTTGGAGGCAGTCTCAGAGATGTCTGACGTATGTCCTCTTCTCTGATGTCCATTCGCTTTGTCTCTGAAAAAAAAACTGATGACAAAGTGGAACAATCTCTGCTTTGTGACAGAGTTAAAGTATCAAACAAGGAAGATTGTCGTATAAGGCACCCATACTCATCACCCCCTGGAGCTGTTGTATTCTTTGTTATGTAATCAGTTGTTTCCAACTCAAGCTAACCATCACATACTACTTTAAACAAAACATTCAGGCCTTATCCATGAGTACCTACTCTCACTGCCTTGACTCAGCTCTACCAGGTTTCATCATATTTCCACTATAGATATTGTGTGCCAAGTAGATACTTTTGAGGTACCTGCTTCCTTAAGGTTAAGCGGGGAGAGTCGAGTTCAAATTGTGACTAAAGGCTGGAATAGTTATTAGCCCAGAGCTTTGGTATTAATAGCGATCCGGGTGGCATCTAAAGAACCAACATAGACGTATTTTCTGATTATTGGCAGCTTCATAATATCTCAGATCCCGAATTATAATGGAAAACCAGTGGAATAGAGCAGAGTAGGTACTAATGGAAAAGGCCCAATTGACTTGCTGGTGCTAGCACACACTGATGTGGCACTGAGGTTCCTCAGTATTGTTTTACTAAAGAACAGAAGTGAATAAACTTTTTGCAAGTGACCAGAATACCTTTAATCTCTGCCTTGCTTTACTTCTTTTCACCAGACAACCGAAGCTGCTTTTCCAACACCGGTTGGTAAAATGTCAGCATAACATAATAACCAACTTAACTTGAAAATTTTCCAAGAAACATCACTGAAGACATGCAGGAAATGAAGCCTGTAAATGAAAACATTCATCTCCGACTCCTCAACTCCCACCAGATAACCTTTGTCACCATCCGCCCCTCTCTTTCCTTCCCACTCCTCGCTTCCTGTAAGAGCAGGACCAAACATGTTTGCAAACTCAGGACTTTTCGTTTCAGGATGACAGATGAGGAAAGAGGCGGTGAGGTGATGCGTTTGGGTAATGGCACTCCTGGAGATGCCTGTGTTTTATTTATAGCGGGGGATGTCGTTAACACAAAGTCATGCTTCCATCACTGCAGCACATATACACTGATTTGTACTGGCAGTCATTTTATTCTACTCATAATAGTATTTAACCCTCCATGTATTACTCCAGTGGAGTGTACAGAGAGCTGCATGAACAAGCTTTGTGATTTTTTTATTTTTACCCCAAAGGAAGGCCACCCCAGGACAGACAGAAAATAAACCAACACACACACACACACACACACACACACACACACTTTCCACTTCAGCCCCTAATAAGAGCTGACGTCCCTTTGAGAGAAGCTGTCTCTGACCTTGTCTCCTTGGGCGAAGACGTGCCTGTGTTGTAATGAAGTACTGCAGACTGAGTCTGAGGATCAGACAGGATCAGCAATGCTGCAGCAGCATATGAATACAAAAAATAAACAAATGTCTTAAAATCATATTTTCCTCTCAAACTTTAGTTGTAAATGTGATGAGAGAAAACGTGTTTCCTCAGAATGATGGAAATTCTCTTTTGATCATTTGTTCCTTAAATGATTGCTCCATTTTCTGCAAGGGATGGATAGCAAGTAATCATGTCTTCATTTCAAGCCTTCATCCTGCACATGCACAGGCTTGTTGGCGACAGCGGAAAGGACAAAACCTCCTTTTAACTAAAGCAGAATCTGGTTCATAGAAACCCAAACATTCTGATCGACTGCTCAACTTTAGTAATAAAACATTTGAACACATGTGTGGACAGACTTCAAGCTAACTGAATAGTAATTAACATTGAGTTTTCTTATTGAGCTGCCCCCTAGCGATGGCTAATTTCCACATTGCATCCTGTCTCTTCTTTGAGCTCTCTCCAGCAAATAAAAGTCCATCTGATCTCTTGTTCTGTTCTTTTCCCTCTTTTCTTTGTTTACTCCGATAATGTCCACTTAGTATGCACTCATTGTGTGGATATTCAGTTGCTAGCATGTCACACAGATGACAGATGTAGTGGATTGGAATAAAGTAGTGAAGTGTGGTGTCTTCGCATCGAGATGCTTGGTATCTCTGTGTCATTAAAATGAGTCAGAAGCTCAAAGAAAACCAGAAAGTTGTTTAGTGTTGGAGATAGTGGGGCAACCGATCATCATTGATCCCTTTGGATCTATTCCATCTATTTTGTGCTCGGCACACAAGCAGCAGACTGATTTAAGAGGAAGAAAACTTGTGCACATGTTCGACAGCGTGGTCATGGCGAGCAGAGGAACGGAGGAGCTTGAATGTCATTTAAGTGGCCTGTATGGGAATATTTTGGCTCTAGTCAAATTTAATGATGAAGAAAAGAAGTTAGTGGATAAAACCGTGACGTTGTGTCGGCACAAGAAAGCCATGATGGTGGAAACATATCACGAGTGATGATGTATCCGAAGCGACATCCTTCGGTGTTTCACTGACAGGAGTGCTCCACAACCACTTATCACCACGGCATTTAACCCTTGTGTGCTGTTCGGGTCTGTGAGACCCATTTTCACGTTTTTATCAAGAGAAAATGTAAATAATACGTTATTCTTTTTTTAACTTAAACACAGTGGTCTACTGAGTAGTGTTACATAAACTCTTTAATTGTATTATTTTAAAACTGCAAAAATGCAACGGGTACACAAAACCCATGATCATTCACTGAGTAACAAAAAATGAACAGCACACAAGGTTTAAAAAGCCCCTTGATGCACAATCTGACCAGCTGAAGCCATCACAAAGGGCATCGGTGTGTTTAAAGGTGCATACATGACCCATATTCATTGTGCAAAACATGTAATGAAAGTGCTGGTGTTGCACTTTGAGTTGTTTTTCATGGTCATTGGTTCATGTTTAAAGGAAGGATATAATATGCCTTTTTATTCCACGTTAAGTTGTTTTTAATTGATTAAAAAAAGAAGATATTATGCTGTGTGCACTTTTAATTAACTTAATATGTTTTAATTTGATGATTTGAAAAGTTTTAATAAATGAAAGATTTTTTTCTTTGCCTTCTGTCTCTAACAAACTAACAAATCCTGATACCAGGAGTCCTTTCTAAATCCTCTTGTTTGTGAAAAAATACTATTTTTTAAATTCCCTTTCTTATTTTAAAGGATAAAAGTAAAATGAGAAAAATTGCTTGAAATTAGAGGTTTTTCAAGAGTTTTTTTTTTTAATTCCTTCTCACTATTAGGTAGGAAAAGAAGACCAACATTCCTCCAAAAATGATCCTGTATAAGAAAAAAATGAATAAAAAAGCAGCCAGCGTCCCAAGAAAAACTTAGAAATACATTCAGAAAGACGAGACAACCTGAAACATTGCATAAGCATGTTAGTAATATTGTTCATATTAAACAGAAGTTATCAGCATTTGTATCAATTTAGAAGCTTTCATCCATTTAGAAGCAGCACATCTCCATGAGGAGTGCAAACATTGTCTGCAGCAACTCCAGCATCAACTTGAAAGTTGTATTTTTGTGCTTTCAATTAACCTTTTTTCCTTTTCCTCAATAAATCTTGGTGTGCTTAACGTTAGCAAGAGCCTCTTTTTCCGGCTTCCCTCCTCTACTTTGAAATTCCAACCTTTGAAATATGCAGTCGCCAGCACATTAAAACCAGCAGGACACTGCAATTATGACCCCCCTCCCCCTCCCTCCCTGCTGGGCTGAAGGAACTTCAAGTCTCCGGCTATAAATCCTGACTGAACTTGAGCAACACAGATTTGCTCCTTTTGATTTCTTGGGTCCAGAGATTTGGAGACTTGTTTGCACATTTGATGAAGACTAGAAAAAAGTCAGCATAGTAAAAGGTACCAAGAAATGCACAAGTTGTGTAAAAGTCTGCTTAAATTGTCAGTGTTGTTGTATGTTGTACATGAAAGATCTGATTATTGAAGATGATTTGTTTGTTTACATGGCATGTTGTTCGGCTCATACTTGCACTGAGGCTGCTTTTGGTCTGTAGTTGGCCATTATGGACTCATACAAACACTGTTTAATCATCTGCATAATGTCTCTGTTCATAGCAAGTTCTTATGCTGCAGCAAAACCTTTAATAATAAAGCTGCTGTTTGTGACTCATAGTTTAATAGTTTTTCACATTAATATTTGGAACAAAAAGGGGGTTCTGGATTCTACAAATGACCATAATTGATTATTGGATATCCTAGATTTTGTCGCTCCAAACTTAAATAATCTTCAGGGCATTTGTGATTTTTAAACTAACAAAGTGCATCTCAATAAATTAAAAATGTAGATTATAGAAAGCAGGAGTGCAAGTTATATGGATTTCTATCTTGTGTATCTTTTTTATAGTTAAAAAGTTTTTTAGTTTTAGGTTTTTAGTTAGTTTTTTTTAGTTAAAAACAAAAAAAGTAAATAGTATTTTTGAAAAATAGGAAGAGAACTTTGAGAATTAAAGAGAACTTTAATTGTCAGGACATCTTGCCAAAATGTAAGTTTTGTACTACTAAAAACTGTCTTTAAAAACAAGAAAAAAACTACAAAAATGAGGTTAATTTTCCTTGTAATAAGATAAAATTTTGTGTTATATGGGCAGATAATTTATCTTATTTCCAGGAAAATTGCCTGTCAAGAATTACTAAAACAAGTAAAAACAATCTTTAAAAAAAACCTACTAAGTAAGAATAATCTGACGTTTAAAAAAATAACCATATGAATCCTTGATTTGAGATGTTAAATCTTATTTAGATTTTTGTTTTTGCAGCGTATGAGTTTAGTAAGCTGTGTATTTTTTTTTGTTATAAATGTAAATAAAACTTAACATTTAAAGACAAACAGAGTAAAACAATGTTGGACAAGAGAAAAAAATGCATGTATGAACAGGAAAATATTGTTCAATGAAATCTTTCATTATTTTTCCTACATAAAGTTCATTTTGAAGAATATACCAGAACAAGAGTAGCTCTGAAATAAAATTTAAAATAAATTATGACCTCTGATAGATGGTCTTCTCAGACTCTGGAAGACATAGTGGAGAACCTCAAAGTTCTCCTTTCCCCACTTAGTTCCAGTTCAGGTCAACAGTTCTCCACCTGAGACTGAGCCGGATCCTCCTTCCTGAACACCTAGACAGTCAAAACTTCTGAAAACAATCAGAAGTCTCCATGGCATCAATAAATTCTTCAAATATCAAACTTCTAGCTTAGCTTCCAATCAACATGGCAGACATTTTAGCCATTTGATACCCGTGAGCTGCTTTAGGTGAAATAACCAAATCCACAAGGCCTCCTCCTTCAGTTTATCAGCCCTCCTCATTACTGGTGCCATTACCAGTACCAACAACAACTCCCGATGACATAATTACAAAAATCAGTCAACAGGGTCCGACCAGATGTGGCCTGGTAAGGGTTATAACCATGTTATTTTAATCTTAAATTTAGAGGCGTGTCCTTTTGATTGATGTGTGTTAGAGCGCTACCATTGGTTACAGCTGCGTACTTCCTGCTGGCGCCACCGTGACGGAGCCTCTCAGCTCTACCTTTTCATCCATTTTGGGATTTTCCGACAATGACGAAACAGCAAGATGGCGATGATAAGACCCACCTATTGGCTTCATTTTTGCTCTTCAGAAACCTATGAGTCACGTGATGTCAAGTACCCGCTGTCAAGTAATTATATACTGTCAATGGTTATTACCTACCTTATCCTCTAATGTGCCGAGGCCTCATTTATACAACTTTGTGTAGAATCTAGTGGAATTGTACTTGTTGAAAAAACTAACTAGTTGGTATGCCGAAGAAAAAAAAAACTGATTTAAAAAACTAAAAAAAAGTTGCGCTGGTGATTTTGGTTCGTGTCCCCGCCTTCACACACCTACTTTCTGCCATACACGGTCAATGCAAAGCAGCTCATAAATATGTCAGCATATGAATCAACGAGTGTCTGGCATTGTACGGTGAATCACGACAACTGAGACGACGCGTGAACGTAACTTTTCAGAGAAGGAGGTGCTAGTTGGTGAGGTAGAGACACATAAGCCTCCACCCTTCTTGACTGGTCTCTCTCCACATAGCTCTAGAGTTTGAGAGACTCCAGTCCCTCGAGGACCTTGATTTCAGATTTTGCATCTCACATGGAGCAGAGATCCACCATATTTGTTCTGTAGACCTTCACCTCCAGTCTGCCTTGTGCTCCAGTTCGGATGCCTTCGCTGTTAGCAAGGTAGCAGCCAGTGGCAGCAAGCAGACAGTTTGGGATGCTCAAGCCCCCACCTTCACCTGTCACCCAGCTCCCACTGCACTTGACTTCCTCCCTGCAGGTGGAGGTGTTGGGTGAGGTGGAGCTCGCGTTTTCCTGCTTTTCCCAGCCAAGCCCTGCGACACAACGTTTAAGCACCTGATGGTTCCCTGAGATTGTTTTATCTGTGTTCCTCCATCTCTCTGGATGCAGTTCAGCAGACTCAGTGGGATTTATAAAACCTTTACCTGCTTTTTTATCATTATTCATTATAATTTCTTGTATTCTGAAGATCAACTTTATATATTGCAGTTTTCCTATATTTGCATTAATTGTGGTAGCAGTATGTGGTGATCCTCCCTGAATCTGTCTTTCCTCGGCTTAGCAGCTTAACTCTAAAAGTTTATGACCCCATTGCTCATGATTCAGTGTCTCTCCCAGATGTTTGGACACATCTACCAGTACCTGCTGGTCCTTGTATTCCTGTGAATCCTCAACCTCTTATCGTTTCCCTACAACAAGCTGTGTGATGTTTGATCAACAGCCCGTCCATCCTCTGTTGACATTTTCTGCTCTACTTCCACCTCTACCCCCGCAGGGCGCAGACAACCCTGGCAACAAGCTGCGGCATTGAAAGGGGACTGGATGGCTGCAACTGTGACTCCACACTGAGCGACTCGTCTGATTGGTCAGCCAGCCACAGCCGATAAAATCCAATGTGCGGCAAGCATCAAAACAAAAAGTATTCACGTTCCAGAAAGCTGGTTAAGCTTCTTCACCCGCACTTTTGTCCTGCCAGGAGCCTCCTGCTGTGCTTGTGTTATCGAGTTAACAGGATAACTGGGTGGAGCAGGAGGTCTGATCTCCTACAGGTCAGCCTTTGATCAGCTAAAACTAATGGATGCTTATGAAAGCGTAAGAGTATAATCATCTTACAACTCTGCATTTTTTTTGTAGTTGTATTGTACTTTTTTAGGCTCATGCCTTTCTTTACTCACCCACGTTCCTCTTTCAGCTTCTCTGAAGCTGTAAGTGGATTATTTTGAGAAAAGCTTTTGTAATGCCTGGATGTGAAGCGTGCGGAATGGTTGGGCAATCCCAGCGCTGTTGGAGGAGAAAGCGTTGAATCTTTGATCACCTGAACTCAGTGGAAGCAGGTCACTTTCAGGCAGACGAGCACTTGCATCCAAAACAAGAACACAGAGTTCAAACTACAGAGCTGATGGAGTGACGGTTCACCAGCTTCTGGTCTCTGTGGTGTCGCTCATCTCTCACTGTCAGGGGTTTTTTTTTTTTTTAAATGGAGATTCCTGTCACACACCCTCTTCTACATCTACACACACATTCTACCTCTGATTAAGCAAAGCTTTTTAAGGCTTTCTTTCAGAAATAATGTTTCTGTACAAGTAAATTGAATAAGTTGAGATGTGGTTTTTTTAGCATTAAAGCTTTTTTTGGTCATTTTTATGGCCATGTTACAGAAAAAATGAATGGATTTAATTGACTTACATCGAACAATCCATAGAGATTAATAAAGTGAAGCTCGATTATTGTCTTGAGAAAAAAAAACTGTTAAAAAATAGAAGGAATAGAAAATATTCCTGGTCAAAACTGTACAGACCTAAATTTAAAGTGTCAAATTTGATAAACTTTAGTATTCAGAGTGTGGCTTTTTTCAACTATTGTTTTAGATACAAACACTTATTCAAATTCGTAATTTGATGTTTTAGTGCTTTTTGCTATTTGATTTGAATCGAGTCTGAACAGAAATCATATCATAGCAGAATTCAGGATGTCTGAATCGTTATGAGATGATCAAACTTGGAATTTTGATTTTTATTTCCAATAATATACTGAAAAACATGTATGTGTACAGATTGACAGTTAGCATCTGATTAGACGACTTTCTTTTCTATTCTAATATTGACACTGTCTATGATTTCATAATGTTTCTTAATTTAGAATATTTCATATAATAATAATTCATTGATGGCACCGCTTCATCCAAATCATGGTTGCAGAAGGGTCGGCGCCTATCGCAGCAATTATCAGGCGAGGTACATCCTTGCAGTAATTCAACTTTAAATAAATCCAAATTTAATTTATCTTCTTCACAATTATCAGGAAATTATCATTTTGCTTTAAGTTTGAAAACATGTTTATTTGCCTTACCTTAAGTCTGCTTTAGCATAGAGGGTTTGGAAGGGTTCTGATTGGACAGCGGGTGGATGTGACGTACTTACATACACCGGACATAAACAAACTCGCAAACTGCACTTTCGGCTTCTTTTCTTTTCAGAAAGAACCTCTATCACTCAACTGATTATAATTTCAAAGCACCAGCTTAACAATAGCACAATACTTAGTTTTTCTTAAGTGTTACAACCTCTTTGGGATCTAAGAGGGAAAAAAAAACTCAATTTTACGGAGATAATTATGTAAAATTCAACATTGATTTATCTACAAACTGCGTACCCAATAATCCAAAAACTCATAATAATAATATATAAACCAAAAGATAAAGCAAAAGTTCTGTATCCACAGACTAGGACCAATCAGGGCCATGAATCAAAAGAAAACCTAAAAAGAGACGAGAGATAGCGTATTAGAGACAGAAGGTGGACCACGCTGAACATGTGTGTCACTGCGATGGGATTTTACATTACTTTATTTTCTTTATTGTTTCATCCAAATCAGGGACACGGGGAAGCTGGAGACTCTCCCAGTAAATAGCAGGCAAGAGGCAGGTTACAGCCTGGACAGGTTTGTCTGTTGCAGGGCCTGAATGTGTGAGGAATACATCATATTCACATCATTGCCATTAATATGGGAATAAACCAGACACTTATTTCAAAATTATGTTTAATCAGGAATTATCATTCAGCATTAGCTGCTTACATGGTCATTTTAAGAACATAAAATGCATCTGAATAACCCCAATAATGTTTCAAACTCACGTCATGCCATCCTGGAACACATTTGGAACAATTAAACCGTTAATGCTGTAGATATTCTCTAAACTATTAAATAATCAAGTATCAAATTAATTTTATGTGCCTTGCAAACAGAACATCTGCCCTCTGATGGCCACTATGCAGAATGCAGATTTTACACATTGGCTTCACTTTTCAAACCCTGAGGCTGCATCTATTATTCAAAATACAGTATATGCATGTAACCACAAACCTAACCGAAAACCATGACAGTAAAATCAATCCTCTTGTCAACTGTGTTTATACTGATATTTATACCGAACAGTGTGATTAGTCAGTAGAATGAGGACACACGAAGCAGCGACTGAGCTGGCTCTGGTTGTGAAACAGCTTTGAAGAATTCCTGCTAACTATGAGTAGAGATCATGATGGATGTCTCCCTGACTGAACCGTCTCTGCCACAGAGATCAAAACCTCTTTGAAACGGGCCGAGCTGAGTCTCTAGCTTGCTTAGACAATGAGTGATGCTTCATTCATTTTAGCTTCTGCAAACCTGGAGGAAGCGTATATGTAAAGTAGCTTTGATTATGTCAAAATAAAAAAAAAACCATCAAGATTATTAAAAAAAACTTTTTGTTGTTATGCTGTCTTATGTTATGCTTAGATTAAATATTTAGTTGTTGAAATGAGACGTTTGTTTACTGGATTGTAATCAAACACGATTTACCCCGGGATGCATAAGGTTATCTAACTGTTCCCTGATGGGCTGCAGAGGACATGAGGAAATATTGACATATTGTATAATGACTGTTACGCGGTGAGTAATGTAATCTCCTGCTCGAGGTAGGGTTGTGGATCGTTGTCCAAATTTATGGAGACATTTTAAACATGTAAACATATTAAAAACACACACACAGCATTTCTTAGGGATTTCATCTTGACGGCCTGTATTATGCTTCATGTTCCTTTTTATATTTGTTCTTTAGTTCTTTGTTTTTTGTTTAGCTCTGATATCTTATAAGCCTTTACAAAGTTTTAATCACCTGCAAATCTGTTGTCTTGTAGTTTCTATTTGTTTTGTACTTTAAAAAAAAACGATTTTCAAATAGAATTTTATCTTATTATTTATGAAGATTCTGATCATTTACATCGAGAGGATGGCTGCGGGATGACCTTAGTCGTTGCCCCCCGTGTGTGTTGCTGGCTGGTCCCTGCTTGCTCGCTTACCTGCACAGCTGAGTCATGTGACGGTGCAACATGAAAACATAGGAGAGAGGAGGAGGAGCAACATGTGACTGTTCGGCACCGTGATGGTGATGCAGCCAGGTTGCTTCATTGGTGAAATCCAGCAGCACAAACTGTGCAGAGAAGAGGAACAGAAGTACTCACACAAATAAATTAGTATCATTAAATACTGATACAGATGTGGATAAATCTGGACAACATTGATCTCAACTATTTCACTGATGCACAGAGAACAACTCCACGTCTGCACTATTCTAAGTGTACATTTTAGAAGGATGCCAGATTGAAACATACAAACACAGCATAACAGCAGTGATAAATCAATGAAATGAGCACTTTGCACTTCATAGTTTTATACAATTTACACATTTAGGCATAAAAATTGTACATTAAAGTATATTAGGAATGTGAAGTTGGATTTATGTTAGCAAGAAAAGTTGATTTTGCACTTGTAGATCCTTCACACAAGGATAAAAATCAGGTCATCCTGCTTATTTCTGAAGGTTCAGACAGTTTTCCAGCCTCACATTTGGCTGCAGGATGCTTCTGACAATCCAATGGCAGCAGGAGACACCAATATTTTATTTTAGTGGTCATGGCTTAAAAGGTTTGAGTGTGATACAGTAATTGTATTCTTATTTTACACATCATTTTGGTTTTTAGATATTCTGGAAAACAAACTTTTTCTAAAATTTCAATTTTCAGTTTTATCTATTTTTATTTAATCATAAATTATAAAACATAAATAAGCTTTTGCTCTTTTCTTATGATGAATCATTGGTCCTTCATTGACACTCTTAGAAAAACACTTGTAACACATGGAAACATGTTCTTTGCTTTGGTTTACTGCTGATCGATCCAGTTGCACCTACAGCATGCACGTGTTGCCCTTCAGCCTGTAGAGAGTTAGCCAATCAGATGAAATGGAGGTGTTAAAGTGGAGCTAAAATGGTTGTGAAAGGCAGCAGATGGAGAGTCAGAATCTATAAAGATCCATTATAAGGTAATGAGGATTTCATGAATCTGTTTAAGCTGTAGCCTGAAGTCTAGAACGAAATATGGAAATAACCAAAACATTCTCCTCTCTTAGAATAAATAAATGTGTTAAACATTTCAGCGGGTTGAGTATACAACAGGCTTGATTCATTCAAGAATTTAAGAGAAAGGAATGAAAAGATTGTCTCCATGTTATATGCGAAGGCATTTTTCTATATAAGAATTTTCTTTTACATTTATCCCTTTCATGCTGGACTTTCTTTCCTCTCTGAAAGCAGAAACCTCTGTAGAGATTAAATATATGCACCAAATCAGATAATATGCATGTTTGCAAGGTGGGATTTGATGCTTATCTTAGATCTGCTTACTGGTTATGCAATAAAAATCATTTTAAATGAAAGCTCACAACACCTGCTGGAGACCTCAGAAGCTCGGATGAGTCCGACCTTTGCAGCAAATTTGATGACGATGGGTTTAAATCACGTTGACCCCAAGTAATGTGATTGAATTAATATGTGTGGGGGGGGGGGGGGGGGATCCTGCAACTGTAAAATCAGATGACCTGCGTCAAAGCCTCTTCATCCCACAGTGCTGCCGGTCAGCAGCTGAACAGATTGTCTTCATGTCAACAAGGCTTAATCTTTCATGGCATGCCACCGCCTGCCCCTCTGCTGCTGCAAATCCAGCTTTTTTTTAAGGAAAACATGCAATTAAATAAAAAAATATGTGTTGCATTTGAGAATGTTATTAGAATTTTATTAAAACATGCATAAAAACTAAAATTTTAACCCATTTAACTACACAAGAGCTGATTAAAGCAAATACAGGTCAGGAAATATTAAAACTGTTAAATCTCGATGACTCTGACCTGTTGAAGAACAGGTCATGTTCTTAAGACTCAGTTCTCTCTGCATCACAGCAGATCAGTACAACATTCACATTATTGAAGAACTGGTCTTTATGATAAACTTCAAGAAAAAATATGGATGTGAAGTCACCCACAGGATTTTAAAGAGCTGAAATGAAGCTTTGTGGAGATTGTCACCATGTTCGCAGCATCATGCATGCTGTCGGTCTGGAAAATACTAAAATAGGCAAAGAGGTGGAGCAGAGAGAGCTCCTGTGAGCATGATTGACACCATTAAAACTTCGAGGTGTCTGCAGATAAGAGGTAAATCTGAGTTAACTAAGGCTAACTGAACCTTCAATAAAAAGTAGCTTACATGGAACGTTAGTGGCTGATGTCCCTCAGCTGCCCAAACTTTGAACTTTTAGCTCGTTTTTTTTTTAAAGTAATATAATCACTTGGATTTGATATCATCATGTGTAATACAGCTGAAATGAACTTGTATGCATCCTGCATAGGCAGGTTTATTCGTAGTGCTCGACGCAGGGTGATTCAAAGAGCTTTATAGAAACATAAAAAAATCATGATTTTAAATTTAAACAAGAGAGAAATGAAAAGGAAATAACATTTAAAATTATTTAAATTGAGATCAATTCTAGATTAAATAAACACAAAAACTCAAAATAATGTGAAATGAAAACTATTGTACTTTTACCAATGCTGTCTCTGTGCTATGATGAGTCTAAATCCTGACTGAAATTCCTGAAACAGATTGTTTCTGGTCAGATGGGCACATAGTTGAGTAGAAACTATTTTCTCCAGAATTTTAGACATGAAGGGGA
>JBAMHX010000014.1:3854710-3866970 GCA_037177515.1 Pseudomugil tenellus | reverse complement strand
CCTTACTGTCTGCTAATGAGGCGACTGATACTCTCTGCTCTTCCCTCACGTCTTCTATGGATAAACTATGTCCTCTGATGTCAAAGCCAGCTAGACAGAATCCTCCTAGCCCATGGCTCTCGGACAGTTTACGGGGTGACAGAGCTGGACTCAGAGCAGCAGAAAGAAAGTGGCGTAAAACAAAAGAACTCTCCGATCTGTCTGAGTATCGGCAGCAACTCTCACTTTTCACATCCAGCCTGAAGACTGCCAAGATAGACTTTTATCAGATCAATAGCTGTCAGTCTTGATGCAGAAAAGGCGTTTGACTCAGTTTGTTGGAATTATCTTTACCTAGTCTTGGAGAGATTTGGATTTAATAATCAAATAATTGGGTGCGTACGTAATTTGTATAATTCGCCCTCTGCCAGGATTAAAATTAATGGTGATTTATCAGATACAGTACTACTGGAGAGAGGCTGTCGTCAGGGGTGCCCCCTCAGCCCGGCTCTCTTTGCACTTTTTATTGAGCCTTTAGCACAGACCACCAGAGAACATAAAGACATAATGGGTATAACTATTAGTGATTCAATATTTAAAGTCTGTCTGTATGCTGACGACATACTTCTCACACTATCTAACCCTGAAGTCAGTCCACCCAATCTTGTGTCTCTACTTCGAACATTTGGTACATATTCAGGATATAAGTTAAATCGGCAGAAGACCCAGATTCTCTCATTTACTTATAAGCCATCACAAAACATTAAAAAAATTGGAATAATAATTCTCTAAAATATTTGGGAGTTCAAATACCTAAAGATTTATCCAAACTTTTCGAATATAATTTTGTCCCTTTAACATCTGACATTAAGGCAGATCTACAGCGTTGGTCACTGTTGCCTATGAATATGCAGAATGTTAGGGTGCGGGTAAGTGGTGGACCCAATGGCAGGCGAGGAGGATAAGCAGGAGGCAGCCAGAATGAAGATTAGCAGATTTATTAAAAAACTGATACACTGAAACTGTGACTGATGGACTAACTTATTTACTTAATGAGCCCGCAACTAAACAGACACACCAAGTGACTTAAATACATAGGAACAAACGAGGGACAGGTGAACACAATCAAGACAGGTGAAACTAATCAAGACATGAAGCAAAAAACAGAAACATGGGACAAAACAGGAAGACTACAAAATAAAACAGGAAACCAAACCAACAAAACCCATCAACCCCAACATATAATCGAATAAAAATGAACATTTTACCGAGGCTTCTCTATCTCTTTTAGGCATTGTCTGTATGTATACCCTCCAGGCAATTTAATGATTGGGACAGGTTAATCTCAAAATTTATATGGGCTACAAAAAAACCTAGAGTGAAGTTCCAGACACTACAGTTACAGAAGGATAAAGGTGGATTAGCTTTGCCATGCTTAGAAGATTGTTATAGAGCAGTGCAGATGCGAATTAAAATTGGTTGGTGTGACCCTAAATGTGGGGCAAAATGGAAAGAGACAGATCAGGCACACTGTGAGACACCACTCCAGTCAATGTTTAAAGACCAACTTCTCATTAAAAGACATTTAGAAGCAGACCTGTCCCCTATATGGAGCAAGTACCAATAGATATATGGCATAAGATACTTAAAAATGAGAAAACTGAGAGAAGAGCACGGATTTTAAGGTGGTCAGCATATGATACAAACTTTCTACCTGCAAATATAGATAAAAGATTTAACTATGGTCGCATAATGGCTTAACAGGTTACTGGAAGTTTTCAGATAAAAACATACTAAAAGAGTACCAGCAACTTGTGGTAATGTATAATTATGAGAAACAGGATTTTTTCAGGTACCTCCAGTTAAGACACCATTATGATAGAAATATAAAATTCTTGGAGGAGGAGACAGGCCTGGTACAGATACTTCTAGATTCATGTAAAGGAAAATCACCAAAGAAACAGGCATCTAGAATACACTCATGTTTTCAAAAAGTAAGAGATCATAATGCCACATACATCAAAGCTAGATGGGAAAAAGAAGCAAACATAATAATAACTGATGATGACTGGTTAAATAAATGCAATGCTTTGGTAACCACTTCCAGCTCAGGCTTGTGGCTGGAATTTTCATGGAAAAACATGGTGTGTTTCTTTGTTACTCCTAATATCAAGAGTAAACAATGTAAAGATCTGGATAAGGCTCAGTGTTGGAGGACCTGTGGGAGCATGTCAGCAGGACATTTTCACATCTTTTGGGACTGTGCTAAAAGAAATTATTACAATCATAGGTTTGAATTTAACAATTGATTTCACTTTGACTTATCTATGTAACCTACCACAAGCGCTGAGGAAATCGGAATATCTCTTGTTAATACTGTCAGCAGGAGCGAAGAAAGCCATAACCCGTAAATGGCTGTGTGTAGAACCGCCATCAGTTCCTGACTGGGAAGATGTTGTTAAGGAAATTCATTCAATGGAAAGGCTGACTTTTTCTTTAAGACTTGCTGCTGATAAATGTAAAAAGTATTAGCATAAATGGGATTTTTATCTTAATCAAAGGGCACGATAATTTACTACCAAAAGTGAGATTGTTACTTGGTTTTAATTTGATCGTCCCGAATGGGTCTGTAAGCTTTTGTTCTGGATCTTTGTGACCTCTGTCTTTCTAGATGCTCTGAATGTTTGTTGTGGTCTGTACTGTTTCCTTTTTTTATTTAAAAATAAAAAAATATATATAAAAAAGTGTAAAGGAGACACTCTTCCTCACTTCACACTTCCACACATCTTATATGTACGTTATGGTTTTGTCAGTCCATCCACTAATGGGCAGTGCTGAGTTCAGCGTTCATTTCAGACTGCATTACTACTACCACCGGTTAGCAGCAGCTGCTACAAAGTCATTTACAACCATCTGAAAACACAAGAAGTAAAAGAATAAAACTTTTTAAAACTGTTTCTTCTTCCTGAATTCCTCCTCTTCTTCTCTGGTTTGTTCCTTTCGCTGGGCACGTGACAGTTTCAAAACTCAACGCTGGCCCCATGATTTCTGGTATTGCACCAGTTTCTCCATCATGTGATGCATAGCCTTGGAAACAGACGACGTTATTTGCATAACTGCTGCAGGAGACCAATGAAACTGCCGGCCCATCCGTGTACCCCTCCTCTGCGTTGAGCATAAACTGGTATTGAGTTATTGCCGTGGAACCCAAAGAGTTGCCTAGGTTTATTCACTACTAAGGAAAAATTTTTATTTCTTTTTTGTTTATTTTCTTGTCACTTTTTCTGTAATGTTTTGCAAGACTTACTAGGAATGTAGAAACAAGCCACTGATTTGCAGCCTTCTTAACAAGCTTGTGTTTCCACACCAGAAGAACTGAGTGAGTAAAACTGTTACAACTCTCACACCACCTTTTTGTTTTATTAAAGTGATTTAAAAATCTGTCACTATGGGTATTGATTTATGTGGGGAAAAAAACGAGTTGTGTTCAGACAAAATGAAGTCTATGTATGTTCAACCTCATTAAACATGCCTGGTATCATATCGGAGCATCGTCGGCTCCTCAGCCAGACTTCCTCTGTAAAACGACTCCCTTTAGAGATGCAACTTCAGTCTTTATTGGCACTAAACCTCCTGTTCTAATTAAAATAGAACAAAGTTAATAGAAGACTGTGGAACAACAGAGACAGCCCACAGAGAGGCAGCGGCATTGTTGTGCGAACAGGGATATGGGACAGAATTACCCAGGCTTATAGAAGTGATAAAAAGGGGAACTCCTACTGTTCATCACCCCGCAGCAACACATCCCTCCCTCAACCAACTCCAGTTACCTCCCTCAGTGTTGATAGGGAGGTGGGTGGGTCTGAATAAGTTTAGCCTGTGGGAAACCAGTGTGAAGACAACATCCGCTGAATCTACAACAATGAAGAGCACTGATCCCAATAATTATGGTTCCAGGATGCTGCAGGTTGTCCCATTCACATCGCACATTTAAAGGGGTTTTTCTTCACAATTATTTTAGATAATTTGTTTAAAGCTTCATCCATTTGTAGCTTTACCACACAGATAGAAACTGCAATGAAAATGTGTGGAAAACTGAGAACACATGAAGCATGCTGGCATTCAAACCACTGTTATAAAAGAAGCAGAAGCGGGACGTCTAGCCCAGCTATGATCTGCGCTAAGAGGTGGAGCATTTTTTTGCATCCTCTGCTTCATTTATTAGCATAATCACATCAGATTTTCGTGATCTTGTGGATCTAAAACCTGACACAGCAAATGCAGTAATACCACCAGATACCTGGGTGGCAGTGTTGAGTTGAAATGGAGGAAAAAAACAATACAGATGTCAGAAAGTGGATGTGAACTCTGCCCTGAATTCTTGTGGATGTATTGGCCAACAATACACGGGAAAAAGAATAAATTTATACTAGATATACCCGTAAATGTCCATTTAGAGAATAAAAGGGCCTTAAGAGAGAGTGGGGCTGTGTAAAGAAAAAAAGATTTTACACACTGAAAAAGAGAAGAATTGCAGAGATGTTCATTTTGTGAATCGTTTACGAAGGAAAACAGTTTTCAGACTCAGAAAATGGCAGTTCTGTGTAGACAAAACAATAAAAGAGTACATGTCTGCTGCAAATTTACCTGCTGGGTCACACGAAACCACAAAGTATTGACACTGCATTTACAAAACCATTCAATCATACTGGGAGTAGCTTGGCTGCAGTTTTCTGCATCGCTGGATGAACAGATTCTAACAAAAACATTTTCTGAACCCAAGATTTGATTATTTTTGGTCTTATGGTCTTATGATAGGTAAGCACCTGAGATTTGCTTGGTTTAACATACAAAAACATGAATATGGTCTGCGTGCTAAAAACTCAAAAGGGCTCATTTTAAAATTCACTTTACATGGCAAAAACATTCACATCTGTTCACAGACTTGCTGATAAAACGATTCATTTTTTTCAAAAGCCAACAAAGTTAAAACTAATACCTCAAAGACCGAGGTCCAGCTACAGGCAGGTACACGTAAGCCCTGTGTTTGCACACCTGGAGAGCCTGTTGGTTCAGAGATAAACATGTAGAAACACGCCAGCATGCTGTAGAAACTCCTGCTGAACTCCTTCACACCTCCATTCAAAACCCTCAAAGCACTTATTGAAACGCGTGTTTACACATTATTATTTTTATTCACAGCTGTGATGTTTTCTCACCGACGTTCCAAGACTAATATTTCATACACAAATCTGACTTGTGTATTAAGCACAAGACCTTCTGGCGTTTCTCTTTCCGTCTTATTCCCCAGGATTTACAGTGGAGAAATGTGATTGTTTGTTTTTTTTTATCTCAAGGCAGCACCTCTAAAGCTTTGTACTGTTTTCCAACTTTCTCTTACTTCCAAAAGATCTCTTGATAAAAAGGTAGGGTAGATTTGTGCTACATTTTGAAACATTTTCCAACTCCTGTCTTCAGAGAGCCTTCCCCAAAGCAGTATTTCTTCTCAGACTCATTATAAGCACATTATCTGCCATAATGTCTCTTACGTTTAGGTATCTACTGTAGCATATTTTGATGTAGTATGCTAGCTAATGAGGCTAGCAAAGCTCTAGCTTTCACTTTGTATCCTTTAAAAGTGCTCCAAACCTGAGAGACAATGCGATTTGTACAAGACAAGCACACGCAGAGAGGTTCAGGTGGGTTGGCATGGTAGCTAACTTTGACCATCAAGTCTTTTAGATACTCTACACTGAATTATGTATCAACGAGATGGTTTAGATGAGTTTTAATTCTCCTTTAATTGAGAAAAAAAGTTAATTCTGCTATAAACAGATGAAAAATAACAATGTTAATTCTGAATGAAAATGATATTTCATAATTAAATTTAATTCCAAATAAAGGGGCTGGTTTATTATCCTATAAAAGTGGAAATAATTCATTCTTCTTCCGCTCTGAATTAATTACAGTCGTTCTGCGCATGCTCATTACCTTTTCCCATGTGCCCGCCTCCCGTCTATTTTCTTCTCTTCCTCAGGTGTTAAAAAAAGTGAATTAGTATACTCGTGCTGAGCTAGTATTTAAAAAATATTATCAAAATTTTAGCGAAAACAGTTTTTATTATGTTGTTTTCCATGAAGCAGGAAGACAGTGTGTATTTCCGGAACTTCCACCATCAAGTTGGAATTAATAGAAGATGAATTAACGTGTTGCCATATAAACCTTAATTTGGATTAATGTAAACTTGAAGAGGAATTTATTTGTAATTATTTAATTCGGAATTCTTTAATCTGGAATTAATAATTCCAAATTAAAAAACATAATGTAACTGTAGCCAGTATGTTCGTATTGTTGCACCTTCAGTTGGCTTTTCATGCATTAGGGGACCAAAGTCAGGGATGAAATGTCTGCACATAACATGCTGAAACTAAAGCAAGCTTTTACACACGTCTGGATTTGTGTGCAGTATCTTCTGTGCTATACCGACAGAAAAAAAGAAACTGCTGACATTTTGATGATGTTTTCTTCGCAAGGTTCGATTTCTTGTTAACACTCTGAAGTCTCCGTTTCCTCTCCTGTGTGAAGGTTTCCCAGCACTGACACACCAGCGCGTCATCGCTGTAAACGCAGCCGTTCATGATGGGATGGCTTCTCATTTGGAACTAATGACACACTTTGTGGTTTTCATCAGTCAGACAGATTCATTTGCACAGAATCTATTCTCAGTGTTAATGTGACGTACTGAAAAACAACATGTTAGTTCTTTTACAAGCTGCCACATCTCACACGTGTATGTGTGACTGAGCCTCTCCTCCAATCCCTGGAACAGCAACAGGAACGACAAACAAGTGAAAGATTTAGTGAAAGGGAGCAGTCAGCTCAGGTCCTCATGTCTGACACAGTTCAACCAGCCAAGTGGTGGGATTTCCAGCCCTGCAGCTGCTCTGAATCCCCAGGAGGCTGCAGAAAGCTTGGAAGGAAATCAAACATCACTGCTCTGATTCGTTTAACACCAACCCTCCCCCAAATCCATCATGCGGTTTCTGTCTGTTCCCCTGCCATCAACCTCTTGACCTCTGTCTCCATTCAACCCTCGCTCACCACTCTCCTACTGTAATCCAGAGCGGTAATGTTTTAGGTTACCATGGAGTTTCGTTTCGTTCATGTCACTGACTCTGTTTGACTCTGAATATATGAAGTGAAAAATCGCTTTGTAAACCAATTCTGGGCAAAAATTGCTTAGAATTTAGGGGAAAAGTAAGCGTTGAAGTGAATATTTGATCGTCTGAGTTTTACACTTTGCTTCCTGAGGCTTTAGAAACACACAAAATGAGTTCCCTGCACTTAACCCATCACTAGCTACACTCAGACGAGCAGACTGCCATTGGTCTGGGAGCTATTAAGAGGTAAGGAGCATTTATGCTTCTTTACATACATAAATGGGGACATCCATTTCAAGCGTTGCCTACAACACTACTCTCCTGCTTCCATGACACTTTCATGTTGCCATGGTTACATAGCGGGTTCAACCACTAATGAACAGAGTTCAGAGTCCGCTTCCATGTTCCGACTCGTAGCCTTAATGCAAAATTTCTTTGCAACCATTTAAAAAAACACCAGAAGAAGAAGAAACCGCAAAGCTTTTCATGTTTTCAACTTCTGCCTTTTTCAGGTGCTTTTTATTAGCTTGTTTTTGCATTGTCTTTGTCTCGTTCCTCCTTTTCCTCTGGTTTGTTTCTTTTGCTGGTTCCATGTCAGCTATGCAACTCACTGTTTATTGTTGTCGTTTTCTGCTTTATGTGATAGCTACTGTAGCTAGGCCTCTTAAAAAACAACTAAATTAGATGTATAACCAACACAGGAGATGGGCCAAACTGTCTGTTCATCTGTGTATCTGCCTTCAACGTCGAGCATAAATGGGCCTGACCTGGTGTTTGCTCAGGAGTTCCCACTAGTTCAATCCCTGTCACCAGAAGCAAAATCCTCTCAAGCACCTCTGCAACCATGAGACATTTACTCCCCTATGACATACTGTGAATTAGTCAGCTTTGGGAAAGGATTAAAGTCAGCTGGTATATAGTTATACATTGACTTATTGAGACCATTAAATCAAAATGATCTGTGTAAAGACACTCCAGCTGATTTAGTACGAGCAAATTAAGGCCATTAAACGACACATTTTTTTCATCATGAGCAGGACATAGCAAGAGTTTACTGCCAACTTTACCTGAACTCATATGTGTCCAATATGGCTGTTATCTGTAACCAAAACCTGTTTGAATCTATCTGTAAAGATTGTAAAAGAACAATTACTGTCATCATTAAGCATAAATCAAACATAATGCTCTCCTTGCTTCTTTAAGACAGCAGTGTGTAGCATAAAAGATTATTAATAAAAATATTAATATATTAAAAACGGTTTCTAATCTCTTCACTGGCTTCCTGTCTGATTTCACACTGGCTTTGAAACCTTATTGCTGACTTGCAAAGATACACTATATAACTTTTTGAAGACTGTACAGTAACATCTCTTGTGAGCATTTCTGGAGCCTTTTTTGCCCAGTAGCGTCCCAAAGTTGAGAAACCACACAATACAATTGTTTAATCTGGTGCAGCAGAGTTCTGCTTTACGCATATGTCGCACGCTAGCAAACAGACATAGTAACTGCATGTCCAAAATGCCCAGATATTTCATACTCAAGAAATTCATCCATGTATCTAATTTATCCATCCATTTTCTTAAGAGGCAGGGTACAAATGGACAGTCCATCACAGGGCGACACAGAGAGACAAACAATCAGGCATACTCACATTCACTTCAATTTAGAATGACCAATCAACTTAACACACATGTTTTTGGATGGTGGGAGGAAGCCTGAATACCCAGAGAGAACCCAAGCTAACACAGGGAGAACATGCAAACTCCACACAAAGGCCACTGCTTGAGCCGAAATTTGAACCAGCAACTTTTATGCTGTGAGACTCTGTAATTCAGCATTTTTTAAATAAATGTGGTGAAATGGACAAGGCTAAGCTAACATTAGCTAACATTTCCTGATGTATTTGTATCATCTTACTACATCTACTATAAAGGTTGTAGTACTGATACCCTGCTGGTAATAGTTTTATACAAGTGATGTTGCAAGCTTCTCTTGTCCCACTGTTACTCAGATCAATTGATTTCTGCAAGGATCTGACCGCCAAATACTGTCCCAGTCAAAGTTTATCCCCTTGGCTGCCCCTTAATTAGAAACATTCACATGTGACTTTGACAAACACCACCTACCTAAACACTCTTTACTGGCTGGAGAAGTACAGCATTGGCAGATAGCTTTAGTGTTGCAGATAATACGACTTAGGTCCAAAATGCATCATAAGGTTTGTCAGCAGCCATTGTCAGATATGATGTGGTATTTGATTTACACTGTCTGAAAACTTCAGTCAAGTCAAAGCAGTGTTTGAGGTGAATATTAACCCTTCACTCTATGTGTTCTGCATATCAACGCTGCGTCTGGACATGCAAAGCATCCTGGGACACCAGACAGAGAGTCTCTGTGGGGAGCATGTACAATCGGTGGTGACAGAGTGCTATGTATGGAAGAAAATGAAGGCTGGCAGCACTAATAGTGGCTCTTTTTCATCTTGCTGCTCTGTTCTTCACTTTGCAGAGTGATTATTACAGAGATGTTCTCAGAAGCCAGTCACAGCAGTGGCTAAGATGGAAAATTTGCAGCACAGGAAGGAAGAGGAACAAGTCCTCCCAAACTAATTATTCATACGGAGAGAACGGGGTCAGGGAGTAAAAGATTAAATTAGTCACCATAATTGCATGGGAATTATAATAAAATATCAATAGACAACTCTTAATATAGCAGCATTGGCATACATATATGGTCCATTTATTAGTAGTGCAGAACAATTGTCTTAGTGCTTTCAGATGTGCCAATTTACACAGAATAACACATTTTTGTGCAACCTATAAAGAAAAAAGAATCTCAAACTAAATGGTCATCTCAATAAGAATAGAAAAATATGTTTCATTTTACTGCATTCGGTTTGATAATTTTATCATTTGGCTAATTTAACACAAATGGTAAATGTTATGTGGAACTAGCCCAGCTTTTTACAGCCTACCTTTAACTTTCTAGCTGGTCTATTCTAAAACTTGTGTTTTATCCATATTAAATATTTACATTAGTACTAAAATGGGTCATGTAAATATCTTTGAGAATCAAAGGTTCACAGAATCTTCTTTAAATTTTATCACAACCAACAGTAAATTATGTCAGGCTTTCTGCTGACAAGGTTCTCCTTCGTCCTTCTGATGTACAGTTTGCACAATCTAGAAGCTAGCTTGTCATCTTATCAGTTCCTCACACTGCATGCAAATTAACCACATCCACAAGTCATCTTGATTTTTATCAGAACAGAGTCCTATCATAAGAAATAACTATCAATTCGGTCCAACTGTATCCGCGCTGGCTGTCAGATGACCTTGTTTGAATTATTTTGACAAAAACCAACATTTCTGAAACTCTGTTGAATATTGAGACCCAACTAGTTTGTACTAACTTGCTAGCTTGCTCACACCTTTATTAGCCAAAACCACATCTAGTCTTGATTTAAATCAGAATGGAATTTATTATTAGAAATTACCATCAGTTCTGTCTGATTGCAGCTCTGCTGTCAGACCACCTCATTTTGGAAGCAATTCAAACTTAATCATGTCTGAAACCTAATGAAATCTCAAAATAAAGAGCTTTTATTCTGGAACCTGCTAAATCTGTACGCACAGCATGAAGTTTCAGGATAAGCAGATTTACCCTCAGTTTGTTCTGTCCAACTGCACATTTCCAAGAAGTGTTTAATTGGCTTATCACGAATGTGAACTTTGTCATGTTGGTTTTTAGAAACAGGGCCGACGCCACAGGATGTCTGATATCTGATGAAAACCAGCTGCCACAAAGCAACTGGGGCAAATGGTGTTTATACACTAACAAAAAACTCACTTTGAATAAAGTGTCTTTGTGTAACAGTTAGTAGATATTGCAGACATGGTTTTATGCTTCCGTTTGCAGTTCAGCTCCCTGAAGACATAAGAGGAACATCCTTCATGCTGTTTATGAGAAAATAGTTTTTGAACTGTCAATATTTGCCTTAATTTCTGGAAAAATCACTTTTCTTTTGCTTCAAATGCACTTTTTTTCATTTTATGTGATTATTGATAAAAAAAAATCTCATTTTGGCAATAAAAGAAAAATAGTTTAAGTGAAATGTTTCTTTGACAGCAGAAATGACCTTTGTCCTAATTGGCTGAGCTCAAAGTTTGTTTGCTCTCAATTTCAACCATCCAAACTATTCTTACAATTATCCCCCACACATTTAGGTCTGTAATCAAATACTATCACGGCCCAGCTGTAGACCCTGGCATCAGTCTATCTATAGAATAAAAGGAATATTTCGGGCATGTGAAGGCTTGAGAGCGGCTATGGCCTCCTGACTATGTGCTTGTCTATCATCATCCAGACCTCTGCTCTGCCACACCGAATCAAAACATCAGACGGCAGCTGGCAACAAAAACCTACCGCTGAAATGTTTGCTTGGCTGTAGTCTTGAGAAGTCTGCTGATTTCAGGCTGAAAGCGGGGTGACACGACCCTGCATCGTTTGAATTCAAAATCAAATAGTCATGTCGCTGCGTGCTAGCTGTTTAATCGTTTCTTTTTGAAACCAAGATGGAGCTTGATGTGCGGTGTGATTCCCAGCCGCAGAAGCAGGCTAGTCCTGGATTAGGAATTAGACCAGTGGCTCTCCATTATCCTGTCTATGATGAGGATTGCAGAGCGAATCAGTGTGGCCACACAGGGCTGTTGGCCATATCATCTGTAAAAGCTACAACCCTCACACCACCCAAAAAAACTCCAAAATCTCTGCAAAGTTTTAAAGCTTAACGGTGGTGATGGCTCCAACCCCCTGCAAGGGGTCACCGGATTAACATGCTGCGCTGTGAGATGGTTAAGATGATACAACAGCAGAAAAGCTCATTGCTGTTGTGCACTTTCATGAAAAAAGCTCATGTTTAGCAGGTTTTCCAGTCTGTTGCAGCAAAACCAGTTCACTTACATTCAAAGCAAACAATGAATTTGAAATATTACATATAATTTTAAACGGACAGTATAGTCAGTCATGAACATGGTTGTGACGGAGCTGACTTTTCTACACATACATACATTTACACACACAATCGTACATTTTTATACCCATGGGTTTACATGTAAATAG
>JBAMHX010000014.1:3811264-3831708 GCA_037177515.1 Pseudomugil tenellus | reverse complement strand
CCAGGTACATGTGGAGCCAGTGATGTTCACACACACACACACACACACACACACACACACACACACACACACACACAAACAGACTGTGGAAATACAGTACAGATTAATCCCACTTTGTGGAATCTCCTTCCCATCCACAGGCGATAATGATTTCTTGATGCCATCGCTGAGGTGTGAAGCTCAGAGTCGCATGTCTGAAAGGCTTAACCCCCCCCCCCCCCTTTCACATGCAAGATGTTGCCATGGCAACAGCCAAAATTGTCAGCATAAAGACAATGTCTTAAATGAGATTAGGGAGACGGATCCAGAGAGTGAAGCATCCAGAGAGCACATGAGGACTGGAAATGTCTGACTGGTTTCACTTGAAGCTTGTATGGGATCCACCTCATGTGTACACACCCTTGACAAGCATCTCAGACCCCATTTGCACCTTAGCAGGGTGCAGAGTGGAAATTCAAATGAGCTTTGAGCATCACCTGTTCACAGTATCACACCTTTAAATAGAACAACCAGAATTTTCCTGACTTTTATTGTATTTTTATTGAAATATTCTGGTATGCATCGGCCTAGTTTGTTTCCATGGAATAGCAAATTCTTTGTGTGACAGGATCATGGCAGCCAATCAGATATCATGATGATACATCTGCTGTTACTATTGAGACTGTTCTGATCATTTAATGCACCTTTTGTTTTATAATACATTTTCTATTTAATGCATGTTAATCATCATGAATCTGTAGTTTAAGACTTTAAATATAATAACTTAATCTTGTTTAGTTCACAGTGTAATTCATTGCTCTACAAGCTTTTCTCTTTCAAGTATTGATCCTTTGCTTTTTTATTTATATTTCATATTTTCCTTGAAATAAATTGTACAGTTTTCAGTCCTCTTCCAATGGAGTAACAGTTTATTTTTTTCCTTTAAAAAAGGAAAAGTATAGAGGAATAAAGTATAAAACTCATGGTACTTTTTTGATATGAATAATGTTGCTATCGGATCCAGTTAGCAGGGACGTAAACATGCCTTTCAGGTGCCAGTTTACAATTCTCTGCATTCAGAGCTGCTGTAGAAGCAACAGGTTCCTGTTGGATCTCATTGATAAAACACTGACCAGCTGGGTCATTTGTAACCTCTGACGTGATAGCATGTTTCTGTCCTGCCTCTGATTGGTTGCTATCAGCATGCACAGAGGCAGTGTAGCAGATGTACACAAAGTTTAAAAAAGGCTGTCAGGCACATTTGGAGCATTTTGACATATTTTTAGCCAATTTAAAAATGTTGGATCACTGCAGACTGATGGAGGATCTCCATCCCTTGCTTGTTCAACTAAAGAGAGAACGAAGCTCAAATGGCTAAACGTGCAACGCTTTTCCAACTCTGATATCCTGAAAAGCACAAAGCAGTTCCTGGTTTCCCCTTCTGTGTATCTGAGGTACCGTTATAAATCCTATAAATTATAAATGTCCTGCAGAGATTGTAAATCCAAACTTTGTCTCAAGTCGTTTTAACAATGTAAAGTTGGTAATGCAACTAAACTAGCAGGATAAAAGAGGAAAAACATCACAACTGGCCTGTTAATGTAGCATTTAGGAATATGGATGACAGACAGAAACAGACCTGTCATGTTAGTCGCATGTTCATTTCATATATATATTAACTGACTTGCTTGCTGTGGGGCTACAGTGCTAACCCCCCTGCCACCGTGCAGCTCGGTCTGGATCCAATACCATGTAAATCTAGTAGTATCACTGATACTTGTTGCTTAAAATTTCATAAATCATTTAAAGATTTATTGATCATGATAAAACCAATAAAAACAAAAAACTGTAACAAGAAAAAATTTAAATTAAAAATTATTTTGTTTCTAATGAATATAAAAAAAACTTTTATCAGACCATTTGGAGAAAAAATGGTCAAGAGGGTAAGTAGACTTTAAAAAATATTAGAAAAAAAGGCTAAACCTGCTATTAGTTGGCTCTCATTTCCATTCCTTAGCTTTTTACCTGCAAAGCTTTCTGAAACATTCATCTCACCTACATTGAACGATCAATACTAGCCTTATGATAGCACTCATTCCTAGTACCTCATCTACCACACCAACAGTTCAGTTTTAGACATTTCAGATTCTGCT
This sequence comes from Pseudomugil tenellus, assembly GCA_037177515.1. Lineage (NCBI taxonomy): Eukaryota > Metazoa > Chordata > Actinopteri > Atheriniformes > Pseudomugilidae > Pseudomugil > Pseudomugil tenellus. The sequence continues at coordinate 3,829,576 of JBAMHX010000014.1, read as the reverse complement.
CAAAAGAAAACAGATTGTTTATATTTAAACAAGTTTTCATCTGTTGAGTAAAAGTTTGTTAACAGTTACCCAAAAGCCTCCGATGCATCATTGCTGAACAAGCACTCAGCTTTACCTTAAGTACATCAGTCCAACTTAAACACAACTGGCACAGATTTCTACATAAACATGAATCTCTTTTGTTTTGTTTAGCTGCTAACCAGATTCACAGATGACTTTATCACTGCAGACTAAACAGAGACGGTTGTTTCCGTATGTCAGCCGCGTCTCCAACAAACACCATAAAAACACAGCTTTGAATGTTTTTCCATCCTCCTGTGAGCAAATCAGTTTGTCACAGTGGTATAAAAAGCAGAAGGACCCCCCCCCCCCCCTCCCTTTGCTTGCATAACCACTTTTGAAGTTCCCTGGGGAAAGATTGAAAGAGTACAAATAAAGAAAGCACTGATATAAGCGAGCTTTGAGCTTGGGAAGTCCATTTGCCGGGTCAGTTTCCCGTGTGATGCAACAAGAATTCTGCTCTAAAAATATGTTTTAGAAATAAAAAGGATAGGAGGTTCAAAGTATTCCTTTTTTTCTTAATTACTTAATAGAGTAGCTTTCTACTCTGATCCTAACTGAAGATTTTAACCTTGTATTAAGTGCCAACAAAGCTGCAGCTTCATGTCAAACAAAACTTGAAAGTTTAAGGTTTGAGGGTGAATAAACTAGCAGCCAGATAATTTTAAAAAAAAAACAATTCTGTTTAAAAGGCCATGTTTGACATGAGTCCTACTTCTGCGTCTGGTGTTCAGCTCTGCCAAATGACTCAACTGACCCACTGTGCTAAAACATTTCCTAGATATGACACACTGCCCTCTGTCCGTACAAATATTGACATTCATATCATGACCTTTTATAAAAGTCGTCTCTTACGGCCTTATGAATGTTTCAGTGTTCAAAGGACAGAATAGTGTTATGTGGCAGGAGCGAGACTGAACTCTTTTAGAGTTATTTTGCATACATTTCTGTTTTATTAAATAAAATTCTCTAAATTAATTTAGGGAGGAAAAAAGGACATTTAAAAAAGGAAATTTAGGCTGTTATTTTGGTCATTGCATCATCCACTATTTAAAAAAATTCTAGCTTTAACACTTGCAAACCTTTAGAATGGTTCAACAAGAATAAGTAAAAACAAATCAAAAAGCTTGTTGCTAATACTGGTTCTTATAAAGCAGTAAATTAAGTTTGGGGTGTCCAACAAGATGGAGGGACAATAGATAATAATCCTGGGGTCTCAACCATGTGGGGCTTTGCAGGGTTCCTCACTTTGGTTCAACAAGTGCCTGCAATCCAAAAGACACATGTATGAAGTCATATTATAAATATAAAATGAGGGACTGAGGAAGCGAGAAGATCATTTAACCAGAGCAGCAATGTCATGGTTTATACAGAAGGTTTGACAGAACAAAAATAACAGGAAGGGTAATGAACTGGGGTGGGGAAAAACAAACAACTAGATTAGATTTTCCTTACTGACCTTGCTTCATTGTTTTTTTGCTGTACATGTACTTTAATTGAGACGGATCATCATTCGTTGCACCTCACATGTTGAGGGACAATACATGGAAATAAGCTGATGGGCAAAATCACATTTTCTTTGATATGTTCCATTTTCTTTAGTATGTTCTAGCCTATTTTATTAATCAAATAAATCTAAACCAGAAGCAAGATCATCCCATAACTTCACCTACGTTCAACTTTCAAAGTGATACTTGAGAAATTTTATCCAGTTAAGATTGTTGTAGCTTCAGTGCTGAAGACCGGTATCCAGTGTTGCCAACTTAGCGACTTTGTTTCTATTTTTAGACAGTTTTAAGACCCTTCCGGACACTTTTTTTAACAAATACCGGAAAATAAAATGTGTTAAGCATGTGATTTCTTCCTTGTTACCATCAGATGTCTACTAATGAAGAGTGTGAACAAAACATAAAAAATCAAACTTGTTCTAGACTCGTAATTAAAAACTAAATAATTCTTTATATTAAACTAAAATAAGAAGGAAAATATTGAAATTAAACATATTTACTGTATCATGTCAACTATTGCCTCCCCAATGCCATCATCCATTGCAAATTCATGTACGAGTTTGATTTTGCAAATTAACTGATGACATCACTTAGCGACTTCTAGGACAGCCAATAGCTACTTCTCTTACTGAGGTATTGGCAACACTGACACAGCTTTTACTCTCCATAGCATTTTCCAACAAGGCCAAGAGCTAAAGAAGAAAATGATAGAATCTCCTTTTTGGACAACTCGACTACCCTCTGATGTGAAGCTGTTTAAAAGATCCCTTTAATTTGAATCAGGTGTGTAAGACGTAGACAAACATCTTAACCTGCAAGGCAACGGTCCTCTCAGACCAGATCTGGAAAACCCTGTAAGGTAAAAGTTTATGGGAATTCTATTTTAACAAACATCTTGGCAGTCCATTAAATAGTTTGTCACCGCTGGCATGGCCTGAAACAAAACACCTTCTACTGAAGCAAAGACCATTATTACAAATCCCGTACTAAGGTTCAGTAGCTTAAACCCTGTGAAGGATATTTAGGGTTACAGAAACCTATGCATTGGGGTTTTTATAGTGGTGCTACAAGGATCTATTGTTTCGAGTTGATACCATCTGTTCAAACACGACTGTAAATTTCTCTAAAACTTAAATAATCACTGCTGTAAGTCGACATCTTGACTGACAGTTAAGAAGTGTGAATGATCCTGCTGATCTACAGGCTTTTTAGGCTCTTTGCATTCTTTCATTCAACCTCATCAAGTAAAAGTATTCTCCCATGTTGCATAAAAGCCACATGTTTAATTTGTTTTGCTGAACTTCTTACCCAATATGGAATTAAATGTGTTGTTCAAGTTAACTTTCTAGTTTGAAGGTTGTTCCATCAGTGGACAAAAAGTTGTCGTTCACTTGTAAAGTTGTTTTTTATGTGTTACTCAGACAGATGAAGTTCAAAACATCCCTCTTTATGTGGCTTTTAATAGATTCCAGCTCTGCTTGATGCAAACGAGCACAAGATGGGTTGTGATTAGATGAATACCGGCTCCTTTTGAAGCTTTTTACTAAGTCATTTACCCACTGCTGACGTTTCAGGGCTTTCATAAGAGGGTTCAATCTTTTTTTAAGAGCATATAAAGCTTTTTTTAAGCTCAAAGCATCAATTAGCCCAAAACTTTATTGGTACTGTTCAGAGTGTCTGTAAAGATAAATTATTAGCTTGTTCACCTTTCTGAGCTCGCAGTCTGCTGGAACATTCAGTGGTTAATGTTCAACACTTCTCCAGAGACTGAGGCAGAAACACAACTAGCTCCAGTAAAAGTTAGTGTTTATTCTGCCAGGTTGAGCCTCAGTGTGCTTTGACCTTCGACCTTCCCCTTCCCCCCAGTGGTTAGCAGGTCGGAGGCTTCCAGAGAAAGCCTCTCAGCACCACAGTCAGCTTCTACCATTGTTCAACTCCCCCTTCACACTGAAAAGTGCCTGATTTTGCTTTTTATAGGCAAAAAGACTGAAAGTCTCTAATTTTTCTGGGAAATTCTGATGGATCTTCACCTCCCATGCAGATATTTATCTTATTTCCCAGAACTGCCAAATGGGATTGGATATGTGCTTTTAAAAAGTAATCCGTTCCATTTTTAGTACGTGGACTGTAATCGAACACAAGTTAAGACTTTTGTGGTCATTTGTTTTACTCCCTTTCAGGATAAAGATAAAGCTGATTCTAGAAACTGCAACACAATCCAAATATCTAAAATTAAACTTAAACATTGGGTAAAAAATGTACGTATGTAACCAAAGACTATTTCATTAAGTGCTGGTATAGACAAATCGATTGTTGTTGTTTATATTTGGTTAAACCCGCGCATGCTCACTAGCTGGCGGCAAAAAATACGGCGTGACCATATATCAGCCAGCAGGTGTGTCGGATTGTTGTGTGTCCATGCCCAATACACACACTGGAGTTACACCAGTAATTCAGTATATCAGTAACTCAGTATATGAGTATAATACAGTATAAAAACAAAACGTAGACTTATATTGTTTTTATTATAAGTCTTTTTTTATACTTGTTAAGGACTACAGATGGAAATTAGCTTTTACTAAATCTGGTGCAGCCATCTTTTTAATGTACCTGCACCTTGTCCTTTAAATAAATAAACAAACAAACAAACATATCGGACTGAAAGGATCATTTTAGTGCCTTCATTTCACAGTGATTGTCGCCTAATTTTCCAGCTTTGATGGAGGTCTACCAGACTTTTATGAGCGAGGAAGTTTATTGTTTTTCAAAGTCATCAAAATGTCCAGCGGTGTGTACGGCACACCAAAAGGAGTGACAGCAGACAACAACACACGAATAGTTTTTAGGCTGCAATTAAAGAATGAATGATTCACGCATGACACACAATGAAATATATTTAGACCTTTAAAATGTTCAAAAAGGGTAAAATTTCATGTTTATATCAGATTATCTCGTTTCCCTGCAGGATTACATCTGGCAAAAATCAGATTGTGTCCACTGCTTGTACTGACAATCATAAAATATATTTAATGTAAAGACGACACGTTTATAATGTTCTGTTTGTGCAACATACTGCACTACACGAACTTGGCATAATCTTTGTTTACAAACTGTAAAAAACTGTAAAAATAGATGACACTGCACTCTAGTTAATAAATGCAATGGCAGCGGCGGATATGTCTTTCTGTCACCAACCGGAGAGTAGGTTAATGAGCAAGTAAAGATGACGTCACTCATCAATGTGTCTATATGTTTAAGTGTTGAGTTGTGTGGATGATCACTCTTATTTACTTTGATTCTATGTATTCTTTTAAATTCCCCGATCAGATTTCCTTAATTTGCTACATTTTCTAGATTTATGCAAATTATCTTTGTCATTTTGTTGCATATTGTTTTGATTTTACTTTGGGTGGAACTACAGATGGGATTTAGCCATTGGGTAATTGTGGCATATTTACAATTCTTATTGTCCATTAACATGCATTGTTTTTTGAATGAAACAATAAGTTGTTGGCTTCCAGCAGTTATCCGAGATTTACAAGTTGTGACCACTGAGGCAGAGATAGGATTGCAATAAGACGTCTGTGAAGTGCCTCCTACACTTACTGTCAGAGCCACTTAACACCACATGTCACTACAACAAACAGAAGAGCTTCGGAAACAGGATAACTTCTCTTTTTAGAGAGGTATTTTGAGGAACAGATGAAGTTGCAGAAGAGGAAGAGGTCCTCTTGCAAAACTACTCAAGGTTACACAATTGAATCGAGCTGTGACGAATGAAGAGAATGTGATGCGCTTCAGAGCACTGGAAATGAAAGGATTTGTTTTTCATTAATGACTCAGCAGGATGTTGAGTTTAATTTTACATCCCAGATTTCAGTAGAGAGCAGCTAGTGGTTGCTAATGCTGCGGCTAGTCATCAGATTTCATTTTCGGCGTGAACCTTTCCACCATGTTTCTTCCAGCAGTTTCAATCCAAAAAGCAAACATTGGCCAAGGGCTTGGCAGAAAAAGAAAGGTTTCTCTTGTCAAACAGAAGGGGGGCTATTAGTAGAGCAAACTTCCTGTTGTTAAGCTGACACCTGCAAAGGTAATGGTTTCAAGTCTTCTAAGAGCTGGGGCACAAACCAGGTGTGCCAAAACGCAGGTTGTAAACACAAAGCTTTTGTCTTAAATCAGAACCTTCTGTGATGTTGGAAATGTCCAAAAGCCAGAATTAACTTCCGAAAGAAGCCCAACTTAAATGCTTTTTGCTTATTTGTGACATCTTAGAGGAGGTCTGAGCTCTGGCGTTCGAGGCGGCACATCGCTCTGCAGCCACAGTCATAAAACTAACATGATTGACTGCAGTCGCTGTCAGCTCCCGGTTTTCTCACACAGAGTCATTTTTAGCCTCATTAACTGCATGGCTTCAGGAGAGGTAATACTGGTTTGATGGTTGACAGTTGCAGGGTGGATGTGAGGAATTTTTACGAAGATAAGCAGTGACAGGATGGCAGCTGACTACAACATTTTTAAACAGAGAATCTGAAGATATGTCACAACACGTTCCTGTTTATGTGGGAATGTGTTGTTTGGATCACTCTTTGTTACCTTGCCAGTAGGCCATATGCTGTTTTAAGTTCCATGGTAACATGGTTATCTTTTGTTTTGCTGAGCTTAAGTTGATAAAAAAAAACTGTAAAATCTGATGAAGAAAGAAAGATATGGAGACAGAAAGCAAAGATAAATACACATTAGTGAGCTGAATGCAACTAGAAACGCTATATTTGCCCAACCATTGCATTCATTTTCATTTCCACATAATGAAAACTACATGAATTCCAAAGCTACACATCCCACATAGCTTAATTTATCATTATCCAACCCTACATTAGTAAATCATATACCCTTTTAATGCTAAACAACTTAAATAAAGAGTTCTGGAAGACAACATGCTCACAAGTCTTAAATGTAGCACTTAGCTTGGCATTTAGAGCTAATCAGCAAATTCACAAAGATGTCAGTAGGTTAGCCCGCTAAAGTTAGCACTTAGCTCAGGTTTAAGCTAGAGCGGGACTCCCCACTCATATGCACTGAGCTCAAAACTAGCAACCTCTGACACCTTTCTCATACCGTGCATCTATTTTTATGCAGAGTAAATAAATCTATAAGTAATAGCTCAACCATGTAGACTGACAGAAACAGCAGCAGCACTCTGCAACAGCATTGGCAGGTTCATTTTTAGTCACTCCAATTACGTAATAATATGAAAATATTTAGCATTTTATTCCCATTCCTGCAATAAAAATGAGAGAACATAATCATAAACATGCAATTGATTTAGATTTCTCCAACCGTATGGCTGCAGTGCTCAGATCCCAGCATAAAAACATATGCCTCTTGGTTTTTGCTGTGACAGGAAACGTTTACTAGCAGAAGTATGAATTAGTGGAGCTGTGAGTGATGCAAACTGGTACGTCAGAGAAAGTAAAAATCTGTTCTAAGTTACCATAACGGCATTCACACATGTAGTCTAGTTCTAACCTGTTCTAGAGACGTTCCTGAGAAGTGTAACAATGTGAAAATATTGCTCAACATATAATACATGCAGAAAATAAAACAGCAAATATGCTGCAACATCAGCATACACTAGTGCGTGTATATGTACTGAAATGTTTTCTTTTAATTGACCTTTTCTCATGTTCTTTCCTCTCCATTGAACATAACCCCAGATATCAGAACGTTAAGCATTCGTATGAGCCAGCAGAGGTCTTTTTGCGACACTAAACATATCACGTCAACTGCTCTTCTGTTGCCACATATGAGATTAAGTCAAGCAGACAGGTACTTATTTGAACAACTACTGCAGAAGAAGACTGAACCATTTCCTACTCAACAAGCTTCTGCGAAGTTCATGTTTTTGTTTTTATTCAATCTGGTGACACCTTTTTAGGCCTTGCAGATGATCCTGTGAGAGTTGAAAGTACTAACCTGGTTTTTTGCTATTTCACTATAAAATATTTTAAATAATAAATATATAAAATATTTTGCTATTTTATGGTTGTTTTTTGTTACCTACAACTAAAATTAAATATAAATCTAACTAAAATATCCTTATTCTAACAAGGAGCCATTTTAATCCACTGAGTTATCATTTTCTTGACAGGATCTTTTTGCTACTTAACCCCTGATTGGCGTAAATACATTTTTTATTATTTTTTTCGATGTGAAGAGCTGATAAACCTTATTTTGTTGAAAAAAGAATGTGTGCTTTCACCATTTTATGCATGCATGAAAGCATTTTCTCTTTTCTAAAATGGTTAAACAGTCAGAGATATTTTTTATTCATATTACAAACAAGGAGCCTTACAGTCAATATTTGCCGTGTTTTTATTTGTAGTTGTTGAATGTGTTGAATTCATTCATTAAAAGATAAAACTCACCTGCTTAATATATCAAGACGTTCCATATTTAAATGGAGATTTATCAGAGGAATTGTACTTTAAGCAGCGCTTCTGAACAACAGCTGATTTTCAAAAAGTCCCCCCCCCCCCCCACACACACACACACACGCACCACTAATTTAGCTTCCATCTTGCATCTAACCTTTTCTCAGAGATCTAAGCAACCGGTAAAAGTCACGCCAAAGTTAACCTTGCTTTATCTCTTTTTGTGTTGCTTTCTCTCTCTTTTGTCCTTCTTCCTTTAAGGTTTGTTGCTGGATCCACTTTGGTGCAGATCCAGCAAGACCAATGTGTTGATAGCCAGTTGATAGAGTGACACAACTTTGTAAAGCTTCAGGCTAGAACGCAACATTGTGATGAGTTGTTTCTCTGTCCTGGTTGGCACGATCATGAAAATCAGATAAGTGGAAATAAATAGATCACTGTAATAATCTGATCAGATGGATGCACTTTGGAAAAGTGATATTGGAAAAAAACTACATTTCTAGTTAGCTACTGAGTTTTTTGTGTGTTGCATAAAAAGTTACACAACATCCTGTTATTTTAAAGTATCTGGTTTTTGTTGAACATAGAGGCAATCAAGGTTTTAGCATTAGCTGCTAATGTGGAAGCTAATAAGCATGAACATAGACACGAGTGCTGTATAAGATTAAAACAGTGAAGATTTTTTTGTCCGTACACAGATTTGCATTTGTCCCAAAACATTTCAGATACACAGGTCTAGAAGTTAAAAGATTTCTGAGAATTGGGGAGAAATAATTAATGTTAATCCAGCATCTCATAATCAGATAACTGCTATTATAGAATGTCACACCATGCTGTCTAGTCATAACTCCAGATATCAAGTGGCAGTGAGAATTTTAGTGTGCATGTAAATGGACTCACTGTAGAACTGTACTTATCTAATAAATGTCCCATTAAATCAGCTCAGATAGTTTTAAGGTTGGAAATGTATTCCTTTAAGATTACTTTGCTCTGTCCAGCAAGTGACCACCGCCGTCTTTTATACTCTCCTCATGAGCAACATCGGTTTCCTTTCTGCTTTTAAGACAGATGTTTAGATATATTTGTTTTTTATCTTTTAAAGAATTACCTCAGCATCCAGTGTAAAGATGCCGAAGAACATCCAGCTGCTGTGTTTCCAACTATAGCAGATCATTGTCTTCCAGTTCCATTGTGTAAACATGTTCAAGTAGTTTGGGGGGGGGGGGGGGTTGAGAAACAACTGCAGAGACGATGAGAGTTTCTGGGAAGCTGCAGTGATAGAAATAACAGAAAGAGACAGTGAGATGGTGAGTGGGAGGAGGCTGAGCCAACAAAAACTGGGGCAACAAAAAAACTGCATTTCCATCTGAAAGACGTTTCCCCAGAAAGAAGGAAGTCCTTTCAGGGTGTCTGCTGAGGGGCAGCCTGGACAGGGAAATCCCTCCCCCCTGCTCCACTTTATCACACTTTCATCTAGCCTCTCTGACTTCCAGATAACCCCAACACTGCTGTGCACTCTCACATCAAAGACAGCATGTCAGAGCTGAGATAAGTCATTCATAACCAATACAAAACTAATATCCCTTTCATCTTATACTATCCAGTCTCTGGAGGAGCAATGAAAATTATTAATGATGGCAGAGCTGAAGCCGTAGATGTCTGCCTCAACAAACATCTGTTATGTATGATTAATAATCTAAAGCTATCCACCAGAGCAGGTGGAAGACTTTCAGCCCAGGCAGGTTTACGAGGCACCGTATGAGTGCAGTGTTGCTATAGATCTCACTCTAGTTTCTCCAGAACTTAGCAGGTCAACATTTGACAGAGCAAAGGAGGTTTTAAGGAACCACCAGAGATCTTGTTTTAGTTTTTACTTCTTAAGGTCAGAACAAGTCTCCTAAAATATACTGTGGTGTCTTTTAAAGGCCGATTTTTGCTCAACAGCGGGCAGAAGGCAGATATATAGAAGGAGGGACAGTTGATGCGTCAACGTCACTTGATGCATCTGACACAGTCGACAAAAGGAAAAAAAACATAGAAGAAGAGGAAAAGGAAGATGTAAATTTAGAAACTGACAAATGGAAACCATCTGAAAAAGAAGCAGAACTAGAATCTTTCACAATCTTTCTTTTTGCATTTTGGACACCAGAGGCCTGTACTATGAAGCGTGATTAACTCAGCCCGCACTTATCTCCGTTCTCTGGATTGACTCAGCCAAACATTGAGGAACTGGGATAAGCTGTACTATGAAACTTGCTATCAGCTCACTAACTCAATCCAGACCTTTCTACTTAAGATAAATGCATGTTTACATAAAAGAGGTGGTGCCCGGAGATTCTGACCAATCACAAACCAGAGCAGCGTTTTTTACCCTGGAGGGGCAGAATATCATTCTCCAACAATACAAGGAATTTAAAAATATAATTCGGGCCAAAAGTAAAGCTGTCGCTGCAGCAGAAGCAGGAAGGAATGCTGACGGAAAGTAGTGATTCCGTTAATGTGGAAGTTCGCCAGATCATCTGATATTAATTAACACGACAATATAAACTGTACTGTAATACAGGGATTTGAGTGCTGTCAAACATCACTGGGAATGCTTTATCTGTGTCATATTTACCAGTTGTTTAAAGGATTCACTCCCATTTGAGTGCGTCATATCAATTCATCCATGAATGCAGGATAGTTGTTCATTCCACCAATGGTTCTGTATTTATGTCATGTGTGAAAAAGAAATGTCACTATTTTTATCTACATTTGAAAAGCAGCTCTGGTGGAGTTAAAAGGATTCGGAAGCAAGTAAAGAAAAAATATAAAAACATAATTCAGAGCAACAAGGCTTTATTACTGCATCTGTTGTATAAATGAAAGGACAACAATTCATCTGATAAACCACAGTTTCAGCCCCCATAATACCAAAAATACATGGAGTGGTTCTCCTTCTCAGGCTTATCAGTTTGGCAGATTGATCAGCCTACCTGTGACAAAAAAACCTCAATGCGATGCATTCTGTCTGCGGGACTGTAAACGCCCGACTACAATGGGTCACGTTTCCTACAGACGCTCCAACATCTGACATGCATCTCATCCCATCTGATGAACGTCTGTAGCTGCTCTTAGTACAGTATGTCTTCAGGAAACGTGTTGGATCTGTCCCTGAAGACTCTTCTCTCCTAAGTGCTACTCTCAGTGCAGCAACATCAACAGAATCCTCTAAAAATGGGCGGGGCCATTTATTTTATGAGATCTGATTGGTCAGGAGGTGGTGTTTTTATCCTCTGGAGTAGGTTAGCCGTTCAGCATCTGTTGCTGGACAGTCTTGCATCTCTGTATATTTTACATTTTCTACACTTTGTTTCTCACTTACGTTTTTTTCAAAATGTACTCACTATCCAGTGTTTTTATCGTTCTGCATTCTTCATTTTCTTTGAAACAAATTCTGCTATTTCCAGGTCAAAGCTGAAGAAAGGAATCAAGGAGTCCATGTGTTGCACCCAGAACAATGAAATTAAGCTAAAATGTTGGAAAAAAATTCTTTTGGCAACAGTATTAAAATGGATTTAATGTGATTTCAGTCAGACTTGCATGTTAATGTGTGTTTCATGAGTCCATTTGTAACAATAATAATGATTCCCCCATGTGATCTAAAACACCATTTTATTTATTATAATATTTGGTTTAAATGAAAAATATTTGCATGAACTTAAATACACAGAGAGATAAATGACCATTAAACAAACAAGTGATCTAGAGCTGATTGTCCTGATTGTTTCCACCTGCCAGCTCAGCTGCATGGGGGTGCTTGATTAGTTCCTGGGAGTATTTGACCGCCGTCTTTCAGGCCTCCTCTGTTTGATTCTCACCCATGATGTTTGCATACTGATGCCCGACTAGCAGATGAGCTGATGTTGCTCTGCTGCACCTGTGTTGAGTTTCACTTTTTACAAACACAACCCCATTTAACAGCTACACTATTAGCATGGCAGATGATGTGCATGCATATTTTTAGAGTGATGGATGTACCATGGCTGCCTCACTGAGCTGCTGTTTGATTATGTACAGTCTGACAAGCCTCTTTTGTCATCTGATAAATGCATAATTCATCTATACTTTACCAGGCATGAAGCAAAAGAATAGATTTCCATGTCCTATGTGTGTTTATGTGTGTGTGGTACCGAAGAAGGACACGTCCTGGTGCCAAGATGAATACTGGTGTGGTTACAGCAGTGGCTGCAGGAGCCTGTATGTCCCTGAAGGCCTTGTCTCCATATATAGGGATGTTTCTGCTCTCAGACTAAACTGCTGCAGCAGGGCGACACATTCATCAGTCTGCTACAGAGCACATCACAGCCCGAAGGGAATAAAAGCAACATGGCATACTGTGTGGAAAGCCTCCAGTACCTCATTCACTGCCTGTCTTAGCTCTCACATGATACATATGTGATAAAATGAAAAGTATCACACGCTTAGTACTGACCTTTTTTTTTTTTACTTGTTTTTTACTTGTAAGTGATATTTCCTGAAGAGGAATCACTTGCATGAAAGTCGTCCAGGAGGACTTGTTTATTTCCAGCTTAGTGTTTATTTAGTATCCGACACTACTTTAGCAAATGCTTTTGAACATGTATAATTAAAATAAATTATAAAAGCATGTCCTCAAACACTGGTTTCATGTATTTACTGCATGTTTAAAAACAGATTTCCACCATTTAAAAGGAAAATATAAGCAAGGTAGTCTATTAAAGTATGATGGTGTATAAACTATCTGTGGTTTTTCTTCACATATAATGTACAAGATGGCACATTAGTTCAACTCCTCTGGACTCGGAGTGATCTTTATTTAATGGCTCGGTACAGGTCAGATGCAGGATGGAAGCCAGATTAGCCATCGACAAAGGGGGTCACTCAGGAAACTCTACTAGAACTCTGTCCTGCAGCTTTAAACCTTGTTTCATGTGGAGGTATGTTAAATAGCAGCTAAAACAAGCTCAAGAGATAATTTACCAGGCTGTCGGTGCTATGCTTCAGTTGTCTCGTTGCATCTTGTCACCATAAGGAGGGAGTACTTGAAAAACAGAGGACTCCGGGTTTTGTTGGTGCTGTTTTTAAGTTTGTGGGGGAAAGTTTTACTTTTGTCGCTATAGTTAGCAGGTTTTCAGACTCTTCAGCAACCTTCTTTTCCAAAAAGCAATTAGCAACAAATCTAGCTACTTTTTCTGCTGTTATTGGAGATGTTTGGACACTGGTGTGAAAGCGTTTATATTCTTACTAATTCTCAAAGGCCAGCAAGCTCAACCAAAAGCTACCAATTTAGTCCCACCTCAAAATCCATTCCAACCAATCAGAAGGGCAGCAAAAACTGACTGCCTCAATTAGCAAAACTGTACATGTATATATAATGAATTCCAGTCTACAAGCGTTAGCATCGGCAGAATATTGGCTACATTTGCATCGCTACATCAGGGATATGACGCCTTTTACATATGCGATAGCTGAGTGTGAGGTAGGCTAGCAATAATTCCACCAGATGTTAAACATGGGAGCTTTTAATGACCAAAATAAATTTCAAACTCCACTTTTACATTATTTTACAACACATTCCAACATGTATATTTAATGTATGAGACACAGAAACGTGTTGCGTTCAGCTCTGAAGAAGAGGCACATCCCCACAATGCCGTTTTGTTTTCCCGCTTGCAGAGACAGTTACCGAGTGACGGCAGCTTCATCCCTGCAGATGAAGAGGATCTCACCCTGCTCTTGTATATTGTTTAGAAAATGGTGACATGTACCCACACATGCAGCATGTACAGAGAGAGGAGGAGGCAGAACAATAAGAGCATGACCTATATATGCCAGGGATGCCCGAACAATGGTGGCTTATCGAGCCTCCGAACAGTAACAGCTGCAAGAGCAAGAAAGAGCTGATCCACCAGGGACAGAAGCTTTCTCAGATAAACCTCCTACACAGTCCAAATGGGTTTCATATGAGCAGGGAGGTGAACGGAGTCTGCTTTCGCTCTAGCTCATCAGATCTGCACATGAATCTGTTCGCTATGCGAGTATTACAAATTATCTACAATGAGACGCTGTTTTAAAAGTTCTCATGTGGCTTATGGGTGAAACGGACGGAGGCTGAGGTTGACAGCTTTTACAGTGTCAGCCTATCTTCTCATTTCTGCAGTGACTGAAGCAGCACAAAGACTCTGCTCTGTAATCAGCCGTTTGTTTTGCAACCGCACACAGCTCTGCTTCTGCTTCAAGTAGATAATTGGAGAGCAAAGAAGATGACAAAGACCAGGATGATGGGGATATATTGAGCTGACATTGATGTGGAAGCTGTGAGACATGCAAAGAGTAAAGTTTTCTTCTTTAATCGTATAAAAGACTGATGGGTACATAATGGGTACATTGTGTTACAACTAACTGGAATCCTGGTGAGCGATACTAGCTAGCTAGCTTACTAGCTAGCTTACTTAGGTTTGTCTTCATTTGAACTCAAACATTTCAGCTCTGCACATCCTGAATGAGCCTGAAACGTCTACAGAAATGGTGACATGATGACATTTTCCTAGTTAAAACTGATAAAACCACTTTTTTCACGTCTTGTATCCTGACCTGGCATTTAACGCAAGAATTCCAGCTAAAGAGCAATCTACAAACTTTTAATATAAGAAAATGTCTACATCTCTGAAACTTAGCCAAGTGCTTCTAACACAATCCTCTCGATACATCAGTGTGGTTCCTGGAGATAAACCATTTTAAACAACATCATGCACCTTCTCAGGGACAGATGGTGGTCCGTGTCCCCATTTAATTTGAATCATTACCTTACAACACAGTAGCTTAGCAGACGCTTTTATCCAAAGCAACTTACATTTTTTGGGTCGTAGGGTTCAGTGTCTTACCCAACGACATTTCAACATGTAGTTAGGAGAAGCCTGGAATTGAACCGCCAACCTTCAGGTTGACAGACAACTGCTCTTGCCCCCAGGGTGCAGTCTCCTCCTCCTTTTTTACCACCAAGACAATTTAGCAGATATAGATATGATAGTTTTACTATTTTTACAAGTCTGTATGAATAATTTAATATTTCTGTATATTAAATAGATCCAAATCTGCACAGAAGTTAAATGTCTTCCCTTTGCTCTGCTTCATATATCCACATGTTTCATAAGACGCATCTTGCTGTATTATCCTGCCATTAAGCAAGAAAAAAAGTCATATTACTGAGGTGCTTTGCTGTGATGATTCTTCTTTCAGACGTCTTTCTGTGTGGGGTGTTCGTGTTCTCCCCAGTCTAAAAACATGTGCTGAAAAAAAAACATGGTTTATCAGTGTTTCTCATTTCTCCCTCTGAGTGAGCATGTGTGGTTTGTCTCTGTAAGGCCTTGTGATGCGCTCAGTACCCAGTTTACCCTGCCTCTTGCCTCCATCTCTATGGATAATGGATGCATGTTACTCCCTTGGTAGAGGTAATGATATCCATGCCAGTCTTGCAAATAAAAGCTATGAAGGAAATTTACGTTGATCAGGAAGACATTGACCGTACGTCCCCTCCAAATCACAATGCAGTGAATATTTTCATCCATTATTTATCCTGGTTGTAGAAGATGCTGAAACGATGCGCTGAGGAGGGAATTGGGTCAGTTTGGAACCAAGTGAGAGACGATGCAATTAGTTTCCTTTTGGTCTTTGCTGCTCTCCAGCTACGACTGACAAGTCGGGCTGCTTCTCTGGAGATGGTGAAGCTTTCAACATGACACGGGCCTCGTTCTCTGGAGGCTTCACTGGTTTGGCGGTGCTTAGTTTGCTGCTCCACACATGTGGATATGAAGATGTGAGTTGCAGCTTCAGCACGTCTCAAACTGACATGTGGGTCAAATGAAAAGTTTTGCCACTGACATCAAATAGACGACTGGATGAATTCCTCCTGTTATTCCTGACGGTGTGACGTACGGGGGAAAATGCAATATAGTAATTATCACCAAAGATTTAGAAACCATTTGCTTCAAGAAACATTGTGAATATTCAGTGGGAAGTAAAAGGCATGTAAAGGCCTAAAAGTGACAAACAGCATTTGAAAGAAGTCAACTTCAGACAAACCTACCTGGAAGATTTGCTTCCTGCTAAAACATCTTTAACTGTCAGATGGATTGTTGTATAAACTAACCGTGATCAGATTAGAGAAGAGAGGAGACGACTGCATGAAGATAACTCAGGCAAAATATGGTCAGCTTAACTTTTCTAGCAAATAAACACATGACTTTCATTAGGCTGCAACATTAAAAATCTGAGAATGTTCCTCAAAACACCTGAAAAGGAGAAAGAAATATGTAAGTATAATTGGCAGGATGAAGGATTGTCTGCGTTTTTCCCAAGTGCCATCGGTACAAAATCTGCCAATTAGAAACATAAATAAAAAGCTTTAAAATATGCAGGAAATTTCAGATTTTTTATCTTCAGTTCTTCCACGGATACATGCAGAGGAAGGAAAGCAGATATGAGAAGAAGCTGAGGTAATAAGCATTTCACATAATTAGGTTCTTGCTTCTGAGATGGAGTTAAATACTGTGTGACAGAGCTCTGCAGCCTTCCTTCTTCTGACTGATCATTTCCTGAGTTGGAACCTTCTTTCACCGGCTCCCTGCAAAGTTAGTCGAATATAAAACCCTTATCCTTACAAATCCCTTCACAGTTTAGCCCCATCTTATTATATTAATCCATTGTTCCGTGTCAACCTGAAGCGCCCAGAGAAGCAGCCGCCTACTGATTCCCAGTTTTAGGACTAAAATGGGAGACGGATGTAAATTTTCACCCCTTTATTTAATCAGCGGCTGATTTGTATCCAGCACGCAGAAACAAGACCCTGAAAAGTCAGTTTACTTACATGTTTTCTCACAATGTTCTCAAACTGGGGCTTGGGATAATTTCAGGGGTTGCCGGATAGTTAAGACAATATGTAGGCTGGAAATATGAAATTTAGGATTTTTATCTGGACACTCCAATGTCCTGCAGGTTTTCCATGTGTCCCTGCTGGAACGCACCGGACTCGGACTCAGACTCGGACTCGGATAACACGTCTGCTAAATACACATTGATTTCTACCAGGTGCGTTCCAGCAGGGACACTCGGAAAACCTGCTGGACACAAACAACTAAGTTGGTCATCTGCAACGAGGAGGGGGTTATTGCGGGGGGGTGATATGTTTCTGTGTGATGACCCGATATAAACTTGATCCATGGAATGGCGACGGGCTGTGTCTTTAAATGCAGCATGTGTTTTATACATTTTCATGCTTTCTCAGTGGATTGACGAACATTTCCCTCCAATCTTCTCTTTTCTCCTCATTCTCTACGTATAAATATGATATTGTGGTCTTTAACTTGTGCAGCGGGTTTCTTCAGCTATGTTGCTCATTGACCCTCCTCCTCTCGACCCCTGACTGGTCTGGCCAGATGGTTTCCTATGTCGTGGTTCAGGTCCTGCTGACTTCAGTAACATCATCTCTAGCTCGTCTTTAATATCCAAGTTTTTTTCTAAACTACATTCATTTTTCATGTTTCTGCCTTCAGAAAAAATAATCTTCATTTTATTTTCATCATCATCTTCTAAAATCGACTTTGGCTGCATCCATAAATTCTCCTGCACTGGTTTACTCTCACCCCCCTTGGTTTCCGTTCTAACAGGACACACCCAGTGTATTCAGCTAAAATCCTTCAGATCTGACCCCTCCCCTTCCCACTTATACAGGTGTGAACAAAAACTCCGGCTTCTCCTTGTTCACCTTCTACCTCCTGATTAGATTTAACCGGAATTCAGTTTTTTTCTCGGATGACACCCACAGTAGCGAACTGTCCAGGGTCACCACCTCTCGCTGGTGACTGCTGGGATTGGCTCCAGCTAGCAGCGAACCTGAACTGGATGACGCGGTTTAGAAAATGGATGGAAAACACCCCCCTCCCTCACTACTAAACAAACTGATTCTTCTTTTCGACTTAAATCCACATTATTTCAAGACATTTCCAGCCTTTACAATTCAGTCCCGGTCAACTGAAATGATAGTAAATTTAATCCTATCTCACACACCAGTAACACCACCCAGTCTTCGAAACGCTCCACCCTCCCCCCCACCTCCATGTCCACAGCCTTGTCATTTCCCAAACTGATAATTGCAACTCTTCTACAAACTACAGCTGGTTGTGAACGCTGCTGCTGGCAGCTCTCAAAGCCTCAGCATATAAGGAGAGAAAGGGAAGAGGGGGGGGGGGGGGGGGGGGGGGGGGGGGGGGGGGGGGGGGGGGGGGGGGGGGGGG
>JBAMHX010000014.1:3800642-3810731 GCA_037177515.1 Pseudomugil tenellus | reverse complement strand
AGTGGGAGGGGGGGGGGGTTGGGAAGGGGGTTTTTCTGGTTTCTCAGAAGATCACCCCCCAACCACCACAACCCCCCCCCCCCCCCCCCCCCCATGCTACAGCAACTTCTACTGGCTCCAGGATGAGCAGAAAATTCTATTCCATCACCTCCCCTGTAGCTTGAAGGCCATCCATAACATCGCTCTGACCTCCTTCACATCAGTTTTGTCCCTCAAATCCACCGCGGCACGATGGGGAGAAGAAAACTATGGCGTCCCCCCCCCCCACATGGACACCTCTGACAGGAAACAACATGCCAATGTGACACGGAGTCCAGGTGATGGATTACGACTCGAGCAGCAACTTAATAATGACAATACTTCTGCTGCAGACAGACTAAACAATATCTGTGCACACTTTGAAGCGACAAACGCAATCAACCAAGGTGGGGGGGGGGGGGAAGTCTGTAGCATCATAAGTGCAGCAGACCCACCAATAAGATTAGCACACGGGTCAACCCACAAAACACAACAGGTCTGGATAATGTGCTGGGAAACTGTTCCAAAGAGCTGCAGATGTTCTGATATCTTTAACATCATGCGTTGTGTTAAGTTTACAAATCACTGGTTTCATTTTGCACTTTATGCATTTAATCTGAGAAAATCCTGCAATTTAATCCCAACTTAAAATAAAAAATGAATAATTCAGCTTTAGTTTTGCCACCACAAGACATATGGAAAAGCTTCATTTGCAGCCTCCTCTTGGTCAAACTTAATAAAGAAAAGGTGCTTTTAAAACATTTGGCTATATTATATCTAGAAAAATGGAGGCGAGGAGACATGGAGTTTAAAATTAGACGGATAAGATGACCTGATTCAGTGTTCATTAGCCAAAGTGGCTTCCATGTACCAAAATAGCAGCGCTGGGTATATAAGCCTTTACTGTGCTAATGGTAACACATGCAGCATGAAACACCTGCACACACGTGACATAAAAACCAGCATCATCATCTTAAGTCTTTTAATATTTAATACTAGTTATTCCTCCTCCAGGAGTTAGGCTAATGTATTCTAAGTAATGGGTATTGATAAGCAGGGTCACACAGACATGGCTCTTTAGTTTTAATTATTTGAACCCATGCTTATTAATTTTGAATGAGACCTCTGGCTGGGAGGCTGATTTGCAAGAAATAAAGCACAAGACAGAATATGTGGAACGCTGCAGGCAAAATGTGGCGTGTCTTAATATTTAACCCGGTGTAAACATAATATAGCTTCAAAGAGGAGCCGCAACAAGATAATACAGAATATTTAAAGCTGTGGAAAAGTCTGAAGGGTTTTTGTTCTGTTTAGATGTAAGAAGCAAATCAGCTGACAGACCTCATCACTGCCGTCTTGTCAGAATAAGTAGGCTAACACTGAAGACTTAACCGAGACCGACGAGAGTCTCTCCTTTCTCTTTCTGTTTTGAAACACTGAACAAATTCTGGGTTGGTGGTTCTGTGCTGTTTCCATGGTGATGGGGAGTCCTGAGATGATGGCGGCGTCTTTTTGTTTTTGGGAAACCACACAGTTTTTACAGCAGAACCTCAAAGTGAGATTTTATTTCAGAGGATGTTCATGAAAAACCATCTGTTGTCTGTTTGAGACTTTTTACATATTTTACATTTTTTATTCATTTTACATGATGACAAAAATGATCCCAACAGAAAGGTTATTTTTATTTGTGTTATTTCTAATGTCCATTGTTACCAAACATCCGCTTATACCTCAAACAACGATGTTTATGTTGGGCCTGTTGAAGGCCCACCAGAACGCTAACAGGACTTTTCTCATGATTTAAAGAGAAACATAATGACGTGTTGAATAATTTTGTCAATTTGTGGGTTTTTTTTACATCTATAAACATCTTATTTAATAATAAACAAAATAAAATGTGAAATAAAGAGATGAACTGGGTTAAAAGAAGCTAAATTGATAAATGGCGTTCACTTATATAGCGCTTTATTTTCATCTCTCGCGCTTTACAGAACCTGGAATCCTCCCATTCACACACACATCCACACACTGATGGCAGATACGTTAATAGTTGGATAACATTTTACACAATACACTGTTTCACCATTTGCAGACATTGTTATATTTGTCCCACTTTAAGATGAGTCCCTTCTCCAACACGCCTGAATAACAGCTAAATTCTCTCTTCTCCAGAGGTGCGCTAACAAACCGTTCATCTGATTCAGCTGCATTGGAGGAGAGTTGCATCTAAAAGCTTCAGGATGGTATCTTGGAGACCGAACTTGGGCACCATGGAGCAAGTCAACTGTTTCCTTTCCATCATCTCCAATCAGTCTGTCCATTCTCCTCTGACATCGAGACAACTGCTGCATGCTGGATATTTTCTCTACTTCAGAACATCTGTAAACTCTGGAGATGGTTGTGGGTGAGAATCCCGGTAAACACTCAGACCAACAACCACATTGTATTAAAAGTCACTAAAACCTCTTTTCTGCCTCGTTCTGATGCTCAGATTGCACATCAGCAAGTCGTCTGCATGTCGAAATGTACTGAGTTGCTGCCGTGTGATTGGCTGATTAGATTAAACCTTGAACAGTGGGACTATAAATTCCCTTCATCAGATTTAAAGTTGATTTAATCTGTAATTTGATGTGTAATCAACAGATTAAGCTGTAATGTGATTACAAAGGTTTTTGTGGCATCTTCTGAGATGCAGGATGACGATGGCGCAGCTGTATTTTAAACCCAACAATGTTTTATTTGCTGAATCTCACTGCTGGGATCTGCAATGAGTTTCTGCTTCTCCGTTCATGGTTTTAGATCCCAAACTGCAGAAAATCTGCAGGTTCGATAAGGAGATTTCCGTGTAATGCAAGTCTTTTTCAGAAAGATGACTCAGTTTCTCAGAAGCTTTTTCTGAGGAACTGTGCTGCAAAACAAAGCTGCTCTGCCACACATCCAAAAATACTGCAGTTTCCAAAACATCTGTGTCTTTTTAAGGCAAAGATCTGAAATGATTTCAGTCCCAACTTGTTTATTTTCAGTGGCATCACAGAGAGTTCAAGTAAATTTCTCATATTCTTTTTTTTCTGCTGTTTTTTATGACAAAATAAGCAAAAAGATGAAGAATCTTATATTACATTGTCCAACAGCCAGAAAGTAATGAAAGAATCAAAATAAAAAAAAAAAAACATTTTCACAACAGACATTAAGTTAATTTGAATAAGTTATCTCTGTTACTTTATTTTGATGGTTTATTTATGGATCCGAGTTGCTTAATGTCTGCTTTTGAACATTATATAGCGAATTAGAATAACACAGGAAGTTTCCAAGCGAGACGCGAGAACATGGAACGGTGAGCTTCTGTATGTCCAAGAAATGATTCAGCTGTTTGAGCTTTAAAACCTTGAATGATGAATAAGTCTGTTTGATCCAATCCAATGTGCTTTCCGTAATTTCTGCATCTTTCTGGTTAAATCCTGAAATGATACATAAAGAAAAGGCTTTAAAACTGTCGCATGATAGGAAACCCTCAGCTGTGGAAGAGTTCAGATGACTGACTTCATTCAGATCCAAACCGGAGCAGAAGCCTCAGAACAGGATTATTAAATGTTCCCGCCCTCTGGCTCAGACTCGGAGCTTCACCTGCTGGATCTCATGGAGTCGTGACATCAGATCAGCACAGTTTGGACCCTTTTCTGCATCAGGGCTCTTTATCCCAGCTGATGAACCCAACGTTGAGTTATGTGAGAAGTTATTTAGGCGGCTGCAGCATTCTTGCAATCTTGTTTATCTCTCCTGCAAGTTCTTTGACATAATAGTTTTGATCTTTGAGGACAAATCTTTACCTTAAAGGCAGCAGTTAGTTAATAAAACAGTCCACCACAGACATTACTGAATAATACTGATGTGAGTGAATAAGTCGTAGCTTGATGCAGCATTTTGCTCATCTGAAACGGTGACACATATCATTAATTGCATTGTGGTGAATAAGAATTAATGCTACAGGATCAGATATATAATGTACTGCTATCATAGAAGCTATTTTTAGCTTGGCTGCTGCTGTAAACACAGCACTGCAATGCAGATCCATAAATTTCACAAATGGGCTCCAGCTTTGCTCTAAACGTCGTCTTCATGTGCAGATGATCCATCCGAGAGCCGTGTGGAGGCCTTTTATAGTTACGCACTGCCATTAATCCTCCGTGTGATCTGCAACCCTTCTGACCCTCACCTGTGACTGCATCTGGTAAAGAAACCTCTCGGGTCACTAATGAGCTTATCAGCTCTTTTGCCTTTTAATTCCACTTCCTGCTGCCAGATCTTAGACCACAAGAAAAAGCAAAACCAGTCACCCAAAACACCAGTTTAAAATCCTTTTTTTAATATTCAAAAAATACTTCAATTTTGGCTTCTTAGTACATAAACAACCTGGATCTGCTCCTCTATTAATACAGTGTAGTTATTCTACTGTTTATCAAATGAAAAGTGCAAAGTAGTGGACGCTGTCCTCAGCCCACCGTGTGGAGGAAAGGCTACTTCAATGCTCCAAAAACAGTCTGCATGACACCCATAACAAAGAGCTGATACTACAGATGTCTAGAAGGAAAGAAAAATAAACAAGAGAGAGCAGGGGCGCATGGGACCCTGGCTACGTGCAAAATCAAACTTGTGATTCAATAAAAACATCCTGCAAATAGAAATAAAAACAGTTCGAGTCCATAAATGAAGTCATTTGTGAGTTTACAGCTTTTTCAGTGTTCAAAGTCTAAGATAAAGCAGCAGATAAACGGGCCAGCCCGCTTTTCTCCCTCAGTGCTTAAGCTTGATCATTTATTGTCTTTTTTATTCTTTTGGTTGACATAATGGTGAATTCCATATCCCGCGGCCTCCTGTGCACACGGGCACCTTTCAGCAGGGCTTCACAGGTAGAAGAGCCGTAATCCAAACAGAGGAAGGGGACAAAATAAACACTGCAAAGTAAAAATGTTTGGGCAACACTGGTAGAACCCGGATTCCTCACAGATCGTGTCCACACGAAGCGGCTGTTATCGCTTCTTCTTCTGCTTTAGAGATTTCCTCCTCTTCACTATCATTTCATACAGCTTGTCCATGCCCTCGTGCAGCCCTTCGCCTATAATGGCGCAGGCGGGCTGGATGTGGTAGGTGGTGGAGGGGGTGAGCTCGTGCAGGGCCAGCTGCTTCTCAATGTCCGCCACCGGCAGAGATTTGGGCAGGTCCTGCTTGTTGGCAATGACCAGCAGCGGCGTTCCCTGGTTCTCCGCAAACTTGGTGACTTTGTGCAGTTCAGTCTTGGCCTCCTCCAGCCTGTCCACATCCACGGAGTCCACGACGTAGATGATCCCGTCCGTGCAACGGCTGTAGGACTTCCAGAGGGGTCTCAGTTTCTCCTGGCCCCCCACGTCCCAGAAGTGACAGCTGATGCCCTTCGCGGTTCCGTTGCTCAGCTTGATCTTCTCCGTGTTGAAGCCGATCGTGGGAACTGTGTTGACAAATTCATTGAATTTGAGTCTGTAAAGAACCGTGGTTTTCCCTGCAGAGTCCAAACCCAGCATGACGATGTGAAGGGACTGGAAGGCAGAGATGTTGGAGAAGCTGTTGCCCATTTTGGCGTTTTGTTGGTTGTTTTCCCTGAAGGTCCAGGAGGATGTTACACCCCCTGAATGTGTAAATAAAAAAGGCTTTTAAAGCTCAGATCCAGTCAGTAATTCCGAGGCTGGAGGTTGCAAATGCGCAGGCCCCGGTGCGCTCTGGGTGATTGATCGGCTCTGCTGTGGCCCTCAGCAGCGGTGCGCCTCGGAAGGACGCAGCGCGCTGTTGATTAGTATTCTCCTCACGCGCACGCATCCATTTGATGACAAGGAAGCTCCACAGTTAAAACACTCCTCCGCTCAGAGTCAAAGCAGAAAAGCTCCCCTGTGTCTTCTTACGTCCACAATTCCGTTCTCTGCAACACCGCAGCCTTTCAGGATTCAAACTGCGCTCCGCTCCGGTGGAAGAAAAAAAAAAAACACCCACACCGTCCTTCACCGACTCGCGCCGGACGTCGCCCTCCTTTCTTATCGGTCTCTGCAGCCGCACTGATGTGAAACTCACAAAGCAGGAGCGCAAAACAAGAGCCAGCCCCGCTACGCTCCACCCCGCCGGGACGTGCGCCAATAAGGCTGCTGCAGGATCCGCTTCTCCAAAACCGCAAACATTAAATTCTTCACATGCAACGTTTCACGCCAACATGCTGCTAAGACGCGAATCTGCCTCAGAAAAGATAATAAAGAGCCTTGTTTGTATTTAAGTCAATGCCGAATGAAACTAACATCTCATGAAGCTCACGCGGAGACATTTTCTGTGAAAATCTCTGGAAAACTCCTCAATCACGGCCAGCAGCGCCACCGTGTGGTGAAAAGATAGAATTTAGTTTAATCAAGACACCAGGAAACGTTTGGCAGACATGTGACCTGCAGAATTAATGCAAACATTTTGCATTCATAATCTGGATCGTTAAGTGTAAATAAAGCAACAAGTTAAACAAAGTCTCAATCCGTAACCAAGTAAATCCACAGCAAGTTGATAGGATAAAAGAAAAGAGAAAACTGAAGCTTTACATTTCATTTAACCCCTTAAAGTCTGACAGAAGAACTGGGTCTTTAAGAACTCTTTATTTCACCTTTAAACTTAATGTGAAAAAAATAAACAACTCATTTTTGGTATATTTACTATTTTTTACCATGTGATCTAAACTATTGTAAGTTATCTTCTGCTTTCTGGTGTTCACCAGGGGCAGGAGACTAGTATCATATGCTGTATAACTGGGTTTTAAATAAAGTTTCTGGCTCAAACTGTATCAAATAAGATGTATTTTCTCTTTAATTTTTTTTATCATGTTCATTATAAAACAACGTACACACAACTCAAAGTAATTTACATTATAATATATATACATATTTAAAAACAACCTACAGTTCTCTCTCTCTCTCTCTCTCTCTCTCACTCACTCTCTCTAACACACTCACACACAAGTACATTCCCCTCACTCATTTCTTATCCCACTCTGCATAAACTCCCATCTCTCTTTGTCTCTGAATTGAATGTAAATCTAAATTATCAATAGAATCCAACCATCTGGCTTGATGCTGCTGTGAGGAAACATCTTGGGGATCCATTTACACCAGAATACGTGTATTAAATGGAATCTCAGATCTCTGAGGAACTGGGATCCAGTGACGTCAGTACCAGGTAGTTGCTGTTCCAGTCGCACCAAATTGGAAAAAACTGATTCTTCCAAAATACCCAATTATTGAGCATCTACAAATGTTTTCCTTCAATCCATTATCCATATCGATTATTCAGATGGAACCTATCGCAGCAATCATTAGATAAAAGGTGAGATACACCCTGGACAGGTCGTCAGTCCATCACAGGACAACACAGAGGCAAACAGACGTATACATTTACTCCTAAGGATAATGCATGTCTTTTATTTTATTTTTTTTTAAAGAACATGATGTTTTGGAAGGCTTTCAGTCTGGTTTTAAAAGGGCTGAACGATGTGGCCAAAACTTATCACAACATATTTCTTGATTTCGGTCAATACAATATAATTGAGATGTTATCAATAATGAAATCAAAATAAAATAGAAAACCTCAAAAATTTACAAAATGTAAACATAAAGCTAGCAGGGCAGCATGCTATGTAGTAGCTGCTGCTGGGCTCAGTCGAGCTTCTGACAGTCGTGATGTCATCACTTACGTAGCCAATGTGTTGCGGCTATTGGTTCGGTGTGAATCTCTAATCATTTACTATCAAAATATCAAAATATTGGAAGTGCGCTCAAAACTTATATCACAGCTATTGGCTGAAATTATTTTATGATATATATTGATATTGATTATCAAAATTATATAGAATGATTCTATTTATCTTGTTCTAAATGCTACACAGCATTGAGTCTGTTTTGATTAAAATGTTCAATGACAAACCGTACCGTACCGTCATCTTCAGCTTTTCCGGGGTCGGGTCATAGGGGTAGCAGCCTAAAGTGGGAAGCCGACTTCCCTCTCCCCAGCCACATCTGCCAGCTCATAGAGAGGGATCCCTGAGGCGTTCCAGGAGACATCCTAACCAGATGCCCGATCCACTTCATCTGGCTCCTCTCGGTGTGGAGGATGAAATGAGTTCCTCCTGGATGACTGAGCTTCTCACCCTATCTCTAAGGGTGAGCCCAGCCACCCTGCAGAGGAAACTCATTTCAACTGCTTGTAATCGATCTGGTTCTTTCGGTCACTACCCAGAGCTCATGACCATAGGTGAGGGTAGGAGCAAAGATCGACCGGTAAATCGAGAGCTTCGCCTTGTGGCTCAGCTCCTTCTTCACCACGACAGACTGGCGCAGAGTCCTCATTACTGAAGAGGTCGCTCCGATCCGTCATGTGGTTCTCAAGCTCCATCCTTCCCTCACTCGTGAACAAGACCCAGAGATACTTGAACTCCTCCACTTGGGGCAGGACTACACCCCCAACCCACAAAGGGCACTTCACCCTTTTCCGGCTGAGGACCATGAGTTCGGATTTAGAAGTGCTGATTCTTCAACGACAATCTTTAAGCAAATGGTGCTGAACATGTGATTCTTATTTTATTGGACTTGACAGGAGCCATTTGACAGCGTGGATAACAATTATTGTGTGACTCACTTACACCTTGTGGGTATCGGTGGTACTGCGGAGTGGTTATCCAGCTCTGCCTCATTAGGGATCCCACAGGGGTCAGTTCCAGGCCTCTTACGATTCTCTCCACATTTAGTCCTGAGAAGTCATGGCATCTTCTTCACTTTTATGCTGATGACAGTCGTGCCACTAAAAAAGGTCAGCTCTTGCAGCTCTTTTCGCATGTCTGGAAGACATCTTTCTGGTCAGCTTTAAACTTTTTATATCTTTTCCAAATTGGACAACTGGCTAAGGTCAAACCCTTTCTTAAATAGAAGTACTTAAAAACGGTAATCTGTGCCTTTATTACATCTTGGCTGTGTTATTCTAATGCTCTTTATTTTGGGGTGACCAGTCCTCCCTCCCATGTGTTCAGTTGGTGCAAGATGCAGCTGCACGCCTTCTAACTGGAGTACATAAGAGGAAGCACGTGACCCACATTCTGGCTTCATTTTAAGATGATTTTATTTGTTTTTATATCTTATAACGATTTGGTCTCTTTTTACCATTCTGAGGTTCTCCACTCCTACACTCTCACTCTGTTCCTCCGGTGAGCTGACCTTCTCCTGGACGTACCGAGGTCCAAACAGAAGCACGGAGAGGACGCAACTTTTTCAGTTGACAGTCCAAAATTTTGGAATGAGCGGGCCCACCAACAGGTGGCAGTATCCCAATAGTAGCTTGAGACTAATGTAGTGCTACCATATGTCTATAGTAATATGTGTTTGGGTCTGGGGACTTGCGTTCAAGTTCTTGTCCCCAGCTGGTCCCTGTGTACCACATGTTGTAAAATGCTGAGACAAATTTCCTGATCAGAGTTGATAAAGTGAAAATTGTCATTTTAATTTTTTGTCTAGTTATCAGTCAGCTGAGGTGGCACCTGGAGTGTCTAATCACATTTTCTCTAACTCTCCCCCAGTTCTTGCCAAGAATCTTATGGCTGCAGGAGACTCTTAGATTCTACACCACGTGCCAAACTCAAGGCGGGCCACATCTGGAACGACATACAGTTATATCTGGCATGCGGGATCCTTTTAGATTATTGTTAATGTCCTGAGAATATGAAGGGTTGATAACACAAACTACATATCCCATAATGCAACGTTTCAGTTACCTTGCTGAATGCCAGTGCCTATCCCACAATTGTCTAGCTTTGTAATCAATCCGGATGGTATTAATTTGGCTTCCAGTTCTACAGTAAGGAACCTTGGAGTTATTTTTGATCAGGATTTGCCCTTTGGCTGCATCCAAAACAAGCTCCTAAGACCGCTTTCTTCCATCTACGTAATATAGAAAAAATTAGGGACATCCTGTCTCAGAGTGATGCAGAAAAATTAATTTATGCTTTTGTTACTTCTAGACTGGATTACT
>JBAMHX010000014.1:3777598-3792361 GCA_037177515.1 Pseudomugil tenellus | reverse complement strand
CTAAAACTGGAGAAATATGATCTCTTCTGCTGGTTCTCATCAGAAGCCTTGCTGCAGCATTTTGGATCAACTGGAGAGTTTTCAGGGTATATTTGGGACAGACTATAAATAAAGAATTGCAGTAATCCAGTCTAGAAGTAACAAAAGCATGAATTAATTTTTGCATGATTTTAAATATGTACAGTTACTAAATTTGTCAACTTGTTTAAGTAAAAAAGTACGTTTCACATTTATTTGTAAACACCTGAATATTAAGTTTGATCTAAACAAGTTTAGATAAAAAATAAATGTTTGTTACTGGTATCAGTTTGCGTTGGTGCATCTTACTCGACTTTCCTATATGGATTAATGTCTTCCCTGGAAACTCTGAAAATATCACATCCGTGTACAAATCAAATAGACCTTTAATCCAAATGGCTTAAGCCTCTTCCCAGTGGACTTGTAAACAACCGGTAACCATGAAGCACTACATACTAATATTAGCATGTAGCATTTAGCAGTAAATGAAATGCTACATGCTAAAATACACATTTCTTGCTGTATGTGATCATTTTGTGGTATAAATATAAACATTTATCGCTTTTATAAATACAATAAAATGCTTTTATTTTTATTGTACAATGAGATTTAAAGCTGTCGCCAAAACAGCATCAAGAAAGATGTAAAGGCCACTGGTCGGTAATGGTCCAGGCTGTTGATGGGAATTGTATTTGTGGGAAATATTCTGCATAACTTTCTCACATTAGCAAGTATTTGGCAGCACATCAATATAATGATATGCTTACCTAATGATTAGCATATGTAAGAGGTGTGGACACGATTTAAATGGTTGGAAATGTGATAAAATGATTTAAGATAAAGCTAAAGAGATTTAAATGGAAATATCATCAATGAATGTGCTTTATTTACAGCCATTGCTTCATGTTAGTGATCCTATGTTTAACATCCATCCATCCATTTTGGACCGCTTATTCCCAAACGGGGTCGCGGGGGGACTGGAGCCAATCCCAGCAGACAACGGGCTAGAGGCAGGGTACACCCTGGACAGGTCGCCAGTCTATCACAGGACTTTGTTTAATATAACATGCTAAATTAACATCATTAAGCATCTTCAGGCATTTTTAAAATGTTTTATTGGCCCATACTTACCAGTTAGACTTCCTACATAGCCAGTGTGTCCATGTGAGGCCCATAGACATGTGCTGCAAAAAAGGTGGCTTCACTTGTTTATCTTTATGGTTTCAATTTGGTTCTGACTGGGTTTGGGTCTAATTTGGTGAGATGCACAGGACCCATGCTGGCCCCATATCCCAGCCAGTATGTCCACGTGGGTCCAAACGGGTTAAATCTGGGCTATTCACAACCGGGACTATTGTATCGTGTCTATTGAAGGGTTGGGGCTTCGCTTCCGATAGCATTGGCCATGTATTAATGGAAGTTTTCTAACGTTTTCATGGAAGTAATTTGTATTTTTGGTGTATGCTTGCTTGTGTGTGTTCAAATCCCTTTCCTCTGGATACTTTGTGAGGGTTATGTAAATCTTCTGCCCATCATAAGTTAAAGCTGTCTAAGCAAATTAGCATATGAAACTCAAAGTGCAGAACCAGCCACGAGAGGATGAATTTTTCCTAAATGAATTATGTGTAGCTCCCTTGAATCCGTAAATCACAACAAAATGCCCATTGCAGTATGAAAAAAGGAGCAGCTCTTCTTCTGGGAACGGTGTCCAGTTTGATAAACTGGTGAAATGTGATATGGGAACAGATTATTTTGACTGCTCCGTCTGATCTACAGGATATCACATCCAGACATTCCTAATGACCCTCAAGTTGAAAGAATCTTCCAGATAATTTGTCAAACAGCCACAGAAAATTAGACCGCTGCAGTTGCAGCAGATGACTGATGCAACAGGGCTTTCTGGCTGTGAAATTCTGCTAAATCACTCCAGGCCAGTCAGATTTCATTCAAACCTCTGCGAATGAAATGCATCAGGAAAATCTGACTTCTCCTCAGCCACTGGGAATAGCTGTGGTTATGAGTACATTTATTATTATGGATTTAAAGCCTCCCAGATGCACTGCACACATAAAACCTAAAAAAGAAAAAGTTTTTGCCTGAAGAAAAACAGGATTCAGTCACATTTTCTCATTAAGATGACAGCAAACGGCCTGTAGGAGAATGTTGACAGAGCACATTAACAGCGGCTGGTGGCAGATGAGCATGTCAGGTCCTCCGTTATCCAAACTGATAGACTAGTCAGCTCCATTGCAATGGTTCCCATATGCTGCTTTGCAGAGATAAAAGCATCAGTGGGCCTGCAGCAGCGTGCACAGCCTGCACTGAGATGCAGTAGAGACCAAAATGTCACATTTAGAAACTAGAAATCACTGATAAAGAAGTAGCAGGAATATGATTCAGATTCTTTTAAGTAAACTGAATAACTGGGTGGACGTTAAGTTTTAATGGTCAGATCTTAATGGTTATTTTTTTTAACATAAACACTCATGCATTTTGGCAGCAATAACTCATACAAAGAGACAACTCTGAGACCAGCTGTCTTTGGGACAGTGAGAATTTATTGTTTTGTGTTCTGCTGTGTGGCCTGATATGGCCCACAGTTCATTTAAAAATGTTTAAAAAAGTTTTTATCTTGTGATAATCACACTGGTTCAAAGCAGCCTGCTAGGAAATGTACTGACATCCGATCGTGCTGCTGTTGTTAGATGGTAACTAAACCACTTCTGGATACGGTTACATGATGTTTTTCAATTCAGAATTATTCATTCTGAGTTAAATTCTTCACGTTTACATGAAAACATTAATACTGAATTAAGGTTTCAATGGAAACACGTTTATTTACCTTCTCTTAATTCCAACATGACACAGATGAGGCGCATTTACTTATACACCAACTCTTTCCTGCTTCTTGTGATTTTTGTCTTCATGGAAAGAACATGAGTACAGTTTTCACTTCAGTTATGATTTGGTGAGAAAATTAGTGCATTTTGAGCAGCTGAGGAGAAGAAAAATAAAGTACCGTCGACGGAGGACAGAAGACATGTGCGCCATCGAGGCGGGAAAAGTAATTAACTCAGAGCAGAATGAAGGTTCATAAAATAGAGGAATTAATTAATTTGAATTAATTTGAAAAATGAGAATAAACCAGCCACCTTATTAGAAATTAAGTTTTATTCTAAATTATATATTTTTTCGGAATTAGCTGTTTACATGTTTTTTTTTTTTTTTGTTTGTTTTTTTTTATCTGCTATTTGGAATTAAAACTCATGTAAATGTGTCCACTGCGGCTCTTAAGGCCCATTTATGGTTGATGCAGAAGACCCATTTGGTTCGTTTCAACAAGTAAGATCTCACGTGATGCAGAAAGTGGAGCAATCGCACCAGAAATCGTAGTGCTTTGTATATGATCCAAACCAAAAACAAAAAGACAGAGAAGACATTTATCTAAAGGTTCTATATTTTGTTATATTTTGCAGTTTTACAGTCTGTCCTGCACATTTATGTTAACATTTTGCAACATGCACCAAACTATAGTTTTGCCATACCACTCATTTCTTGCTGTGAGGTCTCTACGCGGAGCAATAAACGGCTTCCTCCTACTTGCTCCTATCACTCATCCGCCTTGCATTTAGCAGCCAGAGAGGTGCCGTCTGTAGTTGGCGTGCAGGAGGCGTGTCTGTTGATGAGAGCATAGCAGCAGCGACATGCACCTGGGGAAGGTGGGGCACTAAAGTTTTAAGGTCAGGGCAGGGGAATCTCCACCGTGTTGCGTTGGAGTGGTTGGGTTAGCCGTTTGCTTTGCTAGAGCTGCACTCTTTCTTTTTTAAGTGTTAATGCAACAAAACACATGGATGGAAAATAAAATGACTTCTGGGATGGTTTTAAGGTACAGTTAACACTTATAGAAGGTTAAAAGCTCATAAAAGTAGTTTTGGCATAATATTGGACCATTTAGAGAAACCACCAAATCCCTCTTCTGATGATTTCAGACAGTTATAACTGACTTCATAGTGGTAAATTAACTGTTGTCAAAATGCAGAAGGGAACTTTAAGCCCAACACAGCCCACTGGGCAACATAACGTATGAGAGCAGTGATGTATGAAATGTTTGAAATGAACATCCTTATACATGTCCTTAAGGGAGCATATATGGCCCTAGAAGCATCTCTCTCAGCAGGGTGCTGTCCTCATCGCTCCTCCTAATGTTGGCTCAAATAAACAATCACATGAAAAGAGATGTAGCCAGAATCTTGTTAGCTGTTTGTTGTTGTTTATCTCCTGATTCCCCTCCGACTCTCAGGTTTTTCATCTCTGCAGGCTCCCGGTCGCCAAACACCAAAATATATTTTTCATCTGTCTTGATGTCTTTCAAATATCACCTTTTTTCCTCTCCCGGGTATACACAAACTTACACACACACACACACACAAACACACAAACATGTTGAGGTTACCATGGAGATTTGCATGCTGTCTGAAGGTTGCCATGGCGCCAGTGTTTACCAGGAGTAGAGTGTTTTGTTGGCGCGGTGGTGTCTCTGCCTCTTCCAGCAGCTGAAGCAAATGAACGGTTTTGTTGGTGCACCCTGAATGCAGCGCTGTCTGCCTGTTTACAGACTCCTGAAAAGGAACGTAATGAATGACATGGAAGACGAGAACGTGGGCGGTATGAGTTGAGAGAAAGGAGCAAATTATTGAGATGATGATGATCTGCCGATAGCAAACAACCCTGGAGAGCAGAGCAGAGAGGATGCATTGTGGGAAGAGGAGCAACCATGTGCTGAACTATTAAAGGGATTTACATCTCCGCCGTGGTCTTCATTTAAAACTAGTTCACGCATTTTCTTTTTAATGCAGTTGACTTTTTACAACCTGCAGTGGCAACAGAAAGAAGTCTGAACAATCAGCAGGACGTCACAAATCATTTTCAGATAATGGCATCAAAACTTCTCCTCTCTCCCTGGTGTTGCACTCCAACTTTGTGATATTTTATTCTGTTTGCCACTTTCTTCAGTCCAAAGCCCGACTCTCCTTCATTCTGATGTAAAATAAATAAATGGAAATGCACTTAAGAGTAAAAGACTATCCAAAAAAGTAAGTTTGATAGTAACAAGTCTGATGGTGGAATGTTCAGTGCCGTTGCTTACAGATGATAAAAGGCAGAGTTGCTGTAGCTTGGCCTCCAGTGTAATGCTGATGAAACACTCTTATCTCTGGCAAACCTATCCTCCTTGAAACCAAGTAGATTTTAAACCTTTGAGGTTTCCAGGGAGACAAACTGCTAACGTCACCCACGGAGGGGTTTTTTGATGTTGGAAAGAAAGGAAAAAGGTGATCCGCAGCACTAGTCACCAGCGAGCACCTGACAGATGTTCCCAATAAACAAAGTGATCATTTCTGCTTATTTTATTCTACTTTCACATGTTCAACAGTAAATACAACAGAGATGCTTTCACTGCCCCTAAACTTAACCCTCTCAAATCAGATCCAATAGTTTTATCAATTAAAACTGCTGTAATTTAAAGGTTTTGATGAAAAATCTGCTGGAAGAATCAGACAAATCAATGAGAATCCCAGTCCAAACAAGCCAAATGGAAAGTTCCTGAAACCAGTCACACCATTAGCTCCCCAGTAAACTAACAGCAATAAACACAGCAGGCTCAGGCGTTGCAGTTCGAATCCTGCTTCACTCTATCGGTTCCCAGGGGCACACTTTACCCTCTTTGCACCCTCCAGTTGACATTGCTGGTGTATGAATGAGTGTTTTGGTGTTGGTTAGAGAGCTGTGGGTGCACATGTAGCTTAGCATCACCGAGTACGAATGTAAATAAATAATGGATACAACGTAAAGTGCTTTAGGTGCCTTGAAAAGTCCCTTATGAATCCAATTTATTGTTGTTGTTTTTGTTATCATTAGCAGGGCTGTTGGTATATCTCAACTTAAATAATGATGAAAAAGCAAAAAACAGGAGGCTAAAACCTATAAGAAGAAATTAGCATGAAGAAAATGGAAGTTTATGCAAGAGAATGTCGCAGCGGAGGAAAAACATACCAGCCTCCTCATGAATATTCACTTCGAACCTGCACGGACCTGCACATCAAACATTGCTTTCAGTTTGATCAAATCAAGGTGGTTGTGGTTGCCATGGAAGCAGTTAAGTCCTGCTTCCCCCTTTTTGCAAAATTCATGGGGATTTACAAATACGTTCACCAGAATTTCATCGAATCCAACAAACACTTAAGCACAGACATGAACAAATAATTATCTCTCTTGTTGAATAGTTCATGTTGTTTTCTAAAGTGTACTATAAATAAAATTGTAATATTAAATCAAGAATAAAATTAGTTATCTTTTTTGTTTAGACTTGAGTTATTATTTTGTTGTATAAAATTAAAGCAAACTTTATGGGGCATTCACTCTGGCGCCGCATGGTTCACTTTAAATCAACCTTGGTCCTCTTCCAAGAGTAGTCGTGTTTTTTTGGAGCAGAGGGAACGTTCGTTTGCAGTACAAAGAAAGTAACTGCGTACAGTCTCACCAGGATCGTCCGCTTGACTGGTGCAAATTGGTCTCAGTTCAGCTGGTGGCTGCGATTCTTACAAGCAAATCGGAACTTTAACGCCAGAGGTGGCTTTATACCAAGATTTACTGAAGACGAGGAACTCAGCGAAGAAGAAAACTTATTCATCTGTTGGGATTGACTGAAGTGTTTGACTTGAACCCTGGTTTGGTTTGCTTGCGTGTGAAAGCCACCGGACCACCCAGCAAAACAAAGACAGGAAGTGACATAGGACACATGTTGGATAGCTCAATACCTCTCCTACTGGTCATACTGGACAGTCTTGGTTTGCACACCAAAGACTGAATACATTTATTGAATGAGTTGTCCTGGTCAATTTGATTAGGCAGTCTTTTTTTTCTTCTTCTTCGTCAGCAGTCATTTCAGGGGAATATCTCCCGTAGCGAGCAGTTGTAGCTGTGTGCGGTTGTTGCAGTTTGGTCCACATGACTTAAATTACAGTGTAAAAGGAAACAAAATAATGGTTAAAACAGTCTCCTGGGCTTTGCTGGTGTCAGTGTGCCCTAATTTACGAAACATAGTAAACACTTTCACCCCGTTTGGCTTCTTTATTCCACCTCTGCTCACAATACAACATATTTCCTGTTGCTGCAAGATACTCCAGATTGTTTCCTACAGAGGGAATTCATCTTTCATGCGCCTGCAGATTTAAAAGTGAAGAGCGAGTAACATTTGAAAAGGTTTAAGGGAACAACTCGAAGCCTAAAGCATCCAATCTTTGGTGTCTGCAGAGCCATATACAACATTCTTCGTGTACAGCTTCTCTCCAATTTGGGCCTTTTAGGTACAGCTTACATTTATCAATCTAAGACAAAAGATGTGAAGAGTTTAACCTTTAAGAAAGCATTCAAGACAGATGTGATGTTTTCTTCAGAAATCTAAGAGCTAGGAGGGAAAAAGTTTAGTTTTTGTTGTTGGAAAGAGCTAATTAGCTTTTTATGGAGAAGGTACACTTTCTAAAAACAACAGTTTGAAGTGGAACTATTCAACTTTTGAAGACAGTTATTCAGAATATCATCTTGTATCTTGTTTGTTTTTCTCCCCAGCCAGTGAGTCGGTCCCACGTTTTCTGCCACTCTTTGCTTCTCTCTGCCTACGAACGATTCAGCAGCGTTGATATCCAGTTTCTGGAATGTGACACTAATGCTGCCATGTGATGCACTGTGCTGGAAGAGCAGCTGCATCAAGCTGCAGACCACAATGGGTACAGAAATTTCCATATTTAACATCTGTGTGCCATCAAAACTACTCGCTAGCGCATTTAAGGTCTTAAACGTAAAGTGTTGCTTAAAAAATACATTAGAAGATGACAATCAATATGTGGCAAATGCATATTCCTGTTTTATTCCTGCTGCTGTTGGTGGTTATTTCTGTGTGGAGTTGAAGTTAGTTTGTGTTACTGGTTGCAAGGTTTATGAGTTGTGAACAAAATGGTTATTTACGATGACGGAGTATTAGGGCCACAAGGAAGAAAAATAATTGTGGAGGATTTTTTTTCTCTCCCTTCCTCACTTCGAGAATAAAGTTGAAAAGACGAGAATAATGTCAAAAGAACGTGAATAAAGTTGAAATACAGTTTCAAGAATAAAGTCGAAATGACGAGAATAAAGTCTAAATGACGTGAATAAAATCAAAAGGACGAGAATAAAGTCGAAGTACAGTTTTCAGAATAAAGTAAAAAAAAAAAAAAATTGACTTCGAGTCAAGTTGTCAGATTGATGTGAACCAGCTTTACTCTATAAAACACAATGTCTAGTGTGGATGAGCTAGTAACCTTGTATTTTAGTGTGGGCTTCAGCAACAAGGAAATTCTTTCCTTTTAGCACATAAACACAGCATTATAATAAGTATTCGTACTTTAAAGAGACTGTATTTCCACTTTATTCTCGTTATTTCGACTTTATTCTCGAAGTGAGGAAGGGAGAAAAAAAAATCCTCCACAATTTTTTTTTATGTGTGGCTCTAATACTCCTTCGTCATTTAGTGCTCTACACTGAATGACAAAAAAAGAGCAGATGCCTACAAAAAATCTGATCTCAGTGACCTGAAAGACACTTCATGCTGACAGTAGTCGGTGTTTGCTGAAAACTGCAATAATGCAGTTTGGAAGGGATGAAAGTCTTTATTTATTTATAGTATTTAACAGAAACACACTGGTTGGACATTATACTCATGATTTTTATCTACTTTCAGGAAATTTGAAGCACTGGAATATGAACAGTTTTTTTGTTTAGAGGCCTGAGAAGAAAGGGGTGAAAGCTGCACAGTCTAATGTTTTTCGCATTAAACGAGGCATGTTTATCTCATATACAAGACAAAGTGCTTCACAGCCAAAGTGCACATGCAGTTAGCGTTAGTAAACTCTTCTTTCTGTTCTCATAAAATGTTCAGTTCTAGTGCTCAAAGCTGTTTGTCTGAGATCAACACAAACTATTGAAATGACCATCGCCTGGAAGAAAAACATCCATCCTGCACCTGTGTGTCTGCTTCTGCTTTGTCTTTATCTCCTCATACCTCTGTGTGTTTAGTAGACCATGCACAGGGAGGAATTTCTGGTTTGCGGAGGGGGGAGACCGGTGCTGGGTAAACAGAGCGCCTCGGTCTCGCTGCCAGGTTTCGATCTCCTCACCTTTCTCACCTGTGAGCTGCTCGGAGAACAAACAGTTTCTGTTCTGCTCATGTCAGCGAGGCTCACCTCAACAGCAGCTCTTCTTCATCGTGCATGTTGTCCCAACATTCAGCAGCCAAAAGCAGCTGATTCAGTTTCTGCAACGTGTGCTTAAGTCCAAACTCACATATTCACAAAGACAGCTACCAGAAAACATGACTCCATAGAAATGAGATGAAAGCAAACATCAGCAGTGCTGCTTTCACCAGGATTTCCTCTTTACGACATAAATACTGGAGGGACTCTGTTCAAATCATTAATCTCATTATTTCCTGGGTGGCTGTAGCTCAGGACAAAGTGTAGTCGTCCTTTTGCTGGTAAGTTGGGAGTTCGATTCCAGGCTTCCCCTGAAGTGTCCTTGGGCAAGACACTGAACCTCAAGCTGCCCCCTGATGTTCCTGTGTGTGTGTGTTCGGTGTATGTGTGTGTGTGTGTGTGTGTGTGTGAATGGTACAAGTCCATTTTCCACAGACATTAATAAAATCATCTCAATCACTTTTTTTATTTAAATAATGAAAATAATAATAATACTAGATTTTATTTATAGGCACCACTCAAGGTCATCTAAGAGACAAAGAGATTAACTCACTGGCTGCCAGACATCTTTTGCTCTTTTTCTGTTTATGGAAAACTGATTTGGTTTTTTATTTGGTCCGTGAGTCAAAATGTTCCCAAAAATGTGCTCTGAGCTCGCACCCAATGGCCACACAACACACTCAGGAGAGGCCTGAATGCACACACCCCCCTGTCAGAAAGACAATTCAATACAGGGTGATTCCAAGTGCTTTACAGAACATTAAAAAAGCATGATTTAAAATTAAAATTAGAATTGAATAAAAAGGAAATAGCCACTAAAAATGATTAAAATCATGATAGATTTCAGATTACAAAAGTATAAAAACTTAAGGTAACATAAAAATAAAAATTATTGAACAAGAACAGAAGGGTCTTTAATCTGGATTTAAATAAACTGATTGTTTCAGCTGATCTGAGGCTTTCTGGGAGTTTTTTCCAGACATGTGGAGCATAGAAGCTGAATGCAGCTTCTCCATGTCTCGTTCTAATTTTGGGAACTGATAAAAGACCAGATCTAGATGACCTGAGGGGTTTTCTGGGTCATACTGGGTCATACTGGCAGCCAATGAGTTAATATTGTAAACCCAGGATCTATAAATATCTGGAATCTGTATT
Organism: Pseudomugil tenellus; assembly: GCA_037177515.1. NCBI lineage: Eukaryota > Metazoa > Chordata > Actinopteri > Atheriniformes > Pseudomugilidae > Pseudomugil > Pseudomugil tenellus. The sequence continues at coordinate 3,781,904 of JBAMHX010000014.1, read as the reverse complement.
TAATTTTAAAGCTGTAAAAAAAAGGCCCAAAATAAAAACCTATAGTTAAACTATTTTAAATACTTTAACAGCTCCAGTTGTTCTATGATTAAAATCTACTTCATTTTACAGTAATTTAAACTTTGTGGATGAAAACATATATTTGAATTTCCCTCTGGGATGAATAAAGTATTCTTCATTTTTATTTCATTTAATGTAAAATCTTCATTAATATGGATTAAAATCTTGCAGTAAACCAGAGCAGGATCAGTCAGTGGTCTCCTGCTCAGACAGCAGTGTGAGGACCGAGCTTCTTGTGTCTTCTTTATCCTGCTTTTTTTTAAGATTACTCACAAAGAGTCTCCGATATCACTAGAAAAGTCACTGTAGATTTGTTGATAGTTGCTGTTTCTTCACTCACTGAAAGGGTCTAAAAATGGCTAAGCATAGTGCCAAAGTGGGTAAATTAATGGCTGCATCTCAATTTCTGCATAGTTTGAAGTACGTAGACTATGTAGGCTACTCTATATACTCTGCACAGTCCAAAGTGCGACTGCTGTTTGAAATGAGACAGCCGGGGTATATATTTTATAAAATACAAAGATATAAATGAAAAGAATCCAGTAAATTGCCCCAGTACTTTAAATTGTATTTATTTCTTATTTACATGGGTGTCTAAATTAAAATCATGTAATAAAATTAATTTGTGGTCACAGTACAAAATGCTGCTGCTGTCCCAGTTTGTCTGCTGGAACAAATATGTGTATATATGCATAAAAAATGTCCTCCCCATTACGCGACTGCTGCTAATTCTTTTCTATCTTGCACGCAATGACTTCTGGGTGATTGGAGACCACGAAGGATGCATAGCATGAACACTTTGTTTTAAGCTAATTCCGCCCCAATTGAAGTGCGCATTTAAAGCGTGGATCTGAAGCACCCTACCAATTGGGACGGTACTTGGTGAACCAGTATGACGTATGCGCACTTCAAATCCGCACTTCGGAGTATGCAGACCCTACTGAGATACAGCCAATAGTAGAGGTCTACTGTTTGCATCGGTGTAATCGGTGTATCAGGAAATTTTGTACTGACAAATGTTTGCTCCTTCGTCAGTTCAAGTCTGTGAACAAAATGAATAAATTGTAGATTCATGTACAGTGTTGTAATGAATGATCATATTTTCAGACCATTTGCAAAGCTGTTAAACAACATCTGGATAAAAAAAGACTGAACTGATGCATCGTGTGTTTGGGCACAAACTTAAACTGATTCAGATTGTTTTAATCTGATTCATTTCAGTCTCGGTCTATATTGTTGGCACAGTTTGTGGGATGAAACTTAGGTTTTGCCTCGTTCTTTCAAACATATATGCAGTTTCCTGTTTAGCTTTCTACTGCAACACTGGAGAAAAGCAAAAAATTAAACTGCCTTTTATTTTTTCTAAATCCAAGGCTGTCCTGTATCCTGTCTCTTCTCTGAGGTCTCTCCAACCAGTAAAAGTTAGTCTGTTGTTGACTCTTCTCCCTTTAGCTTCCTCTTTTTACCATTTTTAACTTCCTCTTATAATGTCCTTTTGGGTTTCATCCAGTGTGTTGATATCCAGTTTCTGGAGTGATAGTCTTGTAAAGAACAGTTTCTCAGCTAACAGATCAACGATGGCTCCAAAACAAATCCATCCACCATCTACCGCTTATTCCCCAACGGGGTCACTGGAGTCAATCCCAGCTGTCATATGACATAAGCGGGGTACAGCATAGACAGGCCGCCAGTCCATCGCAGGGCTAAGACACATTTGCGCACACACACTCACTCCTATGGGCAGTTTAGAGTCTCCAATCAGCTTATCCCCAAGGTGCATGTCTTTGGACTGTGGGAGGAAGCCGGAGAACCCGGAGAGAACCCACGCTAACCCGAGGAGAACATGCAAACTCCACACAGATAGGCCACCATCCGAGCCGGGGATTGAACCGGCAGCCTATGAGGCTACAGCGTTAACCATAGCGCCACCTCGCAGCCCTCCAAAACAAATGTTTCCATAAAAAAAAAAATCAGAATCATGAAGCATAATTTTTTTTGCAGTGAAAAGCTTAATTTTTAAAGCAGGAATGGGCAACTCCGGTCCTCAAGGTCTGCAGTTCTACAAGTATTAGGACTTTTCCTGCTACAAAACACCTGACACACATTTTGTGCAGGGTTTCAAATCAAACTCTGAACTAGTCTGCTAAAACCTATCGATTTGATTCAGGTGTATCCCAGCAGAGAAATTCCTAACACTTGCAGGACTCGAGGGCCGGAGTTGCCCATTCCTGCTTTAAAGTTTGGAGTTTTATAGAGTTTTGCGCTGATGACAGCAACATTTCTGTTTCTATACTGTCTTTGTTATAAAATCTAACGTAAGCTAGAGTCAGGCAAGTTTTCTCTGAACCAATCAGGCTTAAGTCAGCATGTTGCATCGTTAGCTTTCCAGAGGACTGGGTGTCTGTTTGCAGTGAAAAGTGACTTTCCTTTGGTCTGTTGGCAAGTTTTAATGCAAAAAACTTCTCTTCAAAGGGTTGCAGTTCTGATCAGATTTGTTCCATTTTCATTAACTATGAAAGAAGTTATTCTGGTTATGATGTGTTTATATGCATCACATGTTTTAATGGAAAAAATTGTTTTGACTTGTTTGTCTGATTCCAGTAAAAAGGAAACACATTTCAGATAGTAGGGACAGAATTTAGTGGAAACATGGATCCCTCCTGCCAACTGGTTAGCAATGTTTCCAGTGAGTGGATGGGTTAGCACGCTAGCACAGGACATTACTAAATGTAATTTGTTTCTCACCTTTCATCTACAGACCAACATGAACAGCTTTTTCATTCAACAAGTGCTTTAAAATGTGACCTGAGCAGAAGCATTTCACTGGTATTGACTGGAAGAATCGTAAGAGACAGGGTGTTTACAAAAACCTGTTCATCTCATCTCCAACAAAAGATTAGATCTGCAGCTTTCAGCAGAGAGATGAAAGCCATGCGACTCCTTTTCAGGTCCAGACTTTTAAACACACAAGAAAATGAATCCATTATGTGTCTCTAAGGGTCTGAGGCTGAGTGGGTCATGCAGACATTGACCTTTTCTTCAGATAGCTGTCATGGAGAAATGACAGCTCAATGACCAGAAAAAAAGACTCAAATAAACCAAAGCAGCTCGTCAGCACACACTCAGCAGCAGACAGACTGACATTTAGCTGCTGATGTTGCTCCTCATGAGAAACACGTCACATACAGGGTGTCAGAAAGAGCCGGACCTCCTCATTTCATTTCTTTGCATTCAGCTGGGAGGAAAATTAAATTAAAAATCACATTAAAGAGAACTCTCAGACTTTGGTTGTTTTTGTTCCAGCGCTGAGGTGTAGATAAGACGACTGTGGACATTTACAGGCCCCTCCATCGTGGCACAATAAAAATGAACAGATGTCTGAGAAGCAGGCAGCGAGTTGCTGAAGTTGCTAGCAGATGTAACCAATGATAAACCTGCACTTGTAAATACAGACCTTTTTCCTACTCGACCTCACACTGGAATAGTTATCGTCTGCTGGTCATCTCACGAATAGAATTAGTGTTTGACATGCTTTCCAGTGATCTGACAGCATTTGAACATGTCTGCATTGTTTTTCAGTGAGCATAAGAAAAAAATCAGATTCTTCAAAATTATGTCGTGCCGTCTGAACATAGCAAGTGCTCAATATCCGTCTCTAGTATCAGCCAGGCTACTTTTATCATCAGGATTGTGTAATTTTGATCATCAAGAGGAAACCTAGCCAACTACACACGAGCTACAAATGTAAAATCCACATCCGACCTGATATAAGGTGTTAACTGCATAATCTGCTGGTCCTACAGTCCACTTGTCTCACAGCCGCAATCCATTTGTTCCGTCTCTCAATGTTTGCAGGGAATTTGTAGAAGGAAATGGCGTTAATCTGGAATTGTTGATTAGTACACCCAAATGCAACACATGTAAAAACATTTTGAGGGAAAAATACAACCAACTCAACAGCCTGGTCAATTGGGACTAGTTCTGTCTGTTTTGTCGTTCAACATGGCGGAAAAACAAAAGTCATGTCATGCAGTGATATCAGCCGCACGTCCTTTATACCTATTTAGATCACCTCCTTCCTGCACTGAGAGGAAGTCAGGGAGAAGACCCATGCTGGAGGGAGATGTTGCCTGGGAATGCCACAGTTAATACCGGGACACAACCTGAGATCTGGATGGATGGATGGATGGATGGATGGATGGATGGATGGATGGATGGATGGATGGATGGATGGATGGATGGATGG
>JBAMHX010000014.1:3739954-3756727 GCA_037177515.1 Pseudomugil tenellus | reverse complement strand
CCAGTGTCCGGATCAGAGCCCACACCAGTGTCCGGATCAGAGCCCACACCAGTGTCCGGATCAGAGCCCACACCAGTTTCCGGATCAGAGCCCACACCAGTGTCCGGATCAGAGCCCACACCAGTGTCCGGATCAGAGCCCACACCAGTATCCAGACCAGTGTTCAGACCAAACATGGAGAATCAGCATTTTGCTGTTATGCTACAAACAAGTCAAGTAGAGATAAAACTTTTACCATGTAGAAACTTTTAAATCTAGATTAAAATTTATTATAATATATATATTTTATTGATTTTCTCATGAATCTGCATGAAACCTACACAGTAGCTTTTAACTGATCTTGCTTTTAATGATTTTAATTTTGGATTTTATTGTGATTTTTGATACTGTTTTTATTCTTCTTTACAACATCCGTAATACTTCTGATATTTTTTTACAAATCAGTTTGTGTTGTTGGGTACTTGAAACATGCTGTACACATAAACTTGCTTGCCCCAGACCAGTTGCTGGTTTTCAGTCCACTTCTTGTCATATGACCCTGTCTCCTTTCCATCCATGAACAGCTTCATGTTTCCATGGAAATCTGATGAGACTTCAGCCAACATGATGGATCAACTAAAGCTCCAGATGCATGTTTCAGGTCCTTAATCAGGTCTTTCCTGGATTTCTTCCTATTTCTTCACATCATTTATGAATCCTCTTTATCTGGTGCAGATTTCTTATATGTATAATATAATATCTTGTCGAACCCTGTCATCTTTGTTGTTTTTCATAGATCCAGCTTAAAGTTAATGGAAACAAACGATGTATCTCCCCGACAAAATCTCGAAAAGTCTGATTTAAAATAGTTTAAGTGTTTTTGTATTTTTGTTTTGACACAAAACTAGCTCGTTCCTTGAGTTGGAAGCCTTTCTTATCCTTGAATGTTTGACAGGTCGGTATAAAGAAGCTTAGCACAGTAACCTCTGAAAAAGTGCAAGTACACGAACTACACTGAAAATGAGGGACAAGCCACAAATTTCCAAAGAAAAAGTTTGAAAATACCATCAGAAAACCTGGAGACCTGTTTATCAAAATTACTTCAAGACGAAGCTCTGGCTGCTTTAAACCAAAAGGCTTTAAAAAAAAAAAAAAAAACCTTTGCATAGGACTGTCCTTGCATCATTTTATTAATAAACCAACAAATAACCCAACTTGTGTCAAACTTGACCAGGAACAGCAAAATGAGTTGGAGTCATACATAAGTCTGTTTCTTTAAGCTGTTTTACTGCCTGCTTTGCTTCCTTGTGGCTTGATTTATTTGTCCATAAAGATCAATCGATTTATCAGATCAGCATACTGTATTCACAGTGCATACGCTGCAAGTCCAGCAACACACAGTTACGGGGACAGTGTTCTGCTGTTCTCCACAGCTTCTCACTGCCCTATTAGACCTCCATGCCTACACAGCAGTTATTGACTGTACTCCCAGCTTATTTAACAGACTGGACCAGAGCCCGAAAACCAAAGCAGCCAGAGGTAGACATCATAGGAAAAGAACAACTGTGCTCTGAAAAAGAAATCTATCAGGAGGTGCACACTGAAACATGCGGCCATTTAATTGGACATATGAAGGATAAAACAGAGACTTTAAGCAGGGCAGAGCAATTTGCATTTTATCCTTTCTGTGCCTCAGGGGGGAAAAGCTAAGTCGATGCAACAGAAGAGGATGCCAACGCTGTAACTTACTGTCAGGAGCTCTTTCTGGAAGGACTTCCTGTCTTTGCTGTCTGCGTTGTTGCAGTCCTCCTTCAGCTTCTCCAGGACCGACGCCACCTTCTCTGGCTCGCCGTCCAGCTCGGTGCGGCAGAAATGTGTCAATGGCAGGTTTACATATCCGAGGGCATCGGCAAATGCCCGCCAGTTGCCGATGTTCTCCATCAGTATAGTCCTTACAGAGGCGTAGATGTATGTGAGGAACTTGCAGGGTTTTAGTATCTGCTCCAATAACAATGACGTTGTGAGGTCTGGCCCACTGAAGTAGATGGGCTTAACTTTGCCGACAACTAGCACATTTTTAGAGTGAACAAGCCCCATTTTACCCTGATAGTATCCAATGTACCATTCCTTTGTCCACAGCTGGCCCTTCAGCCTGATCTTCTCCTCACTCAACAGAGCAACAAAGTCTCCTTTTTTGTACTCGAGCAGGTACTGATTCTTTGTTTGACGGATGACAGTTTTGATTAATTTCCCAAACTTTAGGTTGTTTATTCTCCTGTCCTGGAAAACGGGGTACTTTGTGGCAACAGCAAGAGGAGATAAGACAATCTTTCCCACTTCCTTCTTCTTCAGGAAACGCCGTTGCCCCGATGTCTTTGGGCCAGCTTTGGGAGGCGGTGTTGGTGTCTGGACGCAGAATTGAGCCAGTATACTGTCTTGGTCATCCTTAACCTGGATTCTCAAGGTGAAATCAGAAACATCTTCAGTATTGCGTGAGGAAATGATGTAGACCAGACGGCTCACTTTGCCGAGTTTAACCTGGAAGCCTCGAACTACTCTGTCTTGCTCGCTAGCCTTGACCTCGTAGTTGGCCATGTTGGAGTAAACACCAACGCGAAGATCCTGCGGTCTGGACAACACAAACTGGTGTTTACCCCAGAGCTGAAGTGCAACTGGTGGGGCGGACTGCGCCTGCTTTCCAGGCTCACTTACCAACAACGACTTTGGAGCACAGTCATGGCCAAACATGGCCACAACTGTCTTGAAGGATGGGTGAATGTGTTTGGGACCATACACGCCTAACGTGATCTTTTTCACCACATGCTCCCAAACTGTGGTGACTAGCTGGATGGACTGGGCTTGGGCCACCACGCACACATACATGCATGGTTCAAGATTGTCCAAACACACCTGGACTGTGTCCCCATACATGTACGCCTGAGGAATGGGAGTGTAAGGTCCTTCCTTACAATCACTCCTCACACATAAGATTTGAGTCGTTTGTCTGCTCTCCATTTTTACTACAACTGACACCTTCATCTCTACAGTGATGGTGGATTTGGTCTCCATGTTGCTGAGCTTGATCTCCACCACAGGGCTGACGGTGGTGCAGCGATCATTGTTGAGCTCTAGCGGTGGGTCAAGCAGAGCTTTAATTGAGATCTGTTGGGTGTCTCCTGGTGCCACATGCCCCTCGGGTAAGTGGATGCTAATGTTGGTGTCTGGAAGCTGGACGGCACCTCCTGAACTGTCCAACCGACAGACGATGTTGGTTTCCACTGGCTGGGTTTGGCCCCAGCCAGGGTTCTGGCCTAGGGAATCCAGATCGTGACAAGACCTGGCCAACTTGCGGTGGTTGAGCCACGCTGTGCGGAAATCCTCCCTGCTTTGAAACTGCTCTGGTGCCGGTGCTTTGAGACGTCCAAAGAAACCGGTGGAGGCCTGAGGGGTGTCGGTCTGGGCCTGCAGGATGGACAGCTCAGACAGGCTGTAAGAACGTTTGCTTCTAAAAAACGGGTTGTCCCTGCGGAATGTCTGACCCGCCCCCGTGGTGGGACTGAGATAGTTTAAGTTAAGAACACCACTGCCAAAACCATTATCGGCAGTGCTGCTGGTGGAGTTGGGCACAGTCGGAGTGAGGGTATCAAACAGGAGGAGGTCAACGGATTTCTCATTACTGCTTTGATCGAGCGAACTGTGAGGACCTCCGTTTAGAAAAGGGTTTGTAGAGGTATTGTTTGTTGCAAAAGGATTTCCGTTTTGGAAGGTGGTTGGTTTCAAAATCACTCCTGCCCATTCTCCCAAGAGGTCCATTTCTTTAGCCGCCTCTTCATTACATTCTCCCACGCTGTCAATCATCCCGCTGTCGCTGAAGGAAGAGTCTCTGTAGCTGATGGGCTGCACATAAGCTGCAGGGATGTAACCCATCTCGGTGTTGTTATGGGCGTACCACCACTCCCCTCCCGAAGAGTCGAGAACATAGAGACGGTCGCCCTTGGAGAACTTTAGGGTGGTGAAGCTAGATGGGCAGTAGTCCTTAATGGCAATGACTTCCCTGGCAGCGCCAAAGGAGGCAGTGGTGTCCAGTCGTAAGGCACTTGGAGAAGGCACTAGAAAAAAAACATAAATTTTGTCAGAGATAGATAATCTTTACTTGTATGTGGAGAAATTCATAACGTTACATCTTAGATGGGATAACCAGCAGTTATGGGATATCAAAATAGTTAGTAGGTGAGAGGTGTTTTGGAGAAGGGTTGCATATAAGAATGGCAGGATTGGGTTTGAATACCCCTGCCCTACGTCATCACTGTTGCTATATTTAGCAAGTATTCAGATCCTTCTAGAGACTCTTTTTAAAAGAATGAGCCACTGAGCAGAACCAAAAAAGCTTTTGGACCCAATTCAGTTGAATCTGATGTGTTTTGATGGGTGAACATCTAATTCTTGTTACCCATGATCTAAGGTGATACTTCAGCACTTCTGATGGTATAACTTATGGTTTAGTTTCCTTTTAAAAGCCCTCTGTCCTCCAATTAATTCAAACCGAAAGCAAAGATTTATTTTCCCAGTCTGAAATTCTGATGGATCACTGACAGCATTTGTGTTAAAAGCCTTTAGAAAGCGCTGAACTGCTGACCTTTGACATCTGTGAGACTGGCTTCAGAAACTCCTTCGCTGAGATCGATGAGCGTCCCCTCAGACTTGCAGCGAGGCAGAGAAGTATTGTTGTTGGCGGTGGTTCTGATCCGATGGGCAGCCATGTTGGAGCCCGTTGTCGTGCACCATTCAGTGAATTGAGGCTACTGGTATGGACTTTATATTTAAGGGTGAACTCAGATGTCAACAGCTATCCATGATCTCTGAAAAACATAAAACATATCCAGTTACATAAAGTGATGTTTAAAGTTTTGATGAAAAGATTCGGTGGTTGCATGAGCTCTAACAACGTAAACACTCAACATTTTTGGTTCTGTCTCTTTTATGTACCACAGCTCCACATTAACTTTGCAATGTGCATATAAGTGGATTAATGTAACCACGATTCAAGCGTTTAATGTAACTTTGATGCACTTTCACAGCTTTTCATGTTTGTGTACAGAATCAGACCATTAGAAGAGTGAGAAAGTCAAAATAAACAGAATGACTAATTAAAGTCATCTTGCAGATTCAGATGTCTGATTTATACTTTCACAAATCAGTTTATTCAGACAAATTTCTGCTTGACTGAAGTTCTGCTCTAATAAAAAGATGGGTTTCTCTGATGTGATGAAGACATCAATATGTTTGACTCAGTCACAGGATGCACAGCTGATTTACTGGTGAATGACTAATAAGATAAATACAGCACATTTTAACTTCTCCAAAGTTTAAAAGCTTTAAACTACAAAAACTTCAGGCTGCTATTCAGTATTATCATTGGTTTAACAACGTCTCTCTGGACAAAAACAAACAGTTATTAGTTCACTTCTCATAAATGGTCCACAGTAAGTCAGATGTAAGTTGCTTTGGAGAAAAGCGTCTGCTAAATGACTGCAATGTAACTGCAACATTCCTGCCCTGTCTGTAACTTTGAGACCCAGTGAAAACTCATCTGTCAAAACCCGGAATCTGGAAAACCTTTCTTTTTTTTCTCAAAGCTCCTAAGAGGAATATTGATTGACTGAAGGTGTTGATGGAGACGTACATGCTTGTGATCAGAATCTGTGTGTGTATTTTTCTTAGAAAGAAAAATCCCTGACTAATCATAAATGTAATATTAATTTCCTATATTTCTACAAGATAGAGTTCGTGCCAAACTTGAGGCAAATATGAAGATGAATTTTTAAACATCTTCCCTGCCATGTGTTGCATTATTTAGAAGCATGCGGATGTGGGTGATTTAAAATCAATACACACAAAATCAAGTTCTGAAGTGTTAATCACACAAGGTGGAGGAACCGAAAAGGTGGAACTTAAAATTCAGGTTTCAGGAAACTAAATTTAAGATCTTTTAAGACCATTAACTAGAAAAGCACTCAGAGCGCAAACCTCACAGTTCTCCCTCAAATTGTGACTTGCATGCCAAAAGATTACTCTGTCACACATGATCTTCGTCAAGAGTGAAAAAAACTGACAGAAACGGCCTCTAGGAGGCGTCAGCAGCAAAAACATTAGTGGCTATCTTGCAATGTTAAAGAATTCCTCGATCCAGATTGTGATGGTAAATGGTAAATGGGCTTGTACTTATATAGCACTTTTTCAGTCATGATGGCCGTTCAAAGCGCTTTACACTACATAGTATACATTCATCCATTCATACACAAACTCACACCCCGATAGGAACATCAGAAAGCAAGCTTAGGGTTTAGTCTCTTGCCCCAGGACACTTCCACATGTAGTCCCGCGAGGCCTGAAATCCATATCACAACTTTCCGGTTTGCTCTTCCACCTGAGCTACAGCCGCCTTCAATTCCGGATCACCTCCAAATTGTAATCACTTATTCATTTTCCTGTCCTGGATATATCCTGAAAATTACATGAGAATCTGTCCATCATGTTTTGAGTTATGTTGACAAACAACAGACAAACAAACAAACAGATAAACACCAGCAAAAACATAACCTTGGTGGTGCAAATGAAACTTTAGACCAACAAAACACATTACCAAAAATGTTCAAATGATTGCAGAAACTCAAAACCTTTTATTTTTGTTTATGTAGTTCGTGGAGATAACCTATCATCCCATTTAAAAGAAGCAGCTGACGTGATAGAATGCAGGGAGGGTAGGTGCAAACATGGCCGCTAACTGGGCCATTTGTAGCATGCAGGTATCATACGATTTGTAGTTTAATTACCACAGCACACCACCGCTTGTTTAGGGAGGCACAACTGAAAGCACAACTGAACTTTGCTGCGGGTTAAAGAAAGAACTTCTGGTCCTTCTAAAAAAACGCATGTCTCAGTTGGTTTCAAGTAAACCTAAAAAAGAAGGAGATTACAATGCAAAGAGCATTGTGGGTAAATGCAACCACAGTGTGGAATTACAACACGGTAAAAGTTCAGATGCTATTATGATAAACACATCATGAGATTTTGATGCAACTCCTTCATTAACAAATAGACAAGTTTTTTTATTTCCAATTGGAAAAAAGAATATACCTCAATAACAGTTTCTCTAAGCAAAATTAAGTATATATAATCCAGCTCATTAGGCGGTTCCTGCCGCCATCTTGGCAGCATCACAAACTGTCCATACTCTTATTTGTATGTGATCAGATTGGATCTGCATTTCAAACATCAGTGTATTTGTATGGGTTGTTGTGGTAACAATATAGGAGTAAGCAGATATCCTGGCAAGGTGGCTTTCCGAGAACAGATTCCATCCTGATTTGCTTTAACAGACATGAAATCTAATTCCAGATTTGAGGAAAAACTTTGTCATCCATGTTGCCCACCTTATACTCAGCAATGCTGCAGCTCTGGACAATTTTCCTGTTCCACACACCAAATGTCCAGCCATCCTCAGCAGGAAGGGAATCATTCTTGCATTTTATTCACACGTAATTTCACTTTGCAATGTTTCCTCTGTGCCTTACTTCCTCTCAGTGAATGTTAACACAAAACTCCCAAACAACTTAAAGGTGAAAAATATAATCAGCAGATGTGGATCAGTGGAACGCAGCAGTTTGAGCGATACCAGCGTTTTCTCTGCAATCCGTAATTCATAGCATGTCAGTGCTGTAGGCGACATGCTGCACAGAGGAGTGAGCGGCAGAGTTTACTATAGACACACTTCTGCAGCATCAAACTGCTAGCAGCATCCCCCACGGCGCTGCTACTTTTTATATCCAAACTCTCCGGGATTCCTCAGCTGGTGATCCAACATAGAGGACAGACCATACCATAGCAAAACATTAATGATTTAACCCTATCAGTTAGTTGTACCTTTAGTTCAGGATGTTTCTGTATTTCTTCCTTTTAATACATGATGAATCACTTTGTTCCTCTACATAAATGGAGAACAATGTGCTAATGCAGTCATGTTGCCGTTAGTGGTGTAGTTCCTGCTGCTATAAAACACAGGCTGCATCAGACAGACGGAGCACTGAGGTTGCAATGAATAGCTGCTCAGCTTTGTGTTTGTTTCCAGCTGTAAAACATGAACTTGTCGTCTTCCAACTTCCCATTGTCTTTTGTTGGCATGTAGCACTTCAGCAAAAATGTTCCCCTTGTGCTTTTAAATTTGTAAACGGCCCATTAACTGAAGCTGAGTTATTATTCTGGCATATAAGATCTGCGGCGTCAGCTTCTTTATTCTATATGACTGTCCATAAACTTGCAAAGTGCTGGAGCATTACTAGACGACAAAAACAAGCGCATAGCCTGATATCAGCCGTTGTGTTCAGTCTGTATTCGCTTGTAGGTTGGCAGAGAATCACCCAGAGCTGAAATGTTTAACGTTAGTTGTTCTTATAAAAGTTTAATGTACTTTTGTTTTACAGCTTTTTCTTCCTCCAAACGTGGTTTGGTTTATTAAAGTTCCTTGAAGGGCTTAAGTCTCTCCCAGATGTCACAGGATTAGAGGCACCAGTCCTTCCCAACAATGCCAGTTTAAAATCACTGCACAGTCTGATACGTATGTCTTTGGACTGTGAGAGTAACCCTGATAAAGTGCATTCCACAACTTTGGACCAGCAACTGAAATAGCTGTGTCCCCTATGAACTTCTGTTTGGTCCTCGGTACGTTCAGGGATAGCAGATCAGCTGACCTGAGGCATCGATGTTTTATTCTTAGACACTATTTGGACATTTGGTCTTCATGGAAACGGCATTAAGGAAGCTCAAATCCCAAAGTGAATCAATGTGAAATTACCTGACCTGATGACGCCATAGCACCACCTTACCTTTACCTGCACACACCAGCCCTGTTAACAGCTACAACAATGGAGGACTGCTGTCTCATGCATGTCTCCTTTTTAGCTCATCTCTCAACCATCATCATCTTCAGGAGGTTTTGCCTTCCTCTTAAAAGGGAGTTTTCCTTCCCACTTGATGCAGCTCAGGATGGGAGATTGGATCCAAGTTGAGATGTGATGCAATCTGTTGGTTTCCCATAGTGACACTATTCATCATCAATTGGCTCAAATTGATGTGTGCCCTGAGATGACACCGTTGTGAAGTTGTGCCAACAAATAAAGCTGAATTAAATTAATGTGTTTGTATACATCACAAGTTGAGTGCCCAGTTCGAGCCTCATGAAAACGTTGTAGCACCACTTACACGATTGGCATACGTACTACAGGCTTTTCAATGGTTTTATATGGAGGCACAAGTGTCTTCAAACAATTCCATTACTCACAGACAACACAAACCAAATCACCTCTGTCTCCATGGAGACGTAGCCATATTGCTATAGTTCACCTCTGTCTTCGTGCTGCTTTGTATCTCTCTTGGCAACAGTTTTTGGGGAAAAAAAGTTTGGTGTAGGTGACTGCTGCACCATTTCACAATGCCAGAGAATGTGTGCCAAACCAAGCCAAACATGTCAAACACTGCTACTGTAACTCATTACGACTGTGCTGTTCATGCTGTGATGGTTAGAAATGGGAGGAAGGTCCAGAAAGGCACACTCCAAGGCTGCAGGTTATTATAAATCACAGTTTAAAGACAATGACTTCCTCTGACACGCTTGGTATGAAAGAAAAGGCTTTTAGACTGACCATATTGGTTTGAAATGACTGCCAATCTAAAGATGTATTTCTGCTGGATGAAAAAAAGGCACTTAGGTTTATAAAGCTCCTTTACTGCAGTCAAAGCCAAAAATCTGTCCTGCTGCAGACTTTGGCTTCAACAGCCTGATGACGACAACATGTGCACACTTTCACTATAGCTAGTTATTTATTTTGCCTTTTCTTACGAAGTTTTATTGCTCTTAAATCCCTCTGATATTGCTTTTATTTCTGAATCTATTGGTTTATTTATGTTACTTATCTTAACGTATCAGGACATTTTTAGTTCATCAGTTAATTTACAATCAGCTTTTCAGCAGGACCTAAAATGAGAAAATACCACCTTAAGAAAAAGCAACATCTCACTGTTCATTTTAAATTAACCAAAAAAGGCCAAAACTTTAGAACTTCGGCCAATCTCTACAAGATTAATCTTATTTATGGATAATCTGTCGGCACATCACTTAATGTGCCACTTCTGAAGCATTTCCATCAACTTCAGGTCTGGAATTGAATAGAGCGTTGCAACTTGCACATTTTTTTCCCCCTGTGTTTGGAATAATTTCTGCTGCTATATGAGCCACTTTCAGGCCAGTTAGAGTTGTCACTCAGACAGCTTCACATCTGACTCCAGAATACTTATCCAGAGGAGTTCACGGTCCTCTCGATGGCTGCAAAGTGTCCTGGAAAAGGTGCTATAAGTCTTTGGTTTTCTCTAAACTTCTCCGCTTTGATCTGGCCTGTCCAAAGTATTGTTCCAGAAGTCTTGTGGTTTTGCAAAGCTGCAACTCAACAACTTTTTTTTTAAGAGAGAAAGGATTTCTCCAAACTTTAGCATTTAATTTGCTCCTTGAGGGATGTAGAGTCTGAGATTCATCTTTTTTATCAGTGTGTCTGAGATTTACACAGTGGAATGTTGAGGTGAACAAGTTTATATCAGGTTGTATTTGCCTCATTTGAATATTTGATAAAGATTTTCTTTTATTCCTAATACCTTAAATCTTAGGACTGAATGAGTATGCACTTTCTTTCACATCAAACTGTATCCTGCTGTGTTTTTAGACCATAAAAGGAGTTTAAGTGCATTTACCTGCAAAGAAGTTGCTGACAACAACAAAAAAGTTAAACGACAGCTGTGAGCTTAGTGTTCAGTAATGCATGCTCTGTCATTGCTAGCACTGTGCTAATGTTAGCATGCTTCACTCAACGCCATGACGTTTGGATCTTATCTCTTTGTGGCCAAAGGGAGTCGGGGGAGGTGCAGGGGTGAAGAGCAGGGGTGAGGAAAGGTCAAATGTAAAGTCTGGGTGGTCTGCAGTAGCAGATATCCAAAGCTTACTGAATACCCCACACTGTTTAACTGCCCCGCAGTTAAACAACTGAGGTGGGGTTTTTCTGGCATGATAATCAGAGAAAGCACAATAAGCAGAGTCTGTAATGCAAATCACCACGTGTTGCTGTGTAATAAGGGGTTTGGAGAGGCCGTAATGAGGCTCAGCCAGCTTCTCTGCTAAAGCCACGTCAAAACTCTCCCTCCTGACTTTGCTAATAACATTGCTGTGCAGCGTAATCGCTCAGCAGCTATTAGTTTCATAACTTCTGGAATTAACTGTTAATAAAACTTCTCATCCCTCCACTGATAGATTTTCTCACAACCTCGCAGGATACAGATGATCAGAAAAACTATTAAACTATTTTCATCCTTTATATTAGATTTCATGTTGCAGCTTGGGGCAGCTTATCTGAAAGAAACAAGCCTGTTGGAGGAATGTGGTTTCCCTCAGTTATTCCACAACAGGCTCATATGTAGATGATGATTTCTAGGAGCTTTTTATTCACACGGGCCAACTCATTTCAGACTTTCTACAAGCTAGTGCTGCACAACTTTATCTGACAACTGCTTTTATTATCAAAATCTTATCACGACATTTGCCAAATAATAGAAAAAAAATAGGATTCACACACTCTTAGCTTTTCCAGTTTAATCCATGTTTTATTTTTCTTTAAATATGTCTCAATTGCTTTATAATCAGAAAACTGATGTGAATCAGTAAAATGTTTGTGGTTACTCAGAGAACTGGAATCAGATCATGAAAACGTCACCTGTTCATAATGCTACATTGATCTGAACATAGTTTTTTTGTCTGTCATGGTGTCCTGGACTAATGGTGACTTGTATATTTTCTTTTTGTGTAACGCCACCCACTGCTAAAAATGTTTTAAAAATGCCAGAACTACAGGTAAATGGTGAAATGCTAAATGGCGTTCACATAGCGCTTTTACTTTCATGCCCAAAGCACTTTACAGATCCTGCAATCCACCCATTCACACACTGATGGCGGCAGAGCAGCCATGCACACCGGCGCTAGCCTGGCCACCAGGAGCAAGTCGGGGTTCAGTGTCTTGCTCAAGGACACTTCGACATGCAGACATCAGATGTAGCGGGAACCGAACCCATGACTCACCAATCAGAAGATGGCCACACTACACATGCGCCACAACATGAGGGTGCTGGGTTGAGTTGGGGGTTGTAAATGACTGAATGACAGCAGCTCAGCTACCACTAGAAAGACAGAAAGCTACAGACTCACAAAGCAGCTACAGTACACCACAGAACAGTCTTTTAGGTGGAAGACTTTCCCCTCCACATTTACCTCAGATAGACACTGCGAACTGCTACTGAACCGTATCAGTCTGAGCAAGTTGCCGCCAGATACCATCCAAGCCTCTGTCTGTCACTAGATGAAGATCAGCAGATAGTCCAGTGTTACTTTGACACACGTCATAAGCAGAAATCCATCCCATTACAGCCATATTTTCTCAGAAGCTCTGTAAAAGTCTAAACGTCTGAAGTCGGTGATTCTACATCTGCACACATCAGTGGGCTCGGTTTCTAAGGTTGAACGGTGAGGACCTGCTTCTGCTGCGTCTAGAGGGATGGCCCCGTGATTGTGTTAGTGATGCACGATATGAAAAATTTCAACCGATGCTGATAACCAATATTTTTCTGCTTGCCATGGCCGATAACCGATAAATTACAGATATTTTTTTGTTTACTATAATCTGCATATCTAAACTGATATTTAAGAAGCTCTGGTGCATCTGTAACACCAAACAAACAGTTTCGGCTCTTCAATTGTCTATTATTTTCATGTCATACCACAAAAATTGTTTTATTTATTGTTTTATTGTTGATTGGGATCCCCATTAGCTACTACAATTGTGGTTGCTACTCTTCCTGGGGTCCCCATAAAAGAGAAAAAACACGCAAACAAACAAAAATATAAAACTGCACAATAGCTTATAACATATACAATATCAAAATAATATTAAAAACCAACACAAAAAGTACATCAAAATCTCTGTAACTCCTATAATTTAATATAATTCCTCCACATTTTTTAAAAACTGGATTTGGTGGGCAAATATTTCACAGTATCAGGTAATGTATTCCATTCCGTAATGGCTCTGAACATCACAGATCTACGAACAGCCTCAGTCCTAGGCTGTGTCAGCCTCTCTTCAACCGTGAGCCATGAGAGAGTAGCATGAAGACTTACTGTGCTACGTCAGTCACCCATATGACAGAGCAGTGCAAATCTCGCTGCTGTCTGAAGCTTTGACAGATGTTTTCTGGCTGCACTTGACCATATGGGAGAACAATAATCAAGGCGCGACAACACTAATGTCTTTAATACAAGCTCCCTGCCAGCAGAAGGAAGAAATGAAGAACATTTTCCGATCCCAGCAATACCTGCACCCATCTATACGCTCAATGTCTCTCTCCCAAGATAGTTTACTATCGAGTGTCACCCCAAGCAGTTTGGTTTCTCGTACCAGTTCAATGTTTGAACCTCCAAGACATAGATACAAATGATCATTATTACTCCCATTTCTGCTGGGAAACACCATACATTTTGTTTTGGATACATTCAGTATTAGCCTGTTCATGTCCAGCCAGTTAAGTAACAGATTCAACTCCGATTGAAGTGTGCAGCATAACTCATTAATATTCCTTGCAGCAAAATACACTGTTGTGTCCTCAGCAAATAAACTAGCATGGTATTTGTCCAAAGCACCTGGCAAATCATAAATATTGAAAATAGCAAAGGCCCAGGGGAGCTTCATAGTTCCTTGAGGCACCCCACACTGTAAAATTTTAGGGACTGAAAAACAACCATTAAAAAACATGCACTGCTTCCTTTGAGATAATTAACTGTCGATCCATTTTAAGGCTGAGGGACCAAACCTATATGCAAATAACTTATAAAGTAATATACTGTGATCCACCACATCAAATGCTGCACTTGCTGTAGATCAAGAAATACAGTTCCTACCAACATTTTATTTATTATTACCAATATGAAATAACCATTTATCAACCATTTCTGTCAAGGCTGTACAAGTTTAATGATGGGTTCTATAGGCATGCTGGGAATCAGAATTCAATTTATTAGATGCAAAATAAGTAGTTATTTGCTTAAAAACCAGTTTTTCCATCAACCTACTCAGTACTGGCAAAATACTGATAGGTCTGCTATTGGCAGTAGATAAACCCTGTCGCTCATTTTTCACGGTATAATCATAGCGGATTTCCAAATCTGAGGGAATGAACCTAACTTCACGCTCAAATGAAATATATGGCATATCGGCAAAGATTTTACATGAGCGGCAAATTTGAGTAAACGCTCACCAATGTTATCCAAACCAACAGATTCATCATTTTTTAACCTTTCGAGCAACTTGGTCACCATTCCACTCTCAATAGATTGGAATGTAAACACACACTGTTTATCACACATGAAAGAATCTACAATTGATTGTTATATCCTATTGCGCCCATCATAAGAACCAATGCCTACCCTTAATTTATTAACTTTCTATTATAGGGGTCGGGTGCAGTGTGAACTGAGCGGCGGCCGGGGGCAGGGACCCTGGCGGTCAGATCCCCAGTTTCAGAAACTGGTTCTAGGTTCATCTCCTGGTCACCTCCCTGGAGGGGAAGGAGTCTGAGCTTGAGCACAAGGCTGAGCGGTTCCAACTAGATATAGTTGGACTCACCTCGACGCACAGCTTGGGTTCTGGAACCAATTTCCTTGAGAAGGGTTGGGCCTTTTTCCAATCTGGTGTTGCTTTCGATGAGAGGTGCCGAGCGGGTGTGGGCATACTGCTTGCCCCCTGGCTTGGAGCCTGTACATTGGGGTTCGCCCCGGTGGACGAGAGGGTAGCCTCCCTCTGCCTCCAGGTGGGGCACGGGTCGTTTTTGCTTATGCACCGAGCGGCAGTTCAGAGTACCCACCCTTTTTGGAGGCCCTGGAGGGAGTGCTGGAGAGCACTCCTCCTGGGGACTCCCTCGTCCTCCTGGGCGTTTTCAATGCTCATGTTGGCAATGACAGTGAGACCTGGAGGGGTGTGATTGGGAAGAATGGTCCCCCCAATGTGAACCAGAGTGGTGTTCTGTTGTTGGACTTCTGTGCTTGTCACGGATTGTCCTTAACGAACACCATGTTCAGGCATAAGAGTGTCCATATGTGCACGTGGCACCAGGACACTCTAGGCCGCAGTTCGATGATCGACTTTGTAGTCGTATTGTCGGACTTGCGGCCGACACTCGGGACACTCGGGTGAAGAGAGGGACGGAGCTGTCAACTGATCACCACCTGGTGGTGAGTTGGCTCCGGTGGTGGGGGAGAATGCCGGTCAGGGCTGGCAGACCCAAGCGCGTTTTGAGGATCTGCTGGGAACGACTGGAAGAGTCCCCTGTCAGAAAGAGCTTCAACTCCCCATGTCCGGGAGAACTTCAATCTTGTTCCGAGGTAGGCGGGGGATATTGAGTCCAAGTGGGCTGTATTCCGTGCCTCAATTGTTGAGGCTGCTAGCTGGAGCTGTGGCCGTAAGGTCATCTGTGCCTGTCATGGCGGTAATCCCAAAACTCGTTGGTGGACACCGGCGGTGAGGGATGTTGTTAAGCTGAAAAAGGAGTCTTACAGGGACTTTGTGTCCTGCAGGACTCCAGAAGCAGCTGACGGGTATCGACAGGCTAAGCGGAACGCTGCTTTGGCGGCTTCCAAGGCAAAAACTCGGGCATCGGAGGAGTTTGGTGAGACCATGGAAAACGACTTTCGGGCGGCTTCGAGGAGATTCTGGTCCACCATCCGGCGGTTGAGGGGGGGGAAGCGGTGCTCTGTCAACACTGTTTACGGTGGGGATGGGGGGCGCTGGTGGGGGGAATACTTCGAAGACCTCCTCAATCCTACCAACATGCCTTCCGAGGAGGAAGCAGGGCCGTGGGACTCCGTGGTGGGCTCGCCCATCTCAGGGGCTGAGGTCACTGAGGTGGTCAAAAAGCTCCTTGGTGGCAGGGCCCTGGGAGTGGATGAGATCCGCCCGGATTTTCTTAAGGCTCTGGATGGTGTGGGCCTGTCTTGGCTGACACGCCTCTATGGCATCGCATGGACATCAGGGACAGTGCCCCTGGACTGGCAGACTGGGGTGGTTGTCCCCCTCTTCAAAAAGGTAGATCGGAGGGTGTACTCCAACTACAGGGGGGTCACACTCCTCAGCCTCCCCAGGAAAGTCTATTCAGGGGTCCTGGAGAGGAGGGTTTGTTTGATAGTTAAACCTCGGATTGAGGAGGAGCAGTGTGGTTTTCGTCCTGGCCGTGGAACAGTGGAGCAGCTCTATACCCTCTCCGGGGTCCTTGAGGGAGCATGGGAGTTTGCCCAACCAGTCTACATTTGTTTTGTGGATCTGGGGAAGGCATTCGACCGTGTCCCTCGGGGACTCCTGTGGGGGGTGCTCCGGGAGTATGGGGTACCGGACCCCTTTGTACGAGCTGTCCGGTCCTTGTACAACTGGTGTTAGAGCTTGGTCCTTTACTGGTTGGGGGAGAAGTCCTGCCCCAAGTGAAGGAGTTCAAGTATCTCGGGGTCTTGTTCACGAGTGATGGAAGGATGGGCGTGAGATTAACCGACGGATCGGAGCAGCGTCTGCAGTAATACGGATTCTGTGCCGGTCTGTCATGGTGAAGAAGGAGCTGAGCCAGAAGGCGAAGCTCTCGATTTACCGGTCGATCTTTGCTCCTACC
>JBAMHX010000014.1:3721618-3734394 GCA_037177515.1 Pseudomugil tenellus | reverse complement strand
TTAAATGTAAGGCGCTTTGAGCCACAAATCTTGTATGAAAGGCGCTTAATAAATAAAGTTTTGATTGATTGATTGATTATGCTTGAGTTGATCTGCTCGATCCCGTGTCAAGCATGTGACACGAAGCAAGTCACATCAGCGTGTCTCGAGCAGCCCGTGGGAAATACGGAGGTGCGGGTTATTTTTAATCTGTCAATGAATTAAAAGGGATTCCGAGCACTTTGAAGATTGTGGATTTATGAAAGGAGGAGATTTTACTTGTGATTTTTCAACATTGCATTTGGAGGAAAGTATCACATTAGCATTAGCTCATATTTAGCTGACAAACATTTATATAGACACTTAGTTACAAACACAGAGGAGAAAGACAACATACATACGTACAAACATACATACAGACAGCACGCACATCATCACAGCTTCTCTATGTCTCGTTCTGACTCTGGGAACCGACAGAAAAACACTGGGTCTCTGGGTCAAGAGGTCTCTGATGTATTATGGACCAAAACTATTCTAGGACATAAACTTTAAAGTCTGTCCTTTGATGGGTGTTTGGTAACATTTGTTTAGGTAACAAATGTTACCAAACACCACCTCCTTTTTATTTAAATAAACAACAGAAAATAAATATTCACTCAGACTGTAAATCATAAAGCCTTTATTGAACACATATTCCAAGATGAGACAAGAATGACAGATGTGAAGTGGGAATGCTGTCCTTCTAATGCATCAGATGCCCACAGCCAGCAGATGGGGCTCTTTTGGACAAATGATTCAGAACACCAAGCCATTTTTATGCATTTGGTCAAAATTGGCTCAATGATTCATGAGGCCTCGGTTTCACCATCGCTAGATGTAGATGAAACTAGCACAGACAGAAATGTGACTGAAAGGAGTGCGTTAGTGGAAGTTTACATTTATCCCTGTTTTTATGAGTCTCTATGAGAACCTACATTACGATCCCCTCCATCGTTACAATGTTGTTGCTATTATCATAGACTGACGATAGAATTTGGAAGTGAACTCTGAACTCTGCACTGCCCTCTAGTGGCCGCATTGCCAATCCTAGCAACAAAAGGGATGCGGGATGTAGGCAGATATGTTTGACTTTTGAAATATATGTACAGGTTTAAGTTTACGTGATAATATGAGCACAAAAAAGTCTTAAGAAGGGAAGCAACTTTACTTTAGTGAAAATACAGTTCAGGTTACACTGGTGCTCATTTCACACATTATATGCACCTGGTTATAAAGCAGCTCAAATCTGCCGCATCCTGATGACCAAACAACTGGCTGTGCATTAGATTTCAGTGCAGGCTGGGCTTCTGCGACTTTAAAGGACAACTGCGCCTTAACAGGAAGTGGCTGAGGAGGAAATGCCTTTGTGATGAGAGGCTGCTAGATCTCTGGTGATTCTCCCTGCCTGCTAGATTTCCTTTAAAGCACCAACTTCAACACATTGTTCTTTCGCTGGATAAGGTTGCTTCAAACTCACCAACAATTAGCAGAAAAGAGAAACAGCATCACGATAAGCAGCATTAATAAATTGTCATTATTGATTTTGGAGTCACTGACATTAAACTGATCCCATAACTGTTTCTTTTCTTAAGACTCAATGTGCAAATCGATCAATCATACAGGTATCCTCGTGGTTGGCAGGTCCAGATGGGCTATGCATCTACTTTTTCTTATCATTTTTTTAGTCTGGTCTTCCTTCCTCCTTATAAAGTCCAAATAATTTTCCTTCATTAGATTTCATGCTGTATTTTATTTGTGCCAGTGTTGGTTACACCTCGTCCCCCAAACATGTGCCAGTACATAAAGTGTGAATCCAAACTCATAATCAGTCAGAAATTTGTCTGCAAACCTGACTATCAGGGTTTAATGGTAAGGATCCTGATACATACACATGTAACGTTAAAATGGTTTCTGAAATCTTTTATCTTGACACCCCTTGACAGACCGTAGGCTGGATGGAAACAGCCAGTCCCTGTTACAATACTTTGATCTGAAGAATTCAGCTTGTCTGATCACAACAATGCCCCAGAGATTTCACACAGATGTTTTTTCTCTTGCAGCTGCTGATTGTTCATGTGACCAGTCCTGAGTAACATATTTTTAAGGAGTTTTAGTTAAACTGTATTTAATTACACACTACTCCTTTTTAGTGTAAAATAAATTGAACCTAGAAATGCACTCGCAGAGCACAGACCTCCACCAAGCTTATTATTTTAGGGTGATCTGTCGGAGCTCAGTCACACATGATCTTTGTCAGAGTGAAAAACAGCAGATAGAACCAGCCACAAGTGCCTATCTCACAATGTTAAAGAATCCATAAAATCCTCCCTAGATCCAGGTAGTATCATGCCACAAATATGATCAGTCGTCTTCCCAGTACTGACCAATACCTCACTTTACCAAAAAGTCTAAATATAATATAAACCCCCGGGTGGTGCTCAGGTGTGGCCAGTGCCACCCTGAACAAAAGCCAATCACTTGGCCACCGCTGAAATAGTAATTTTCCAATTTCTACTAATATCTATGTACTATTAACACAACATGTTCTGTTTACATCTGAATGTCAAAATCTTTAAAATGAAAATAAAACTAAACATTTACTTTATTCAGGCACACAGACGGCACCTCACAGGCTTGGTTCTACTAAAATGTCTTTAGAGTGAGAACAGTGAGGTGAGAGGACCCATGAGCAATGTTGCTACTTTGGACATATAATGGACACAATCACTTCAGCTTAACATTAAACTAATGGTTTTCTAACCAGCTGTTGTTGGTTGGATGATGAGTTGCGCTAACATGTGGATGTAATACATGGTGCTACTACAGTTTAGCTAATGCTAGCTAGCTAAACTAATATTACCATTTTAACTAACTACCTTTCCCCTTCAAACAGGATCATTTTAAATAGCTCTGTGTCAAGTGAACATTAATGTTAGCTAAATGGAATGAAAGGCAATGTTCCCTTTACGTGGGTTAATGTTACCAAGCTAATGTTAACCAGTATCCATCAAATCAAGGCTCACATAAGTTAACATTAGCTCATGTTAGCTCATTTATAACAATATTAGCGTTATCGACATTAGATGGAGGACATTTTCATAACACCTTGCAAGCTTGTCTTTAATGCTAACTAAATTAGCTGGCTAATTGACACTACCTAGACAAGATATAGGTAATGTAGCACGAGAAGCTAGGCATTGAGGTGTTGCACTCAGCGCACCACATTGTTGCATTTTAATCTACAATGTTCACGTTTTCTCCCAGGGGCATGACCTTGGGTCCCCATAGCTTGGACACCCTGCTATTTTTACTGGCAACACTACGGACACCCAAAAGAAAAATCTACAGGCATTCCTGCTTGTGGAACAGAAAACCTGCTATTAACCCACCTACTTTCTGATCAAATGGTCGCAACGCAGCTGCTGCAGCCTGTGTACAGCTTTACTTAAACAGCCGAGTTAAAGGAGGACAAAGAGAGGATCAGCAAACCAAATAGAGCAGAGCTGGAGATGGAAGCACAGGAAGAGAGCTGGTATTTTGGTTTTATTACCATCTAAAGCAAATATATTAGCAGTAAACATATATTTGGTTATTTGCTAATTACACTCATTCAAACAGCAATGAAACAGTGTTTCCTTGAGCGTGAAATCTGTGAATTTCTCAGACGAAGTGAAAACAGAACTATGTAGGAGACAATGTCCAGTATGAAACTTATAGCTCTTTTGGCTTACTTAATACTTTTTAATCAGTGCCTGCTCTTAAACTGTAGCAAAAGCTAGACTTTTCTGCAGATTTTCTGGTCAACACCTGAAATGTTCTCCGTCTTGACTTGGGGATGAATTCTGTGTGGTGTTGGACTGTGCTGCTGCAGCCATCACTCATCCCTTTACTTCACTATGTAAACACGTCGAGGTGAAATTAGGCTGCGGGGAATAAGGGAGGAGGAATGTGAGGAATGCAGAGCCCCCCCCAGACAAAATCCTGCAGTTCTCAAGTGAAGGAGGTTTAAGAAGAAAGCAAATGAAGAAAAAACGTAATAATTTCTCTGATGACAAAGACGAGGTTAGAGATCATGTTCAACTGCCACTCTCTGCCTTTATCAGGAAATTCATTGGGCTGCTTTGAGTGTTGCCAGTCTTGTCACGAACATGGAGACAATTACACAACGCACACACCCACAGAAACATACACACACCCCCATCCACCCCCCACTCCCACCCATGAACAGACCCACATTTTGCTCCCTCCCTCTCGTTCTGCAAGTGCACCATCTGAACTCCAGCTGGCACTGAAATGCGAAGCGGCTCTTCATTCCTCACCAGAAAACATACCGACATGTGCAAAACTTTACTTTTCTTTGCTGTCTGGGATGGTTTGCGTTATGCCAGAGTCCTCTCTTACAAAAACTAAGACATAAAAGGAATGAAGTTAATCTCAGCAGCACACATTCCTGCACAGATGCAGGCATTGCCAGGTCAAACTCTGAAATTAGCTTGTCTCAATGTGAAACCAACAGAATGGCTGAATTCTCAGCATCTACCTTCACATCCTCTTTGCCCTGTGAAAATGATGCTAGAGGGACATACACCCGTCATGCTCACATTGTTTTGTTGGTTTTATTGCTCCAGAAAGAGGGCATAGGTTTGATTACTGCGATTTATTACAGACAGATTACCATATGTCTGACCCTAAGTGTCTTCATTACTCTGTTTGTAACCACATAACTGACATGTTTTATACCAGTCACACCTTAACCTGCTTGATTCACATCTAATTATTGACCAATAACAAAAGTTCTTCATTACAAAGATTTAGTTTTATTTGACTTCTTTTTATCTTTATTTTAAATAAGGGTGTTTTAACTCTGGCACTGTTTGGTCCACGTTGAACGAATCCGAGTCAGTTTGTTCAGAGCAGTGTGAATGCTACGCTAACATGTGCCAATTCAATAACCGATTCATTAATGTTCAAAAACAATTCTTTTTTCATATAAAAATCATACTTGCTGCTCAGATACTTTAGAGAGAGAGAGACCAGAAGTCCTTCCCGCTAAATTTTCCTGGTGGCAAACTAAGATAGCAGGAAGCTAGCAGCTAGCCGAGAGTATAAGATTTACTGTTCTGGTTTGAAGGCTAGCGTTTAGAAAGCTTTTGTTTTTTACTGACATGACAACAGACGTGGCCTGGACAAGACTTACTCCATATGGAAGTTTTTTAAACCCTGAATAAAATCTAATAGTAGTACATGAACATGTGACAGCAGCTCTATTCCAGCCCAGGTTAGAGGAGAACAAAGCTGCTCGTTGTTGTTCCTAACACAATTTTCTTGTAGATTCATTGAAAAATTTAAAGACAATATGAAAACTATGATGATGTGTGTTCGATGTATGGTTTATCATAATAATGGATACTTCATGGATTAAAAAGTGTGTGAAAAATCCTGATAATCGCTTAATCAAACTGAATCTTACCTACCTAAGGATTTGAAAAGCATAAAATATGCAGCAAGACTGTTTCAAATTATTAAAATTTAAAAAAGCACTGTTTGATGTTTTGTCTTTACAGATTTCAACTTGTAAAACTTCCCAAGATGCATTCTTACTGGAAGGAAGGGTTGAAACGCCACATTGTATGTTTACATTCTTGGTATACAGCCCATTTCTTCATACGAACATAAAGTTTACTAACAGACTGTGTGTGAGTGATGGATGTAGCATGTGTGACTTTACCATCAGCTTCTCATCGATGAAGAGCAGGATAAAACTAATTCTTTACATCTGATTTGGCTAAAACGTGAATCTTTAAGAACGAATGTCTATTTAATCGCATTATTTTCAGAAAGATCAGTACACAAAGACATGATTACTTGTGGGGAGAAATGTTTTAGCTTCACAGCTTTAATATGATACACATGAAAGACAAAATTAACTTTAGGATCTTAGTATCTGGTCTAAGTCAGTGGAAATTTTTACCTCTATGCTCTTGTTTACATAATTTTTCCTGCTCAGCTTCTGGAGACGCATATGAATTTAGCAAACGACATCAAAACAGTGGGACCTTCTTCAAAATACTATTTGGATCCTATTTTTGCAAATGCATCCTAAGCTGAATGTTCTAGATACCCAAAATCAAAGCGTCTTTAGCTTCACTCGCAATGCGACACACCACAGTGACAAAAACTAAGAGTGACATTACTGCTGAGCACAATGGAGGCTGCTATTAGCAGAGAGCTGTGGAGAGCAGCACAGGCAATCTATAGACAGCGGACACATGCTGAGGTAAATCAAACGTCTGGGATGTATCAGCTGGGTAATTCAGACTATGTTTGTCCTCTCCAACATCAGATTTGTACCAGAAACATCATCTTACTCTTCCCTGGAGCCACACTGCTATAGTGCGCAAAACACAGCTGCTGTTATGACACTCGCACAAGGGAAGCGGTGCTGACTGGCCATCATGGATGCAAATCAAACTGATAAACACTGTTTCCTCCCCTGTAGCAGGTAGTGGTGACTCGCAGGCATCAGCCAACAGTCAGCTGACAGGCTGAGCGTGAAAGAGGATGACTCACTCTGGGTATAATGGCTGGCTTCTTCTCCTGACAAATAAAGTTGATGAGGGTAGCCCTGAGCTGGGGGTGGGGTGATGGTGATGGGACGGGGGCCAGTCTGATGGCATCAGCAGCCGTGACCTCGCTGTCATAACTGGTGCTGTAATCTGCTGGAACCATTTTCAGCGACACAAGGACCCGCACGTTCACCCCAGGAGGGAAGGAGGTGGTGAAGTAAAGGGAAGGAGGAGGGGGCGTTGGGGGTGCTTATCTGGAATCACATGCACGCATTCACACAAAGAAGTCCATTCAAGTTCAGCTGAAACACAAGATGAGGCCTTCGATGAGGTAAGGATGATAAGATGGACAGTTTTCTGCAAACCTGCAGCTACAGTTGGGTCTGGGCCTCAAACACCAGCTGCCTTAATCACATTTGCTTTTCAATCAGGCACGAGACTGTCGCTGAAGAGCTCAGTATGCCGTTGCCAGGGAAGGACAGCCTGGAGACGGATCCCTCAAAAGAAGAAAGGACTAAAGACAGACACAAGCAACTGTTTTCTACTTTGTAGAAGCAAACATTCACTATGTCACAACTCTATTCCAGCATATCACTTCAACATCCTGCGGATATCCTTCATTTGTCTTAACTGACTGTTCTCGCATTTATTATGAATGTTAATCTTATTACGCTATGACACAAGACCAGTACTGTCCAGTTTATACCATCATTCAGTTTTCCAACCATCTTGGTGAATGGATTTGTACTCATACGGCACTTTTCCAGCCATGCCGATCACTCAAACTGCGTTACACTCATACCTGATCAGCTCATCGGGGGGGCTCAGTGTCCTGCCCGTGTAGTCAGGACTCAACCCACCAGGTTGATTCCTCCACCTGAGCTACAGCCACACAAATATAAAGTCAACAGGTTGTTTGATTCAACATTACATAACGCTTCATGTTTGACTTATTTCTCCATAAATCTAAAGCAAATTTATTTTCTGCGTGGTCAAAAAGCAGGACACCAAGCTGTAGCTGGCGGATCCGGCCCTGGCTTACACTCATATTAATGCACACATTAAGAGTTCATCTTTATATGTATCTTAATCAATTTGAAAAGCTGCATTTTAACTAGTTTGTTGGTTCTACTGTTTACTTCAGCTCTTCTGAAGTATTGTGAGGAAAGAGACACGTGTGTTCATAAGTACACTAACTTGCAGTGTTTCTAGTTTTGTATGTTCTGAACTACGAGTCTGAGTACAACAGTCTGATAAGATGTTTAAAAAGCTATTAGAGCTTGAAAAGAATGATTTACTTCACAATCTTGTCGTCTCTTTTTCTATATATTATATTTTTAAAGGATGCCTTGGAAAGAAAAAACATCCCCTGAAACATCTTATAATTAACACAATCACTCAGTCGTTGCATGGATGTGACGGTCGCGCACATCAACACGTTATCATAGGGGGTCGCAGCTCAAAAAGTTTGGAAACCATGGCAACAGGCCGTTCTAAGCTCAGGTTCATGCATGGCACAAAGATAAAAACATCATCTTCGCCACAAACAGGCACTTTTTTGAATATTTCTCTCTGATCTGATCACATCGGGGCTCAACTGGTTTGGAAAATGTCGAGTCTGCAAAATTACAAGCAATGTGGCATCACAGAGAATGGTCTATTGTTGAGCAAGGTGTCGGATTGCTTCAAACCTGAGAGACACATTGCCTTTCTGCTCTAAAATACATACAGAAGCTAATAAAGACTTAAACTGAACAGTAAAACAGTGTCAGCTTTGAAAAGTTAAGCTGCATGTTTGTGACTCATTTCTGCAGGAAACTGTGAGCTCTGAGCTCAGAGAGACACAAACATGTCAGTGTGTCAAAGTATTCACAGAAAGACTAAAAGATTGTTGGATTTGCCGAGGTTCGTGGAATCTGTAGACAATATAAAAAAACACACATGCACATGAATAAAAAACAAAAAGCTTTAGCCTTTAAGGATAATCTTTGCCTCTGCATGCACTGGGACACAGAGGGAACACTGCCGAGGGTTTGAACTATAATGAGGTAAATACTGAATGTGTTTCCTAGAAAACGTATGATGGATGTGATGAATAAGAATAAAAGGCATCCAAATGTGCCTCTGCAGAGGAAAGCTCAAGTCGTTCAGACGTTTAAAAACGCGATGAAGGAATCCTGAGCTGTTAGGAATTATCATCCCACTGGTGACCGATGTAAACTATTTAAATGAACCAAGCTGTTCTGAAAAACCTTTAATCCTAAAATGAGAATCTGTCTTTGCAACTTAAAAACTCAACATCATTTTTAAAATGTGTTTAGTGATTTTATAAATTATGCATTTTTTTTTCATAATTTTACTTTTTAATCACATAAATTAATACAAATAATATAACACTTAAATTTTTTTTATTATTATGTAGGTTAGGGGTGGGCGATTAATCAAATTTTCAATCTCAATTACGATCTGACTTTTCAAAGATCATAAAAATAAAATAGTTAGATTTTTTTTGCTCCTTTTCAATTTACTTTTGTGTTGTTTTTAGTTGCAATTCAAGCAAGTTGCCTGTTTGCAGTTCAAAGTAACAAGCTACAAGTCCAGATCCCAGAACTCAGCCGCAAAAGCAGGACCAGGACATCGACTGTCTGGACAGCACCTGTTAAGCTTTAGAACTCCGCTGGTCCGACAGCGTCAGGACTTTGTAGAACCTCACAACACAACTTGATTAGCAAAATTGCTAACTGTAGCATAACTGTGCTGAGCTCAGATAAATTTGAGCCTTTATTCACCATCATACAGTTCGCTACTCATTACATTTTGTGACTAAAAACGTATAAATTATGTTTGCAGACTTCCAGTTTGATGCAAACAATGACGACGTACATATTTTTTCTGCTTTTGTTTTTATTACAGTGGCATCCAATCTGACCAGTCAAAGATCAGTTTGAATTGAAACAGTTATCTGCTAGTGTTGAAAACATTTTATGATTGAAAACAAAGGAATAATAATCAGCCTTGGACAAAACAAAGGTAAAAAAAAAAAAAAAACAATTACTAAAACTTTTGAACTCAGACAGAAACTCATCCAAGGAGTGAAACGAGTGACAGGAAGTAAGGAATAAAATAAGTGGAGAAAAAAAATATTTGGTTGTGTTTGTTTTTAGCTTGTTGGGTCCTATTATTAGTCAGTTATTCAGTTGTTGCAAAAGTAAAGTAAGTGTAGAAAGTGAGAGTAGCTACAGAACGAACCTGCAGCTGACAGTGGAGGAAATATGTGAATGTAACAGAGAGGAGGTTTATTCACTGCAGCAATGGAAACGTAACATTATTACTATCACAGACTTTGTCAAGAAATACAGCTGAACAATACTGCTGGTGATTCAGACACAAAGCTCACTACTTTCCCCCTGTCGCACATCACGTGATTACGTGATTACCAGCTGTAACTATGACAACCACAACGGACTTGAAGGTGACGTTGCAAATCCAATCTAATTTCATGTGAAATCTCTTATTTACTTATATTGTATGTTATTGTTGCTTTGTATCATATGTATTCATCAGAAAATGGATAAAATGATGATTTAAAGTGTTTTTTAGTTGAACGTTTTTGATATTCGTATCATTTCCGCCATTGTAAGCTCCGGCCCACAATGCATTGTGGTCTATATTGTCTAGTGACCATCGATGCTCATTACTTTTCAAGATGCATTATGGGTAATTTTGAGTGCACTGTTTTATTTTCCCAAAGTACATTTGGACACCACTACAAAATGGCGTGAGCCCTATAAAGGGCTCTATGTAGGATGTAGTGTGCACATTCAGACACAGCCTTAGTCTTTGATTTGGTCCAACTATACATGAGCAGATGTGATATTATATTTTAAAATCACTTCTGCAATATTTATTAGGCTACTGAACTCAGGATTGCTTCTAAATAAAGTATCTAAAGCTGTTGGTGTTTCATTTAGTTTTCAAGCCATTTGAATTTCCATAGATAACTGCACTTATTTTGACTTAACCAAAACACACAACCAGTCAAAGCTTTGGGCTTTTCCTGTTGGATTAAACTGCAAAAGTGTGTCCCAACTCTAGACTGATGCAGATGAAACAAAGTGAGGGGGTTTTAAAGGGCCTGGCGATGGGAGGGTGGAGGACCTGGCATAATATCTGAGAGATTAAATCATGTTTACATAAAGCAGAGTAATGCTGGGGCGTTCAGGGCCCCTGGGAGCCTGGGGGGGGGGCAATCCAGCTACAATGATAGTTAAAGCAGAAAGCTTGTTGTTGAAACCACGAGGATGGTGAAGAAGAAGCTGATTACTTCACATCGTCGCTACAAATTGGTCTAATGTTTCATTAGTTGTCATGGCAACCGGTGTTTTCCTCCCCACCACCACCGACAGCCGCGGATGGAGCATTAACATACAGAGACCATCAGTTTGTGACACTGCATTTATTACCACTTCCTTACAATCAGGTTTTATGCTTAAGGTGGGTTTAAAAAAAAACAGTTTGCGGGTTTTGAAACAGCAAAACATCTGCTGCTTTTCAGCGAAAACAAGCCGCTGCTGTAGTTTCACAGCAGGTTGGGCTTCAGTTACAGCCTGCAACGTTCCAACTCGCATCGAAACAGGGAAATAAAGCAAACAAAAGCCCCCCAGTAAACTCAGAACACACACGGGTTCAGAAAATACCCCCGGAAAAGACACCGGACGTCGGTTAAGTGTCGTTTTGTCAGCTGGAAAATGCGCCGCGTTTCCCACAGTGAAAAGTTACTGTCGCTCCCAGGTGGAGTCAATTTTCTCCTCCCTCAGAGCAGAAAGAGAAAAATAAGCCAACGAAACCCGCGCGGTCTGAGGAAGAGGAGGGTGAGAGGGACATGGCAGCCCTACCTGGAAGAGGAGAAGTCCTGTTTTGTCCCATGAAGCAGGAGAAGCGACAACAGCCGAGCAGTCGCCGTTTTCCGTCGAGCTCTCCCGGCGGCGGTGCTGGATGTGCGCGCAGATCCAGCGAGGGCTCCTGGAGGAAAGC
This sequence comes from Pseudomugil tenellus, assembly GCA_037177515.1. Classification (NCBI taxonomy): domain Eukaryota; kingdom Metazoa; phylum Chordata; class Actinopteri; order Atheriniformes; family Pseudomugilidae; genus Pseudomugil; species Pseudomugil tenellus. Next base: position 3,722,776 of record JBAMHX010000014.1, on the reverse strand, counting down.
AGCGGAGCTCCGGCTGATGTCACCCGGGCAGGGAGGGGCCTCACCGGGGCACATTTCCATAAGCGTGTGATGTCACGGTGTCGCTTGTTTCACTCATAACTGCTTTCATTTGTTATCATGAATGAATAAATCTGCTCCCAGTAGCGAATATAATGTTTGTTTTTGCGTAAATTCCGCTTATTCTGGCTTAAATACGCTTATACTACTATTAACTTTCACTTCCCACAACACCCACTCTGAGGGTAAAGCTTCTTTAGTTAAAGCTCAGTTAAATATTACAAAATCACCATAAATAGCCTACTTTATTTGTACAAGAACAGAAAAACTGATCTCAGACATGTGTAGCTACAAATGTAAAAATCTCATTTCAAGAACCAGAAACATCTTTTCTTGGACTAGTGGTTGTTTCTAATTCATGAGCTAAAACAAGAAATCTGCCACAAAACCTAAAACTTTGACAATGTTTGAATCGGTCCATTTCACAAAATGCATCATCATTTAAAAAGACATTTTTAAAAAATGACAAACAGCAGTGAACAGATATAAGTGATACGCTCTTTAAAAGGCTCCGCCATGAGAGTGATCAACGTTACAGAAAGTTTCCCCTGCTTGCATGTTAGCATTTGGTTTATTTGAGGATATCTGTAGAAAAATGACACTGCAGATTAATAGATGTTCCAGATCCATCAGTTCCTTTAAGAGTTTAACTTTTCTGACCTTCACTTTGCAGGACTACAGGCTGGAAACTGGTTTTTGACATTATTTAGCGCTTTAAATATTATTCTCTTGATTATATTCTGTCAGCAGAGGTTCAGACTGTATGTTGGGAAGATCTGGGCCTGTTCCTGAAAGGATGGTTAACCAGTAATAACGGCTTCTCCCAATTTGAGGTCGCGAGTAGCTGGAGCCTATCCCAGCAGTCATCAGGCGAGAGACATGGGTTCGTGCTGGACTGGTAGCCAGTCCATCACAGGACAAGATAGACAACCAGATACACTCATATACATCCATAAGGACGGTGTAGGATAACCAGTTAGGGTAACCTAAAACGCATGGTAGGAGGAAGCCAGAGAACATGGGAGAGCCCACGGTAACACTGGGAGAGCCCACGGTAACACTGGGAGAGCCCACGGTAACACTGGGAGAGCCCACGGTAAC
>JBAMHX010000014.1:3668643-3682227 GCA_037177515.1 Pseudomugil tenellus | reverse complement strand
GATAGATAGATAGATAGATAGATAGATAGATAGATAGATAGATAGATAGATAGATAGATAGATAGATAGATAGTTAGTAGCTGTAGTTGTTGTAATACCTGGACCTCCTGTTTCCAGACTCTCGTGCTTTCCTGTCCTCATCTATCAGAGGACCAATCACCTTTTCTGTTGTGTCAATCAGAACACTGAACGTTGGCTCCACTATGAAGTCTATGAAACCTGCAAATAGGAAAAGTAGAAGATAAGCACTGAAAGTAAGAACAGAATTAAAGAACTTACACTGAAGCTAATAGATCTTTTCATGCAATCCTGTTAATAAGTCAGTAATTTTAGTCGGGTGTGCAAAAGCAGGAAGAATTTAGCAAATCCAGAGAATCACACATCAGGATGAGACTGTGTGAAAGTCTTTAAAATCCAACATCTAATTTGTGTTTAACGCACTGCCTGACTGGCCAGTTGTTCTTACCTATCTGGGACTGGGCGATCATGGTAGCTTTGCGGTCACAAAGAGGAGAAAAAGGAAGACCGAGTTCCACTTCTTTATCTCCCTGTAAAAAGATAAAACATGAACACTGTGTGTTTTTCAAACTGCCAACTATAACAAACTAAATACATTTTCTCAAAAGCTTTTAAAAGTTTTAATCAAACTTCAGTTAATAAGTTTGACTGCATATTATCTACAAGTAAAGTCAAATGTAGTTTAAGATACTGTAAACAGGAGCAATGTTTCAGTAGCTTGACATCTTTGAAACAACATAATAGATAATTGTATTTATATAAAGTTAAATTAAGAGTAAACAAGCAAATTTGGCTGTAAACTTCAGGTTTATACTGTTTTAGTGGCTCTCTGTTAAATAGTGTGAATATGCTTTTTCTAAAAGTTTGTAAAACTAACAACTAAGTGTTTGAGTTAGCAATAATTTATTATATATATATATATATAAAGCAAATTTGGCTATGAAGTCCTGGTTCAAACTGTTTCAGTAGCTCTGTTAAATTGTGTGAATGTGTTTTTCTAAAACATCTTTGTAGAACTAACAACTAAGTGTTTAGGTTAGTAATCATTTTTGAATGAAAAATATGCATTTTCTACTAAAGACCCTGATTAATTACATTAAACATTTTCCTTAAGCAAGCTAACGTTTGTCTCGTTAGCAAGCTCATTAGCTAGCAAACAACTTTAAAATAAAGCTTAACAATAAATTCAATAACTTTTTTTAAGCTACAACAGTTTAATAAATTATAAATGTATTCACAATAAAATTGGACTTTGCTTTCCGTAAAATAAACACATCAGAAAAACTAAATAAATTAGATTAAATCATGTTGATTTTTGGATAACTACTAATTAAACTGTGCTAACATTACTTGAGTGGATTGAAAACAGCATGCAAATCAGTATTTGGATGGTATTTGTCTTTATTGTAATAGAAAGACAGACATCTAAATATCAAAAGCTTGTTTTATTTAATTTATTATTTAATTAATTTGCTTAGCAAAAACATTGTTGTCTTGACTTTTTGGTAAAATTGCAATTTGAGTTTAAATTCTGCTTCATTTGTGAGATTCACATAAATCCAAACGACATTTATAAGGTATGAAGAGGTAGCACGTTAAATCGATTGAAACAATCTGTTTCTTAGTATTGTGATATAAAGGCTCCCTGGTGGTACATCCAGGTTTCTTTCTCATTAACACAAAAAACAAAACACAACCAAAGTTTATGTCCATGTGTGGGATGTATTAGGCCATATCAACTGATTATTAATTTAGCCATTTTTACTAAATGACATGTTTAAAGCGGGGTACCTGTCTGAAGAACTCTTCCATCAGACTGTGAGTCCAGTGGTAGTGAAGCGGCCAGGTTTTGGCAGGATGACTGATGTCTGCAGCATGAAGCATCAATGACAAAACTTTCACTTTGTCTATACTGGAAGAAACGAGAGAGAACAAAATGTGAACTATAATTATTTAAATTACACAAAACAACACTTAATCGCCTCATTTTATAAAAAAAAAAAAAGGAGAGCATCTTGCATATTGATGTGTGAAATGGCTCCAAAACCATCTGATACAGGAGAAAATCTGCGTCATTGTAGGTGAATATATTTGCCTGTTTTATTTTGTTCTTTAGTGTCTGCAGAGAGTTCAGTCGGCAGAAGAAAAACAAGCAGAACCAGCGTGTTGACAGGCTGATGACAGCGTCTTCCCCGAAATCTCATCCAAGCGTGATCTGAGAAGCGTGACGACCGCCCCCCACTTCCACACCTCCGCATCTTCAGCAGGACTGACAAACACACAGAGGGAAGCTGGACTCTGATCGGACTCGGTATCATTCCTGTGAAAGCCCCTACAGGGATATGCAGGCCAATCTGGTCCAGCAGTCTGCGGGACCTTATGTTGGTCCGTTTCACCAAACTCCCACTGATGATCTGCTCGTCTGTGAGATGAACCAGCTTCGCACACTCTGCCAGTGGGAAATGGTCACATATTCTTTATCTATAATTGGAATTTTGAGGGCTTATAAGTTATTTCTGAGTGAAGAATACAAATGATTTGCTGCTTTTTATTGAGTCCACCTGTTGCACAGACATTGCTCAGCAACCCCGCCCCCACTCCCCACCCCCAAGGCTGTCAACATCATCATTACATGCAGGTGAAATTTAAAAGATGAAGAAAATGGTTCGATTCACATTAAAATGCATCATACGTACTAAATTGATGCTTTGGTATTGCATTATACCTTCATAACCAGATCACCTTTGTCGTTTGGAAGATTCGATTAAACTGATTTAAAATTAAATCTGTAAGCAAACAAAGTCAACAAATTGAAATTATTGTTTAAAAATTAATTGTAACAATATACACAGTATACACTATATACACAGTATAGGGTAACACAGTATGTGAAAATATTTGGAGAAGGGAGGAAATAAATGTTTTGAATAAAGAATTTCATTTGAGTCCAATTCAAAATAGAGCAACAACAGTGATGGTGATGGTGGGGGTGTGCTTGGGTGCTCGTTGTCTTTCTCTGGGTGCGCTGCCTGTCCCTGTGTGGTCCTCTGGAGGTTTCCTGGGTGCTGATGGGGGTTTCGGTTTCACACTGGGTTTGGCCGTTTGTATCCCTGGTGGCGCCTTTGGTGGGTCCTGGGGGTGTGCTTGCTGTCCTTCCAGTTGTTCAATGCATGGATGGAGGGTGGACAGTGTGGGCTAGAGAGTGGTGATGGTGATGGGGAAAGAACACTGGTGCAAGCGGAGGCAGTGGGAAGGTATTGGGAGGGTCTGGGGCTCTGTGATGGTTTGTGCCCTGTCTAGGCTACCCCACAAGGGTGGGACATAAGCCTTGGTATATAGATAGATAACTTGGAATAAGACTCTTTTTATTTAGAATTACCTGGATCAGCTGAAAGCTCTTTGGCTTCTATGGGGAGCTGAGCTACCTTTAGCTCCCCTTAGCTCCTCTTAGCACCCGTTTCTTAACAGGCTAAGACATGATCAAAATCTTGTGACAGTCATGTGCCATTAACACGTTTAAACACTAAACCAATTAGTCACATCTGAAACCTCATTACTGGAAAATTTGGGCTTTAAATTTCCTGAAATCAGCTTGAAAATCCTAAACCTTTGTGAAACCCGGTTCTCTTTTCTAACGACACAAAAAGTATTATCCACATTATCCAGAACAATCAGTTATTTTCCAGTTAACCACATGTCACATCTCTCTCAGTGACGAGATATGTGTCCATTCACTTGGCATGCTATAAATAACTCGACATGGTGAAAAATATCCCAAAAGCAGAGACGGAGATGTCTTCCTCTAAACTGAGACGTGCAACTTTAGAAATAAAGAAGAGCTATGGTCCATTTTGCTGGATTGCAGAAAATGAGACTGACAAACTTCTGTGACTCCATTTCAATGTATTATCCATCCAAACAATGAAAATTCTGTAAGGCGACCTTTGCAAAGGAGGGTTTTCATATTCGTTTAAAATTATTTCCCCCAAATATAAACTTACCCGACTTAGAAATTATTGCATATGTTGCATTTTCAACATGTTTCCATTTTTTCTCATTATGATAAGAGAGAAAATTATTTTCCCACAAGATATCATGAGAAAAAGGGCCTATGCTTTGTGTGACGGCTAGGGGTATTTCCATAACGTCCCCAAAACTACTACATATATAAATAATATAAAGCCGCACATGTTCACAAAGGTCCAACTGGTGTCGAAACTTTGAACAAACCTGGTATGACATCCGGACAGGATGCATCCTGACGTCATGACCTTTTATTTGCAATTGATTTGAGGTTATTGAGACAAATAGTTCCAGACATATAGGCAAAAATAAGATTTTTCGTGCATAAAGCGCCACCTGGTGGGGAAACCATGAATCTCACAATGCTAAAATTCGATGCAGGTCATCCCCTTGGGGACAAAAATAGATACAGTGACTATCAAATTTCAATCGTGAAAACGTTTTGTGTTATCGTGCTCACATAAAGGATGTGATGAAACTATTATATTCCCGACACTCCACGTTCGGCTAAATAATTATCAGTGGAGAGATTTTCCAGCTATGTGATGTTTTATGTAGAGTAGGATTTACTGACCTGTGTGTCTGCGTCAGGGCGTTCCTCATGGTCTTGATCTGTTGGAAGTGACAGGACATATCCGTGGACATCACCATCTCTATCACCAGAGACCTCAGTTCCCTGCCAGTAACCAATTCAAACCACCATTAGTGACCAGTTACACTGAGAAGATCTTCAGCCTTAAAAGACACACGGCCGCTGGTGTTCTTCAAACTTTGTGTTGGTTTTCTGAGCAGCTAAAGTTTAGTAAGCATTGATGTAAAATAAACCTCGACTTGTCTGAGGCAGTTCAACATAAACATTCTAATTGAGGTAATTTACTCTGTACAGATTAAAATAATACTTTGTGGTTTTTTTTTTTTTTTACTTTTAAAGAAAAGTGCATATATATGCAGTCAGGCCGTCAAAGGAAAATATTAGCTAAACCAGTTAAACCAGTATCAGCATGTGTGAACATTTAGAATTCTCCAGTTTTGGATCTTTTGGATGCAGATGCTCTTGTCTGCATGAGGTAACTTTTATTTTAGATGGAAAAAGTGACATTCCTTTGATTTGCTTGTGTCTGGCAAACTGGAGTCAGCTGCTACCATTCCAAACAGGAACTGGTCAGCATCAACATATCCATAATCCGCCAGTAGAAATACTGGAATAAATTCTTTATCAATCCCACCGTGGTAGTAAAAACCATTATTCCACATTCATCTTCCATGTCACAGGATTATAGCGGTCTATAATGTCATCCAAGGGGAGGATCATACGGGACATTGTCAGTTTCCCGTGACCGTGCCTCCGTACGTACGCGTAGGGTACAAACATTCGGCCGCCATTCAAGGAAAGCACTGCAAAGTTCTCAGAAGCCCGTAAATATGCCTAACTGTCGCTGTGTTGTACGACACAGGAGGATTTTTTTACTCCCTTCTTCACTTTGAAAATAAACTTGAAATGTCAAGAATAAAGTCGAAATGACGAGAATAATGTCAAAGAACAGTTTAGAAAATAAAGTAAAAAATAAAAAGCGGTTGACATTAACTTCAATCTTTCAGATTAATGTGAACCAGCTTTACTCTACAAACACAATGCCTAGTGTGGATGAAATGGTGACTTTGTACTTCAGAGTGGGCTTCAGCAACAAGGAAATTCTTTCCCGTTTAGCACTTAAACACACCAACATAAGTATTCGTCTCTGAAGAAACTACATTTCGGCTTTATTCTTGACATTTCAAGTTTATTCTCAAAGTGATCACCCTGGGAACATAAGTCCGATTATATCTGTTAATTAAAGGTGAGTCTCTACCTCTACTTTATATTCTTTTTAGTTAATTCTACAATGTAAATTTTTTACAACTTGTCATGAAATGATACTGTTCTATGAAAATAAAGTAATAGGATAATATCGTCCCAGGCAGTTTCTTCCAGCTTGTATGGACATTTTTGTAGGCCTGAAAATAACATTTTAGGGGCATGCCTGGACTTTGCACTACCTGCCAACGTTTCGAAGTAATCATATATCATTTTAGTAAATCTGACAGCAATAAATCACGTTTTTTGAAAGCAGGGGTCTAACGAACCACACTGTTGTTTGTACTTGGTGGTGGCTTTCATGAGGTGCTTATGCCAGCCCATCCACTGCCCCTGCGAAATCAGAGGGTTAGCTCATGTTACACTTTCCATAAAGATGTTTTTATAAAGTACTATTATGTAATTTTCTATGAGTAGAAAAGGTATCAGTGTTGATGAAAAAGTGCCACAAATTAATAAAATTGTATCAAAACTAAATAATTTGTACTAAGTGAGACAAATCTAGAACTGAAATAAACCTGATCATCGATAAGGTTCAGGATTAGGACATTCCTAAAAAGATTGATTGACGAGGTTTATTCAGAGCAGACTAAACTAGACTATAATAGATTAGATCCAACGTAAATATTGTTCTTAGAAAGACAATGAAAGAAAATGGAACAAAATACAAAACCAAACTTATGAAAGAAATTAAATTAAAAAACAGAAAATGTCAGATTACCCCGTTGGAAAAGAACAAACATGTCAATGTGAAATCAAACCTCCAGTCATCTTTGTTGAGGTTGACCAGGATGTTCATGTCCTCCTCCGCCATCAGCTTGTAGGCAGCGCTGACGTGGTGGTTTTCCAGCACTGACCTGTCGTTGTACAGGATGGCCACCTCCGATCTGACGGACAGAGACACGTCCAGTCACATGTCGGTCACATGTACAGGATTCCCTGAGCTAACGCTCTTCTTCTCTGCCTGATCCGCATTTATTGATGACATATTGCACCTTTGTTACCTGGTGTGGATGTGGAAGTTGTTGGTGGTTCCGGTGTGTTCAAAGTCATGAATCGCTGCTGCAAAAACCATAGCGAGAATCTCCAGCTCGCTGAGCCAGTGCTGCACACACACACACACACACACACACACACACACAGACATTGTATTTAATAGAATAAAATATAAAAGATATAAGAACACCTTTATGTTTCCAGCGAATGAGAAAGAATTCCCAACACACTGATATTTACAGGATGGATAAAGTCCATCCTACCGATGTGAATCTTTAGTAAGTGTTGCTTTGGATGGTGCATGAGTGGAAGTAGATGGGGTGGGGGTGTTAAATACAAGGGGGGGGGGGGGGGGGTTTCTCTCAGTCTTGTGGTGGTGGTTTTAATGTTTCTGTGAAACGAAGGGTGCCTTATCTGGGTGGGTGGGGTTTGCTACACTGGGACACTGTCCGGGGAAATCACCAGTTTGATCACAATACAATATTATATCGATTGATCACAATTTGATGTTTGCCGATATCCCAGATTCAGTCATGATCCAATTTTGGATTCATTGATTGATCCAAAATAAAATCAGAGGTTTCTTTTTATTTAATAGGATCCCTGTTAGTCAGCATCCCATTATAGGAGTAATGGCTGCTCCTCCTGGGGTCCCAAACAACAGTTTACTATAGATAAAAACCAATTAAAACAATGTAGAATCATGAAAAACAATATTTTCCAACCACCTAGAAACAAAGACTTACAAAGGAAGAAAAAAACTAATAAAAATCACCAATACATTTCCAATTATATGTCAATCAAAAAAGTAACTAGAAAATAATGTAATATTTGTATTCCTGAAGTCAAGTATTTAATGATATATTACAGAGAGAGAACACTAAACGACATGCCAGAGGAATTAAAATACAGCCCTTTTAAAGTACACGCATTTAATAAATGGTTGTAACAAATTTTATATGTTGGATCGATGTCTTTGGCTCACTGACTACATGATCAATGTGTGAATGTAGATCAATGTATTGATGCGTCAGAAACTATGGCTACACCCATATGTCCATATTTCTGTATATAAACTTGTGTTTTTATCTGAGAAAATGTGAGTCTGTGACAGCGTTCATCAGGCGGAGTTGTGTTTGCGTATTACCATCAGTCCAGTGTGCAGCATCAGGAAGTGAGCGGTCTGAGTGACGTCTGCTGCGTGGATCAGGTTGTGGTAGGGGTTCCTGTGTTTGCTGTAACCGCTCTCCAACGCTTCAACAAACTGCACCAGAGCCTGCACTGGGATCTAAACACAGGACTGCGGCTAGAACAGATACTACGGATATTCTTGGAACATAAATGATGACAAAGACCAATAAAAACATGATGCTAGCTGCTTTCGAAAGATTAAGGGATTTAAGAGCTGAATGATCATCAATACAAAGCTGATTCATTCATTTAAGAAGAAAGCAGCTTGTGGTCTACAGAGGAAGACACCGGGAATCAAAATGATACAATTTCTAAAAAGTAAGGTTTTAATGTGTAACAAAGAAACAAAATCTGGAATAAAAAACGTTTATTTACCATTTGTTACCATGTTATAGGTCACAATTTCTGTTTTCTGGAGTTCACCCGTATCACAGGGTGTACAACTGGATTTTAAATAAAGTTTTTACCATAAAGTGATGCAAAATGTCTCAGAATCTGTTTGTGTCAAATATGATACGTTAACTTAATGTGATTAAAAATGTGTATTTCTTGTTAATGACGTAAGGATAAATTGATCACAACTCCAGCTGCTGGTTTTCCGTGATGAAGATGGAAAGATTTTGAAAATCCTCATTCCTTTTTACTGCTCCTTACATCCTACTCTCTCTCAGCAAAGGTTTGAGGACACAGGAACTTAAATAAACTCAGAAATTCTTGCTTTTGAGGCACTACAGTGAGCTTATTTTAGTTACCTGTAAATAAAAGTAATAATTGTTCTTATATTGTATTTCTATTTCTGTCTCTCAGAGTAGCATTTTTGATGATGTATATATTCCTTTACAGTTGCATTTACAATATTTAAACCTAAAAACATTACATAAACAAATCTCCTGCATTCTGTGAAGTATTTAACTGAGCCCTTTCCATAAGGAGGGTTGCATAAAGGCTTCTTCTCTTCCTGACAGAACAAAAAAATCCTATTAAATTTATTAAAACTCTGAGGTTTAATAATAATAATTTTTAATAGTGAAGAGATCTAATATGCGATAGATCCTGTTTCCATGTGAGAAGTGAGTTTATGGGAACTCCCTCCACCCAAGTCCCAGATGAATACAACAATAATGTGTTTTGAGCTTTAAAGCAGCTGTTTTACTCATTGCTAACTAACTAATTCATCACATTAACACTCACAGCCTTTAACAATATTAAACTGTGTGTACCCTGAACCTGTTGATGAGGTCATAGCGTGTCAGCAGGTCGTAGACCAGGAACTTGAGGGCATGGTCTCCGGTGGCTTCGTGAAAGGCAAAAACATCGAAGGACCACTGATCCACCTCCTGGGAACATTAATCGTTGCATTATGATACAACATCCAGCATGATCAGAGTAAAATCATCACTCATTCTTTGTGATGACGTTTTCTGCCACCAGGGGGCAACGTCCTAATTATGTTTGATCACTCCGGGAGGATGTAAAGAAGCAATTAAACTAATGATTGTAATTATTCATTAACTTACAATTATATTAGAAGTTAGACCTTGTTTGATTCATGAGTTTCAGGTCATGAGAAGCATAACGCAGAGTAATTATGGATGTAATTGAATTTTTTGCACAGGAAGCCCTGAGGAGGGAACATATATCATGATGCACACCACTAAATCTACATTACGATTTCTTTCTGTCCTCTCTAGCTTTTAACCTCATTTTTCCCATTTGTCCATCCAAACCTTTACCTGCCCTACTTCTCGTTTTCCTTTTTTATCGTTCTAATCTGCAGATTTCTCTCCCTTCCGCCTGTTTCTATTTTCTTTCTCAGATTCCTCCTCCAGTTATTTTTTATTCCCTCGCTGTTTTCTTCAGCCACCTCCTTCTCTACACCATCAGTCCCTTCTCAACCATCACACTTCCATAACTTTTTATTACTTTCTAAAATTTCTTTCTACTTTTCAGCCTTTACAGAACCTTCCTGACTTACCAACTCTCTCCTTAACGTCTTTACTCCTTTTGTCTGTATTTAACTTGGATTTTAGGTTTTTTTTTTCTTTGCTTCTAACAGAAAGCAGTTTTAATACAATAACATGTCACATCTTATCTATTTTGTACCTTCAGAGCTGTCAGGGCTGTGGGAGGGTAGGTCAGACCAGCCATGTTGGAAGTCCGTCTGTACATCCTGTCTCACACACACACACACACACACACACACACAAACACAGATAAAAATATCAACGACCGATCTCACACCTATATAGTCACAAGCAGTGGCATGTTGATAAACACTCTTCACGCAGACCCCCTCCTGCTGCCCTCCTCCACAGTTTGTGACCAGGATGGATTGTCCGTTGCCACAGCAACCGCGCTCCAAACACATGTGCAGACACACATGGAGCGAGCACTGCCTCGGTGCAGCAGATATTTTTTGATTTGATGCGTCATTAAGCCGCAGCAGATGAACTGATAGCGTTCTTTCACTGCGACTCATTTACACTGTAATGACATTGAAGCTATACGTTCTCCATCCTCAGCCCATTTGCACGCTAACGTCATTGCGTCTGTGTTCGAACCCTTAATCACATCTGCGGTGAAGTCAGACGGATGTTTATTTAGGGGAAAATCTATTTTTCTGTCTGTCTGCAGGTGCTCCAGAGATCTGCTGGTGATAAAAATAACTCTGTCTGATTGAAGATTTAAAGGTTTAAACTTGTTTGAGTCGATTATCTGAAAAGACTTTAAAAGATGCAGTTTCACATTTGTTATTACTGCTAACATAAAGTTCAGGTGAACAGATTCCGTGTTGGTTTATCTCTACCTAAACAAACAAATAGAAACAGGAGGAGAGTCTCTATGGCTCATTTAATCATGCAGGCAATAAAAATTATAGTTGCATCAAACGAATTTGTGACCTTTTGTGGTTGTTAAAGTAACCGCAGGAGAAGAGTCAAAATGGTGTCCATTAAGGAGACAGGGGCATATGTGGCAAGTGCGTTTTACAAACAAGCCTTTAATTAAAATGTTCATATTTTCATTTATTCATATAACGCTGCCTTGGGTGGAGAAATCTTTATCAGCACCAAGAGAGAAATGCACCTTCAGCTGCACTTTAACCCCGAGTCTTTCTGAGATCAACATCAGTACATATGATGAAGAAGAGGCAATTCCTGGTCCAGAAAGTAAACGTCCTGCCAGGTAGAACAGGTGTTTTCACTTACAGGCTCATTTACCTGGCAGATGTGCTCATTAAATTCAACTGGTCTGGTAACTGGTGGAACAGCTGCTGGACAGGATTTTTACTTTCTGGACCAGAAATCCCCACCTCTGATGTGAGATCTCTGGCTAACGTTGACATAACTCTGATCTCACTTCCTGGTTGGGTTTACATGAAAACATTATTCTAAATCTAAATCTAAATTTGAAAAAAAAATCAGGTTTTAATGTGAGGCATATAGTTTTGCCAATGCAACCACTACATAACCCATCTGATGACAAACGAAACTAGAAATTCCACCCACAGCTATGACTACTTCCCCGAACACTCCCAAACTTCAATTTGCCCAATCTTGGAATGCATATGCAAATATAGAAACATTCAGGTATAACTTCAAAGCGTGACGCATCTTCACGTCATGATTTTTCATTTGCACTTGATTTGAGGTCAATCGGACGAATTGTTTTGGAGATACAGCCAAAACAGTTTTCAGGTTTGAGCGCCACCTGGTGGCCAACCTGAAAATTATAAACCGCTCAGAACCGCTTGACGCAGCAAATGGAGCACTAGTGGCAGAAACCGCTGAAGCAGCAAAAGAGGAAGAGGAGCAAGAAGATGAAGAAGACAACAAGGACAGCTACTGTGGAGATATGAAGGTTGCTGTGTTGGGAATGTTGGGAATGTTGGGCATGTTGGGCGTGATCTGCAAAAACTAAAATCTAAGTAAAATTAAACATGTCAAATCAAGGACACATATGCTTATTTTTTTAGACGTAAGATAATTATTCTTACTTAGTAGTTTTTTTTAAAGTTTCTTTTTACTTTTTTAGGAATACTTGACAGGTTAATGTACTTTGAAATAAGATAAATTATCTGCTCCCAAATTATCTTATTTCAAGTAAATTTAACCTAATTTTTGTAGATTTTTTTCTTATTTTTTAAAGCCAGTTTTTGTAGTGTGTTGGGCGTGTTGGAAAGTTGTGAGGAGTTGGAAAGTTTTTAAGTAAACTGTTTTATTCCTGTTGATAATATTGAAGTAGAAAAAAGTGGAAGAGGGGATATACCACAAAAAATACAAAATTATATATTTTCATTGCTTTGATTTGTTGTTTGATTTGTTGTTATAGCAAAAAAGTATTTTATGCAACAGAATTATAACTCATTTCTAGAAATGCAATTTTTTTAAATCAGATTTTATTTTTCCCACTGAAAACATAAATGATTAAATGATGCATGAGGAGACCAGATATGATTAATATGATATTTGTATTAAATTACTTTGTTATTTACAAGTGAAATGCATTTAAGCAAACGTCATGGTTTTAAACATGTTGAAGGAAAAGGATGAGGTTAGTTTGAGTCTCTATATAAGTCCTGCTGTGTGTCTGAAGATGCCGTCGTCATGTTTGCCTGCAGCTGGATGCATATTGATGACGCAGCAATACAAAAACCTAACATGAAAACGTGATACAAATATTTACCTCTCCACAAATATCCCAGCTTGCACTGCATGGACGATGCTCCTGAATCTCGGCTTCTCCTCAGGACGACGCTTGGACACGCCCATCTTCCTGCTGAATGTGCAAGCCAGCCAATCACGTACTTCACTGGGGACTGACTCAGCCTGCAGGTCGCTCAGCTCATCCTCGGTGTCCAACAGACGCCTGCAGAGCAGAAGGGCACAATCACAGATTGGACGGTGGGGTTTTTATTTGCTGTACATACATCAAAAAGCCCATTTTGTTGACCTCACCTGGTCTCATCTGTGTAAACAGTGTCTAACATGGCAGCGGCGAGTTCCAGGTTCCTGCGGAGCTCCTGCAGGTCCACAACACCACGGTCCATCTGCTCCAGGACCCCCTTCAGCCTGGTGAAACCAGCACACATGCATGCAGTCCTTTCTTAAAATGTAGATTAAATCAAAGCAAGAGTTTTTCACCATCACAGAGCGACCTGTTCAGGAGTTTCTCTGAGGCGCAGTCGTATATACCACAGATGAATGTGTTTATCAGTTGTACAGCTCTTCCATGAGTCAACCAAATCAGCCCACATTTCAGCTAAACGCTACCTTGATGGAACCATATAACTGTATGTAAAATATTTATTTTTACGCAATTAAAGCTATTTGTCTGAACAGCACTTTTTTAAAAAAATTAATATCCAGATGATGACTCGAGATCTCAGACTTTCTGACTCTATTTAAGAACCCGATGCATATATTTTGGTGCAGGACCATACAGTGTATATATATATATATATATATATATATATATATATATATATATATATATATATATAT
>JBAMHX010000014.1:3603261-3614338 GCA_037177515.1 Pseudomugil tenellus | reverse complement strand
TGCGCTTCTGAATTATCTCCTTAATTGGACAGGAAAATTGTGCTGAACAGTCACCTGTGGGGGCAACATCTGGCTTCCTGCCCCCAGCTCTCCATCAGTGCCTTCTCAGTAACCCCCCCCCCCCCCCAAAAAAAAAAAACTACATTGTTTCAGGTTAATGAGACATAAACTTTACTTTGCATATCTGTGGGCACTGAAAATATTCCACGTGGACGAGTCTACTTCAAGATTTTTATGCTGTAAGTGACGACGCGGTTTGATGATGTCACAGCTACAGCATTTATTTTTAGTTTTGCCAAAATAACAAACATATCTAGAAAACTGTACAAGATATCTCTTATGTTTTGTCATTTTGAGTTATTAATTGTACATGCTGTGTAAAAGTTGTCATTGAATCGAAGTAAAAACTCATGTAATATTTTCCAAAAGTCACATTTTAATGCAGATATTAGACATTATGTACATTTATGTACATAAAGGGGCATAAATGTTTTTAGGTCAGGAACTTATGTTGTTGCTATAAAAACAGGCTCTGCGTCGACCCTGCTGTGACCTGCACAATTTATTCAGTGTATTGTGCCTGTTCTGCATACATAATAGCAAATAACATTTTAATTAATTACTTTCTGCAGCTACATACTCACAGATACCTGCAGCGAGTATTACACCTCATTTATCACGGTTGAAAGAATAAAGTGTGAAAAATTAGGCAATGAGACATTATTGTGTCTTTATCAGATTTTTTATTAAACAGTATGCTGAAATAACAGACAAAGTGAAACAATGAAGAAGATAACTCAGTTTGGACTGCGTCCACTTTTTAAAACTCTTCATCATAAAACTGATCAATGCTCTTTATTCTCCTGGGACTTTTCCTCAAACACCCCCCTTTGGAAAAAAGACACATTTTTAGCTGCACTTTCAGGCTCTGCAGTAAAATCAGTGATGTTTGCAGATTACTTTTAGTCCTTTGCAATACCACGTGCCTGCGTGTGCACAGCTGCAGTCTTATTTATATTGGAAAAGATTCGGGTGGTTTCCAAGAATATTTCCACAAGAGAAACTGTTTTCTCTCTGGAATGAAATTGAACCTTTTCGTTGCCATAGCGCACATGTTGTATGGCTTTCTCTGAAAACACGCATTCCCCAACAGCTGAAACTGGTTCTGAAGCCTCAAAAAAGGAAACAAGGTGAGGACATGGAGGGGGGGAGTGGGACAAAGAAGTAAATAGGAAGAAGAGATGAAGAAAATGTGAAAGAACATGAGAAGCAATGAGGTTTCCTGTAGCAGTGCAATGTGTGTTCACTGTGTGTGTGTGTTACCTTCATAAATGTACTTACTTGTTCCTCTGATAAGATTTCAAGCCAACTGCAAAAGGCTTTTACGTCAGAAAAAACACATTTACAGAGATGGAATCATGAGAACCAGCGAAGGAAAGAAAGGAGAGAAGGAAGGATGGAAGGAAAAGTGCTGATTCAGTTCTCTGCATGTTGATCCATGAGTCAGAAAACCCAGAGAAGCCGTGTGTGTGTCTGTGTGTGCGTGTGTGTGTGTATTGGCTGTAACTCAACACGTACATGGGAAGCTCCTCCAACATCTGACAACCATTACTGCTATCAACACACACACACACACATACACACACACAAGTGCTTCAGTTTGCTGCGTCATATTCCGTTTTAATGGAGCAATAACAGAGCTGTTAATGGAACAAACCTGCTGGGGTCAGAGGTCAACACCAGCCTTCAAGTCACTCACAGGTTCTTCTCAGGTCTGGTCGACTACCTGCGTCCATGAGAGAGGGATCAGATCCAGTTTTTCACACAAGTTACAGTCTCTTCAGCATCTTCATGCGTCTGTTAGCAAATCGTTTGAGCCGACCGTGCAGCAGTAACGTCTCTGTGTTTCGGTAGCAAAATGAGTGACTCTGCAAAAAAGACTTCATAGTTTTGATAAAAAAAACATCTGCAAGCTTTCTGAAGGTCTCTGCAAAGATTTTCTTTGGACGTTTCCTGGGTTTTTTTTCATTTTTAGATCAGTTTTTATGTCATTGTTAGAGGAATTTAGTCTGTTTTTTCTTGTTTGTGTTTGTCTGTTTGATTGTTTGTTTGTTTGATTGTTAAGCCACTAAAAAAATCTCTGAATCACCCATAAAAATGACTCCAACTCAAAGGTGTTTCAAGCATATTTTTGGGGTTCCCAAGCACCCCTAAAATTGGAGGCATTTGTTTTTATTTATTTTTACCGTATGTATTTAAAAAGAATAGAAAATTTAATAACCACAGAGTTCTTGAAACGTGTTAACAGCAAGAATACAGAAAAACCCGCCTCCCGCCTCAAACATGTTCGATTTGATCTGAGTTTGGTTCTCTGAGCGCTCTCTGCACACAACGAAGCGCTGCTTCCTCCCGAGTGGCTGATATGCGGTAGTTCTGCAAGCATTTGGCCCAAACCAGGACATGTGGTACAACTCCTACCACGTATTAGCAGTCCTCATGTTTGCTGCATTCAAGTTTACGTTACTCTTTATGTTGTAACTGTTCCATAACTCTTCATCCTCAATCTGGGATTCGACTTTATGACGGACCCTCCTCTCCAGACGCCTGAATAGACTTTAAGGCTGAGAAGTGTGAAGCCTCATGTAGTTTTAACAAAGAACGCAAATAACACATAATAGGCTGTTACAAAAAGTTCTGAGCAAAACTACATGAAGAGCCATCTGGGAATCAAAAGAGTCAGGAGTCATGTCAAAAGAGACGAATCTTGGAAAAGAGCTGAACATCCCATCACAACAGCCAACTTTGTACATGATACCTGCTCTCCGGTCTGCACAAACTGGATACTGTCTGCTTCAAATGTCCTTCGACACAGAAATCAACTCTAAATACACTTAAAATGGAGTTTGTTCGGGTTCTGCTTCAAACTTTCTGCCACCAATAAGTTTCATGAACTGTTAAATTATGGGGTGCCAAGTGTAAAAAATCAGCATCAAAGTCATTGTTGACATGTTGTCCTTATTTATCTCACTTTTCTTATATGTAGTACTTTTCGTTCAACATTTTTTAATCGTTTAACATTTTTTTAATAACCTGTCAAACACTTGGAACCCCATATTAAATTAAATGTTTAGCACAAATTAAAGAAGAAAACTAGAAATTTGGAAAAACTTGGAAGGTTCTTTGTGTATTAGGGCTCCAATTTTGTTGTAATCTCTGGTTTATCCTGTGACCCTATGTTGGGGGGAACCTTCGCCTGGGAACATCCAGGCTGATCCAGGAGACTTTTAAAAGCTCTGCTTGACTTCATTTGTAATTTTTATACACTAATCTTTAAAGGCATGACTTATCTTCACATGTGTTATTAAATGATGTGAGTCGTTGCCACTTATTTCATAAAACGCCATGACATAAACATCTATGAGCTTTTTGGTGGCTTTGCGCGTGTTGACTTTTCATCTAAAAGGATTCTGTCTTTCAGTGCGGATCAGAAGAGGAGAAAGGAGGAGAAAGGAGCAACGTAGAGGAGGGGAGTTGTAAAAGAAGGAGGGATTGAGGAAGAGGAGGATGTGGAAGTCTGCATAAGAAAGCAGCTCCACCCTCCACCGACAGCAGCAGGAGAAACACGCATCGCGTCCTGATTTGGATTTAACTTTCCGTGAGTGCTCGAGCCTCCACCGGAGCACCGACCGCGCGTCTCAGCTGTCTCTGAAAGTCATGCTGTCCCCGGGACTCTCCGTGTCTCTTCTGGCCGTGTCGTGCGCGCTGTGGCCGCCTGCGGTGCGCGCGGCGTCATGCGAACCGGTGCGGATCCCGCTGTGCAAGTCCATGCCGTGGAACATGACCAAAATGCCGAACCACCTCCATCACAGCACGCAGGACAACGCGGTTCTGGCCATCGAGCAGTTCGAGGGGCTTGTGGGTGAGTTTAAACCGCCTGGGCACCAATAAAGCGCCTCAATCATTCTTTCACTCCGAGCTTAATTAACTGACAGACTGGGGGTCTCGCGCTCACATCGACCCCTGTGCTGATCAGCATGCACCCCGGAGATGACTGAATTATTGATGGATGGAATATTTTCTAAATGCAATTTGTGCAAAATAGTTTTGTTGCAATTATTTGATGCAAATAAAGCTTATTTGTTTGTTTATTTGACCAGATATAAAGGAAATGAACAAAAACACGCACTTAAAATCTTTATTTAATATGTTAGAGGATTTGTTAAATCAGCTGTAAAAACTTTCATATTTACCGTTTAAGATTAAGTCTGTTAATTAGTGAAATCCTTGTTAAACATCTGATTTTTTTTATTTAACCAACCTTTTAACATATTTACTGAATTTTCTGATTTACTGAAAAATCATATTTGCTCATATTCTTCGTTTCCTGTAAAAGTGAATAAATAAACTGAAGTGGCTGTAATCTTAAAAACACATACAATATATCTAATTGGCCTTTTTTCTGCATCACATCCTAAACTAAATGACATCACATGGAAATGTCTACAGGTTTGATTACATAACTAAACCAAAGCAATGAGCTTCAGGAACTGACTGATAAGATGGATAGTAAAGTAAAAAATAGACAGTCCTAAATCACAAAATTTAGATTTTTTTAGTTTAATACAATAATATTTACCACTTAACCACAAGAAAGTATATCTTTTATTCTTATTTTCAGTTGAATGAAATTATTTATATGGAAACAAAGAAGACAAAAAGCACAAAAATAGAATAATTTGTACAGAAAACTGGATTATATTCTTTTATTTGTTACATTTTCACCCCATGAAACCCATTAATTCAGATGATGGGAAAATTTACTGTTTGTCAGTGAGCTCCACCTTGCCATGATTGACAAGCTTACGTCCTGTTATGGTCCACTGCTCAGGCAAGTTGTTTTTCCTTTGAGTGAACTGTGAATTCAACTCTTTTTTTTTCTTTGTTTGCTTAAATTTGGAGCAGTTTAGTTGAATGGTATGCAACTCGGGATCTTTCAGCCTTTATAACCCTGTTGGTTACTCATAAAACATCTTTTCTTTCTCTTTCCAGTCCACATGCCTTGACCTTTAACCCTGATCTTAACCGTTTGGCCCAATTATAATGGCTAAAATAATAAGCTTAAACTGCATTTTCATCAATGTTCCAACAGTTGTTTTTCCCTGAGTTTATGTTGCCAGAGTGGACCGTTCCGGTTGGAAGTAAAAAACCTCTTAGTCTCATAATCACATGTGATGAAATATAAACGTTTTTGTGCTGATGGACAACATTTAGCATGTTGGCAGCAGCCCCAATTATATCTAACCATCCAGTCTCCTTGCTTCTTACCAAACATCAAATAAAAGATTTTCTTTTAATACAGGAAGGAAAAGTGATATATGCAGTGTCCTGATCAGACACCACCAATCATCCTGCATCTCTTTTACTAAAGTCAGTCTGTCAGTCATTTTATCCCCGAGTGTCATAGAGAGATGAACTTATTCGATTTTGAGCCATTTATTATATTCAGGTGAAGGGTCGTGGGTAGCTGGTGCCTATCCCAGCAATCATTGGGTAAGAGGCAGGGTCCACCTTGGACAGGTCGCCATTTCATCACAAGGCAACACAGAGAGACAAACAACCAGTCACACACATTCACTCCTAAGGACAATTTCAAATGACCAGATAACCTAACATTCATGTGTTTGGACGGTGGGAGGAAGCCGGAGTACTCGGAGAGAACTCGCGCTAACACGGAGAGAATATGTAAACTTATTGAAAGGCCAGGACTCTGTTTAAAACAGGCTCTTTACATGTTACACACACACACACACACACATGCGTGCAGGAGAATTTATGAACATTGTGGAATTGTTTCTAAAAAAAAATGACAAAACACCATAAAGAAGAATTTTTTTCTTGTTCTTTGAGTCACTTTCTGGTGCATGATGTGAGATAAATGTTGGCGAATTGGGGGAACTTACTGTAAGGTCCCATTTTCAGACGCTGAGAAATTATTGAAACCTTGTGTTTCTGTCTTGCTACGGAGATTTCACGGGTATTAAAGCTGCTTCGCATCTTTTCTCCAGTATAATACAACGGCACGCGTTGCGGCTTATACTCAGATGATTCAGCTGAAGTTGTGCCATACTGTATGAACGTAGTCCAGTTTCATTTCCACTTGTGGCAACTCCGCTGACCTTCTGCCTGGAGACCAGAACATTTCCCGCTGATACCAGACACCACAATCTGAACTATTTGAGCTAAAACCACTGTTCTGTCAATCTGCACGCTCGGAAAGTCTGTAAACATTGGGATAATGTTTTTATTGCTCCCATCGTGACGTATCTCGCCGAGGATGGCAAACATTGCATACTGGTGTTTAGCCAGTGTGCGGATGTTGAAGCACATTCAGATCTGATCTGATCAGAAGGCTGTAGATGTTTTGGACAACTTGAGGTGCTTGTTGAATGAGTTGATGGTGACTTTAAGCAGCACGTTCAGCAGGTTTGTAACATGAACTGATTTCATACAAGCTGTCCAGTGGACAAATCTGAGAAACTTTAATAACTTGTGTCTCATATGTGTCAGCTCTGTCTGTGCATTAGCTGATGATTAAAGTAGAGCACTCCCCAGTACAGAGCTGACATTTGTAGCTAACAACGATATGTCTTAGCTACTAGGGGAATTTTAAAGCACTTTGTTTCACATGTTTCCAACATGATTGGTTGTAAACGCTGTTGATTTTCAGTCACCTTCCATTTAGCAAAATAAGACATCTTCTGAAATCTTCGTAAATTAGTTTTATTTAAAGATAGTATTCTATCCTTCCTCGTCATGTTAACGCCTCTCCCACATGTTATACACAGCCACTCAAGCCTTTAATAAGAATAATAATGGTATTTTTAAAATATTGCATTGCATTTTTATAGATACCTTTCAGTCCTTTAACACATAAGAAAAGAAGAAATATATAAATCTTTTATAGAGGGCTAATTTAAATTTATCGAATCCTCTGCTGTGTCTGTATTTTTAGGTAAATGTTGCAAAATTGTCTTGGTATGGACTGGCGACCTCTCCGGGGTTTATGCTGCTAATTGCTGGGACAGACTCCAGCTTCCCCGCTAGAACTGGCAAAATGAACCAAAATTCAAATATCAATGTCCTCGAATCATAGTATACGATACATATCTTGATATTATTTATTTTGTCAAGTAGGTGATTCTAATTACCAGCCCAAGTTGCTCAATATACTTTTTATTAAGATTGAGCAGCACATTTGCATTAAAACGGTTAAAAATTAAAATTAAAAACTAAAATTAAAGTAGCTCTATATTTAATTAAATGCTGAAACAAAATACATGAAAAACTCTCCAATGACCAGGTGTGAAAAAGCATATTGAAAATAAAAACTCTAAACGAACTCTCGATATAAACTATTTCATAATATCGCTTGTGATAAAGTTGTGATACATTAGAAAATACCGATATATATTACCCAGCCTTGTTCTCCGTGACCCTGAGTTGGACAAAGCAGTGTAGAAAATTAACGAATGCGACGAAAAACCTGTACAGCTTGGCAACACCACTTTTAAACTGCATCACTTACTAATCACAACATTTCCGCCTGAATGTGAAGTCAGACGGTAGATGGAATCTGTCCAATCAGTCGTATTGTGTATGCTTTATTTTTTATATACTTTTTATTTATTTTTTCTTTGTAATACTTCTGTGTATTCTTTCAAACAGAAAAACACATTTGATCTCACCCAAATTTTCTGTGAGCTAGAACTGGACCAAAGTTCATGATGGGGGTTATGGCAGTTTTTGTTTGGGCCACATGTGGATTAAATGTCATGAATTTGCTTTAACATGGGTTATTGAAAGTTTTATGATTCAGTTTATGAACCCAGGTTAGGCCCCCTTCATTACCCTTACACCCCATCTAGTTCACTATTGGCAAAACTGACCAGAATACCAAGAGATGTTGGCTGTAATTAATCTCTTTTTCTTTAACCAGCTAATTGTCAGGTTTGCCATTTAAACATTATTTTTGCCTCATTATAAAGAACCACATTGTTTAAATTAAGTGAGGACATAAAAATTTAAAGTTTGGAGTCACTTTTGTCCGTGTTCTGCACCATGTGGAGTTCGGAGATTTATAGTAAGATTTTTAGAAAATCCTTAACTCTGAAACGCACTTAGATTTAAAGGCACAAAAACCAAAAATATGTCCTAATGAAAACATGCAAGCCAAAAACCAGGAAGCCTTTTCAGGTCACAAGTTCAAAATATTTCTGTGACTTCATTGGAAAGCTGCACAGCCAAACCCAAACCTCAGCCCTGCTCTCCAATAACAAAATTTAAAAAGCTGATTACTATTCTAACCACTATTGAAGTCTCTCTGGTCTCATCCTGTGTGAAAGATGAAGCGGTTTGGCAGTTGCATTAACCATCCTGCTGCACATCCAGTGTGTGGTCAGCCAGAGGTTCCTGAATGCAACGGGCCCTAACTGAGGAAAGAGAAGAGAGTCTTGCTGGGGAAAAAACAACAACTCTAGTTTAAATGAGCTGAGACTGAGCTGAGACTGAATAAGCATCCTTTTAAATGTTTTCGCACAAAGTTTAACATGTGAGAATCTCACAGTGGTGAAACATGGTGGTTGTGAGCTTGTTGTCAATAGCAAGGTTGGGTTGTTTCTACTTCATCAGAGAGATCTCTCTTTGATTTTTACAACCATTCGGGGAATACATTTAATTTGCAAGGAAAATCTGTTTATAATTATGCAATCAATAAATTAAAATCCTGCATTTCCTGTAATGGTTCTGAATGTCTTCATCTATGGCATGGTGAAAGTCCCAAAGTATAACAATTTGTGTTTGTAAGCTAGGCTGCATTACTTCTATTCACAAACAGCAGCTAAGAAGTTAGTTTAAATTGTTAGCCACTAAGTTAGCTTAACTTGCTAGCCACTAAGTTAGCTTAACTTGCTAGCCACTGACTTTGCTCAAATGGCCAGCTCCTAAATTAGCTTACATTGCTAACTCCTAAGTTGAATTCTGTTTTGTTAAAATACTTTTTGTTTCATTTGTGACAACTTTTATCGTTCTTATCTTGGTTTATGTGAAGGCTACAATTTTTTTTGTTGAAGGTTCACATTAGTAAATGGTATAATGTCCATATAAATAAGGTGTAATATGGGTACATCTGAACCGTTGACTTTGTTCTGGCCTCAGTTTGCTAATGATAAACCAGAACTGGACCGGTTTTTTTTTTAATAAAAAATTGTTAAATTTTAATTGATATATGTTAATTTGGCTACATTTGCACCAACACCTGTTGTCACATGAAATGAGCATAGAGACCTACTCTAGACTTGATCTTTGGCCAGTTTGGTTGAGCTTATTCATGCAGTACATGAGCTAGTTTATCTCTTCTTACCTGTACTTAATATGAGCAAATATGAATGCAAAATTAACCGTTAAAAAGTACCAAGGAATTGTACAAATTATGTTAGCAACAATTGTCACTTTTATATTGTGACCAAAGCTCAGAAAAGATGTTGCCTGGGCTTTTTTTTCTTTTTAGAAGATTA
Organism: Pseudomugil tenellus; assembly: GCA_037177515.1. NCBI lineage: Eukaryota > Metazoa > Chordata > Actinopteri > Atheriniformes > Pseudomugilidae > Pseudomugil > Pseudomugil tenellus. Next base: position 3,604,766 of record JBAMHX010000014.1, on the reverse strand, counting down.
AGCTACTTTTCTAAGTATTTCAAGTTGTTTTGTGATTCTGTTGCATCACATATTGGTGCAATTTATTATGCACCATGGTAAATATGTAAAACTTAATTGATCTTCATATGCAGAGCTAAAGGAAGGGGCCAAACAAATTTATCTTAAGTAATACTCAATCGTTGTGGCTGACAATGCATTTCCGGCAAAAATGTCGCATGATTACTTCAGTATTTTAAATTAATTTAAAATACTTTGAAGGAAAAATGTTTATAATATTCTTGTTAAAGTATTATATCTACTTTAAATGTAGATTGTCCTACTGAGTTTTAAAACGAGGAAGAGAAAAGCCTCTCCTTGTGACATCTCGTGTTTTCCTGCCTGTTAAGGTACTGGCTGCAGTCCCGATTTACTCTTCTTCCTATGTGCCATGTACGCTCCCATCTGCACCATCGACTTCCAGCATGAGCCCATCAAACCTTGCAAAGGGGTGTGCGAGCGGGCAAAGTACGGTTGTGAGCCAGTGATGAAGCGGTACAACCACAGCTGGCCTGACAGCCTGGCCTGCAGCGATTTGCCTCTATATGATCGTGGAGTCTGCATTTCACCTGAGGCCATCGTCAAGGCAGAGGGACCAGGTATATTCATTATTTTATCATCTCTATTTTTATAAGTCTGCTGTTTTGTCCTCATCCAGTTGATAATTCAAATGTTGTGTTCAGGATCAGTTTCTACTTAGTTTCCTTTTTATTATTATTACTTTAGAGCAAGGATCATTGACTCTGAACCTCGTGGGCCAGAATTCTGCAGCCACTTCCTTTGCTACAGCATACCTTTGTTCAGATATATGGTCATCATTAAAACTTGTGCAGAACTTGACAACAAGCTCTTCGGGAACATTTCTTTTGGTGCGTTGCAGCAGAAAACCGTCTAAAACCTGCCGGACACGTACCCAAGAAGTCCGGAGTTGACGACTCCTTCTGTAGGGATTTTGTGCATCTAAGAGTAAGGCAACAATTTTTACTCTCTATAGGCGTTTTTCCATTATCACTTAGTCTGCCATACTCTACTGACCTGGGAGCGTTCTATTGTGCTGGAATGCTTTTCCATTGCAAATCCAGTCCAGATGCTCTATCGTGAGAGGGGTCCCCCTGCGCATTCCTTCTAAAAAGTTACCGATATCATCTGATAGTGACATGACCAGGCGGTAATCTCTGGCTGCTGATGGTGACGCTAATGCGGAAGTCGGATTATTTGTAGTCCACCCCTCACCGCTAGAGGCTGCAATAGAGAGCAATGCCCATAGACTCCCATATTAAAATGTCCGATTTCACAGCTGAAATAAACATGTTTACAGAATGTTTCCAAAATTTTTTTTCGGTTTAATTGGTCCAATATTCCATCGTGTAAACTCTGGGCTGGGAGGGGTGAATTTTTTTCAAACGCTTCGGTTTCAATGTTATTTTAATGTTAAATTTAGAGGCGTGTCCTTTTGATTGATGTGTGTTAGAGCGCTATCACTGGTT
>JBAMHX010000014.1:3584869-3599458 GCA_037177515.1 Pseudomugil tenellus | reverse complement strand
GGAGCCTTATAGTCAAACCTTTCAGCTAGACATTAAGAACAAGGTAATTAAGCTAATACATGAATTTCCTCTACAATTGAAATCATGATTGTTTAATATGATTTCTTATTACAACAAGGCGGGACAACCATCACGGAAGTAGCACACAAGCTGACTGGGTTTTTTTTTTTTTTAACTTTTGTACTTTTTTATGTCATGTCCAGCTTTGTGATTGGGAGAACTGGTGGTATGAGGACAGACTGAAATAAGCACCCTTGTCATTAAAGGCATCATGCTGTTGACGGTGAGGGGCTTTATTTCGGTACAACACAAGCTTCCTGTGAGGGCTTTGGTTTGGATTCAGCAGCTCATTGAGGAGAGTTAATGAAGGAGTGAAGAGTTTCTAGAGGTGTCTTGATACTAAATAAATATAGCATCCAAGTTACCTATAAATCAATTCAATAATGACAACTAGTATAAAACCCACTTTATGGACATATTTAATCCTAATACAGCAAATGTGTGTTCAATGTGGAGCTAAAGATGCATTTAAAGTCCAGTCTTCTTTTTTTGGACCACATCACATGAAACATTTCCCACTCTACCTTTAATTTCTGCTACAAATAACTAAAATTCATTTTTAACATATATTAGATACTCAAAAATGTGTTAAAAGTGTGTCCTAAAAAGTGTATTTGGGCATTCCTACTTTTTAAATACAAAGTAATAATGATATTCTGTGCTGTTAAAGTTCATTTTATTATACGGATTAAACATTCCACCTTCAAGCCGTTTTTATTTATCTTTAGAGCAGTACTACCAAGCATTTTTAGATTTAACACCCCCTTATAATTTATGCAGCATCTACTTTTCATCCTGTCTCTACTCTGAGCCCTCAACAGTCAGTAAAAATCAGTCTAATGTTGACTCTTGTCTTATCTCTTGCTTTGTGCTTTCTTTTCTTTGCTTCCTTTGACAATGCCCCCTTGTGTTTCTGTTGTTTTGTTGTTGTTTTTTGGCTGAATGATGTACCGTATATGTTGATATCCAGTTGCGGGTATGTGATGCGGTGCTGCAAAACAAAGCGCAGCTGTATTTATGATGAAAACTAGAGGAATGTGCATGATAAGTGCCATTAAAATGAGTTTAAAATGCAGGATTATAAGGTCAGAAACTTATGTGATGTTAGTTTAAAAGAGGAGAACGCTTAGGTTTTATAAACCTAAATGTTTACCTCTTGGGCACTTTGGTGTCTACTCTTCTGATCTGGAACACAGTGTATCGCTCTGTTGTAATTATTGCATACAAGCTCTGCTGTGATTTTTTTTCAGTTATTTTATTTATTTTAATTTATGTAACTTTTTGGCATATTCTGGAAATGTAAGAAAAACCCAGCAGTTTTGTTAATTATTGTTTTTTCTTAATCAAAAGCAGTTTTATTTACAGTCTCGGGTCCAGCAGAAGTCTGTTTTTTCTCTATTCAAATTGAATTTCTTCCTGTTTCTACAGATCCGCACTACCAAGATCCATCCAGGTGTAACCCAGGTGAGGTTTTTTATTCCAGATAGAGAACAATTTACAGAAAAATCAGATTTTGACAACAGAAAGATGCAGATAATAAGTCCAGATGGTTACACCAGTAATTAAAACTTATTTATCAAATATATCAGTAGCTGTGTCTCTAAGCTGAGCTGTCACTGAACAGGCGCCAGTGAAAGCTTCATCCTCTCCACGAGAAGGGTGTGGAGGGCAGTCACTGCATAAATACCGTGATACAGATACGAGTTTAACTTGTTCCGTGACCTTGCTCATATCTCAGTTTGTTCATATCTCAAAGCAATTTTCCTATTTACATTAATCTATTTCAGCTCGTGAAAAAGTGTATTATTTACCCTGCAGATCTGAATAAAACAAATCTGAAAAAGAATGAGGTTTAATATCTGGGGAACAATTTTCAGACAATTAGCTTCTGATTCAGTCCGGCGGGATTAGCGTGAACCTGACCAGGATTACCATAGCGAGGCACGGCGATGGGAGTGTGGCGGTATGGGACAGGACAAGCGAAAGTTTTAGAAAGCACCATAAATCCCAATGAATTTTGATAAATGAAGCATCTAAAGTCTGATCCCACAATTACACGAAGAAGAAAATGAAACCCATTGTGTGGATAAGTACATTGTCAGAGTTGAATATGAAGAACATATTTGGAGATGAACTTAAAAATATTTTTAAAGTAGGTTTAATCCTTCGACATTTTACTGTATCCATTATACTTCTGCAACATGCTGATTATAGAAAGGCTGCTTCTACCATTAAAAATAATTTTTTCTGTTTTTTCTGACAGAATCCAATCCTGACTTTGTGACAAACTCCAACAACGTCAATTGCAGGGGCCCGAATGGAGGTGAAGTTTTATATCTGTCTAAGTCAGGCTTCCCAGCAAAGAGAGCTCCTATTACCAAGATCGTTTAGAAAAAATATTTAGAAAAATATAATATAATATAAAGGTCACAAAACCAGTTAACAACCCCTCTAAGGGTCACGAATTGAGACGATCATGAAAAATGTTTACATCTTGCTTTGTATGTCATCATTATGAGCTCAAATCTTTTGTTGTTGTGAAACAAAATATTAGAGCTTTCTAGCATTACTGAAGTATCTGAGACAGAAATAATATTGATGCCTTCTTTGGACTCTGCTTATCGTTTTTACTGTGCGGTTTGTTGATGAAATGTTCCTCCTCTTTGTGTCTGCAGATTCCTGCACATGTAAAACGGTCCGAATGGGTCTGAAAACCTATCTAAAGAACAACTACAACTACGGTGAGTCATCGCTTTATATGATTTACACTTTAGGTCAGCAATCATATGCGGTTCTGTACGCGGTTCTGAAAGGCCGGTATCCTGCAGGTATTCCATCTTTCCCTGCAGCAACACACCTGATTCAAATAAAAGGCTCATTAACTGAAATGAATAAGCTGTGGAGATCACATTCATTTGAATCAGGTGTGTTTCAGTCGGAAAACTTTTAATACCTGCAGAACACCGGCCCTCCAGGACTAGATTTAAAGGTCCCTGCTTTATGTCACTGCATTTTATGTTATTGTGTCAGGGTTGAAAAGTGTGAAAGAAAACTGCTTCCCTTCATGTTAAAGCTACTTATCAGAAAGAACAAGAGAGATTTATGCATCAAAGCTGAGATTTGGCATGATAAAATATTTTCCTCAAAGTCTTTCCACTTAGAAATAATCCTCAATATTAAGCTTTTAATAAATTCTTTGAGCTGTTTTCATTACTTTTTATTGAATTCTTGTCAATAAAAAAGCTTTATACTAAAATAAATTAGTGTATTTAGGATCTTCATTGCATTTCTTGCACAGTTTACACCGAGCTGAAACGTCTGGTGGTTAAAAGAGAAGCTTATGCTCACTTAGGGGCTCCATAACATGCAGTTCCTTCCCTATCAACTAGGGATCCATAATAAAGCAAATCTCCATAAACTACCTTGTGAAAAAGACCAACTTCACAGCAGAAATAAACGTTTTTACAGCCTGGTACAAAACATTTTAGTTTTAGTAGATCAAGTTTACCTTCAGCTTCAACTTGCTAGCTTATTGTCAGCTGCTTAGCTAGATGTCTGGTCTAATGCTTCCACATAGCTGGTTTGTTGTCATACGCTAAGCTAGGTGTCTGTTCTAAAGCTTGCGCGTATCCAGATTATTGTCAATTTATCTACTCAAAAGCTTGCACATAGCTAGCTTGCTGTCAGGTGCTAAGATGTGTCTAGTCAAAAACGTGTCATGTTGTCAAATGCTAAGCTAGGTGTGTGCTCTAATGCTTTCACGTAGCTAGCTTGTTGTGAGATCCTAAGGTAGGTGTTTGTTCTAAAGCATGCGTATAGCGAGTTTTTTGTCATATGCTAAGCTAGGTGTTTATTTTAAAGCTTGCACGTAGCCAGTTTCTTGTCAGATTATCTACTCAAAAGCTTGCACATAGCTTTTGAGTAGATAATCTGACAAGAAACTTGTTGTCAGGTGCTAAGCTGTTCTAATTTTTGTTTGTTCTAATGCTTCCACGTAGTCAGCTTGTTGTGATAGCCTATGGTAGGTGTCTATTCTAAAGCTCATGCGTAGCTAGCTTGTTTTTCAAGTCCTAAGCTAGATGTCTGTTTTATAGCTTGTGGGTAGCTGCCTTGTTGTTAGATGCTAAGGTAGGTGCTCAAACGCTCGCATATAGCTAGCTTGTTGTCAGATGCTAAGCTAGATGTCTGTTTTATAGCTTGTGGGTAGCTAGCTTGTTGTCAGATGCTAAGCTAAGTCCTCAAACGCTCGCATATAGCTAGCTTGTTGTCACTCTACTGTTTATTCTTTTAGAATGCCTGTACAGAGAGAATAAAGTTTATAGAATGTGGTGATGGACGTATGGATAATGTAAATGTAAATTGTTATAATATGTATCCTGCTTTTATTGTGTGCTTTGGCTATTACCTTGGCCAGGTCTCGGTTGGAAAAGAGATTTTGAATTTCATTGTGATCTCCTGGTTAAATAAAAAAAAAAAAAGAATTAATGCATAAATTTCTGTATCTACTGATGACTCCTTCCCGCAGTGATCCGGGCGAGGGTGAGGGAGGTGAGGAATCGCGGTCTCGAGCCCACAGCAGTGGTGGATGTGAAGGAGGTGCTCAAGTCCTCTCTGGTCAACATTCCTAAGGAGACGCAGACACTTTACTATTCTTCCTCCTGTCTTTGTCCTCATCTGGCTCCTGGGGACGAGTACCTTATTATGGGCTATGAAAGCGAGGAACGGTCCAGGTACGAGCAGCGAGGATAACAGATAGTTTTGATCTAGCTCAGATTAATAAAAGAATTCTGCTACTACAGCAACAAATACCTATATGAAAAACTACAGCTGTGAAAATTAACATGCTAATCCAAAGAGATTATTCTGTGGAATTAATTTTTTTACACATTAATGGAAACTATTTTAGCATATTAAAAATATAACTGGCATTATCTCACACATTATTTTAAGCTTTTATTGCACTGAGTATTTGCACTGAGTTTGATAAAAAACAAACTTAGTTAATGTAATAACATGTTAGCTTGCTCTGCAAAAAGGCCTTTACTGGCTCCGACTACAAATAATTCAGAGCCAGAATAATCACCTGTTTGTTTGTGCACACCAATTACGATGCAAAACTGCAAATAAATTATAAAAAAAATCTACAACAACCTAAGAAAAACTAACATGGATTCCACATCGAGTGATGACAACGCTGTGTTAAAGCACCTGCGGACTGAGCGCATCCAGTTCTAGAGAAGAGAGGCGAACGTGGGATATTTAAATGTTTTGTCCAAGTCCTTAAGCTGGACAACGACCACTTCACGACCTACTTTTGCACGTTTTGGGGGCAATTTTGGAGGATCTGCTTCAGCTGCAAGCTTCCAGCTTGAAGAAGCAGAGAAGCAATTTCAGAGTGTCTACTCAACTGGACCAAGACGCTCGGTTGCCATGGTGATGCACGGTTTGAATGAAGCAGCGGCAATAAAGAAAAAGCTTCGCAGCTCGCGACTGGCAATGACAATGTTGTCAACGCACCTTATCTGATTGGTTGATTATATATCTGGCTGAGACAAATGTTAAGAAAAATTCCCCTTAGATAAAAAAATTAAAAACCGCAGGATGAAATTTTGTCACTGATGTGAACATTCCCGTTGACTTGACACTGATTTTAAAAAAATATATTGCTGAACAAAATGTTCAGAGGAAATATTCGGAGTGGGTGTGTAAAGACCTTCAGCAGATTGTTAAATTGTGTTACTGTATCCGTCCTGAAACAGAGTGTTTCTGTTTGCAGGTTGCTTCTGATTGATGGCTCCATCGCTCAGAAATGGAAGGACAAAATGGCCAAGAAGGTGAAGGTGCGTAACAAACAACCCACCTTTCTGCTTTTCTTTGTCCACCACAACAGCTGCTAGCAAGCATGTGACCCAATTAAACAATGAATTATTCAAATTTATTATTTTTTTTTTACTCATTTTATTTCTAAGTTGCTCATCGTGATGAAATAAAATTTATTTCTGCTCCTATTTCCTGTCTGTCCTTCTGTTCAGAGATGGGATAATGTCCTGCAGGAGAGGAGCCGAGCGCCTTCACGCCGGAGTCGCCACTGAGATCTGATGTGTGTGTGGTTGTGTGTGTGTGTGAGAGAGAGAGAGAGAGAGAGAGAGAGGATGTATGTTTGTGTACATATTGCACTATCACAGGCTGTTGTAGCTGAATGTAGTTCATCTCTTCATCTATCAGACTGTTTGGAGTCATTCTTTTTTTTTCCTTGCACAAATATTATTTAGTGTGTTTTTGTCAGTGTGTGCATACGCACACACCTGAAGCACAGAGTTAAGATAAGGTGCAGGGGACTGTTTGAGCTTTAAAGCTGTTGTCCTGAACCTATGCACAGCCAAAGAGTAAATGCATGATTTTTTTTTCTTATTTTGGACCAAATTCTTTGTTTTCTCCTCCCATAGCGGCCATGTTGGCTGCACTGCTCCTCGCTGTGGTTCTGGTTTTTGACAACCCTAAATGGTGATCCTTCCCTCTGCAATGATGGGATGGAGGACGTTTAAATGAAACAAAAGCCATGTGGACTTTGATATGATGAATTTTCAACTGTGACCTGGACTTGAATGACCTCTGCATGAAAAAAGAGTGTTCGGTAGCAACACGACTCTGCTGTGGGCTGATGGATGACACAGGCCAAGGGACCCAAGGTGTCAGGGGTCCGTCTGACCAGGCTCACAACTTCATATAATCTAAAACAACTGCAAAGAGATGCAAAGCAACTTCCAAAGCTTAGATAAATTCACACAGCTTTTAAAGGCAGCTCAAAATTACTATAAACAAGAGCAAAACAGACACAAAATCACTACAGGGATGCAAATTCTAAATGCAAAACCACAGATTGATTGTAGGGAAATGTAAAGTTGCCCCAAATGTTTATAAACAGGTGCATATTTGCAAAAAAGGAAATAAAATTTTGACCAAAAAATACATGTGTATAATAACCAGCTACAAAACACACAAACTTTACCCCAATAACGCACGAAGGGAACATAAAGACTTTAAAAAATCCTAAATGAGCAGAAAATTACACAATAATAGGGCAGACAGGTGCAAGTTTGCTCCAAAAACACAGGAAATTACTATGAAAATATATAAAAAGATCATGAAGGAACAGAAATTGTTCACCCAGGTGCATGATGACATTAAAATATGTGTGGACAGAGTAAAGTGAGAGTAATGCGAAACAAAGACTCGAGAGATAGGAAGTGTCTCTGAAGATGCACATTTCGTACATACCAAAAGATAGAAGGATTTAGGAAGTTATTTTGCTTTTTTAAACCTCTGTCCAAAGGAAGTTATGATTTCACAACATCCACTGACCTTTTCTGTGGTTTAATATGTATCTAAGTAATGGCAGATGTGATTTTTATTTGCATGTGGTAAATTAAAGATGAACATCTGAAAAGTGAAGCCAATGCAGGTCCTTTAAACATCCAATATTTCTCTAACGACCAGCAGGGGGCGATGCCTCTAGTTACACAAAAGTAAAATTACAAAGTTTAATGGGCTCAACTTGACTGGTAGAATAAAATTTACTGTGTTCAACTTAGTTACCGTCAGCGTTGTGAGGATATAAATAAGATCCACACTATCCATTAGTTTCTTCCATTTTTATCACCGTCCTCAGACCTTCTTACTGAAAGTTTGAAGTGGATGTCAAGTGGTACCGCCTCGTCACTTTTTATCTTTAACGCATGTCGACCTGGTAAACTTTGGTCCCATTTAGATGAAAATGTGAGCAATACAGAAACAGTATATGATAAGGTGGAGTGGTGTTATTGGCGGACAATCGTAATATCAGCTGAAGTTATCGCCTCTACAAACCAGTAAACACCGTTACAGTTTCTGTTGTTTCCGTTGTGAAGCTATGCAAAAGCATAAAGTTGAATTTCAGCTTTCAGTTTTTAAGCCTTTTTTAATAATTACTCTTTAACTTTGAGCTGAATATTCACCACTGAAGAATGAACATGAACACAATTTTGCACAGTTTTAATGCATAAGAACTCTCACTGATTCTTGTACCATTGTTCACTTTGTGTTTATTCAGGCATTTTGATTTTTCATGAGCTGATGTGACAGAAAGCTTGTTTAATCTCTAGGCGGGATTCACACAGTCATGGTTCCCAAAGTCTTTAAATGTCTTGGTGTTGACAACTGAATTGGTAGTTTTCTTTGTTCACCTTTTCAAGCAGCAGTTTGTGTCGACCAATCGAGTTGTTAACGCTGGCAATGATTGCTGCTACAAGTCCCAACAGCCAGCGTTGAGCGCTACCATTCCGTGTGAATCTTGCCTCGTGAAGCAGGATGTTGGACGTAGATTTAAAGGGGTTAGAAGAGCCTTCATTTACCATTTCATTTCACTAATGATTTATTCTTTACATTTTACCTGTTCTCTTTAGCCTGAACAACAGATGAGTTCCAGCATGTTTCCTGTCTCAGTGACTGTTAAATGTGTTTTTCTAACAACATGGACCATAACACTGACATCAACTTGTTCTCTGAGTTAAACATTAAACAGACGCTGAACATAACCACAACCTAAAACTGTTTTGCATCTGTTTCTGCCTTTAGCTGGCGACTCACTGGGGTCTCGTAGCATCTATATATTTTTTTCAATTGCTAAGAACTAAGACAGGGGTGCACAAATTCAGTCCTCAAGATTGATCATCCTGCAACTTTTATACGCAACGCTTCCCCAGCATACCTGAATCTATTGAATACTTGTATGATATGATGAAAGATTGGAGAAAGATTTATATAACAGTTGCTGGATGGTAGATTTCAAGGACTTGGGCCCCTGTGAACTAAGAAGTGGACAGTTAGAAATTAGCAATAAATTTCAATTGAACACTTTTTAAGAGTAGGCTGACACTTGCACGACTTTTGGCCACGATTTTGTCGTGGCATTTTGGGGCACGAACCGGGAGGCTACCGCACTGTTAACGTATATGTCACGCATAGTTCACAAATAGTTCACGATTGTGTGCCCATCAGTGTCCGCATTGACACGAACTGGCACGATGAGTTCACACATAGTTTACGCACTTCCCACATTGGCACGAAGAGTTTGCGCAATTCGGACAATGTTGTTCCGACTTGGGCATCCCAATAAAAAGGGGGCCTCCCCAACCCCAGGTCTGTGGAAGAGAGAACATGCTGAATGCCAGAGACAGTCATTGCAGATAAAAGAAGATGCTTCTATCTGACGCACACTGGCACGCATCCTCCCACATCGTTCCGACGACTTCACGACGTGTTCACGAACAGTTGGCGCAAAGTTCACGACCTGGTGGCAAAATTTTTCCCGTGACCAAAATTTTGAACATTCCAAAATTCACGCCCTGACATGGCACGCAGTCAGGACAGGTTTACGCACTAGTCACGCCAGTTTACGACTAGTTTGCTCACTAGAACAACTTGAGTCGTGCCAGTGCGTGCCACAGAATCGTTCAAGTATCAATGCGCCCTGACACTCAGTTTGTGCTGCAAGTGTCTGGATGTATTTCTTTTGGAAACATTTATGGGTTCACTTTGTGACTTGCACTTCTTAAACAAATGCCTACACAGATACATTTGCACGTCTCCAGCTACGACAAGCGCCAACACCTCAGTGCTGATGGAAACCATGATCCCAACAAGTCAAGGGAAAGGATTATAAAACTCATTAAAGGGAGGAATTCAGCTGATGCAAAAGTTGTTTACATTTCATGCAAATGCAAACAAAACGAGAAGGTTGTAAAAGAGAAACATGCAAGTATATACAAGAAAAGCTAAACATGACCTATTAGAAACAACTACACAGAAGAAAACATCAGGGTTTCAGGGTGAAAAGGAGATGCATGATTCTGAATCATGTTATGAAGCAATGAGGATTGAAACTTTTTGTTTCATGAAACCACTTTAGCTCATTAACATGATCAGCCAAAAATCTAGATCTTGATATGAGTTCACATTTTTCTTTTTCTTCTTTTTCTAACTTTACATACAATCAAAACACCAAACTAGCAAGAAATAAAAGAATTCTCACAATTATCACCAATAGCTGTGTTTATATTAAATGAAAATTATTTTTCTAAAACTTCAACAAACAATTGCAATTTGTGGGTGTTTCCACAAACTATATTAAGCTTCAGTTCTTGTAAAATCTTGTCCACTAATAAGATTTTCCAAGAACTGTGGTTTATCTGAGGTAGCTACATAGCGTGATTTGGGGTTTTTCTGCTTACTCGGGAGAAAACGAACAGCTTTTCAAAGCCTTTCTCTCTAGTTTCCATTTTGAATTCATTGAGAAGCTCACAATTTACTGTTGTTTTTAGATCTATTATTCTTTTTTTTTAAGTTATTTTCCTTTCATATAGTGTTTTTTTTTCTAAAACCACATACAGAGACAGCTAATTTACCCACTTACCAGTAAAAAAAAAATCACTTACCAGTAGAGATATGTTATTATTGGCATAACAATTTTATCAGAATATCAGAAATTTTCAGTTTTACATTTATTTATGATAACTTTTACACAACATACATATTGTACATCAAACTCTTCAGCTACATCTCCTCAAACTAAAAATAAAAAATATAAGAGGTGTCATGTATAGTTTTCTAGATATGTTTGGCACAAATCTTGATAAATCCTGTGGTTGTGCCATCATCAAGCTGTATTTTCATAAGGACCTTGGAAGTGGACTCTTTCACATCTTTTGGCAATATTTCCAATTGTCTACAAACAAAATTTGCCGCAAAGTGGGAGATATAATGACCTGAAATAATTTTGTTTTTGTTTTTTCTCTCTCTCTCTTTGGAGGTATATACGGTGCCTTGCCAAAGTTTTCACCCCTGAGATATTTTACTTGTTATTGCTTATGTAAATCAATCACGAGCAACAAAATTTGGCTTTTCTGACCAAAAAAGGGAAAAATTCATTTCTGTAATGTCAAATTGAAAGCTTATTCCTGCAAAGTAGTGACAATTAAATAGAAATAAGTGACAGCATAAATACTTACATCTTCCAAGTTGTTATTTAGTAGATGCACCTTTAGTCTGTGTGGATGGGTCTCATTAAGGTTTGAACATCTGCATGCTGAGATTTTGCTCCATTCTTTCATGCAAAACTGTCGGGTTGCGTTGGGAACGGGCGTGAACAGCCTTTCTCAAGTCCAGTCAAGTTATCTAACGGACTGAGGTCTGGGCATTTGGTTACTCCAGGACATCCAGCTTGTTGTTGTCAAACAATTTCTTTTAAGTTTTAGCTGTAAGATTTCAAATCTCTAGCAACGTGTTCTTTATTCCATATTAACAAACAAAGAAACTTTCTACAAATAAAATCTCTTCCATTTGATTTTTCCAGATCTATAATTTTGTTACACTACAACAAAGAATTAATGAAAGGTCCCTTGAATCACCTTCATTTAAAAAGTATATCAAGAATATCACTATAAGATTCATTCAGCAATCCTGGAAAGACACACAATCTACTGTTTACTGTTTGTAATTTACTGTTTGAGCATTTTTATGAGCTTATCGGATGATAATTCTTACTGTTAAACCACTCTCTACACTACAAGATTACCTTTAGAGAATCCACACATGAAAATTCAAATTTGATTTACAGTAGTTCATATTAATGGTAAAAAACTGGGGATAAATGCTCATGACGCGGCTCCTTTAAAGCTGATCTGTCCTTAAAATAATGCTTCCGGTGAAATTGACCCTTCTCCTGCAAACTGCAACATTTATCTAAATCTCACAACAGAAATGGTTCAGCTCCAGACAATGGTGTCGGTAAACCCCGGCACTGTCTAACCCGACCAACACCCAAAACCACAGATCACTGAAACAGAAGATCTGATTCTAGTATCCAAACAGCTGCATCTCTAATTCATCCTCAGACTGTTTTCTGCAACTTTAAAAGTAAAATATTCCTCCTTCTTCCTGCAGACAGTAACTTTGTTCACCATAAGAACCCTCTCTGGACAGTTTCACAAACATCCTCGGTCGGGTTTTCCCGCCTGATGATTCAGTTCTGTGTCAATGACAGGGCAGGCCTCGACCCAAAACCCAGTCTCAGGGTGGAACCTTACAGGCAAAACAAAGATAAAAGAGGAAAATACTTTTTCTGTGAAAATATTCCATTCCAGGATTTTTTTTTCTTTTATTTTAAGGTGGGGTGAAGTTCATGCGGTTGACCTTCTACTTTAAAGCAAGTCATGATGTTTTCCTAACTCTAACCGAGCAGCTTCAAACATTCAGAACTCACCAAACAGGAAGTAAACCCTGAGATCTCCTGTCCAAAACTGTACAGGGGATCATAAAATACCTGGTTTGGCCACATTATCGTTCACACCAGCTGATGGCTATTAATGCAGAAATAAAAAAATATTTTTGCTGCTTTTCCTGTTTTTTCTATGAGAAAGTTTGAAACTGTAAGATTTAAAAAGTCCCTGGTTATAGCAATTAGGTAAAAATAAGTCATATATCAGTCATATATATAACAGCAAACTTTGAGTACGAGTTTCATAAATATTCGGAATACCTATGAAAAACTTTGGAGACAAATGCAACTACAATTTGACAAAGGAATCACAGGAATCTCAAACTCAAATCCTGGGACGTCTCTGGTTGTGTTTTCTTTATCCTACAATTTCCCAAAACCAAAACAAAGGAACACTTTCCTCTGAGAATGATCACGTTCAAGAATTGGTTTATAAATTACTGAAAAAGTAACAAATACCCCTAAAAAAACGGGAAAAATGTGCATAATAATGTATCCGGACAGAAATCTGGCTGCTTGGAGGTGAAAAAGAACAATAAAAGTAGAAACTTCAGCTCCAACCTAAAACCAATTTATAGCAGTTTGAGAAAAATGTATTACGTGGTGAGCAACAGGCTTTAAAAACTGGGATGGATGTCAATAAACTACATGAAAATGATAATAATTCAGAGTTGAAATATCAATGTTTTTGTCTATGATGTGTGGAATTGGAAATTATTAAGATTTATAAAGATCCAAATGAAGTGACAATGATATAGTGCAGAAAAAGTGCTTTTTTTCTATTCATGCAATATGTTTCTGTATTTGCACCACTCCTCTATACCTGCATCTTTTCTTGCTAGTCTTTCTGTTCATATATGTAAGTTTTTTCAGATAAAGTGTGTTTACACCTGGTGGCGATTGTATGTTCCCATGTACTTTATTGATTCGATTAAACAACTACTGTGGAAACTATTTGGACGAAATATTCAAAGTAGAATTATAAAAGCCACTTGAAAAACACTTGATCTTATAGTTCTGCTGCTTCAAATTTCTTACATGTTCCATTTGCAGAATGTCTGTTCAGCAACAAAGCGGCAACCTCCTTTGGGAAAAAGTGAAACCTATGTGAAAGTGCCGGAAATTGCAGTCCCCTCCCCCCGATCCACTACAGATTCCATAACCTGCAGTCCCCCTCCCCTCATCCACTAGAGGCTCCATAACCTGCAGTCCCCCCCTCATCCACTAGGGGCTCCATAACAGAGAAACTCTCAATAGACTCCATGTTATAGACCAACTTCTCAGTAGAAATAAATAAACATGTTTACAGCCTGGTACGAAAAGACTGTTTTAGGTTTATTTGGTTAACTATACCTGTATGACAACTGTGAGGGGGTAATTTCTTTTTATATAACTACTCCGTTTATTTGTTTATCAATCTCGAAATTCAGCACAATTATGGGGGGGGGTCATTTTGATTGACAGGTATCTAATATACGTGGCAAGAAGGCCACAAACAGCTAGTAAATCACAAGTAACAATCTTGTCTGGCAGCTGTGTCGACCAGTTAGCGGACCATCTGAATTTAAAAAGCACAGTTCATCTGCCTTGTAAACAAACCTGTTAGTGAAAACACCTGTTCTAAATGAATTAGTAGATCCAAATGGCAGGACTTTTTTTGCATGGACCACAAGTTTACACCTCTGCCTAACAGTATACATCATTTATAGTTGAACTACCTGTAGCCAGTTAGCATCCGTTAGCTTTGTTAGCTCTTAGCTACATGCAACTTTGTTTGATAGACCCCAATCATCCACCCTATTGTCACAGCCCCTATCCTCACAGTATTTTCCAGGAGCTATAGCACACATGACACTGTCTGGAACATTCCAGGTAAAACACAAAACATCCTCGTCGCACCCAAGTGACGTAAGCCAGAGGCGACCCACAATTAGCTCACTTACAACTGTACACTACATCTACCACCCCCCCACTCCACGTTCTGCTGATACTGTGAAAGAACAGCGCCAACAGTGGTGTTAAGGCTGTTACATACTCCACGAGAACCGAGAAATTTGTTCTTGTACTCGGGGTTCCGAGAAGAAAATTACGTCATTTTGTTCTCGCGGATGTATTTGAAGACAGTTCTCAACACACCGAGCTGGCAGAACTTTTTTCTCGAGGGGCTGCGAGAAGTATTCTGTGATTGGTCAGAAACTTGAAGGATAAAGGGCCGG
>JBAMHX010000014.1:3529963-3549486 GCA_037177515.1 Pseudomugil tenellus | reverse complement strand
TGATCGGATCGGTGATCGTTTTTTTAAGGTCTCTGATCGGTGATCGGCCCCTAAAATCCTGATCGTGTAAAGCCTACTTCCGAATGAATAAACCTTGTTTTAGTTTTTTTTATTTTTCTTCAATCGACTTCCATCTTGGATCCTGTCTACTGGGTCATCCTAAGCATACATAGGAAGGGGAGTTTTGTTGGCTTTTAGAGCTAACAGGATAAAGAAGATTCATGTTTTGGAACATTTGGTGACCAAATACAGATTTGGATTTATTGATCCAGATGTTGCAATGAATTTTTTTGAAAAACACAAAGACTTAGATTAGAGGATGATAGATTTATGGAGAAAAGTTACAAACAGGAACACTGGACATTTGCTGCCACTAAAATAAAATAATTATAGATAAATAAACCCTTTTTTACAGCTTTTGAGACTGAATGAACATACCAGGGTTTAAATTTGGTTAATTGATTGAGGGGAAATTAAGACCCTTAAAAAGTATTTAAGAGTATTAATCGTGATATTATGAGGTATTACATTTTTTTTTTAATTGTTCAAGCTCTATGCTCTTCCTAGCTACTAAACTGAACCTCCAACAAGTGAGTAAAGCCCACGAAACTTCTCAGTCAAAGCAAAGTTCTACCTGCGATGTTTTAAAACTACTCGACGCACAAAATAGGAAAAATGAGTAGTCGTTGCTGATGATAGATGCATGTTGCTTCATGAAAATGCCAAACAAGAAGCTGACCGCTTCTCACCAGGAAGTTCAACTGCTTTGTGATTGGTCAAAACGACCGAACACCAGCCAATAAGCCACGCTGTCCATTTGATGGACAGGGCCATCAGCCAATCACAATCAAACACTAAACCCTTACATGTAAAAAAATAAACAAGCTAAAGAAGCTTAGTATCTCTAGCCGCAGCTAGTGTCCTAACAAAGATATGTTATAGTACTGCAGATAGAAATAAAGAAAACCTTTTTTATTTAAATATTTGTTTTAAAATAAAACCACAGTAGCACAGAAAGCCAATGTGAATGTAGAGGTCAGTTTGTCCAGAAGATGGCGCAACAGTTTTCACCACAAATATAAAAAAGTACAGAATGTACTGTAGCTTGTTCAGTAAGAAGATTAGATTTTGAGTTGTAAAAACCTACAGAGTCCAATTGTTAACCAAATAAAAAAGAGACGTCACAGCAGTAAGACACCAACAAATACTGAGTTTCAGTACAATTTTATAGAGGACATTTAAAGAGGGATGTTTGTTGACACCGCAAACACTCGCTTTGCAATTTTCTGTCAAGTTGGACAACATTTCTCCAGAAATAGGCAGCTGCTCTTTTGTTCTTGACCCATTTTCTACAGACAGCATGCCAATGAATGACTAATGCATGATGACTAATAACACAGAGACACTCCTGCTTACAGAGCCAGTTGAAGAAGTAGCCTACTTCCAATTTAAAGTAAAACACTTACACTTATCAGTATTTCTACGCAGAATAGTCCCCTTCAAAATCTCACAAACAGTAAAGTAGATTTTCATGCACTAACGTGCTGTTGCTACCAGTTTTGTATGCTCCGTTAGCAGTTGCAGTGCTTTCGGATTGTAAGAAGGAGCCGTCCTGCAGCTTTTCAGTAAAATGTTTCAGTAGATTCTACCTTTACCAAAGATGTGTGTGTTGTATACACACACGAGGTGTTTTCCACTCTTTCAACATACTGACATGAGCAGTGGCGTCTCAAAGATGGTGGGGGGATTTCCTGTTCATCGGTTTCACTTCACCCATCATACGAGGATTCAACCAATTGACCTTTAACCCTGAAGCAAATTACCGTCGGTGTGCCTCGTCCAGGCGACATATGGTCTGTACTGGGATAAATGACAAGAGCAGGCCGCACAGCCTGTCCTGCTTTCTGTGCATTAGGCTCCCAGCCAGAGAAACCGAGGCAGGAAGGGGGGGTTGAGACAAGGGGACACGGAGGATGATGTGAGGGATGTTTGACCCTGCTTTGCCTTATAAAAGATGGTCGATGAAAAGAAAACTATCCTCACTGACTGAAATGTGTCATTTTCCTGCCTCCATTTTATCCTCTTGGGTTTGCATCAGACTTACACTGTTTACATCCTGTTTATTTAAAGTACTGCTAATTTGCAAAGTTAACAGAAACAAAAATGCTGTTTTTTAAAAATAACTTTTGCATCTAAATGTCTCATTCACCTCCACATAGGTGTTTAGTAATGTTGGGTCATATATTTGTGTTCTGATTAGAAAACTCCACAAAGATAGATTGCACATTTGAGCTGCAACAATACTTCTAAGCAAAGAAATCTTCTACTCTTGGAAATTCTGCTTATTTACGTTTTACATAGAGCAACGTCTGTAAGAGAAATGTGGGATGAGCAGCGGAGATGAGTATGTGGGTTGCGTCCATGAAAAATGGGCCAAATCTTCTGCTAAAGCTAAAAGAGCCAAGAGTGTCTGGATACAAAGCTCCACTGTGAGGACGGTTCTGGGTTCCCCCCCCCACAGTGGAGCTCTGCACCCAGACACTCTCAAAACAGCTGATTCTGCTGCTGACTTTTAGAGGTTTTGGTCCAAGTGCTGACAAGACGATGCCGGATTGACACCTGATTAGCTGCACCTATTAGCATGGCCTTTGCTACTTTGGCAAGTTGTGCAGAAGATGTGGTTTGCTAGTTGGTGGGGACAATGTGATAGTGTGAGGCACCACATTCTGGGACTGAACTTCATCCTAAGATGGCAACGCTGGAACCCACTGACAGGGTTTTATCGGAGACAACCTCCAAAATTTAGGATCTAATGACTTGTTCTCCTAACCTGAACAGCATTAAACACTTGTGGGATCAGTTTGGGATTGCTGTTCATAGAGTGACCAACACACAGGCTGAAGCCCAAAATGTTTTGTTTCTTTAGACTTCAGTCATTCGATCAAGTAAACAAGACCAAATAAGTCAATTGCAGAACAAGCTGTTCTTTCACAGTATCCTCATTTCACAGCTTGACCACTGCATGAATGCTAAGGTGTCATGCCATAAAGGGTTAAAGTCACTTTGTACCTACATATATTCATCTGCTTACGTGTGGAGTTCCTCAAGGCTCTATTCTTGGCCAGTTTCTGTTTTCAATGTACGAGTAATCTTTTACATATATCTTTAGAAGATTCTTTTAAGTCAATGTAGTTTCTTTACAACATATGTGTCCATCAACATTTTAATAAAATATTTGTTTAAGCCAGAACTGTTTCAATTTAAAAGATCAACTGAATCAAACTGAAAGGTTGTTTAAAAACATGTAAATTAATATTACCATTATTTTTATATGAGGGATGGATCTAGACTTCTGCACAGTTGGGGAAAAACAAAAGGTGACAGTGATTGCTTTATTGTTATTTTGTACCAGCACATTTTTTTTTATTTAAATTATTGGGGTCATAAAAAGTGTTGTAATATGCTGATCACAATTCCAGCTTAGATATTATGACATTTAAGAAAAACGTTGTCACTTTAATAGGCAAACTACGTTAATTTGAGCAAAAAAAGTGGTTTATGTTTTAAAATTTGTAAACAAAGAAAATCTCGGAAACTGTTGCGTATGTTTTTGTAACATTTATCAGACATAACGCTCAGTACTTTGTTCCAGGAAATTATCTCATGGGGTTTTTATGAGTTGCTTGACAACTATTAGGCGCAATGGAAACGAAACATCGCGATATTTGGGCAACGGACTGCAGGTCTGTGGTTACAGAGGCAATATCTCGCGCTACCTGAATACCGGGTGTCTCATTCCACCACGGTCTAGCCTGACGGGAGGGGGTTTCAGCTTAACAGCTCCGCAGCTATTGTATAATTTAAGAAAAGTATAACCTAATTTATACTTATAAAAAGAAGGGTCTTTTATTTATTTAAAGTAAACGTATACGTGTTGTTTACTTTACGGGTAAAAGTCTTTGAAGACAGTAATTTGTATTTAAAGAAAGCTAAGTTAACATTTGAGATCAGTCGGTGGTGCTAACAAAGAAAATCCTTTCTCTTCGGAAATAATCCCCCACTACTCTCTTTAGTTATGAGTCATGTGGTCGTTGATAATCCACACGGTCTAGATCAGCAGGTAAGTAATTTTATTCTCTTGGTTTTCTCTTGTGAAGTTTGTGATTTTCCGTGACGCACACATAGTTTTGACAGCGAGACTGGCTGCTTCGTTAGCTAAGCCGCTAGCCGAGAGCTAAGCTAACACGCTAAGCTAAGCTGCTAAAATGGAGGCTCTCGCGCTGCAGTGGATTGTGATGGCGGAACTTTTCAGGTTGAATCAGTCAACTTTGTTACCGAGCCCATTAAAAATTTACTTTATAAATAAACGGAACACTGGCTAATGTATAAGTAGTTTACCCCTTTGAGGAAAAGTTGTCACGGTAAATTACGCGGAAGATTAGTGGGTTAGTTAAGCCGTGAAACCCGGCCGGCATCGTAACACAGCAGCCCGGCTAACGAGAGGCCTCCTGGCCCTGAAACGTGGCGCAGGAAAAAAGTGTTGGCAGCGTCCATTAATGGCTCTATTTTCTTCTCTTCCTCTTTTTGGGTATTTCATTCACTTTAACCTCGGGTGAGCCGTTTAACCACACGTTTGGAAGTGTGAACTTAAATGAATGTTTTTGCATAAAATGTTTCCTTTTTTAAGTTAAAGCTCGACTTTAACGTCGTTTAAAAAAAATAAAATATTTAAACGATTCAGGTTTTTGATCCTGTTAAATGTAATAAATTTAATCCACCATTTTGAATTTTTTTTAACTTAATATTTTGACCAAAAATGCCTTGAAGTCGTTTTAGATGTTTAAAAAATATATCTGAAACAATTTATCCCTTAAATTAAGTCAGTCAACAGTAAAGCTTTACGCACCAACTTTATTCCACACACTTCTAAATTTATACTTTTTTAGTGTTTTATTTGGCAACATAATGTAATGGGTATTGACCACATGTTAATTACTATAATTATCATTTTATTGGGTGATGTAAGGCTTGAATGAGCCAAATTATGTATTTGGGGTTTGATTGCTACCAATGGTGTGGACAGCAGCACATTTCTATTTTTAAAAGTTTGGTTATCAGTTTTTTCGTCTGACTTTTTCCCCCTTTTTTATTTATTTATTTATTTTTTGTAGCTTGCTGCCCTAGACTTGAATTCTGCTGACGGACAAGGCGGAGGAACTGGCAGTAAGTAATAAATGAGGATTGCATGTCAGTGTAACAATAAAGACGGGAATCATTTACATTTGGGACTTTCTAACTACCTAATGTTTACTCTTTGCTGTCCCGTGTTACTCGGGGAGAAAAGTTGATGCATATTTGATTTGTTTGAGTGTCTGTTTTACATATTAAAGGGTTTAAATTGAGGAATCTTTTTATATGCGGGGAAAAAAAGATCTTATTTATTTTTTTTATTGAAGCCTTATGATGCAAGTGTTCGGTTGTTTTCCAGCGTAGGAAGGCCATTTGTTGTGGAAAATGTGGGATTGTGAGTATTAAACAGATTTTTCTTTCCTCAGGACGTTACATTCCTCCTCACCTGAGGAACAAAGATGCTTCCAAAAATGGTGAGTTTAATATAATTACTGAGAAACCGTCAATGCAAGTTGGACTTGGTTTTTTGTTTTGTTTTTTACAATATGCGATTTTATTTTATTTTTTGTATTTAAAGTGGGGATGTGTGTTGTACTTCCAAGTAGATACTAGTCACTAGGGCTGCACAATTAATTGTTAAAAAATCTCAATTCACACTTTTGTGCAAATTCATTTCCAAATGAAAACGATGTTTTTAGGAAAGAAAAAAAGATCATGATTCTACCGCATTTTGATCAGGAACATCATCTGCATAAAACAAGCGCTGCTTTTTTCTCAACAAATGAACAGCAGAAAATTATTGAAAGGTTGTTTTAGGTAAAAGAAGAGAAAAGTAACATTTATTGTTTTTATATTTAGTGTCATCTGATGTGCCGGTGATTTGTGCAATAAAATTATGGGAGAATTGTGACCTTAATTCTTGGTTTAAAAAAAAAAAAAATTGATTCTCATTCTGCCCAGAATTGTGCCGCCCTACTAGTCACTCCTTCCAGCAATCGAGCCAAAGCTAAATTATTCCGACGTGAGCCACCACAAGAGGACAGATTTCCTACTTAAAGAGAATACTGTGTGGTCACTGCCCTAAAAAGCTCGCAGAACACTCATGTAGCATGATGATCTGCTCCAAGCCGTCCAGGTTGCAACAGTGTGGAAACATCGGCTGTTTATGGATCCAGTTTGTGTGTGATGCATGTGCACGACATGTGGATTTAACATCCCTTCATTTTCTGCGGTTTTTGGGGTTGAGCCAAAGCTAGGTAGCATAGACTTCCCGAAACGTTCCCAGGCCGGGCGGGAGATGCGATTTCCCCCAGCGTTTCCTGGGTCTCCTCCTGCAGGGAGGTGTCCAGGAGGCATCTTAAAGAAACGGTTCCTCTTGGTGGGGAGGAGCAGGATGACGGAGGAAGCTCATTTCATTTTACGATGCCGTTTGGTCACACAACTCATGATCGCAGGTTACTTCGCATCATTTTAGATGTAAAAAATCTTCCTGAGTAGCTTCAAGTACCCATAAGGACAACACACAGCCCCAGTAAACTTATTTTGTTTTTCCAAAAGCAAGCACATTTGAGACGCAATTTAGTGAGGCTCCGTTTTGTTTTTACCTGTCGATACAACAAAGGCAAACAAATGAGACGTGTGTATTGTTTGCTGCAGTGTGGACGACGTCACATCAATGTGGCATAATGACTTAAAAAGAGCAAACGGTAGCGCATGTTGGTTTCAGCCTTGAATTTTCACCCCAAACTGCTCATCAGGAAGTGGGGCTAATTTAAATTGGTCTGTTTGAACCATTTTCACAAGTGGTTTATTCATAAACTGGTTTAATGTCTCACATGTAAACAAGGAGTGCTAGTTGTTGAATATGCGGGGAAAATGTGGGTTTATCTGGGATTTAACTGTGGAAATTAATCGCTGTAGGTTTTGTTCTTCAGCCAGCATGAGGTGGTTTAGTCTGTTAATGTTTTGTAGCTTCTTAAAGGCTTTGAATTGGCCGTTGTGACTGCCGCACTCTGCCAGATCATTTAAGAACAAACGGGATTATACCACTGTGTCCTTGCACACTTGACCTTTTTTCTCGTTTTGCTGTTTTCTTATTCCACAGCAGGAAATGCTTATTCCGCTGGTTATTCAGTGGCACCAGTAAATTTCTGTAAGTCCCTTCCGTCTGCTTTCGCTGAGGGCAACTTGCATATTCAGATGCATGAAACAGCCATTTTATACACCAGCAAAGCCATTGAAGGGGGAGAAGGTTGTCTCATATTAACGAGATCAGGTTAATTGTTGTGCTTCACTCTGCTGAAATGCTTCCAATCACAATTAAAACTACTCGTTTTAAGCTTGTTGAATAATTTATTTTTTAATTGAAACATTTTAAAGCTAAACGCGTTTAATTACACGTTCATGCCCACATTTCACCTGCAATGTCCCCCAAGTTTCCTCTAAGCAGTGCCCACAACCATGGCAGGCTGAGATTCAGCAAAGAGTTAACTATGCTTCAGGATGGGATGACGGTCAGATTGGTAACTAATTTAATCTATTAATGTTACCAATAAAAGAAGCCCTGCATGCGCCAGTACTCCTGGGTGAAGCTTTTTATAGACTCCTTCCCTACTTTTGCTCAGGTTACCCAAGACAGGCCTTTTACCATGCCTGCAGTGGCCAAAACAGATGTTGGGGAAACAGATGTGGTATATCTTAACCTCCACCTGCATGCCAAGCCATCTAGCTGTTGGCATAGTGTCGAAAAGCTGCGTTTCCATTAGTTTTTCACAAAATAAAAGCGATATTTAAGGCCGAGCAGTGTTTAGCGCACAAGCTGCAGTTTGTTTGACGAGATGTTACGAGAACTGCAGCTCACGCAATTTAAGCACGTAGCCTTATTGGTGGTTTCCACTTCCTGTGTAAAGTTTTTTAGAGCCATTCTTCATTTCCATTTTCTAATTCATTGTAAAGTCCCTGCCATTGTTTTTAATGGTCACATGACCTGCGGGGAAAAACTTTAGATCGCAACATCTAAAAAAAGCTTCTTCGTGGAAACGCAAAACCTATTTAGCATTTTTTTTCTTTAAAGAAATCGAGGTGTTTCCATCGGATCGTAATGCGCTAGGTGTAATGGAAACGCAGCTGCGGTGTGTATCGCTAAACATTTTTACCGTGGCTTTGCTTTGTCATGGTACCTTAAAAGCAGCAGAAATCTGGGCCTAACACTGCTTCATCGCTTGCACATGAAATTGCTTTTGGTGCATGGTGACGGTGCTTTAACTGCACCGCATCACTCGTGGCAAACTAACGAATAACGAGACGACTCGAGCTGGAAAAGCGTCCAATCACGCCGCATTCAATCTTTAATAGTTTTTATTTGTTCACACTGACTATAAATCACGATTCTCTTCACTTTTGGGTTTGTCCACTTTGAATGTTTGTCTCTGCCTCTTAGTGTGGAGTTATTGATTACTGTGCAGTGGGGGCTTTGTGCCCCCACCTGACCACTCGAGGGAATTTCGCTCCTTTGCCTCCAGGTTTTCTGGAGCAGAAACCTGCATGACTGAATCCTTTCGACAGTTTAAAGTGATTATAGGTTGTCCTCCTTGATGTTTAATTTGGCACTTTGATTAAATTATTGACACAGAAGAATCATCAGGTACTTTTTAGATGAGCTAGCCCGGCATGTTAGAAACATGAGCCGTATGTGTCAGAATAAGTCTCATCTGAAATGTATAGACATCTAAATTAAAATAGAAATTCAGAGGGAGATTCCTTACGTTTGGATCGATCCTTATCAAGCCGTGTTGAATTACTCAACTGCTTGTAGCTCATACTGACAAAACTAACCAGCTGCTGAAGATTGTTGTTGAGCCGCCCTGAATACTTGAATATTTGCTGTTTTTGTGAGATTAAGCTCCAACTTTTCTGCATGGTGTGCTTCTCAATGTTTGCACTTTTTCTGATGCTAGTCTGACTAAACTCAACCAGAAACTGTAAAATAGAGCTCAAGATGTTTTTAAAAAGTAGAATCCACCTGTCCAAAACCTGCAGTGCTGCTTTCTGAAGGCAGTGGTTTTATCCAGACCAACCATTACATATAGTATGAAACAGTAGGACTTTGCAGATATAACATATGCAGGTTCTGGAGCTTTGTGATTCTTACAGACTCCATTTTTATGGTTGCTGTTGAACCGAGCGTGGCCACAAATTCACCAAACCATGTCAGCAAATTCTTGTCTGCTGAGTAGTTTAAATACCCAGATGGTGTAGTTCCATCCTGCAACTACAGAGGGTGCTAAAGAGCCAAATGAAGCCCTAATGCCCCCCCTGGCTTTAAAAAGATTTACACTCATCCTTTCTAACTTGCAGTCGGATGGCAACGTGTTCACAAGCCGTGTTTTTATTTTTCCAACTTATAAAAACAAAATGATCCTCTTATGAACTGCTTCACACAATTATTATTATTATTATTATTATACATTTGCATGGTGGATTTAATGACTCGGATCAGTATGACAGAAAAAAATGTTTTTTAATTGGGTTTATTAATTTATGAAGCCAGCAAATCTTTTTTTATGGTTTTGAGTCCATTTTGTAATCTGGAATCGATAAGTTAATCTAAGACTTTTAAAACTACTCGCAGCTTTACGTTTTATTTGCTTTGTCTCCAGCTTCATGTCGTTTTTCTCTTTCTGTTTCTTCCAATCAAGATTCACCTGGATGGGATGCTGGACGCACCAATGGATTTGTGAATGGTTACCATGACAACCGCTCAAATGGGGGCTTCGGAGGTCGTGGACCCCCTCGCAATGATAGAGGTGGGCGTGGCGCCTACCGTGGTAACAGGGGTGGAGGCTCGTTTAATCAACCATTACAAAACGCAGGTGGGGACATCTGTTCTTTAGTCGGCTATAGATGTAAAACTCCATCCTCCCCCCACACTTTTTTTATTCAGTTTTAATATTACTCTGCATTTATCTTTGCAGTACCTCTTTTTATAAATAAAATAAGAAACTCGTGAGTAGCGACGATATAATTTGAAGAATTTGAACGATCTAATGGCGTTTTGCTTTAGGGGAAACGCGGGTATGCTCTGGCCTTGGTAAGAAACTGGCATCATCTCATGATGTCATGATTTGCTAAATAAATCTCAAAGAATAGTATTAACAGACGTTTTTAATCACAGGGTTTGGGAATTTCGAGAACAAAGAGGGTGGCTGGGGAGGACCTCCAAGAGATGCGGCCTACAACAGCTTTGGAGGACGTAATGACAGATCCAAGTCTGCTTTCTTCAATGACCGTGGGGCGGGTTCGAGAGGAAGGTGTGTAGAGTATAATCTGATTAAACTCTGGATGTTTATTAATGATAAAAACTTTATTCTTAATGCAATGAAGTAAAGATTTTACATTTCAAACAAATGCAATGAAAGTCCCCAGTTTAATGCACACATCACTGTTTTCTTTAACAGATTAAACAAATTACCTTTCACGCTGGGGGGAAATTTATATATAAAATTATTTAGTATTTTCCTGAATATTTATATTTACTGAACCTAAATGTCCAGATATGAGCGCGGAGGATTTGCCGGTGGAGGAAACAGCCGCTGGGTTGAGGATGCCAGAGAAGATGACTGGTCAAAGCCCACTGCTCCCAATGAGCGTCTGGAACAGTAAGTGTTCACAGCGGCGGCGCCATCTAATACCTGCACTCCAACTAAACCACATTTTTCTGTCCAGTGAGCTGTTTTCCGGAAGCAACACCGGGATAAATTTTGAGAAGTATGATGATATTCCTGTGGAGGCCACTGGAAGCAACAGCCCACCCCACATCGAGAGCGTAAGTCTCTTCCCTTTTGTCTCCTTATTTTTTAAAAAAAGAAGGAAAATATTTTATATCCTGTTTCTTCTTTAGTTCCACGATGTGGACATGGGTGAGATTATCATGGGGAACATCACCCTGAGCAGGTACACTCGTCCCACTCCGGTTCAGAAGCATGCCATCCCCATCATAAAGTCCAAGAGAGACCTGATGGCCTGCGCCCAGACTGGTTTGTTTTCCATTTTAGCCCAAATCAAACTGAAACCTCATCATTCCATGTGACGGAGCTTAATCCCTGCTGTTTCTCAGGCTCCGGTAAGACCGCCGCTTTCTTGCTGCCGGTGCTGAGTCAGATCTACACCGACGGTCCAGGAGATGCTCTGCAGGCGTCTAAGAGCAGTGGACAGGTACAGGAGGAGCTTCAGGGTAACTTATAAGCCACATGAGGAATTTATTCGTCTTAATCTGCTTTTTTGTCTTCAGGAGAACGGAAGGTACGGTCGCCGTAAGCAGTACCCGCTCTCCCTCGTCCTGGCTCCCACCAGAGAACTGGCCTTGCAGATCTATGATGAGGCGAGGAAGGTGAGCTTAGATCTTTCTTTCTGGCATTTACTTGTTTTTTTTTTTCGTGTTTAATCACAACGTTGTCTGCTTCTTCCTGATAAGTTTGCCTACCGCTCGCGAGTGCGTCCCTGCGTGGTTTACGGCGGTGCCGACATTGGCCAGCAGATCAGGGATTTGGAGAGAGGCTGTCACCTACTGGTGGCCACACCTGGACGTCTGGTTGATATGATGGAGAGGGGCAAGATCGGTCTGGACCACTGCAAGTCAGTAAAGCTTTAGGATTAGAAATGAGTGAAAATGTGAGGCTGTTTTTATCAGTAGCTCAATACGAAATGTGTCTACAGCTACTTGGTTCTGGATGAGGCTGACCGCATGTTGGACATGGGCTTTGAGCCACAGATCAGGCGCATTGTGGAGCAGGATACAATGCCACCTAAAGGCATCCGTCAAACTATGATGTTCAGCGCTACTTTCCCCAAAGAGATCCAGGTACGTTGGACTAACAATGATAAAATATCGATCGTTAGAAGTTAGCTTAAGGCTAATTTCAATGCAAAATACTGTTGGTAGGCTAGTGGTTAGCATGTACAAACTAACTAAAGCGATTTTGAATAACAAATAGCAAATGTTTATCTTTAAAAGATCATATTTAATTACAAAACTAAAATACTTTATAAAAGATAACATTACATTTATCTAAACTTTCATATTCTGATTAAACGGTAAGACTGAACAAAAACGCACTGCTTCATAAAACTTTACTACAGAGCTGTTTTTATTTTACTGCAATAGAAAAATAAAGTAATTGAAAATAATTTGCGTTTATATCCAAGTTTATACATATAGTTCCTCTTGACAGAATAAATTTGCTCCGCATGATATAGCGGACGGATCCTCGTTCTGCCTCCCGTTGTGATGGACAAAAGTTAAAAAATAAAATAGTTTACGTTGTTTGTCAATATCAGGGCATTAACATGGTTTTCTGAATTAGAAATGCAGTCAGATTATTATGAACTGTATTTATGGATAAAGATGGAAACGTAATGAGGAAAATTAAGGATGCAACAATCGTGTGAGACCAGTAAACTGCACAGCCCTGTCGAGCAGTAGTGTAAAATGAATTAATTTATGTATAAAAATCTATTGATGAAGACTTTCTCCATGTCCTGGTCTGGACTATTATCGTAGTTATTACTACAGATAAACACTATGCAGTATCATTTAATCCATCATGTTGTCATGTTTGGAATAAATACAAATATACTCCATGAAGTTATGCTGCAATAAATCATAACAGCAGTAATAATAATCGTAAGAATGATGGCAGTAAAACTGTGGTGACGTGTTTCTATAATTCATATAGACGTATGATCTGAAATGGTGGAGCTTTGCGGTAATGATGACTAAACGTATTTGCAGATCCTGGCTCGTGACTTCCTGGAAGATTACATTTTCCTGGCAGTGGGGCGTGTTGGTTCCACTTCAGAAAACATCACCCAGAAGGTGGTTTGGGTAGAAGAGACTGATAAGAGGTCCTTCCTCCTGGACCTGCTCAATGCAACAGGTATGAAACGCCACGCGCAGCTTTATTTTTCCCTCCATCTGAAGTGGGTTTTAAACCATCGCCCTGTTTCAGTCTGCCTCATACTAAGCTAATATTGACTTTGCTACATCTATGCTAACAAATGCTCATTATGGCGAGACATTAGTGGGGTTACAGTGTAATTCGGGGGGGTGGGTAGGCATTGAAGTCTCATGCCAGGTTTCCTTATGATAATCTGAAGCTGTTTAAGTTGTGTACTGAGCAGCCTTGCGTTTACTGGCTGGTTTGGTTTTATCTCAGTTATTCCCAGTGAGGTTGAGGAAAATGTGACAGAGACCCCAGAGAAGCCAGGTAAGTGTGATACAAAGATACAACTTCACTCTGACCCACAAGCCAGAACATTACATCCCACAGCTCATCCTGTCCCCCTCCCCGGCTGACATGCTGCCTCGCTTTTCTTTTTCTTTCATCTCCAGTGACAGTTTGCTGGACCAGCAGCATTTTTTTGCCTTGCACTGTTTGCGTTTTGTTAGTTTCTAACAAACCAGAGTTCCCAGTTAGGACGACGTTGCATCAGTTTCCATTAAGTTTTTTTGCTAAGTAAACGTTTTTAAAATTTCCATCCTGTCTGGTGGGATTTTGGTAAATGTTAACTGGCGTTCATTTATAAAGCGTTTTATTCTCATCTGTAGACGTCCAAAGCGCTTTTAGATCCTCACACTGGCGGCAGAGCCGCCATGCACACTGATGCTAGCCGGGCCACCAGCAGCAACGGAGGTTTCGGTGTCTTGCTGTGGCTTTTTGAAGCCCCCGTTTCCCTGTTTGCTCCATGTTTACCGGTCACATGACCTACATCACATCCGGACATTTGCAGCGTTTCCATTACACTTTTGTGATTTACTTACATGTTGAAACATCTTTAAAAAATGTCTCCGTGAGAGCATAAAACTTTTTATTTTTATTTTGTTCACATTTTTTCTATTTTATGGAAATCTTTTGGGAAATTTTTAGTTTTAATATGACAAGTAACTTAAATTATCCAAATCGAACGGGGGTGTGAAGTAGTTCTTGTCCTGGCCTGTTTTTAATGTAACAACAAATAAATTAGGCTGTTGAATCAGCTGAGCTGTCCAGCAGAAACCTGCAAACATCAGATTTTAAGTCTCGTGACATGAATTGTCTCCGTTTGGTGATCGTTACACAGATGCTCGTTTTCTCCTGGACATTTTTTATTTTTTTCATGGCTTCTCCCCCCCCTCGGTGGGGGGAGAAGTCTGGATGCATTCCAGTTGAAATTGGCAAGTTGAATAATCCACAGCCGTCTTTGCTTCTTTCTCCTCCCCCCTCCAACAACGTTCAGGGATTCACAGCTAAAACATGGCTAACAGGTTTGTTCCCTTTTGGCTACTGTAGTAAAAAACATGCAACATGGCAGCGTTCTGCTGGGCGCGCTGCCGCCAAATAACCCGTAAACCACAAGGACACTTTCATTTAGATGCAATTCTGATTAGACTTTAGTAAAACACGTAAAATCAAGAAAGTTTCCCGTTAAAGGTGATGAGTTTCTAACTTTGACAGACAGTTCTTATGTCTTTGACCAGAGTGCAGTGGAAAAATGTTTTAGCAGCATCTGCTGAGACTATAATGACCCATCGTCCCTCATTTATCTCCAGCTTTTTTTCCTGATAGCCATTAATGCCGAATAAGTTGATGAATTTGTTGATCAAACTGGTAAGTGGTGCAAATCTCATCAAGTTTTTAATTTTCAGTACTTCAAGCAAATAAACTGAAGTCTGGGAGTTAATGGTTGTCAGCAAACGTAAAGCTTTTTATGCAACACTCGTCTTCATTTATAAGTTGTCATTTTTTTTATTTTCTGCCTTTATCTTGCCGTTGCCTCTTTGACAGTTTAAGTTCCTACATTGGGTACAAAATGATCCTTGTTCTTATTAATCCATTATTTGTCTTATTGACAGGTAAAGATTCCCTCACGCTGGTATTTGTTGAAACAAAGAAAGGAGCCGACGCTTTGGAAGACTTCCTTTACCGCGAGGGTTACGCCTGCACCAGCATCCACGGAGATCGATCCCAAAGAGACCGAGAGGAAGCGCTGCATCAGTTCCGCTCTGGGCGCTGCCCCATTTTGGTGGCTACAGCTGTGAGTTTTCTCCCCGACTCAGGAGTCTGAAGCATTTACAACTAAATCACCGCTAACAAAACCTAAATATTATAATAAACACCTGCATTTAGTAAAAAAAAAACTATCGCGAAAAGGTTTTTATGCACTCATGAGATTTTTTAGAGGTTTCTGTATAGAAGTTAGTCACAAGTAGAAAGGAGACGATTAGCATTTACGTGTCGGACGTAGTTGGTCATGTGACTTGTTACGATGACGCAGAAGTAAGCAGGAAGTTTTACATCAGAAGTGTGTGTGTGTGTGTGTGTGTATAGATATAGATGGATATATAGAGAGATAAATATAGCTATATAGAGATATAGTATCAGTAGTATAAAACCCTGAAATAAGCATTGTGGCTTTTTCATGAGCCGCAGCACTAATGTCACTTATTGGAAACCAATCTATTGGATCAGTTTTGTATGAATCAGGCCGTGATGCAAACAAAACTAACATTTTTATGCTTTTTTTATGATCGATTAAACCTTTTCTCCATCAGTTTGTATGACATAACAGTCAAAGGTTTTACATTTTTCTATATTTGAAATGTTTAAGTTGCCTTTTTTGTCAAAGTACTGATGTGTTATTGATCTTTTGTGTGTTTTTGTTAAAAAAAAGTCTCCTGGGTCTAAATATTTCCTCCTGAATTACCAAAAACTTGCAGCAGTCTTTTTTTTTTTTTTTTTTTTTTTTTTTTTAGGGATTTTAACTCATTTCTTTGAAGCTTTTTTTGCACGGTTCAGATTTCCTGACGTTCTGAAATGGCTTTTTACAGCTATTTTTATTCTGGAAATATCTTTGAATGTAAACAAAATCCTGTTTTGTCCAGGTGGCTGCTCGAGGTCTGGACATTAGCAACGTGAAGCACGTCATTAACTTTGATTTGCCCAGTGACATTGAGGAATACGTTCACCGTATTGGCCGTACGGGACGTGTGGGCAACCTTGGTACGAACAAATTCCCGGCCTAACGTCTGCGCTTCAGTAGCTGCCACGTCATGAACTGACTTATTTTATGTCATATTTTCTTCAGGTCTGGCCACGTCGTTCTTTAACGACAAAAACAGCAACATAACCAAAGACTTGCTGGACATCCTGGTTGAGGCCAAGCAGGAGGTTCCCTCGTGGCTCGAGAGCCTGGCCTACGAGCACCAGCACAAGAGCAGCAGCAGAGGACGCTCCAAGAGGTAACGAAGACGACACATTTGGGCATTTTAAGCTTGAAATAACTTATTTTACCCACTAAAACAAACGTTTTTAAATGAGCTCATACAATGTAAAGCAAGTTTATACGCATTAACTAAGAAACCGCTTAACAAAAGCGTTAAATGTTTTCTCGTTCAGGTTCTCTGGTGGATTCGGAGCTCGAGACTACCGTCAGGCGTCTGGTGGCTCCGGAGGCTTCAACAGCAACCGTTCCGGACGCAGCGCTGGAGGCCACGGAGGAAACCGCGGGTTTGGTGGTGGTAAGGAAACAAAGTCATACCTGTAGATCCTCAGCTTTCCACATTTCTGTAACTTTTTTAAAAACATCTAAAATTGTCTCCACAGGCGGCTTTGGCGGCAACTTCTACGGCAATGACGGCTACGGAGGAAACTACAGCCACTCTGGGAGCGTGGATTGGTGGGGGAACTAGTCACCATAGTAACAGGTTGCCATGCCAACCCAGTGGAAACCACATGTTGACTTCAGCCAGACCATAACAACCTTCCCTGTGTAGCTTCACTGACACACAGTACATTACCAACCCCGGTTCTCTGCCATTGACTTGTCTCGTAAGGGAAGTGCGGCACGAAGGAAATCAGCAGCATGTGCGACGCACCGGAGACGGCAGAGACTCGCACACCTCACAGTGAGCACGGATGCTGACATGCATTGTCCGACCGCAACGTCGGACTTTCATTGTTCACAGTATTTTTGTTCTTTTTGCGGGGGGGGGGGATGGGGCGGGGACCCAACTGAGCAACCTGAGGGTCATTTGTATGTTAATGTACTGTGCCTTTTGAATTTGAAGAGGAAATTTCTATGTTTTTCATTTCACCAGATAAACGAAGAGCTCAAAATTAGTTTTTACTGCTTCGTTCGGTGAAAAATACTCCAAAGGTAAAATAAGCTCGGACTTAATCAAACCTTGGCAAACACTCGGCTGTTGTGACTCTACAGTCACGATTCCATTTGAACCTCAAATTTTTGCAGGAACATCATGTAGCTTTTTCTACGGTCAAACAGCTAACGGAGCCATTACTATATCTGAAAACTGAACCACTCTGTGAAGCAACTGTGTTTTAATCCTAAGGGACAAAGTTACATTTGTTTTTCTTTGTTTTTGCTCACTCTATCCTGGACAGGCTCCTTTTTAGGGACATGGTCGTCTTTGAAATAGCCATTCCTATCGTGATCTTAAGAACCACAGTCGTCATTAAGCTCAGTGCCAACGATCGCTGAGGTAAAAAATAAGAAATGCTGGAACTCGTTACTCCACTTTTTCAATTGACTTGACAGTGTTATGGCAGCTAGTAAGTTACCAAGTGCTAGCTACATTAAGTGGGCGGTGTTTTTTGTTTTTTACTTGACATTTTCGGTGCAGGCGTTTTTTGCAAATTAAAAGAAAACTGAGTCGTTTTTTTTTTTCTT
This sequence comes from Pseudomugil tenellus, assembly GCA_037177515.1. NCBI lineage: Eukaryota > Metazoa > Chordata > Actinopteri > Atheriniformes > Pseudomugilidae > Pseudomugil > Pseudomugil tenellus. The sequence continues at coordinate 3,531,633 of JBAMHX010000014.1, read as the reverse complement.
TTATAATTGTTTCTCTAAAAGTGTAAATCATACGCGTAAATCAAGCCTGCCATCTTGAAAGTGAAGTTCAAAATGGCTGCATAAAGGACCACAGCATCGGGAGGGCTGAGCGTGGGCGACGTTAATAGACCCGCAGCCACGAGGCCCGGATGGTATTCTACGCTTGCAAGTGTTTTGTTTTTTGGTCAAGGAGAAAGGTCACGTGAACTGAGTCGCAGGCTTAACTTAATTACAAACGTTTTCTCTTTTCAAGCTGCGTTGGAGGCTCATCTTCAGGAGACAGGCATTCTGAGTGATCACTGAGGTTTTCAATTACCCAGCGACGAACCAAGGCAGCACTCTGACCACGAGGGTATGCACGGGGCGTGATACTTTTTCAGTGCACCGCCGCTAGCAGCGGCTTAGCTTTCCATAGCTACGTAGCTGATCTGTGTTAGGTGGCCAAAGGAGGAGGGGGTGTTTACATCTCCTTTTTATGGAACATTCAAGTACTGTCGGCTTTTCTGAGAGTTCACCTGCTCAGATATTTACAGGAAAAATTAAATAATAAGCCTGCGGCTTCGTGAAGCCGGAGGCGGCTTTTCCTCTTAAAGAGGAGCGGCCATGTTGGGGCAGAGAGGCGGGGCGTCCGCAGAAATGCTCCCAATTCTCATCAGGTGTGTTGTGCCTTGAAAACTTTATTTTTTCTTAAAGAAATAGACCTAAAAGCGGATGCACTGACCGTGTCGAGAACTTGAGATTGAATGGTGCTACTTGATTTAGGCATCCTTTGTATGTCGTGCCCATAAAGTTTTACAAAAGTTGTTTTATTGCACATCTAGAGTTTTATATGGATGTCTTGGAAATGTGTCCTTAAGCTTCCAAATGTGTGGAGACTGGGAGGAAGAAATAATAAAAAAAACACGCAGCTTGTTTACAAAGGGGAAGGGTTGTCAATGTTTAAAACCCAGGAATTATTTGGGACCAGGGGATTTAGCAGTTGGGGGTGGGGGGCGGGAGGGATTTAGCCATTTGCACAGATTTCTAGATTCTACTTTTGCTGCTAGTTTTGTGTAATTTATTAAGCATTTTTGACAAATATTTATTTTTGTAAGCCTCAAAGTGATTCTTTGAAAGTTTCAGAAACTTGACCAAAAGACAGTACAAAAAACACTGGCACTTGAATGTTGAATGTCACCTGTATGCGTGAAATTTATATATTTCGGGGTAGTGTGAGCTTTTTAATGTTTAAGATACATCGGACGCGGTAAATATCCACAGCTGTTTCCGGGCCTCCTCATGGCCAGTCATCTATTAGAATTTACCAATTGGACATCAAAATTTGAAGTGTAATTAAACAAACATGCCAAGGTTTGGGATAAAGCTGTTAACAAAATAAAAGCATAAGTTTCCTAGGCATATCGGTGCAGAAGTGTTCAGATTCTCCAACTGTGTGCGTTATTGGTTCTTAAGTCTAATTTGACCGAATTGTTTTTCTCCAGTCAACGTCTGGCACAATCCTTTAAAGAAGCATGTGGTTTATTTTCATTGTTGTATTTACATATGTGACTCCTCTCGAGTTGTCCTCGAGTGGGGAGCAGGTCCGTAGCTTTTGATTCTGTTCCAGACTGCTGTTTGGGAACGGTTCTGCCCAGAACCCGAGACTTGTTCCACCATCTCTGGAGAACCCC
>JBAMHX010000014.1:3505377-3515857 GCA_037177515.1 Pseudomugil tenellus | reverse complement strand
ATATATATATATATATATATATATATGTTTATGAGTATACTACTTCCCATTTATGAGCAGCTACAGAGATTTATTCTATTTTTTTGGGCAGACCTGTATTTAAAATTCAAAAGGCTGGAGCTTGTGATTGGTTGAAGAGGAAAACATATTGAATTGATGATTTATCGAATGAAAACAACTGAGAAGATCCTTCTTTAACTCTGAAAAAAGTTTTGTGTTGCTGTCAGCTCAGCAGGTTGCCATTTTCTCCTCTTAAGCTTTTTATTAACGTGACTTTTTTGTCTGGAGAAGATGTTTGCAGCTTCTTTCGATCATGACTGGGAAATGAGGGTTCGTACCTTCACCTGTTGCTACCAGACGTCCCGTAGGTGGGATTTGTAAAAATAGATTTGTATATTAAGCTTATTCTACCTTCCAAGTACCTCCACATGTTTTACACCAGTACACCACTGGAAAGCTATGAATGGTGGAAACCATTCCAGTCCACAATCATAACAGTGAAAACTTGTTTCAGACCAGCTGACAATGTCATTACCTCCACCAAGAAGGTCATTTTTGCCAGCGTTGGTTTGTCTGTTTGCAACATAACTCAAAGAGTTATGGTCGCATTCTCGTGAAATTTTTAGGATGTTTCCATTCTGGAGCCACAAACATATGATTAAAATTTGGAGATGGGGAGGGAACAACGGTGTGGTTTGGCTGAGGTCTATGCTCTCTGAGTGCTTTTCCAGTTTATGTCTACATTCTTATTAACTGTGTTTACATGAGTTTTCACACAATAAAAAAAATATTTCTAAAATTACAACAAATTACAATTGTGATTTGCAGGTATTTCCACTGAATGGTGTTTAGTGCATAAGCTGCAGTTCTCGTTGACATTTTATGAGCATTGTGGCTGATCCAAGGTAGTCACATAGCGATATTCTACATAGTGGTTTTCTACTTGCTGCCACTGCTTTTCTAAGCCTTTCACCCTTGTTCCCATTTCTAATTGGCTTTATGCAAAGGTCCACAACCTGTGCACAACAACTCCTTTGTTTCCTGTCTTTCATTACTGGTTGAACTGATTAATGCAGGTGTGTCTGACCATTGCCGTTTTAGTTACTGAGGTCAGACACACATGGATTCATCCAGTAATGAAAGACAGGAAACAAAGTAGTTGTACTAAGTCATCATGATTTTTTTTAATTTATTGCAATGTTTAGTTTTTCCCCTATATCAGCTGGGATTGGCTCCAGCTCCCTCCCCACCAACCCGTTTGGGAATAAGCGGTAGATAAGAGATGGATGGAGCACAATAATGGTGAGGATGCTCTTGTAGAGGAAATGTTTAAATATGCAAAACAGATCACGCATTTCATATTTTGAGGGGAACATTTCAGTTTAATAGTTTAGTGTCAGCATTTTCCAAACATTAAGTTTCTACACATAACATAGGAGGCTGTAATTGTATATCCACAAATAAGTTGTAAATGTCACCTCATAAAGTGTGAATTACTTTGTTTTGCAAAAGAGGATCTAAACCTAACATGTCCAATTCCAACCATATAGTTTAAAATTTAAAGCCCAATTGGTTACATTAAATTAATCCTTTTTTCTCCAGTATATAATATAAAATAATATATATATATAATAAAAAACCCTGAATTAATTCTGTTCCATAAAGTTTATAAATGGAAGATAAATGTAAAAAAATGAAAAAATTTATAATAGGTTTTAAGAACCAAGACTTTCTATGTAATAAATGTACCAAATAACAAGGTGGACTAAATAATGTAAGAAAAAAGATAAGCAAATCATTAAAAAAAACATGGAAAAACCTGGAAGATCAATAAAAAAATATATAAAAATGTTTTTTATAACCAAAAAGGAAATTTCTCCAAAGTTTTACCTTTTTTGTAATCAAAATAATTTAAAATTTAGAACTCAGGTTTTGTAAACAATGGTTGACTAGAGGGCTGTGCGAATCAATAAAAATATAATTAAAACGACACAAAAAACATTTAATGCTGGGGTGAAAGTCAGATCTTTAAGTTAATCTACTTTTAAAAAACGCATACCCAATGGACTAAAAAAATACTTAACGGAAGACAAGCAAATAAAGAATAAAACAAAAAATAAAAAAAGTAAAACAAACAAAAACATGAACCTTTTGCTCTTCATTTTTGATAAACAGGATGTGAAAAGTTATTTTCAATCAAGCTGAAGATGGCGGCTGCGCTGCTAGCTAGCTGCTAGCTACGGACAGTCCATGCTAGTCGCCTGTAATCTACTTCAAAAATGTTTAGTTTTAGTGCAACTCTTGGTGTGTTTGCGTGAAAACTTGTTAAATTCTTTGTTTTTAACTATTTAAACATCTCTGTTGGTCCCAGGTACCTGAACCTCCAAGAGAACCGCATCATGACAATCCATGACAATGCCTTCCAGGACCTGGTGCGCCTGGAGAACTTCTACCTCAACGACAACCTCCTGACTGATCTGCCCAGGTTCGCCTTCAAAGGGCTTAGCCGCCTGAAGATGCTCAACCTGGGGGGCAACCAGCTGATCAACGTGTCTAAGACCTGGTTCAGCGACCTGGTTGAGCTGGAGGTTCTGTACCTGGACAGGAACCAGCTGCTAAACATTGAAGAAGGCACTTTTGAGAACCTGACCAGCCTGATCACGCTCCACCTGAACAGCAACAACCTGACCAGCCTCCCCTTCAGTGTTTTCCAGCCCGTCTACTTCCTGGGACACCTGTACCTCTTCAGAAACCCCTGGGAGTGCGACTGCTCGCTGGAGTGGCTGAAGCAGTGGATGGAGAGTTACAAGCTGGTGCGAGACATCCCCTGCGCCTCGCCGTCCTCCGTGGCAGGGCTGGATCTCAGCGAGGTGGTCTTCAACAGCGTCAACGGCACCTGTGTGGACCCCTCGGAGCTCAACCTGACCACGGCGTCCTCGGAGATCATCCCCACCACGGAGAACCGCTTCAACAGCCTCATCTCCAAGCTGCTCCAGCAGGAGCTCAGGGAGGAGATGGGAAACGGGACAGAGAGTCTCCGCAACGGGACGCTGGCGGAGTCGGAGGAGGGACAGCTCTCTGCAGGGGTCAGAGGGCAACAAGCCCCTGCGAGGGAATCGCTGCTCTGCTTTGCTGCTGTGTGGCTCATCATCTGCTTATTTGACCAATCAGATACTCGCTTGTGTCTTTTAAATGACATGAAAGCTGCTCAGAGCAGCATGGAGTAGAGTTTGGCAAGCTGCACACGAGACATGAAGGAATGCTCCCCAGCGGTGCGAGTCTGTGCTGCCAAATGTGGGATTTTAGAAGTGATTTCTTCTGAAAGAACGGCATTGTTGGGGTTTATTTATTTCAGTGCAAAGATTTCTGCTATTTTTTTGGAGGGAATATTTCTCCGGAGTCGCACGTCTGACGCATATTTCATGTTCATAAACATGCCAAACCTGTACGCGCAGGATTTATTTAGACTATTGGCAGGTGGATGAAAATGTACGTGGACAGACTTTTTTTTCTTTTGTTGCGTAAGGCTCAGTTTAATTAAATTATATAATATTTATAACATAAGATGGTCTTCTATGAGTTTGTTTTTGTATTTTCATTCACATCTGTGTGTAAAGTTGAAGGAGATAAGAGCTCCTGTATTTATCTCCTGAGCAAATGTCCTCTCCGCCCGTTTCTATTCATTCTGCTCTAAATGTCGGCTCTGCAGCTTTTCTATAAATGCATTAATCTTCTTACTACATGCAGCTCAGTGTCGTTGCTGCTTGTGCATCCCGATGTGACGGAGGGACTTTCGCATGGCGTTTGCCTCCTATGGATGGACTTTCGCAGCGTGTTGGAGTGATTGCCGTATTTCTGGTTGTGAAAGTGTCAAACTCTCTCTGGAATAAGAAAAGTCTTTAGATGTTGTAAATATATGAGGAGAAACTATTTTGCAATATTTATATATATTTATACACATTTGAGTTTAGTCACACTGCCTTTTAACAAACAAAGTGAAAGAATATCCCTGTTAAACTGCTTTTTTTTTTACCCTGGTGAATCAGTAGTTTCAGCCATATTTCCAGTTCTGTTCTTTTAAGACATAACGCTGTTGCATGGTATATTTTTCTAAATAAAGAGTGCTGTTGAACTGGCGATGTGCCTGCTTGGTGACTCCTTTCAGCTTCAGATGAGGAGTTGACCTGTTTCAGAGGTGAACTCCAGTTAATCTGCCAGCCTGCCCGCCTGCCTGTTGGCCCGTTAATGTGGGATTAGGCTGGGACTTAGGCAACTGAGGAGGCTGGAAGCTTCACCTCGTCCCTGTCATTTAGCTTCGCTCCCATGCAGCTGTTTCTATCTGGAGCGCTGCTGAAATGTAAAGGAGAACATGAGCTCCCAGGCGGTCTTTCTGGCATCTGGGTCATGGTGCAGATGATGATGTGCGTGCTGTTGTAATCTAACTCTTTCGTGTTTGCCATGGATTAAAAAAGAGGTTTCAAAGTTTTGAAATATCCAACTTTTTTTTACAGATCTAATGTGAATGCTACACGAATGTGTAAAGACACACTCGTAAGGATATCCGCTTACATTCGTCCTGATGCCTTCTAAACAAGGAGTTGCAGCAGCAAATGACCTGCACACGTTCATGCACAACCATATACTCCAAAAAAACACTAAAATGATCTCCTCAAGCATGATAATGTCAATTTTTTGTTTGACTTTTTTCTCATTAAAAATGTAAAAAGAGGATCTAAACCTAACATGACCATATAGTTTACCATTGGTCCAATTGGTTGCATTTGATTAAGCATATTTTCTCCAGAATATGAAGAGACCAGGTATAGAAATGCAATAAAAACAATTAATTATGTTCCATAAGGTTTGTAAATGGAAGGTAAATGTAAAAAACCGAATAAATTATAAATAGATTTTATGAACCAAGACTTTTTCTAATCCCTAAGGTTAAAACTATGTAATAAATGTACCAAATAACAACTGTGGACTAAATATTGTAAGAAAAAAAGATAAGTAAATCTTTTTAAAAAACAGATTTGAATAATTTCAAAAGCTGGATGATAAAAAAAATATTTAAAAGTTTTACCCTTTTTAATAATCGAATTTATTTATAATTTATAACCACATTTTTTAAACAATGGTTGACTAGAGAGCTGTGTGAATCAATAAAAATATAATCAAAACTACGCACAAAACATTTAATGCTGGGTTGAAAGTCAGATCTTTAAGTGAATCTACTTAAAAAAAACACATACCAAATGGACTAAAAAAATCCTGAACGTAAAACAAACAAAGAATAAAACAAAAAAATAATAATAAATGGAGTAAAACAAACACAAACAAGAAGGTTTTGCTCTTCATTTTCCATAAACAGGATATGAAAAGTTATTTTCAATCAAGCCAAAGATGGCGGCTGCGCTGCTAGCTAGCTGCTAGCTACAAACAGACCTTGCTAGTTTTTGAGGATGTAGTTAATGTATTATTCTGGGAAAGAACAGACTTCATACATCCAGGTTATTAATAGAAACTCTTTCGACTCGCAGAAAACCTCCAGAGAAAAGCTTTATAAAGCGTTATATTTTTTTCTAACTAAAATCTTTTGCGTGCAGTGTTGTTTAACTTTTGAGTTAGCGGTTGAACCTTTGTCACCTAGTGTTTTTAATTATTGTCAGCCCTTAGTGGAAACTTAGCTTTCCCCCATTGTATTATTTATTTATTTAAAGGTGTTAGTTTATTCTTTTAATGCAAGTTAAAGAAAAAATTTTGATTTTTAGCTTAACTCCATTGGCTAGCCTAGGTGTTGCAGTTGATTTTGTGACCTGAGCCGCTTTGATATACAATGATAGACATATCATATCATTATGTAGTAAGATGTGGACGATAACAAACAGTTGCGTTAATTACCAAAAGCAGTGGGGTTTAATTTAGCAGTACATGGTAGATAAATAGATGAAATATTAGATGCTGTGGACTGTTAACATAGCACAAAAAACAGTATTAAATAACATAAATGTGGCAAAGTGTTGGTGTAAAATATGATGCTGTGGGTTTCTCCATGTTTGTGAGCACAACCTTTTTTGTGTACACACGCACTAATCTTAAGTGTAAAGGTCTAGAGGTAGTAAACAAGTTGATAACCAGTTTTGTAGTACAGATTATCCCAGAATCTCGATGTTTGGCTGAGTAAATCCAGAGAACGGAGATAAGTGCGGGCTGAGTTAATCCTGCTTCGTAGTACAGGCTTCTGGCGCCTCAGCAAGAAAATAAACTCATCATAAGGTCCAGTTTTTCTTTCTCTAAGGTGTAATATGTTTCATAATGTCTCAGTTGTTTAACTTTTAGACTTTTTTGGCAAATTGTTTTCAGTTTTCCAGCATTAAATCGACACAGGAGAAGGTTACTGGTTTGTCTGGTGGCAGAAAACCCAGTGAAGAGATGTCGCATAGCCTCACATGGAAGGAAATGGTCTGCTCCTGTTTCGTTCCTTCCTTTTTTCTGTTTTCACATTGTGTCTCAGTAGGTTGTATTGAACAAACACCATTTAAAATGTGTAAAGTAATTTATATAAGACAATAAGCTTTATTTTCTGTGAAAGACTGTATGTTTTCTGTACTTAGAACTTGGGCTGTAAGAAAACATCGATATATCGCGATATTTTTTAAGAGACAATATATCGATATGCAAAATAACTGTATCAACCTTTTTATGAGCATATTTTTACTTATGAGATTTTAATTTCTTTACTAATATTGTACACAAAAAGTGTTTTTAAAATAAAATTAAAATAAAGAAATAAAATTTTTCTATAATAGAAAAATAGATCCCCCCCGTCATTCTTATTCAGTAAGTTGGGCATTTACTAGGCTGTGAGCTTTTTTACTTTTAAATTCTAGTAAAGAAATATCGCAATTTATCGCCTTGTTTATAGCATCACAATTTATCACAATATATTATATCGCTTCCCCTGCATACACATCGTATCGCCAGATTCTTGCTGATACACACCCTACTTAGAACGGGATTAGCTAAATCGACTTGCATGATTTATGCTAAAATGATGTTGTTAAAATGAAATGTTTACAGGAAAAAAAAGATGCTGTAAGACTACAAGACGGATGTAGGATGCAGAGGTTGCGTTTGTAGCGACAGCTTTTTGTGGTAGTGACATCTATTTTCACGCTGAGGTTTCAGAGCACAGCTGTCCTCTGTCAACACCACCTCCCTTTTTTCCACGTATTAACACTGTGGGATTATGTAGTAACGGTGAAATGCAGTGTTCAGACTCTGGTTCCTTCTAATCACTCAATTGCATTGATTGAAATCCCAAAATGCAGCTCTCCACGGTTAGCCGAGTGCGCATTCACCTGAAATATGTAAGCCAGAGGACTAGGTCACTGGCTGGACTTTGCTCTCAGTGTGCATGACTTCAGTGTGTAAGCAGCTCTGTTATGATTGTGTTTATTTTGCATTTGCAATCTTTTCCAGTCGACTCTTTTTGCTTGTTTAAGAGAATTTTATCAGCCAGTATCCATGACTGTTGTAGAGGCTTTAAATAGTAATCTATAATCAATAAGAGCTAGACTTGATACGAGTTCATGGTTCTCTGAGGGTCAGGGGGAATTATTTGAAGAGTGACGTAAGTTATTGGTGTTTTTTTTTCTCTATTTGATAATTGATTGGAAAAAAATAATATTTTAGGTTTTATATCAGTTAAAGATTTTCAGAATCATCACTCTGATGAGAAAAAAATCAACCCAACACCAGAATGATTTATTGATGTCTTTGGTGGTTTTTCAGGATATTTGCAAATAGAAACGTCTCGATTTCACAGATTATATTTCTGGAATTATTGTTAAAAGAAAAAGGTCACAATTCATTTTCTAACCCGCTTGTTCCGGTGAAAGATGGTTCTGGAGCCTTCCCAGCAATTAGCAGGCGAGAGACTGGGACATGTTGCCAGTCCACTGCAACATCATTATTATACGGTAATTAATTTATCAACACTATGACATAAACGCTTCTTATGAGGTCTTTAAATTGCAATTAGGGCTGTTGAAAATGTGAACGTTAATGCAGAATGTAAATAAATGTTTATTCCACAGATTGTTTTGGATTAAACAATAAAAAAAAACCAAATGAATTAGCTTGTGTTGCAGCAGAATTTGGTATTGTTTCAGGGAGATGTTGGGAGTGTAGGTACCTTGTCACAGCAGTGAAGAGATTCTGATTTCTGACCTTAATTTAGAGGATTGCTGCAGGATTAAGGCCCAGTAGGGACGTCCTTTTTCCAAACGTTGTCATACGTTGCTGCCCTCATACTTCCATGCGTCTTTTACGTTAAAGTCTGTCACCTTCGCAAGATGCAGCTCAGGATGGGAGATTGCATCAAATCTAGATCAAAGTCAATATTCGATGCAATCTAGCTGGTTCCCTATATAAGGATATTTTTTTTAATTGGCCGATCTCTGTGAAGCGCCTTGAGACGACATTGTCGTGAAATGGCGCTATACAAATAAAGTTGAATTGAAGTAGGTGGCATTGAGTCGATCTGTTATAGTCATAATAATGCTATAATTATGTAGTACTAATGCAATATGAATAGGTAACAAATCAACATTGACAACAATGTGTTATGATGATCATGTGCACCACTGCACATGTTTTCATGTACACATTTTTAATACTCTCAGATCAATTATATCAAGCCTGAAAACATGGACTGATAACAAAACTGGCCTGCCGGTGCTCTGAAATGCATCTAAAAGGGTTTTGATTTGAACATTTTTCTGGGATGCATGCCAACAGACCCCCTCAGCATGCTTTTTAAAATGTTTTTTTTTGCTCTCAGCCAATCACGTCCCTAAATCTGTTGTAGTGTAGCGGTATTGTGATTATTCAGCTGTCTCTTCTTCCTCTTCCAGTCCTTTGAAAGAAGGAAAGTTTACATTTGAAGACAGTCAGAAGTTCATCTCTTGATTTTTAAACTTGATTGAAACACTGGTACTCTTGGACATCACATTTCTAAAATGCCAAACAAACAATCAGGCATTTTTTTTTATTTATGACAAAAAAAATCAATACTTTTATTAGATTTTTTTCTTACAAACACATCTCACTCACATGGTCGATCTTGCTATAAATCTGTGGCACCCGATACTGAAGGGGATGTGCAAAGCCGTCCAATCAACGTCCAGCTTCATCAATGTTGGATTTTTTTCCCCACTTCTGTCTTGAGTTAATTTCTTTTCCAAACAACTGGAATGTTTTTTACGCTATGGAAGTTTTAGTCTTTTCTTTTGTTCACAGAGGGACACGGGAAACACTGACTGACAGCATGGAAGCTCGCAAATGTCCACATGCATGATAACCTCATTCAAATCTATAAAACATTTATGGATTTATTTAGAAGAGACAGTACTGAGTAGGTGCATGTGTGTAGGTACTGCGACAGCACCGAGGGACAACAGGAGAGACCAGTGGGAGGAAACCCGCCTTAAAGCTAAGAAAACAACAGGATTGAATAATGAATGAGGGATGCTGGCAGGATCCAGAGATGACATCGCAGTGTTTGTGTGCTTTTACATAAAAAAAAAAAAAAAAGCCACTGACAGCGTCTTAGTAGATGGTTTATAACACTCGACAGGACTACGATGTGACTGGGTGTGTGGGGGCAACATGGGAGGACACGGTACTGTCTCTTTAAAACAAACATCTACAAAAATGTCGCCTGCTAGCTAGTACAGACAAGACGATATTAACTTTTTGTTTACTCTGATTTTATACAACACTATGACCAAGTCGTCTGCGAAGGTCGGAGTCCGACACGGCAAGGAGGATTTCAGGTGAATGCTGTCGTTGCTTCGCACAACACCGAGGATGTTGTCCAACGAGTGCAGAGAAGAGTTTCCACCATGTGGGCCGAAGAGTTTATTTAGCTGTTCAGTAGATCCAGGACACGGGGACCCACTGGCTGGTGGTGCACACCACATCCATGGACTCCTCCAGGTGCCTGATGGTGTCGTCGATCTCGTTGTTGATGATGGTCATGTCAAAGTAGTGGGCGTAGGTCTTCTGGAGGATCTCCGACTCTTTCTGCAGCCGCTGCAGCGACTCGTCCTGCGGGAGGAAGAGATGATGAGGAAGGTGGGGGTACAGTGCCCACCCGAGTACTATGATGAAGGAGCTTTAACATAACTTCATCACTGAAGTGTGGAAGGAAACACTAACTACTAGGAGGAGTTGTGGAAAAATAGACTAACACTAGAATCTCTGCTGATGAGCTTTTACTTACTGGCAGCGTCCGACACCATCTGGGTGTCTGAGGGGAAAGCCAAACAAACAAACATGCGGCATGCGCGGAGAAGAATGAGACACATGAATGTAGCGCCATGGAGGTTTGTCGAGGCATTGATCCTTCTTGGACATAATCTAGCCTAATTTATCAGAAGGTGCTGTCTATATCAGATTTCCTTAAGAGAATCTC
>JBAMHX010000014.1:3474376-3493176 GCA_037177515.1 Pseudomugil tenellus | reverse complement strand
CACACACACACACACACACACACACACACACACACACACACACACACACACACACACACACACACACACACACCTCTGGGCAGTAAGAGGTTAGAGGTAGAACACAACTGAGCGTTGACGTAATGAAATGCGTCAACAAAACACGGGAGGCAGCAGCAGCCTGCATGCCTGTAGGTCCACACATGACCACAGGGAGGCGCTACAGTGACATGAGATCCAGCAAGAGGCTGAAAGAGTTTAATAAGTGGCCTCTTCAGCTGGGCGTTCTGAAGAAAGAAGGTGAAGTTTCTCAAATGGAAATAATCAGAACGTTTTGGGACAAATCAAAGTGAGTTCAGCTGATCTTTCACAATTGCTTTGACAAATGAAACATGTTTTTTTTATACACGCATTCATATCTGAATCAGGTTTGTAAATGAAACAGATGCGTCAGAATTTCCCAACGAGAGACTCGACCATCTCATTTCTATTTCAGATGTTTATTTTTATTATCATTGGTGTTTCAGTCCATCCTGAAGTGATCAGACTCCTCGCGACGTTTTTACGGCCACAAACCGAAACCCTGAAAATCTGAACCTGTTCACCTCAGCAGGGAGGGGAACCCCCCCCCCCCCCCCCGGCAAAGTCTCTGTGTTAGGTTCTCTAAAAAACATTGCTGACATGATCAAAGAACAGCTCAGTGTGATGAGGAAGACGAGACCTCTTCTTCACCCACAATAAAGAGGAGATGTTGATGTTTATGTCACAGCTCGTGAGATTAGAATCAGCGCTGATCAAAGATGTGAAAAACCAAAATGATCGTTTGCATCAGAAACAGAAATGTTTAACCTTTTACACGCACAGAGAGATTTTTAAGGACATTTCTTCTAACCTGCATGCGGAGGATGACCTCTGCCTGTCAGGCATAACTCAGGGTAAAGCAGCTGCATCCTTAGATTTCAAGCCTTCTGGTTTTCCATCTTTACGGCAGTAATTTTGTGTAAACCAGGCTCATCTTTGTCTTTTATTATATTGTGAATTAAAAATAAAGCAATAAACTGGTGGACAAAATAAATGCTGTTTAGAAAACAATCCTGTTGTTTTGAGTTTGTTGAACACGTTTCCTTTTTGCCATTCTGATACTTTTAAAACCTTTTTTATGGCTTTAGTTGTGTTAAAACCGTATTTTATCCTCTAGAAGGCTCCGTCCTCTCACTTGTCTGTAAAGCATATAAGACGCCAAAGCAAAAGAAAATTCTAGTTTGGCCAAAACTGGACTTTTCAAATGCATTTAAGCACAATATGATGAATGAAATCATTAAATTGAAACTAAAAGCTGAACTAACACTCAGTTAATGCTGTTGGATGGTGTGTGAAGCATTTCCAGAGCAATAAAATCCTGATGCTATAACGACGACATCATCTTGTCATAATACTTTCTGACAAAAGGCTGCAGCTGTGCTGCGAGGCGACATTTCAAGTGACTGATGACAGAAAGAGCTGAAGGCACAAAGAGCTGTCGTTAGGTACGTCTCCATCAACCTTAAGTGTTCCGGATCGCAGTCTGAGCATGAATAAGCATTTATCACGATGACTCGTCTCATTTTAAGCAGGCAAACAACTGATCCTGCATGTTTGTTTCTACATAATGTAACGGAGGAAGTTCCTCAGTGTGCAAAAGTTACTGGTGGACATGCAAATTACTTTAAATGCAAAGAGTTGTGATACGACGGTGGTCAAAGTGCAGCTTCAAAGCTTATTTGTCCATTCAGAGATGCCGTAGTAAAAGTGGAGGCACAAATATGGCAGCTGCCCTGTGTGCTGACCCACAGAAATAAATAAATGTCTTATTGTAAGAAAATAAAGTTTTTATTTTAGTAAAGTGATTAGATACCAATAGAAACATGGTTATTAATATAGGACTTTTTTCACTAACTGACTTCTGATTTTGTTGCACTGCACCTTTAAGTGGCTTCAGAGCTGCTGTAGAAATGTTGCAGCTTATCTGAAGTGACTGAACATGCGTAATATTCACATGATGATGATGTTAGACTGACTTTCCACTCCTTAGTGAATGTGTGGATAATTATGCTGTTAAAAATATTCAGTTCAGTTCAGCTGGTATGTCTGATGTGCACCAAACTCCTCAGGTGAGACCGCAGCAACACTGAAGCTAAACCTTCCTGACAGGCTTTTATGTGCAGCTAAACAGTCTGCTGGTCATGTGATGAGTCCTGGACAAACAAGCTGCAGTATTTTCACACCGACTCTTTATTTCAAAGCTTTTCTTGTATTTTTAAATGGAAACTTTGGAAGTTTGTAGGTTGGGTTGAGGAAATATCAACCAGATCTACATGTGATATCTGTTGGGCTAAATTTTTACTTATTTGTGGAACAGAACGCTGGTTCGTTTGAAGACGTTCGGATTTTAGACAAAACTTTTAAGCATCCACATCTCACATCAATGCAACACTACTAAATTTTCTGACTTCTAGGCCTGACTGGGTTTATGCACAGGGTTCTGAACCGTCCTGAGGCTGAGAAACCCGCTGGTGACTACACATCAACACACATGGCCGATTCGTCAAAAAGAGGAGAAAGAGAAGTAAAAACAAAAGGAAAGGGACGAAGTCTGTGTCCGAATGTGCACCCGAACCCCTCATTCCCTACATAGTGCACTACATAGTTCCCTTAATTTCCATGTGATTCGGACACGAAGCTCACTACTTTTCCTCTGTCACGCATCCCGTGACTACCAGCTGTAACTATGGCAACCACAAGGAACTCGAGGAGACGTTTCAAATCCAACCTAATTTCATGTGAAAATGTCTTATTTACTTATATTGCATTTTATTCTTGCTTTGTAACATATTATCTATTCAGTAGAAAACGGATTAAAAAATGATGCTTTATATTTTTTTTTTGTTAAACTTTTTGATGTTCGTATCATTTGCGCTATTGTAAGCTCCGGCCTGCAATGCATTGTGGTCCATATTGACCCATCTAGTGACCGTCGATGCTCACTTTTTTCCCAAAGTACATTCGGACACCCCTACAATGGTGTGAGCCCTATATAGGGCTCTATGTAGGGCGTAGGGGGCACATTCGGACACAGCCAAAGACTGATAACATATCAACATCATACTGACTTTCATTGGGTGGAGAGGGCTCAGACGAGAAAGAGGATGCAAAAAAGATTCTGAATAAAATGTCGGATAGGGGACGGCTAAAGAAAATCTCACAGCTTAGCGATGAGGTTTGATCAACCCGTTACGCCCTGGACAGCTGTGATCATCAGCTCCTAATTTACATACGTGCACATGTTAATTTCACAATAAAAAAGGCAACGTATGTGTCTTCTAGTCGACTGTCTGACCACAGCTGGTTTCTGTTCCTCGGTCCACTCCTGAATTATCGGTTTGTGGGAGGATTCAGACTGGAAACACACAGAGGCTGTGGGTCATTCCCGGGCCGGAGGAGGAGGAAGAAAAGGGGGGAGGGGGATGAGTAAAGTTCCGGTATCTTGGTTGTGAAATTGGTGTGCTGAATATCTGACCCAGCCCCAGCAAAACATATACACATACAACATACTTGGGTTAAACACACACACACGCTTGGTAACCAGGCTGGCTGTTAGTAACCAGATCAGGAGCTGACCATCAGCAGTAAAGAGGAAGAGGATGAAGAGGAGGAGCGTTACCTCACACGAGGAGCCCTGCGTCCGGTAACTCGGGACTATTTTGAAGGTGATGCTGCCTCTCATCTCCCTCTGTGGACAAAAACAGTGTTCTTTCAGTTTCTCTGAAACCAGCAACATCAGATGACATCATGGGCAACTTCACATGTTCTTCATCTGACTCTTCCTCACATGTTAGCACCTGGAAGGAAGTTTCTATTTTCTGTCCAGAATAAAAGTGGTTTGGAGACCATAAGGCACAACATCCTGGTTTCTTAGTGTTTCATCTGTGCACAGCGGCAGCTGAAGATGTTCTCCGTGTCAACAGGAGACAACGTCATATGGGATCATGGAGGACAGAAGGAATGTAGGTTCTATAATTCTTGGTCAGACGCTCATATCGCTAATTTTCCACGGGATGGATAGCTTCGTTGTGGACACGTCTCAAACCTTCGGTTTATGTGATTACCGTATTTTCCGAACTATAAGTCGCACTTTTTTTAAATCGTTTGACTGTTCCTGCGACTTATAGTCAGGTGTGACTTACATACTCCCAAATTATCGCAGGGTGAAGGCAAGATGCCCTAAACTTGTGATGCGTGATGGGGTCTTTAAATACACCGGTGCAAAGCGCATAACCTACAGTCTTGTAGCCAATTGCCAGTTTTACTCTGTTCGCAAGCGTACCTTTTAAAACCAAATAAAATCAGTCTTTACTTGAATATTTAGCTTGTATTTCATATCAGGATGTTGGGTTATTTCATAAACCTGTCATTTGGAAAAAACCCGACACGAGCATCATCAGCCAGAACAACATGCTGCTTGAAAAAGTTTGTTAAAGGCACAATTAAGTCTCAATGCTCTGGTAGGATATTGATATAATATATGCTGGTAGGCCCTATGAATAAATGCGACTTATAGTCCAGTGCGACTTATATTTGGTTTTATCCTGTCCATGACTCATTTTTTGACTAATGCGACTTATAGTCCGAAAAATACGGTAATTAGGAATGAAGAGCGATTGGTTCCTGAGTCGAATGCATGACAAATTTCTTGTAGTGGTGAAATTAATTTGTATTTTTTAACGTTTTCTGACTGGCACAGTGAATCTGGATCGGATCTTTAGACGTGAGACATCCGAACACAAACTCCTCTGTCTTGAAGCTCTGAAATCAAAATGGCAGCCTGTACGATGGCAACATCTCATCAGTGACGCAGCTTCGTGTTGCACAGAAGCTTTCAGGTTTTGCTTGATGCCATCAGACAAACATGGATGGATTTATCGCAACAATGGACCCGATTCTGTGACCTCCGGCTTTGTGGAGGCCATCATAGGCTCTAAACCCCAGAGGAAATCACCTCGGGGACAATTTTAAGTGTCTGCATATTTTGTTTGTCCTCCTCTGATCAGCTGAAATATTTTCAACCCAAAGATGAAATCGTCTCTTTCCTGCCAAGGACATGAAAACTCTAACTCACCAGCATCTTCTGTAGCTGCTCAACAGTCTGGTTGGCCACACTGATGCCGTTGATTTCCCTGATCTCGTCTCCAACGTGCAACGTTCCTGAAAGGAAACAAGAAGCGACGCAAACCTCAGCTGCAGTTTTACTCCCAGTAGACAACGTCCTTTGTAACTGGTTGATAAATCAAACGGGTTAATTAACAGAACGCCAGCTGTCACCCTGTGGTTCTCTTTCTTTTTGATGAGGATTTAACCCTTAAACACTAAACTAGAGCGATTTCCACCCAAACTACATTTATTTTGGATCGCCGCTCACTGACGTCAGTATAGTTTGAAAAATTTCAGATTTTGTCATTTTCGTAACTTTACGCGAGAGCGCCACATTTTGTAAAGTCCCCAGAACTGTACGTCCCCAATCTTCATTAAATTTTGCACACGTGTTCTACATGCTCGAGCAAACAAAGTCTCATGGAACTATTGTCCAAATCAAACAGGAAGTCGGCCATTTTGGGTCGAATTCGCAATTTTGGCGTTTTACTCACGTTGTATTTTAATAAAACTTGTTTATGCCACTGACACCAAAGTTGCTCAGGAGGCATGTGTGATTAAAATTTGTGCTATTCGTATAATAGGAGATTTAGTTTGTGAGGGGCGGGGCCTCAAAGTTTGATGTACATAAACTCGCACATAAAACAAGATATCTTCCACTTCCACTTTGAAGAGGTGTATATGTCCATATTTGGTTTATGAATTAGCCACGCCCCCGGCAAATAAAAGTTTTTTTCCCCTCAGCCAGCCATTAATTTGGCTAAGAAGACACAATCAGGTCCAAATTGGATCAGACAGCAGAAAACATGTTGGTGAAGAGATCCCGCTAAAACTGGCTCTACACCTCAGGGAGGAACCGTGCCGGCATCATCCATAACCATAAATCCCTCAATTTTCGTCCAATCATCATTAAATTGATAGGAATTGATCAGGGCCGGACACTGAACGGAATGATATGACCATTTGCTGTATAAGCCTTAGCCCCGCCCACTTTCAATAGGAAGTGCTTTTTTTCTACTTGAGAAGGTCGATCTTAGGAATTGATGCCAAAAAAAGCATTTTGTACCAGGCTACCTCCATCTACTTCTGTTAGCTGGTTAGCCCTCGTTAAATCAGAGTTAGCTCAGTTAGCTCTTAGCTACAAGCTGCTCAGAGTTTGATAGATGTCAATCATCCATCCCCACGCTCACACCCTCCCCTCAGCTCGATGTCTTTGCCCATATATGCATTTTCCAGGAGCGACAGGATGCTTCACGCTGCCAAGATGGCGAGTAGGAGCTTTACTTTTGCTCTGGGAGGCTCAGTCCATCTTCTATGGCTCCAGCCCATGTTCGAGGAACTTGTTTCTTTTTCACCCTCATGTTAGAAAAGACTAATAAAATCTAATTTATAGAGAAATCTATGAAATTTAATTTAGTGCATCATTATATTGGATTTAGATGTGTGAAAATAATGTGTCAAATCAGTGATAATTTAATTCAGATCTCTAAAAAAATGTCTCACGATTTAATTAAACGAACCAAAGTCTGATGCTTAATTAAAACTAATTCTTATTGTAATAATTACATTCAGTAAATAAATAAATAACATCCAGACCACTGAGATGCATAGACAAGAAAAAGCAAGAATAAGCCTTTTGTGCCTTCTGTAAAACCTTGTTTTTAGTTTTAAACCGAACAGGACATTTATTCTCAAAACTTTGAGTTCTGTGTGGTTTGGACTCCACGCTGAGTGAAGCTGTACCTTGTCTGTGGATCATCCCTCCATGCATTATCCTTGCAACGATGCAGTGGTTTGTGTCGTTCATCTTTAGTGTGATGCCCTGCATGGATAAAAAACAACCTGGAATCAGCGACGTGCTGAGAACGAGCCGTCCTGCAGGTTTGACCACCACAGAGCCGCGAACTCACGGCGCCGTTCTGACTGAGGACGTACCATCGGCTCATCTGTGTTCTTCTGGAACTGGACCAGACGGACTCTGGTGACGTTCTCCAGGTCCATGTCTCCGTTGGTGCTCACTGGGGATTCTCCGTTCAGGTAGGGCGAGGTGGGTGGAGGGGTCACTCGCAGAGCTTCATCACTGTAAACCTCGTGGGCGACCACGTCGTGGGCTTGCAGTAACGCCTGTGGACACATAAGAAGTAAGACTCCTTATTAAACCCTTATTAACAAACCTGCCATTTTTTGCTACTGTTGGTCCACCCGGCCTCTGTCTATTATTGCATGTAATTTCTCAACCCTTTCATGTACAGTCAAGTAATGACCATCTTTTTTCAACCTGGGCAATAGTAATATGTATTCTTAAATTATATCACATAAATGGATCAATAGTTGTATGAATACAAAAGAAAAAACTAAACGGAAATTTAATGTCACAGAAATTAATAGAAAAAAGACAAATCAATGTACAAGCTTTTCAGTTATGTTTTTCTTAGGTCTTGGCTATATAAAATAAGAATTAAACACAGTTAATATAACTAAATAGGTTTGCAGGGCACCTAGAATGATGCATTAATCCAGTTATTAAGGTACAACTCTGACAGGCAGGGATAAGTTATAAAGTGTAATGGGAGACGCTTCCTGTACCCCCAGGTCTGACTTTCCTGTACCCCCATGTCTGACTTTCTGTACCGCCATGTCTGACTTTCTGTACCGCCATGTCTGACTTTCCTGTATCGCCATGTCTGACTTTCCTGTATCGCCATGTCTGACTTTCCTGTACCGCCATGTCTGACTTCCTGTACCGCCGTGTCTGACTTTCTGTACCGCCATGTCTGACTTTCTGTACCGCCATGTCTGACTTTCCTGTACCGCCATGTCTGACTTTCCTGTACCGCCATGTCTGACTTTCCTGTATCGCCGTGTCTGACTTTCCTGTACCGCCATGTCTGACTTTCCTGTACCGCCATGTCTGACTTTCTGTACCGCCATGTCTGACTTTCTGTACCGCCATGTCTGACTTTCTGTACCGCCATGTCTGACTTTCCTGTACCGCCATGTCTGACTTTCCTGTACCGCCATGTCTGACTTTCCTGTATCGCCGTATCTGACTTTCCTGTATCGCCGTGTCTGACTTTCTGTACCGCCGTGTCTGACTTTCCTGTACCGCCGTGTCTGACTTTCTGTACCGCCGTGTCTGACTTTCCTGTACCGCCATGTGTGACTTTCTGTACCGCCATGTCTGACTTTCCTGTATCGCCATGTCTGACTTTCCTGTATCGCCATGTCTGACTTTCTGTACAGCCATGGTCTGTTGCTGAAGCGGCTCCTAAGTTCGTCGGGTGATATGGAGGGGTGGGATGGGTTATCCATGATTGTCAGCAATTTTGACCACATCCTATCCCTCACCATCTCCTTCAGGTTGGCAAGTTTCTTTTACTTTTTAATGAGATTGTTCAGTCTGTTGCATCCTTTACTTTCATGCTTGCTCCCCAGCACACTACAGCAAAGAAGATGGTCCTCGCATAACAGATACAACATGAGGAGCATCGTGCTGCAAACACCTGAAGGACCTGAGTCTCCTGAGAAAGTAGAGTCTGCTTATGGCCTTCTTGTATACAACATCAGTGTTTGTGAACCACTCCAATTTATTTTCCAACTGGACACCCAAGAACTTTTAAGATAGGACTGTTTCCACATCTTTCCTACTAATACAGACTGGGGAAGGTCTCGCTTCCACCATCTCCTTTGTCTTGGTCACATTTAGCTACAGATGATTCTCCTCACACCTGACAAGGTCCCTGTATTCACCCTCTTGTCCTTTTTCCACAGCCAACTATAGCTGTAGCATCAGAGTACTTCTGGAGGGGACAAGACTCTGAATAGTACTGGAAGTAAGCTGTGTATGTGGTGAACAAAAAGGGGGACAGCACAGTCCCCTGAGGAGCCCCTGGGGGGTCGTCCTCAATCCACGAGCATTTACCTGAATGTCCTCTAACTTAGCCCTCAGCAGCAGGTATATCGCTGCATCATCAACCCCCGCTTTGATGGGTAAACTGGTTGAGCCTCTGAGGCTCGTTTCACACGCTGGATGGGTGGGGGGTGGGTGACATGATGGAGTTTGCGTAGGATATCAGAAGGGGGGAGGAAGTCGGTAGCAGTGTTGGAGGCGTGAATGGGTCCCGTTGTCCTACGAAGGAGTATGGGGACAGCAGGGGGAGGGGGAGTCCAACCTGTTGGAAAACTGGTTCAGCTCATTAGCTTGGCCCACGTTCCCTTCAGCCCTACGTCCTTTCCTGTGGAAGCCGGAGATTGTCCTCATCCCACGCGTCCAAGTCTCTCCCTCCTCCTGTAGGCGTCCTTGCACCCCCTTCAGCATTTCAGTTCCTTCGTTGCGTTTTGGTTCCGGTGCGCTGCGAAGGCTGGCTTGCACCTCAAAACAGTCATTACCTGTTTTGGTGAGGCTGCACTGGAACGGAATTTGCCCCACTGGGGACAAATAAATGTACTGAAATCTGAAATCAGTTCCTTTGTCGTGTTTCGCTTCCTTCACCATACAATGAAACTTCAATTAAATTTTGTTGTATGGTTCCTGAAAAATTCTAAGTACCAACGCTGTCCTAGCAGAGTTTTAAGGAGAATTACTTGACATTAGAAATGGATGAGGGAAGCTGCCAGTAGTCGCACGATGAGTCCTGAACCCCAAAGTGTTTTCACAAAGACAGATTTCCCTGTTGGGCACCGTAACTAACCAGTAAAACCAGAGTAGAACAGAAGAACCCAGTTATCGACATAACATGAACTAAATGGAAGAATCTGTCAGGAATCGAGTCTGCAGGATGTTGGCATTGTCTGATGATATACAAAACACCTTTTCCACAGGTGTGTTTCTCTGTTTTCTCTCCCTGTTTTACTTGAAGTAGCACCTCTTGCAACCCCCCCCCCCCACCTTTACAGAGACCTTTGAGTGACACTTTAACAAACCGGTCTGAACTTCAGAAGACAGCAATCAAACTCCGGCAAAGCGGGGAACCTGTCACCATTTTCCCTCTGGCGTCTCACACACACCCACACACACACACACACAAACACACACACACACACACACACACACACACACACACACACACGGGGAAAGAAAGCAGATCAGAGACATGAAGGCGACGACAGCCTCTCTGACTCTCATGTCAAAACATATCACACGTGTCCGAGACGTACAGGAAGGTGGAACGAGGCCTCAACCGGATGAGAAAGACGGAGAAAGACAAGGACTGTAGCCTCCTGCAGCCGTACAATCCTGCAGCCGTACAATCCTACAGCGTCAACACTCTTTAACATCATCAGCAATTCATCATTTTATAACAAAATACTTTGGTCTGATCTCAACAAGCAGAATACGTAGTTTATAGCTTTAGCGCGCGGGTCGCTTCAGATTAGGTATTGGAGAGACATTTTCACCTGTCAATCAAAGAGTCGCCCCGCTTGGAAGCTCAGCCTGCTTCATGTTCAGTGTAGGACAGAACTCAACACTGGTGATAAACACATAGTATAAGTATTCTTCTGTAACCATTCCGTAACAAAGTGGGAACATAAAGGAAATGAAACTGTTCAGGACGTCCTGAGGCAACTAATATCCTTAGCTTCCAGGATTCCCTGTTTTTCTACTTTGGGAAATGTCCAAGTTCACAATTCCTGGAATTTCTTGACGGTAAATCTGTTTCCAGTCACAAAATTTCCTGAAAGTAAACAACGACACAGTCCAAAAACTAAAGCAGCCTTATTTTCACTTTCACTAGTTTCCAAAAACCAAAGCGCCGAATCAGAAATGGATGAAAGCAAGAAGACGAGACAAAAGGAAATAATTCATAAGAGCAGCGCTTTCAGGTTTTGTTTGAATAAAATCACTGTAAAAAGTCTGATTTGTTCTGGATGACTGAAGATCGTGATTAGTTCATATTTGTATGTTGCTCATCTTCTTGCTTTGGATGTGAACAATGAAAGTCTAATGTGCTGGAAACACACATGTGTGACACCTAAACAAAAATCTCTTTTCTGGGACCACAGCCATGGTAATGTGCAGCTGATGACGAGGTGGTTCCCAGTCGCTTCAGATGCAAATATTTAATGGGAAAGCGACCAAGAACCAGATGAGTTTACAAGCCAAACAGAAGAAACACCAACAGAATGCCCCCCTCCTAGTAAGTAGGCTGTGGCCATTTTGGGAAGTAATAAATTAACTTATAATTCATTCCCCTAAACAACAGAAGTGTTTATAGATTGTTGTATCAAATTATACAAAAGTATTTTCTTACTCTAACTCGGCTCACCTATAAGCTCACCTGGCCAAGACGTCAGAACGATGGCTGATGACGTTATGACGTCTGATTATACGCAGCCCATCACATCGCATTAAACAGAAAAGTCCAGCTTTGTATATTTGACACAATAAGTACTTGGCTGCATTATTCTTCTTTACATATACCCGTTTGTCTAGACAGAAAGCACAGATTACACGGACGTTGTGAAAGCGCCTGTAAGAAAAGTTTAACACACTGGCACATTTACATGAGACTTAATTCTGAATTAAAGTAAATTCTGCTCTAAACAGATGAAAAGTAACCATTAAACACCTACTTCCGAGTGAAATTTACATTTTGGAATTAAACTTAATTCCAAATAAAGTGTCTGGTTTATTCTCATTTTTAATAATTCCTCGATCATGTAAATAAATCCTTAATTCTGCTCAAAGAGTTAATTCTGGTTGTTCTGCGGATGCTTATCTTCTCCCGCTGCAATAACACACATGCAAAGTCTTCTCCCTCCCATCTTAAAAATGTTTTAAAAAGTTTGCTTTCTGTCTTCGACATATTCGACTGAAGTTTCTTTAGTATACTTGTGATTGTTTTCCATGTAGCCAATAAGGCTAAAAACAGGAAGAGATTTCCAGATGCGTCACTTCCGGCATTACATTAAGACAAATAAACGCGATACCATGCAAACCTTAATTAGGATTTAAAATGTCCATGTAAACCTGAAGAATGATGTATCCATGTTTAGTGAATGAGGATGATGAAGGTAAATGATCTAGAAGATTGAAGACTTCTTTTAAAGCGAAGCAGCTTCATTTCTTTTCATGTGTAAAAAAGCTGCTTTGGTTCATCTGATCGCAGCTTTTCTGGAATGTGCATTAGGTCGGCTCATAACGCCATGAAGCGACCAGGCCTCTGACCCGACAGCACATCGCATCAAACACGCCTTACTGACCTCCACCCACACGCCTCTCTTCGCATTCATCTGCATTACGATGTTTCCTTTCCCTTCACTTGGTTTGGATAACTTTTTGTGCCTCCGCCTGACGGTCTGTCAGATATCGAGCACGCCATCGGTCAGAGAAGCGAATCAGATGCAACGATGTGATTGGATTAGAGATCAGACCAGTGAAGTGAAGGAAGATCCAACTGTTTTCTCTGTTCATGTAACTTCACGCAGAGGAAATGAGAGCAGTGAGGAAGCTGCAGAATAAACCACATTTGCATTTAATCAGCTGCTGCTGCCGCCTCCATGTTTGTTTATATACTACTAACCAACCAAAGTGCTACCTCACCTAAACCTCAGGACAGAAATAAAACACAGAAATGTTTTTTTGAAGGCCGCCCCTGCACTCATCTGCCTGCTCTCACTGGTTTCTTTGACTCACCATGAAATGAGGCTGCGTCAGAATCCGTCTGAGTTCTTTCGCTTCGTGTTTTTCTGGGTAGCAGGAGATCTCTTCCAGCACCTGTAGACATGGAAAGAGAGGAGTTTTAATCTGCTGGAGCTCCTCTCCAGCTTCATGCCCAGATCGCTGGGCCCCCCCATGTACCTGTTGCACCTTTAAAGTATGTAGCGCGACCCTGTGACCCCACAGGCTTCCCCTGACACCTCCTCCTGCGCCTTGACCACCAGTGTGAGAATAACTTCGCCCCTCCTTGTTTCACCCAACTTGGTTAGATGTCAGCCTCAGTTATGTGGCGCCTGACTGGTGAAAGTGGTTTTGTAGAGGCCTCTGAGAGGGATGGGTGTGCACTGAAACCTGCATTGTGGAGTCGGTGCAGTATCTGTAAACTACGTATGTTTGTTATGCTTATATCAAAGGATCAACCTGCAGAACATCAGCTGTATTTGAACTCATCACCGCTCTTTTTACTTCACCTTGTTTTAATTAAATTACAGTGTTGCAGAACAATAAATGTGCAAAAAATGAGATTAATATCAGTTAAAACAGATAAATACTGCGAGGAGATCGTTGGCTTTCAGTACAGATGTGTTCCTTAAGTTTTTTTTTTTAAGTCTTTTTGTGGTTGTTAAAAGTTTCAGGATCTCTTCGGGACGATTGTCTCGCTGCAAAACTTTTTCTACCGTTAACGTTTCTGATAGTATCTGATAGCAGGTTTTATACACTAACCTGGTTTGTTTTTACTGATGTTCACCAGTTCAAACACTGGATACAGTCTGGAGGATTCAATTCGCTGTAATCCAGTCAAACCATTAACTTCAGATGAAGACAATGTGGAGGAATTTAATGTGTTAGCTTAATTAGCTTGCTCTTAATTAATGTCTAGCTGAAAGGTCTGACCATAAGGCTCCTAAACTTTAGTAAACCATCTGCACGGCCTGCGTCCTTCCATCATGAAAATATTTAGGCTAAGACCTTGGTTTTGTTGTCGTAGCCAAAAAACAGAACCCAGATTGATGCACGTGACCAAAGTGTTTAAACAAAGCTCTCCTATCTGACTACGGCGGAATAGTTCCAGACTTCTGTGTGACAACAGATCTATGGAGAGATTCATCCCGGGTTATAACCTCGTACATGTCTTGATGTTTTGTCCCTTCTTGTTTTAATGTTTAATGTATGTTCAACTTCTTTTATCTTCATTATCAAATTTATATTTTCTCAATCTAAAGAAACCAGTGTCCTCGTCCTTGACAGAAAAAACGGTCTCCTACAACACAATCATGATTATATAACAACAGTTCATTAGTAAAAAATAAATAAATTAAAGACAAAAGCTGTAAAAAGGATGATTTATGAAGGTATCGGGGTGGAGAAGCTCATTGGAGCCAACATGGGTTCAAACCACTTTTCTTCACGACCCCCACCCCCCACCTCTCCTTCTGATGCTCTTTAATGGCTAAATATGGTTGATTATTAGACAATATACCTACTTGAACAAATACTGAAGCTGAAATATGATTTGAATGAAAGACAAACTCCCAAATCGTCCCCTTTAAGCTTCCTCTCCTTCCTGAATTAGACACTTCCTCTTCTGAGGCGGACAGAGCAGGAAGTAGTGATCATACGGCCATTAGATCATCTCCCGTTCCAACAACCTCCAACACTTGGCGTCTAATCCTGCCTCCTGCTCAGATCAGCTGTATGGTGAAAGCAGCAGTGTGATGGGGTCTCTTACACATTCCAGATGTTTCAAAGCGCCACTTGCTCCATCTTGGGAGGAACTCTTTAGGTGAGGAAGACACAGGAAGAATCGTTACACAGTGTGTTTTCTGAGCTAACAGGTGAAATTTAAAGGTGAAAGGAAACTCCACCTCTGCATTTAAATCTCATTTCAGATGGTCTGATTAGTTTCTGAAGCTAAAATGACTCCCAAGAAAGATCCGATCTGAGCAGATTTACAGAGTTGTTAAAAACAGCGTTAATGTGGTCGGAAGGAGAGCTTTCTATCTAAAAACAGCCCTGCTGGGGGGGAAACAAACAAGAGTCCACCAGAAGCAACAAGGTGATTTATTTACAGCATCGCAGCCAGAAGAAAGCAGACAGAGGTGAGGAAGAGGAGGAGGGGGTTTACCCCGAAGGCACAACCGTGAATAAATGATGAGTTACACTGAGGTCAAGCTGCACTGTAGCAGTTACAGACTGGTTTATCAAACACATCCCAGTTTATGGACCCATTTTATGAGTTTCTGGTTTTAGACTGAAAAAATAAAAATGGTTAAAAGATGCTTATGTAGTCACGTCGAAGAGTTTCCCACTGAGGACAGTTGTGTGTTAAAAAAAAACAGGCCGGACAAATTAACATGTTACGATATTAACGCATTAATGCAGATTATACCATGACCTAATTAATCTATCCTGATTGGCTGCAGGGTGTCTGTTAAAAAGTGACGCCAATAAGACAAGCTCCAGTCAGATAGCCTTGTTGTTCTGAATGACTGCGCTACCTCAAAAGCTAGTCAGTAACCGTGGTAACACGAACTCAAAACATACGTTAACATGGGTTATTTCTGCTGCAGGTTGTATAGCCAGAGGCGGTTACCTTGGTAACACGTCACAACAACAGATGTTAAATAGTTCACTCAGCTATTTCTTGTAAAAAACGTAAAATTTTAACGGTAAAACATTATTTTATTAATGATTGATTTAATATTTATTTTTTAAATGATCATGGTATTAGCGAGACAATGATCTTTAAGGTTTCCTTTATCCGAAATGAATGGACATAGAAGCTTCCATGATTAGCGTCGTCCAATAATTGCTGATAATGGACACCTCTTCTTATACACGGTCTTCTAAATTAGCTAAAGAGACTTTTATCCTGTTTGTTAAACAATTACGTCTCTGTAGTTATGCTAATCTAGCATATGCTAACCTAGCATAGCATTAGCTGACACCTTAAAAATCGTTCAGGTGAGAGTACAGAACAATTGTTCATTACTTCATCAGCTGCACATTGAGAAACATTTTAGGTGAATGCAGAGGAGAGGATGTGTATTCAGATCAGGACGGTAAAGTGAAACTTATTAACGTAACAGTTTATGTTTTCAACAGCTGTCATGATGTCAGTCAGCCAATTTACTTTGACAGAAAGTTCACAACTCCATGTCGTCTATTATATATATCGTCCAGCATTATCCCGAGTTGTGTCAAGTTTTGTTTCTTCCCATCAGAGCAGTAAATGAAACAAACGGCACCCTCCTTGGAACTAAAGTACACATATTTTCCCTGTAAGTTGCAGTAAGCTCGGTCCAACCAGTTTTTCCTGCTACCTGCAAACCTCCACACAGAGGTGAAAACATGATTTAAATCTCAGCGACTTCTCTGAGGAAGCGTTTTGAGGAACCCATCTTGTTCCTAAAGGCCGACTCTGCATCAATCTGAGACGACAAAATCTGACCACATGTTGTGTTAATGTTGTAGCTGCAGCTGGTCGACACAGTGGAAACATTTACTTACAGATTAGCTTTACATGAAAACAATGACAAGTGTAGTTTTAGTGAGAGCGTTTCCTTCCCAGCAGCGGCTGTAATCGCCTCCCGGAGCAAACAGGATTACCGTCCCTGCTTCAAAATGCTGGAAAATGGTTCAAAAAGCCTCCATCTGCATGACTCTTCTCAGCTGCATCACACAGACTGTGTAAATCTAAACCCACCAGCACAGTTGTGGCTCCTTTTTATCTGATTTAAGCAGGAAATTGTGAAGCGGGTTTAAACATTTCATATAAAATTGAGCTGCTTTAATTAGCCAGGTCTCCGACATGAACCGAAGCCACATAAAAGGAGAGTGGAGCTCCCCTAAATGGCTTTCCCTGTCTTCTAAAAGCGCTGGGATTTACGACGCCAGCCCCTCGCCCACTCCCTCACAGTTCAGACTCCTTAATTGCTCCCTCAACAAAGCACACAACACAAACATGGCAGTGTTTTGTGTAGCTGCCTGAATGCATGAGTGTACATAAAACCCACTCACAATGCGCACCACTGATCCCCACTTCCCTCGCAAGCCCGCCCTCTTCTGCCACCGTTCTTATTAAGCAGCTCCACTCTGCAGCACACC
Source organism: Pseudomugil tenellus (assembly GCA_037177515.1). NCBI lineage: Eukaryota > Metazoa > Chordata > Actinopteri > Atheriniformes > Pseudomugilidae > Pseudomugil > Pseudomugil tenellus. The sequence continues at coordinate 3,476,243 of JBAMHX010000014.1, read as the reverse complement.
GAGAGGTAAGCACACACACACACACACACACACAGCCTGCTCTCTCTGTGGCGAGTCCATCAAGGTCCGAGTCGGACCCGGGAGACGCAGAGCGAGCTAATGGTTGTGCTGGGAATGCTGGAGATCTTTATTATTAAAGCTGCTCTGTGGAAACTCAACCCCGGCTGTGCAGGTGTTCATGTCTTTACAGGACTTGTAGGACGTAGAAGTCTCCTGGAGGACCCCCGGTTGTGCCTGGACCCCCCCCCCCCCCAAACAAGCACAAAGCAGCCCGTTCACAGATATGGAGGTGAGTTAGTGGGTGAGAGGCCAGTAGAAGCAAAGCAGACAGAGCACCAGTAGAAGAAATGTCACATCTTCATCATCATCATGAGTAGAAACAAGAATTGGAAGGGTGTGTGTGTGTGTGTTCACCTCTTTGGCTCTCTGCACAGCATCACTGGGGGGGTTTCGGATCTGAGGGGACGACTTGGTGTTGATCTTATCGTAGAGCTGGAATTAAAGAGAAAAGTGTCGTCAGTAAAGCAGACGTACGTGCGTCATGGCTGCTTCGCGTGTTTCAGTTCAACAAAACTTAAATGTTTTTAAGTGCAAGTTGGTGCAAACAACTGGTACAAACTGTAGTTCTGCCGCATGTTAACATGATTTATAAATTATTTAGTGGTTCCAAACCATGCTGATACTATAAAACCACACGCTTCTGAAAACATGATTGCTTTAAAAATGTCTTCTTTTGCTGAAGACAAACTTCAACGTGTATTCTTACTTTTCTTTCTTTGTTAAAAAAAGGGAGAAAATCTCAGACGTTGCAGGAAAATTTAAAAGCAGGCTAAAGCTGATTTCATCACCATGAGAAGAGAGAAGTTTGTTTTTGCTCGCAAGGCAGCAAAATTAAGTAAAAAAGTTGTGTGGAGAAGTGTGTGTTCAATCATGTCCGACAAAATGATGTAACTTTCTTCTCAGAGCCTCAAGAACCGGAAAATCACCTGTTGATCTCACAAAACCCTGTTGGATGATAAAACATTGATTGACTGGAAAAGTTGTTCATTTATTATCAACGTACTTGGTAAATTTTGATGTCCCCATTTATTCATTTTGGGACGTGGACTGAAAATTTGAGTTTTTTAAGCTACTAAAACTCTGTGTAAAATGTCCATATTTTCACTTCAACATGTCTGCGTGGACATTTTTAATCACAGTGGTTCTGACAGGTCAAAGTCTTGATGACCCCCCACCCTCTCTGGGGGGACTGCAGGTTGGGAACCGTTGCAAATTTTTTTCAAATGCAAACACAAACATGTAGAATTGACAAAAATGTACAAACATCAATATTAACCTGTGTTTTTTTAAATGCACGTTTTCTTTTACGGCCGGGTTTTATTTTGGTTCTTTTTCTAGATGTTTTGGGGGGGAGTCCTTCACAAAACAATCCATCTGTACCAGGTTTCCATGACAATTTAATAGCTTCTTCCTGTTGGCTGTTTTATTTTATCACCAGCAAGCAAGCAAACATCCTTCCTCTGCTTCGAATTTCAAAAATAAGTCAACTAAACATGTTAAAACTTCAAACTGAGGGTAAAAAAGTTTTTCTTTTACTTCCAGAAAAGCTAAATCTCCCCGATTCTGCTCTGCAACAGCTCATCTCCAGCTAGGAGGGAATGTACGCTAAAGGTGATGCAAGAAGTCGTCTCCATAGCAACAAAGTCCTCAAACTGAAATTTTTATTTTAATCCAACTAAATGAGAATTATATAAAAATTGAAAGATTTGTGGCCGTCCGTCCTGGGAAAGGATCTCTCCTTCACCTGGGGTTCCATGAGGTTTCTTCTTTTTTTCCCTACAACCGGGTTTTTTGGAGTTTTTCCTTA
>JBAMHX010000014.1:3442301-3454331 GCA_037177515.1 Pseudomugil tenellus | reverse complement strand
GCAATGTTGAATCGCAATGTTGAATTGCGATGTTTTATTGCGATGTTGAATCACGATGTTAAATTGCGATGTTGAATCGCAATGTTGAATTGCGATGTTGAATCGCAATGTTGAATTGCGATGTTGAATTGCGATGTTGAATCGCAATGTTGAATTGCAATGTTGAATTGCGATGTTTTATTGCGATGTTTAATCGCGATGTTAAATTGCGATGTTGAATCGCAATGTTGAATTGCGATGTTTTATTGCGATGTTGAATCGCAATGTTGAATTGCGATGTTGAATTGCGATGTTGAATTGCGATGTTGAATCGCAATGTTGAATTGCAATGTTGAATTGCGATGTTTTATTGCGATGTTGAATCGCGATGTTAAATTGCGATGTTGAATCGCAATGTTGAATTGCGATGTTTTATTGCGATGTTGAATCCCAATGTTGAATTGCGATGTTGAATTGCGATGTTGAATCGCAATGTTGAATTGCGATGTTGAATCGCAATGTTGAATCGCAATGTTGAATCGCAATGTTGAATCGCAATGTTGAATCGCAATGTTGAATCGCGATGTTGAATCGCAATGTTTTATTGCGATGTTGAATTGCGATGTTGAATCGGCCCCAGTGAGTTTGACATTCTGCTTTTCAGAAACCTACGAGTGACGACACAGAGTCCATCGTTTGACATAAAGTGTAAAGAATCTTTTTGCAGATTAAAAGTAACTTTTGTATTCTTGCAGATCTGATGGAGAATCCCTTGAACACAACTCCGCCCTACAACACCACTTCGCCCCTCTGTCCCTCTGCTGCGACCCTTTTCCTTCTCCCCTCCATCTACATGTTCCTCTTCCTCACCACTCTCCCTAGCAACCTGCTGTCTCTGTGGGTCTTCCTGCGCTGCATCTCAACCATGTCGCCCACCCACGTTTACCTGTCCCACCTGAGCATCTCCAACCTGCTGCTGTCCTTCACCATGCCCTTCCTCTCCGCCTACTTTTCCTTTGGCTCCACGTGGGCTCTGACGAGCATCATTTGCCAGGTCATCGTGCACTGCATCACGCCCATAATGCACATCACCGTCTACATCAGCATCCTGATCCTGACTTGGGTGGCGCTCAGTCGCTTTGCATCCCTCATGAAGAACACCCACGCCTCCCGGCCGAGCTTCTGCACCACCCTGCTGCCTCACGGCTTCTTCATTCGCCTCACGCGGGTGTCCTTTGCCAACACCGTGTGCAGCACAATGTGGGCGGTGTCTGTGGGTGGAACTGTACCGCTGACGGTTTACTACTCTGTGAGAGAGGCTATGGAAGGAGGTGCGTGGCAAGGTGGCAGGGTGGAGGTGTGCTACAGCCAGGCAGTGGAAGTAGGAGGCACCACGTCGGCCATTCTCGTTATACCGGTTATAACCTTTTTCTTTGCGGTCTACCTGCTGGTGCTGCTGTCCTACATGACGGTGTTGCGGCACATCAGACGCTCCCGCCGCAACACACGCATCACCACGTCACAGAGCCTGTTAACACGCGTGTTCAGAAACATCGTGGTCATCCTGGTAAGGATTTAATTTCTCCTGCTTTTGTTTAAAAAGTTTAGTCGACAGAAATGTGCAAAAGCAGGAAAAGATGGTTCAAAAGCTCCTCTCAGGCTGTTTTCGCCTTTTGATTTCCGCCTGCTGGATTTGTTCCTTTTTCTTCTTCTTTTGTCCTCCACATCAGATGTTTTAAGAACACACTGCACACCATGCTGAGACATGTCAGAGAAACAACTAAAAAGCTGGAACAGGCAGGTTATTGTAACGAAACGTCTCATTCACCTGTAAATTCTCATGAATCTGACGTTGTAATTAAATTCTTTTTTCCATCAATGCATTTAATCTCCTTATTTAACAGGACGTGTCAGCAGATCAAACTTTGCAGGTTAACGTTCTTACAGAACACCGTTAAGGTGACACATTTTAAACAAGGCCTTTGCTGTCTGAAGCGACGGCTAGGGGTATATTCCCAAATCCTCCTATTCCCCAATCCTCGAATAGACAATTCGCACAGCACTGAAATGTTTGTAGATGGTTTGAGGAGTAGTTTGCAAACAGGACGACAGATAAAAATGAGCTTCATTTGCATCTTGTTTCGTTCATTAACCGTCTAAATAACTTTAACTGACCGAGGCACAAGAAGCCCCAAGATCTCAAGACATCGCTGGTTAATTTAGGTTAGTTAGTTAGTTAGTTATACTTTTTATGCCTCAATAATTTATAAGTGCGAGTGAAGTGGCTTAATGGAAGAACAAAAAGAATTCAACCATATGGACTGAAAATAAGAGAAAAGTCTGCCAATGTTCAAAGAAAACCGCGACAAACTATTCCTCAAAACAAGTTTACTAGATTACCAGAAAGTCAGAATGCAAAAAAGGAGAAATAATTACCAGCCAAGCACTTTTGCACATTTCTGTATGAGAAGAAACCCAGTTGAAAAACAAATATTTCTCCAGGTTTTCCAGAACAACATGTCTTTCCAACTGTGTGCAGGTTGTTTTATCAGTCTGTCTGCTGCCGTATCACATCTTCAAACCCATCTTCAGCTCTCTGGCTCATGACCGACCTCACGTGCTGTCTTCTGACCCACATGGGTGTCATCCCCTCTCCATTTTTGTTGAGGTAACCATTACCCCTCAGTGCTTTACTCCAGGTCCAGTCCACAAGCTCTACTATCCTGCAACTTTTAGGCCTCAGAGGATCTCATAAAACAGATTTCTCTACGATTCAGCCTGACATCTACGCCAAAGCGCAGAGTATAAAATTAGTTTTAAAACCCTCCCACCCACTCCATTTACGTGTCAGGATGTGGACGTAAATAACTCTGTTTTACAGTTAGAAATGTCACTTCCTGCAACAAAAAAGCTCAGATACATGTGCGACCTGTGTCTCAGCAGGGATTAACTTAAATTGGTCAGATGTCTATGTGGCCTGAGATGCATCACTTCTACACACCTGAATCTAACGGCTTCATCTCCATGTCATCCAGCTCTGCAACGGCCCGGGAACGACACATCCAATTCATTCACTTATTGTGCAGAAGCGTTGCATCTAAAAGGCCGGTTAATACTCGCACAGCGTCTGCGTCAGGTTGGAGCTGCATAGGAGACCCAGATGGCGTGTGTTTATACTGGAGCATCGGTCTGATGGCAATACGGCTGGTATCGGCCAGTCAAATCCAGTGGGCGGAATGTTTTTATGGTTCGCTTCAGTTCCAATAAATATTTCCTGGTTTACACACAGCCAATGGTATTTAATCTGGAAAAACACTGACCAATCACAAGAGAGTACTTCTGTGTAGCTGCATTTGTGTAGCCGGGATGCACCTGAAGCCTACAGCGGTTACGTGTTACACAGTATAAACCAGCAGGACCAGACCTGTCTGAGTCTTACAGGATCGTATTTAATCATGAGTGTCCTTCTTTTCCTCGTCTAGCTGAAGAACTTCCTTTTTCTTCTGACCGCTCTGAGAGGTTCTACTGACCCAGTGATGTACTTCCTGCTGGACAGAGCCTTCCGTCATCAAACCCTCAAACTTCTAAGGTGAAAGCAGAAGAACTCCAGAAAGCAACAAATCTTGTGTTCGACTACAGGGAGTGTAAATCAGAAGACGGAGCAGCTGGTGGGAGGGAACGTAGAAATAAGTCATGGCAGTATCTGTAGATGAGAGGCTTCGAAACGAAGCAGCATTTTCATTTCCTCGCCAATCGCACCCAGCTTTCTATGCAAACTAGCACATAAATCCAGTAAACCTGCAGACAGTAACGAAACTATCTGCAGAGGCAAATGTTGCACATGAAGAACAGCTTCTGATCCAAAATGTCGTCCGATGTCTGCTCATTTAGATGGACTGAATTCCTACAAATCTCCAAACACACACGTGGTAGTCCGAGTGACAGAAGTACGTCTGGGTTTGTTATGCTGTCCATTCCTGCCCACTGATCAGGTCACATTTCCCGCCTCAAGCAATGAGGTTAAATCCTAACCGGACATCCAATCATCTCCACATGGGGGAAATTTTCATTGGCAAAAAAAGATGAAATAAATCAGGAAATGGAAAAATCTACATGTCCAAAAACACATTTCAATTATCGATGAAAAGCTTTTAAGCTTTGATTTTTCAGATGTTTTGATACAGAAATGTATCAAACAGGTATAATGGAAACACCGTTCCCGCATCAGGAATCATGTGACCAGTTAAGGTGGGGCGACATGGAGCAAACAACATGGAGTTTTACGAGAATCGGAGAAATGAGGGAGAAAAGTGGTGGCAACCCCAAAATAACACAGCTGCATTCAAACAACGGGGTAAAAATCCTGACAGAGATGCAGAGATACGACCGACCAGAAACCACCACGGTCTGATGCAGCTCCACCTTTTAATGATCCTGATTTTACCACTAGAGAGGTATTCTGCTGTTCTTCACCTTCAGTGTGCAGAAGATGGATTATCTTAGAATTATCTGACATGTTCTGTAGCGTATAGAGCATCAAAACATGTTTAGACTACGTTTCACTCGCGGATCAGACTTGTACGGGGCACAAATTCCTGCCACTCAACTCTAAATCTCCATGTTGAGGAAACTCCGCTGGAGCTTTGAGAAGGACCCAAAGTTCAGTAGCAACAATGTTTTTCCCAGTTTCTGCTGCAACACAAGCAGATGAGACGTGCTGGGACTCAACCAAGAACCTTTTCTATTTTTCTGGCAAATCTGAATGCATCCCGAGAGTGTTCAGACCTGTAGCTGGAAACATCAGATGTTTGGTTTCTCAGAGAGATGGAGTGAAAGCGAAGCATCGCAAGCTGTAAATTTAACATCATATTAAACATATGAAACACACCTTCCTTCAGTTCTGTGTTTACTCTGCTTGACAGACCTCCCGGGTCGTTTCCTATAAGACGACATGTTTAAATGTGAGTCTATTGGGGAGAAAAGTCATGCGATTGTTATGTTTACAGCATGTTTGCACAGCAGCCAGTCTTCAACAACAACTTATTAATATTTAAGTCGCGAACCTTGTTCGGTAATTGTGTCTAAATTATAAATGAGGGATTTCCGATTGTGTGCTGAAGGTGTGTGAAGGAGTACTTTCAACAAGATGGTGTTTCATAAAGTGTGGCCCCCGTATGTGTACGTTGCCGCAGGAGCCTGAACAGCATCTAATAAGTATATAGACTTAGACATCTTGCTGAGTGCCTCTCCCAGTACACACCCACAGACCAGAGAAAAAAACAACATAGGACACAAACACAAAAGCAGGAGAGAAGGATTCGTGCTGTGTGAAGTGGTGGTTGGCTGCACAGTGCGTCTGTAAATAGAGCGAGGCTGCAGGAAAACAATGAAACTACAAAAAAAAAAAAAAAAAAAAGGTTTGGTCTCAAGATGTGGGACACAAACTTACCGAGTTTGTATAAAAAGTTTTTAAAATAAAAAAGATTAATGCTTGATGGTTTGTGTCGTGGTTGCAGCAACAGGAACAGGAAGGAGGTGTAGGACTGAAAACGCTGACAGCAAAGTTAGAGAGGATGTAAAAATGTAAAAAACAGTGATGCTGAAAATAATCTTTACAAAACAGGCTAAAAGACAAAATAAAGCTAAGGCAAAAAACCGACTAAAAGACAAAATAAAACTGATTAAAGTGGCAAAGAACCGACTAAAAGACAAAATAAAACTGATTAAAGTGGCAAAGAACCGACTAAAAGACAAAATAAAGCTAAGGCAAAAAACCGACTAAAAGACAAAATAAAGCTGATTAAAGTGGCAAAGAACCGACTAAAAGACAAAATAAAACTGATTAAAGTGGCAAAAAACCGACTAAAAGACAAAATAAAGCTAAGGCAAAAAACCGACTAAAAGACAAAATAAAACTAAGGCAAAGAACCGACTAAAAGACAAAATAAAACTGATTAAAGTGGCAAAGAACCGACTAAAAGACAAAATAAAACTAAGGCAAAGAACCGACTAAAAGACAAAATAAAACTGATTAAAGTGGCAAAGAACCGACTAAAAGACAAAATAAAACTAAGGCAAAAAAAGGAATAAAAGACAAAATAAAACTTTAAAGAGGCAAAAAACAAAAAAAAAAAAAAACAAAAAAAAAAAACGGACTAAAAGACAATAAAACTCTTTAAAGAGGCTGACCAGAGACCAACAGCTACACGGGGTACAGGATGTTTTTAATTCAGAATTAAATTATTCTTCAAGTTTACATGAAAATATTAATTCCAAATAAAGGTTTCTGTGGAAACACGTTTAATTGCTTTCTCTGAATTCCAAGAAGACGGCGAGTGTGACAAGTTTACCAAAAATACACAAACCTGCCTTTCGGCTTTTCAGCTACACGGAAAACGACCTAATAAAACTTTTTGTTTCAATTTTGATGATAATTTTTCAAAATAACCATTGTGAAGCACGGCGGCGAGAGTGTCATGCTTTGGAGTTGCTTTTCTTTAACAGGAACTGGGGCTTCAGATGATGTGAAGAGAAAAAACTCCAAATAACAGTCCGTTTAAAACATCTGCTAGAGAGGAATGTCCTCTTTTCACACCAGAATGTCCCCAAACATACATCCAAAGCAATGCAAGAAAGACTTAAAAGTAAATATTAGTTTTGGAAGGTTCAGCCGGAGTCCACATTTAATCGGATAGAAAATTTAGTTCCAGCCTTCACAATGTGACAGATTTGCTTTAAAGAAGCAGATTAGACTGAATGTGCAGCAGCAGGCGTTTCAGCTTTTAGGGAAATGGCTAAACACACAGAAAAGTAATGCGTTATGGTCAGTGTGGTTACCGTGGCGATTGTGTGGAAGAAAAACAGGAAACAGCATCTTATCTGAACAATAAGACTAAAAGTGTAAAGTCTGATCATAACATGTCACTTTAATGTTTACTGAGTCAGTATTTTCTGATACTTTTTAACTTCCATTCAATCTTAAAAAGCAAATAGCATAAAAAATATTTTATGTCCGAGTTCAGGCATTTAACTGAAAAATAATCTGGAATATTGAGTCAAAGTCAACTTTATTTATAAGGCACTTTAACTCAACAGCAGTTGCCACAAAGTGCTGAACGTTGAAGTAAAACTAAATACACAGTGAAGTTCAATAATAGCAATAACATGATAAAAGAAAAAAAACAAAACAATATGTAAAGAAAAGAGCAACACTATTAAAAACAATAAAACAAAGAGGAAAAATAAAAATAAAAACCAGAATCTCATACTAGATCGAAGGCCAGATCATAAAAAAGGACAATTATGTGGTTTTGTCTAATCTGGCGAGTACGGGAAAGCAGTTCGGAGAGGTACACGGGGCCAGACCGTGTAAAGACTTAAAATAAAACTTTAAAACATACGGCCAACCAGTGAGGCGATGCTAAAATAGGCGAATATTGATGGGATGAAGGACCCAGGATACCACCGTTTCCAGATGTTGCTCCAACTAAATCAGAAACTGAACTCCAGCTGTTATAACACATAAGGTAAAATCCCAAACAAGCATCAACAATGTCGTTTTATGTTGTCTCAACCTGTTGTGCATAAAATGCTGTCGTGTATAAGCCAAAATCACACCAGTTCTTCCCAGTTTAACCCAACCTGCCGCTTAATAAAGCTGTATTCGCTGAATGATTCAGCCTGTTATTGTTCAGCTTCATTACAGCTGCCAGCAGCCTGCACTGGAGTCCATCACTTCCACCTCTGTGTGTTTGAGGCATGTACAAACTCCGTTTGTCTGGGTGCAATCTTGCATTTCTTTGTGAGACAGAAACCTCCCCAGAGATGACATTAGTTCCAGTAGTTGTTTACCGTTATCGCACAAAGACAAACAAAGGAAGAGTTGCTTCGGTTTATTCAAGCACAACACCAGCTGACAGCGGCACGTTGCTGCAGACTCGCCCAGGAAATTAGAAGGCGAGTTAATTCCGCTTCTGCTTCATGAAAGGTTCAGAAGTTTGGTTTAAATAAAACCCGTCCACATCCTGTGTGGTATCAACATGCGCAATCTCACGGCTTCATCAACCACAAGCTCTGTTTCAGAGTGTTGAGACACATTTATGCACTATTTCAATAAGGTCCTCTAAGGGCTACGATCCGGCAGGTTTTCCATGTTTCCCCGCTCCAACACACTTGAAATGAATGAAAAATGAATGAATGTGCAGAACATAAGAGGCTGCTAGATCCATGTCATTTGATTCAGGTGTGTTGAAGCAGGGATACATGGAGAACCTGCTGGATTGTGGCTCTTGTAGGATCAGATTTACTAACGCTGCTCTACGCTGAAGACGGATACAGAGAAGTATTTTATTTAGGCGACCCGCGCTGATGCTCCAGGTCCACAATCCTACAGGTTTTATACTTTTCCCTGCTCCAACTTCACAGGACTGCGTTGGAGCAGTGCAACACAGAAATCCTGCAGGACAGCAGACATTGAGGACCGAGACTTTACATCCTCCTGCTCAAAGGTGTTGCTCACCAAACTGCAGATAAGAAGAAGCTATTTTTTATGTCCATGTGATGTGAAAAACTGAGGATTTTGTGTTTATTTTAGTCCAAGATCTTTTGTTTCGGTTCTGCTGCGACCTCCTTCAGGCAGCGCTGTTATCCATTCAAGGACTCACCCATTGTACTCATCTTCCCTGACACAAAATCAAAAGTGAAGCTGAACAAAAAATAAAAAATAAAAAGTAAATTCATGAGAACAAAATGAGACAGGACAGCCATCAGAAAATGTGACATGCATATCAGTCTGAAACTTCAATGACAAGTTAATGGTCGACACCTGGAGGCTCACTGGATGCCATTACAAAAGCCATTACCGCCAACATGCAACCTCCAATCATCACACAAATGGCACTAATGATGCTGGAACGGTCTTCCGTGCACATCACACAGACCCAAGTGGACTCGAGCCATTTCATACAGCTGACATTCAAGTATTCAACAGTGAGAAGCATCGTCTCTCCATCAATCACACTTGTACCATTTGCCAGACTGAACGTTCTTACCTGCAGTGGACTTTTACCTCAAAGGCACAACTTTCTGGTCTTTCAGACATACGCTGCAGTCCTGAACGTTATTGGGGGAAGCATGTCAGAAAAGACGTTAAAGTCCAGTTTGTGGAACCCAAATGACCCCAAACACACAAAAACATGAAAAGTTTAGCATTACAAGACAAATTGCTAGCTTAAACTGGTTTGCGATAAAATGTAATTAGAGATGTTAACAGAGAATTCTGAATGTTTGATTAGGTGACATTTAAAAACATCAACCTTAAAACTGTGGTTCAGACTTGTTTTAAGGCATAATGACATTTATTACACACACACTGCTGGAGCTGTTGTTGCTAAGCAACTGGATATCAACACAGTAGCCATTTTGAATGTTGAATCAGTCATGGTGGACATAAGAAGATATTATCAAAGGAAAAGAAAGCAAGAGAAGGGACACAGCAGGAGAGAAGACAAGAATAAAATATCAAACTTACTTTTACAGAACTGGAGAGATCTCAGATAAGAGACAGGACGCGAAGAAAAGCTCAACTACACATGAGATTTGTGAATTAGCTTAATGCTAATCTAGTCTTCATGGAAAACATCATTTGCACTTCAGGTCTTTTCTATTTTGATGCATTATCTCTGATAAATAGATGAATAAGAGAAATGTTAACTGAACCATTGTTGAGAGGGAACCAAAGTTCGGTAGTATCGCTTTAAGGAGTCAGCCAAAAGCTCCAGCCAATAAAATGTAAGAGAAAAGGTCAGGTAATACGCCAGGACGATATAATAAAATAATGACCTTGAATACTAGACACGTCTGGCTTCTGTACTGGCATCCAGTGAGCCACCATGTGTCGACCATTAACTTCTGATACCATGACTGACCCAAGACAAATGAAGGAAAGTTTTGTTTTCTCAAACAAACGAGAGATCTGACTCCTGAACATAACTCGCGAACAAAACAACAAACTAAAAACAGTTAAGGCGATGTCTGAAATTTGCTTCACAGTTGGTTCTTGAACTGTTTCCCTTTATTTTTGACACAATAATAGTTTTGCACATGGGTTGGATTGACAAACTGTCACTTTAACACACGTTGGTCGGGTGATTAAATACGCATCACAATGCCTGTAACCTGCGATTTGACATCATTTGTTGTGTACATACAACACGCATCCTAACAACATAACTGTTGTCCTACAGATTTAATCCCAGCCAACATTTATGTTCAGGTTTTTCTTAATTTCTCCACCTTATAGGTGCTCCAAATGATTGTCTGCTTTGTTTGTTGAGCCTGTGACAAGTTTCTCCAAACAAGTGTAGCATATGATTGTCTGATTGATTGTTCCGTTTTGTTATTGATGATACAGTTATTTTGTATGATCTCATTTTTCCTTCCTCTTCTTCGTCCATCAGGTCCATTACTTGTATTTTAGTGTTAACCAGATAAAAAGGAGAACAAAGAAGTTTATTTTATATCCATGAAGCTCCCTCTGTAGTAAAGCACATATGTTTGGTACAACACGACAGGCAGACCATAAAAACGCAGGATTCATGAGAGCCAACACACTACAAACATATTCATTATGCAACCAACTGACCTGATCCTGCTGCAGGATCTGATCCAGAACACGATCTTAATTTTTTTTTTTTTATAGGCGTTAAAAAACATTCCCATGTTTGGTTTGTTAATACAGATTATTGACAACTGGGTCATACAGGTTCTTCAGTGTATGTGAGGAAAAGGTGGGTGGGCAGCATGCTGAGCACAACATTTCTATGAGTTATTACCTGATAAAGTCTGCAGAGATCCGAAGAGATCAAATCATCTCATGAGCTGCACATTTCTGGTAACTAAGTAAGCTGGAGGGAACTGAAAGTTGCTAATGTGTATTGTAAAGCAGGACCGATCTGTCACCGATCTGTTATCTCCTCACTTACACTTCCTGAATTTTACAGTCCGACTTCACAGCAACGTTTCACCAAACAAGCAGCAGTTCACTCGGAAGTTCTGTCCTGCAACCTGGTTTAGAAATCTGCACATATTTTATTCTTTATGCTGATGAACAAATACATGTCTAACAACTTCAGTGGCTTTAACCTCAATTAAAAATCTAACCCTAGAAGAGTAAATGCCATTAACAGAGCAGGATTTTCAGGTTTCTTTTGCAGATGCTGCTCTATGTCGTCAGATATATAAAATCCTTCAGTTTTTCTGTCTCATCTGGCAGGAGATTCCCTCCCCTGAGTGTACCTGGAGATAAAAGAAATACCACTGTTGCTAACTGCGCCAGCGTGATTTATGTTTCCATCAAAGTTCCGCTGCGTTTACAGATTCCTCGGATGGCTCGGTGGAGTCGGGATCTGTGCTTTGCAGATTCAACATTCAGCTTGACTTTGACTTCAAAACGCAGCAGCTGAAGCGCAAACAGCTAAAACAGACTCAAACAGATAAACAAATTGCATTTGTATGCACACTGTGTGCAACGACGAGGGGTCAAAGACAAACACAGTGTTTCTCAGAAAACACGCAAACAAGCGCGTCTGCGCTGCCGTCGCCAGGGAAGGTCTGTGCCAAACAGATCAGGAAGATAAATGTGGAGATTTTAGAACATCAGGATTTAAATGATTTCATGCATGACCATCCATATGCTGATCCATATTCAACAAGGACAGCTTTGTACATGCGCTGCATGTTTATGTGTTGCTTTGTGTGTTGTCCTCGGTGTGTGTCCCATCTCACGCTGATAAGCTGGAGACGGCAGCTCACACGGTCAATGTTAAACAGTGATACCAGTGGTGAACATCGACCTGAGTCAATGTGAAAGCATCTGACTCGTCACACAAACACACTTCATACAAAACAAAGAATGTGGGTTGATGCTTCATATTGACATGAAGCATCACACAGCTGCTGCAGATCCAGGATGATGATATCAGAGATCTCATAGTTCCATATATTCCAAACAGAGCACTTCGCTCTCAGACTGCAGGTCTACTCGTGGTTCCC
>JBAMHX010000014.1:3402809-3413749 GCA_037177515.1 Pseudomugil tenellus | reverse complement strand
AGGGCATTAATAGTAGTGGGACGTGTATGTGGGTGTACATACATACATACAGACCTTCAAAATAAGCTAGATCAAGTTAAATCCCTCTTTTGTTCTTTATTTTAATAAGTTCACACTTAAAAAAACAGCACAACACAACAACAACAAGTGGTGCAGCAGATTTGGACACTTCTTACAATGAATCAACAGAGTATCATCCCATTAAGTCAGAGGGATAAGCTCAAGTCTGTTCATGACTGTGGGTTATTATTAACAATTCAGCAGGTCAGGGTCAAAGTACAGAAATACATCTCCGTCATAAAGCAGCTGAATCCACAACAGCAGAGGTAAAAGTCACAAAATGACCCCTATGCACGCTTTGGATTGATGTGTGTCCATATATACATGTACCAGAAAGTGTGTGAGTGTGCATTAAGCGGCAAATGAAGCACTTGATCGTGTATAAGAATAGACATGCAGGCTAAGCATAGCAGCAACAAGCACATAATCCCATCCATCTAGTTTCTATAGCTGCTTATTCCAGGAATTTATCCACCATGCACCGACAGAAAGGTTGGAAACAACACGAAGAGGAAAAAACAGTAAGAGAAGCAGTTTCACTTCCTGCTGTGGTGCCTTGAGGTTACTGCAAGAAACCCAGAAGTTGCAGGGCATTTCCAAGATTATGGAAATCAATCGTCTATATTTCTCTTTTATAAGGGTCAATAAAGAAAATAGAAATATGAAAAACCTTTTTACCTCGTATGTTCTGCATGATGACACATTCACTGAGGTTTCTTTAAGACGTTTTCACTAACAACCATTTTTCGTTTGTGTGTATTTATTTATTTTTTGCACCTATATATTTTCTTATTAATCTCTGGCGCTCCTGACACTTATTGATTTTGTCTTCTCATAAGATCCTCATAAGATCCGGCTGAAGTGATGGCTAGGAGTATATCTTCAAACTCCCCCAATCCTCCAATAGACACAATACAACAATATAAAGCCACACATCAGTCACAAAGCTCCACCTGGTGTTGAAACCTTGAACAAGGTCATGGCCTTTTATTTGCACTTGCTTGCTTTAAGGTCAATGAAACAAAGAGTTCCAGAGATATAGCCAAAAATATCAATTTTGGTGCTTAAATCGCCACTTGGTGGGGAAACTATAAATCTCAAAATTGTGAAATTCGACCCAGGTCGTCCTCTTGGGGACCTAAAGAGGTATACAAAGTATCAAAATCCAATTATAAAAATTGTTCGAGATATCGCGCTCAAAAAACTAAGTCTCTACCGATCCTGCTCGCTACTTCCACTCCCTCTTAGTGATGTCCAAACAAGGCGAGACATTCGCTGCACACACACACATCATGACTGAATTCTCCAACAATCACAACATAAATGACTGCTGAAGCCATTTTCATGACAGAATATTTTTGACTTCCTTGTGTGAAATCAGCTTTTTACCAGCATCTTGCAGTGGGCTGGGAAATGCAGCAGTTAGCTTAGCAGTACACCAGTAAAGCAAACACAGCAGCTCTAAAAACAGCTCTACCGGTCACCACAGCATTGGTGGTGGTGTAAAAGCACGAACCCTACAGGCCCGAACCAACAGCTGTGCTGCTGAAGTGTAACGACTGCAAGTCTATGTACACAAACACAGACTGGTTGAACAGATGGTGATCAAGCTAAAGCCGCTTACAGTCAGGGTGAGGAAGGACTTCAACAACCCAAACTCACACTTTCATTTCCACACACAGGCGGCAGATCAACGTGTGGCCTTTTGACCCTAAATCATGCAGCTATTACTGTATATTCACCTTTCACACCTGAATTTTCCAGCATTTTAGCATCATGTTGACTGAATTATTTACACAAAGTAATGAAAGATTCTTTTATGGTTCTTCCTGCTGCATTACTCATTGCCATGCACAAAAAACACACTTCAGGAAGCTGCTTCATTGAGCAGAAGGGTTCAGATTTCTCCATTTCACCATCCGGTGTTGACTTTACAGCCGGTTACTGAATGTGGGTGAGAAATTCCACACCGCCGTACGACTCAGACTCAGGCTGAACAGCCTCCCCATAAAAGCAAAACTTTACATCATGTTTAGTGTCAACGTTGTTCCTGCAAAGGAAGCAGCAGCTGACACAACAATAGCTTTGCTATCGGTGATGAACCGAGCACCACGAGGGAAACCAACCTCCCCCACTGGAAGATAACCAGTTAATCATTTCAGGACGTCAGTCATGTGAGAAATCTAAAGCAGGAAAGTGTTCTGTGGAGCCGGAACAGGTTTTGTAACTTTAGAAACAAATTCTATCTAAAACTATAATTTCAGTGTGAAAACAGAAGCCATTAAATGCAGGGTGTTGTAAGAGATAAACTTTGCAAAACTTGTGTCTGTCCTACATGATTCAGCATAAACCTTGCAGGTGCTGGTACGTCGGGTCAAAAGAAACTCATTTGTGATGCAAGTTCTCTTCTGTACCATCGTCCTCCACACGAGGTCCGGTCTCTTCACCTGTGAACCTTTTTCACGTCGCTGTAAATGTCAAACCTCCCTCGAGGCCGAGCTTTGCACAAAGACAAGACAGGAGGAGGGAGACGGGGGTAAGATGGAGGCTGGAGTGGAAAAAAAAGCCACACTCCGCTGTGGGAAAGTGAACGGAAAGACCAGGAAGAAGTCAGAAAGGATGGAAACAGGCGCACGAGGGAACCAAGATCTAAAGTTCAGTCCATTATTATCTGTATAACACAGCAGTGCATCCATTCATAATCTAATCAATTCATTATAAATGTGTTTATTTGACACCAATTCCTTTGGTTTCACCCTGAAATTCAAACTGCCTGGACAACATCACAAAGTTATCGCTACAGGGGATAGTTCCAATAACGGCCATGAACCAAAAACAGCTCGTTCCCCACAAATAAACAGAGCAACATGTTTAGGATGAGCATGTCCAGCTGGAGCAGCAGCGGAGGCGGCGGGCGGACCAGCATGTTGCTTCTTCTCTGCGACTCACTGCACGGTCACGTTGCCTTCACGCTATGAGACATCAACGTCAAACTGACTGAAATTAATTGGTCTTTGAGTGGAACTTGACAACAAAGTGTTTGAGGCCCCGTTTACACGACAAGGGGGGAAAAACACAAAACATTTCACCAGATCTCCATATCGTTTAGACGACAACAGAGTTTTGGAGGGCAGAAAACACAAAAATTGCAAAACACCTTCCAGAGTGGAAATCTTGAAAACGCTCCACTGTCTTGTTGCCGTCTAAACGGTTTACAACGCAACTGTGTGTTGCGGTCACATAAAGATGACGTCATAATCACGAGCCAGTTCAAGAAAACAATAACACAACACGGCAGATCTTCAAGTTACATTAGCAGGAGTAAATGCGGCGCAGTAGTAATGTCAGCATTCACTACATTCATCACACAGAATCATTATTCTGGCTGCTGCGCTTCGCCATGTTGTTTGGATGTATATAATAACTAGATGCCTCGCCAGCGCTGTTTGCCTATGGAGTCAAGCGGGCTCACTCGGCGGCCATCTTTTGTCGGTTATCTCACTCATTCATGACATTAGCTGTGTCCCAATTCAGGATCTTTTTAATAAAGCATTTACTTTAAAAACAAACAGAACTTGCTGCCACCTACACGCTGGGCGTGGATACTACAACTGGAGATTGGAAGGTTTGTGCACTTTTGTGTCTCAGTGTGCACGCGGATTTCCCCAACCAAATCAGTTGTGTAAACGCGGAACTAAAGTCAGAACAAAACGCTACTTTTGCGTCGGCCCATTTCAGTCTAAACGTAGCCTGAGAAATTTGATCTGAATCTGGTCTTGGAGCAAATAAATCCTGCAGGACTGCGGCCCACGAACTGAATACCACTGGCCTAAATATGTGGAAGTGTGGACAGAAGCGAGGAAACAAAGCTTTAAACTCTTCTTCCAGTTACTGCAAAACGCTAAGGGACAACGGATGCGACTAAAAACTAACAACAGTGCAAAAAAATAAATGAAAAGAATGAGAAAAAGCTTGACAGTACTGCTTAGTGTCAGAGGGAAAGAGGGGGGGTTGGAGGTGACAATGAAACAAGAATGATGTTAATTAGAACAAGAACGTGTGTGTTGCAGAGTGCAGTGGACACAAAAATCCCTAAGAAGGAAAAACTGACATCAGAAATCCATCAGAAGAAAGAAAGAGATTGAAGGAGAAGATAATTTGATTAGAGGATGGTTTCATGGTGCCGACGGCTCAAGAAGCGGAACTGGGTGTGTTGGAACTTAAAACCTATGAATGAGCCTCAGCTGCACGTAGAAGCAGCCATTCAAGCTCTGAATAGAAGTCAGCTGCACCCGAGAAGCTCTGATCGTTTCAGCCGTCTTCACGCAAATAACAGGAAGAGGGAGGCGAAGAGGAGAAGGCATGGACAGGAAGAGGGGGATTTATAAAGTTTATTCATGTTATTACAGCCTCAGTGGCTGGTTTAGTAAAAGGTAATCAACTGTGCTACAGCGTCCCATTCGCTGGGTCAAATAGATCTGCTGTAACTCCCTCCGCATGGATTTATTAACTGCATGAGACACCACTTATCTATGAAGCATGGAGGACGAGTTCAACAATGCTGCTCTAAAGCATTTGCTCGTCTCATTACATACAGTCCAGGCAGTTTTTGTCCTTTTTGATTGAGATAAGTAATCTCATCAATGCTTAGTAATTACACAAAATGGCTTCCTCACGGTCACAAAATGTCCCTTACGCACTGAAATCTCTCATCTGCTCCGACTGTTTAACAGACAACAGCGGTGGTGATTATGAGGTCTTAAAGTTAGCATGTTGGGGTCAAACCTCTTTTAGGTAGGTGTGATTCGAGCCTTTTGTTTGCGTTCTGGGAAAAATTGTGCTAAAGTTGGGCTTTCTGTACAGCGAAGCAGGTTCACGGCACATCGGTGTTACCATGGTAACCTATGTTGAATGGCTAACTTGCTTTAGAGGCCGTTATGTTCTGGATTCGACGAGTACAAAAGCAACACCTCCTGACCAAACATTTCTCTTGGAACATCCTGTGGAGGTTGGTGTACGGACAAGAGCAGAGAGCTTGGGAGAAAGTTTTAAGAGACAGATGCTGACCAATCACCGACCGCTTTTAAGGTGGCGAAGGTTTGGGAACACTGTAGCAAAGCGAGCTTTCATATTGCACGATGATTTGAATACTACAAGTGACGTTGTATAATGATAACCTGTCATATACGCATCGACAGAGACGGCTACCATCAGCCGATATTCTCTTCTGGCTGTTGCTATGGCAAACTTTTCGCACTCTGCCTTGGCGACGCATTTAATTCTTCATAGTTCGGAAAAATAAACATCTGGTCCTTAATGGGGAAGTAGCTGCTCCGCAGCCCCACGATTGATCAGACGCTGGAAACTCTGACCAAGGCGTTGATCATCAGCTTCATCGTGCTGCTCATCGCGATCCTGGATGTCTGAGTACGTCAGCCGTAGCCTCAGAGGGATATCCAGAGTAATCACATTTCATCATTAGATACATTACAAGTGCTGCAAATTTTCATTCAGGTTGCATCTTATATGATAATATTACACTTTCAATATGCTCCACTTCTGCTACCTCATATTTTATATTCTATTTTTCCTATTATTGAATTGTTATTTTGTGTTATTTGATTTTTATTCTTACTTTACAGTATTCTGGATGTTTTTTGTTTGGCAGAACCGTCACAAATAAATCAGTTGCATGAGACGCGTTCATACGCGGAATGATCAGGACGGTCACACTGTGCATTTTACGTTTGTAACTACACTGTTGAAAATTACGTTTTTATTATAAAAAAAATCTTTTTGCTTAGTGATCTCAGGAGAAACTAAAAGGTCTTTAGCTGAATACAACAGAGGCTCTGAGCTCAGGTGAGTGCAGGTACATCACATGATACCAGCTAAGAACAAACCAGCAGAACATTTCACAGCAATAATTGGCTCGACACACAGGGAGCGACGTCGCTTATGCTCCATTCATTTCCTATGAAACATCCACGATGAGGCGAATATCGCTGTCGTTTTCCAGCCAGGCGACATTGGCGTATGTGAAATTTCACTCGCGTTCACGTACGGGTGCACACCGAGGCTTGCAACGCAACAACTGTCGTTGCCGTCATGTGGCACTACAACCAATCAGTGAGAGGTTCATTGACTGACCAATGAGATGAGCACAGACTGGGCAGTACTGGTACTGTCTATTCTGTTACCAGTTTCAACAATGGTAAAAAAGATCATTTTGGATGTGCCAGACTTTTTTTCCCAAAATTTCACAGGTTGTCGAGCTGCTCGATTATGGCAAAACCTATAATCACAATTATTTTGACTGAAATTAAGATCTCGATTATTTATCACAATTATTAATTAACTTTAATAACATGAATTTATTTCCCAGGCGTTACGTTCCTGCCACACTTAATGGATGGAGTTAAAGCCTTTTGGAAAGGCTAGAAATGACGAGCTCAGCTTAGTTCCCCCAAACAGTTTGCTACAGTTAGAAATTTACCGCATCAAGTGTTGTTGTGAGGTTCTTGAGATGTTCCACAAAGTACCGACGCTGTTCTAAAGGTTTACATGTGTCTTCCAGATAGTCGATGTGACCCCTGTCCTGCCTGTGTCTGAGTTCTGGGATCTGGGTTTGTCACGATAGTTGCAAAACAGGCAGCTCGAATTGCTACTGAAAACACAAATTGCGATGGAGCAAATAATTAAACAATTTAATTTTTATGATTTTTATCATAAAAATCATTTTATGATTGTTGAAAACCCAGATTGTAATTGAGATTGAAATTCAAATAATTGCCCAGCCATAACCGGTTGTCTTTTCTTTTGTTGAGTAAAGTAGCAGCAAGATTTCTGTCAATTCTGTCAAATGCGGAAATTCCCTTAAACATAATAACTAATCAAATTTCTCGGAAACGAGCAATCCGACAGTGTGAAACGAGCAACACGACACAGCTGTTGCATCCCGTGCGTTGGCTTTCCTGTCGCTGTTGTTTGTCGCTCCCCGTGGGTCGAGCCCATAAGAAAATGACGAAGATGCGACCTTTACTCTCTGCAGGGCTGTTGACCGCACAGATAGGAGGTGCCGCCTGCATCTGGAGGCTTACTCCTAAGACACGATGACCGACCCTGCGAGAGGAAGTGGGGGAACCCGGAGAAGATGTGAAAACATTTGCTGCATTCCACGTCAGGGTGAGCATGAAGAATTTACTGCAGCATTAAAAAGACAGGGTGTCCTAGATCGCGTGGCATCCATCTGCATCTTTATGTGTGTGTTGCTGTAGTAAAAGGTGATTTGCAGGCCGAACTCTTTCACAGCTTAGCAGCACATCGATCACCCCATGTCTCATTCTGTAGATGCCACCGGCCTTATAACACACAGCATAACTCAAAAAGCAGCCTGCACACACACACACACACACACACACACACACACACACACACACACACATACACACGTCAGTCATGGAGGTCATCAACAAGCCGCTTTACACCTGGAGATGATCCCACGTTCTCTTAATTACTTCAACAGATTGGCATTTCTAGCATGTCAGTCCTGTTCAGTATAAATGCAAAACAACTGAATTATACATTTTTTAAGAGGGGAAAAACTATTCCAACAAAGATTAAATAGAATGTGAATATAATCGCAGCGCTGAGCGCAGGTTGGAAGCCGCCTTAATGTTATTGAGAATGATAATGAATCTTAAGCCTGGGGGACTCATTACAGAGAACTGTCACTAAATGATCATTAATGTTTACACCTCGCAGGGAGCCTGACAAGAAGAAAAAGCCAGAAAGGTAAGTGAGGAGGAGGAGCAGAGAAAGTCTACACAGTGGAATATGTGCAACCATTATGCGCTGGCAGGGGTCTCACAGTGGTCGTTGCAAGGGACACCACTGGACAACGGAAAAATATTTAGCTCTGCTGGTTTGTGCAAAAATTACTAGAGAAATAAGTCATAACTTATATTTTAATTTAGTTAGGAAGGGTTCTTTGTCATTGCGAGATAAGGCCAATTTATATGCAAATAAATCCGCAGTTCCAGGACACGTTCCCAACTGGTTTTACAAGATATAAAAGATCTGGATACTTCATCTCTGCAAGAAGATAAATTAAGATCTAAACATGCAACAAACATCACAATACAGCCAAAAACACTGTGGGTTCATCAGTGTATCCAGGAATCTGATCCTGTTTGCATGTATGAATATAGAACGGGTAGAAATCTCAATATGGCAGAAAATGAGCCGCTTGGTGGAAGTCTGCTCACTCATTTCAGAGTTTCTATTATATTTTACAAAGTTTGTGTCATTTCAAACCTTTAGATTTGCATTGTGAAAGAAGCTGTACAATATATCATTTAAACATTTACATGCAATAGTAACAACACAGATCCTGGGACTACTCCAATACGGCCAGTCGTAAATGAAACATTTACTCTGGTCCTAACAACAGATGCAAGCAACCGATGAGAAAAACTCAAATACAGATTTGTAACTTTCAGAAAAAGTAAATAAGATCAGTGCAGGTTAGTAATCAACAAGATGACGGGAGTGCAGAGTAACTTAAAGCGATGTTAAATCCCATTGTTAGGAAAAAAATCATGTCAGTTTTTCCCAATAACGCTGAATTCAGGAGGATTTGGTCCAAAGATCTAACAGAGCAGAAGTCTGGAGCAAATTCTGACCGGTCACTTGGGAGCATCTTTATTTAAAGGCTCTGAGTGCGTCACAGTAAGCAGACACTGTTGTGTCACCAACAGATAGGAATCATGTCCACATATAAGAAACATATCATGTACTGGGTAATCATTTAGGCCTGGTTGTTCTAGGACATCCAAGATTAAAGGAGGCATTCTGACGAGTTCATGTGACATGTAGCATGATGCTGTTTTCTCTCACAAGTGAAATGATTAACACATTATTAAAGTGAATAAAGTAAGATCTGAAATCTCCCATAACATGGGAAGGAGACCAGTATGACATGGTGTTCAACTGGGCTTTGAAGAAAGTTTCTACCATAAATTTATGCAAAATGTCTCAAACTATACTTATCAAATATGATGAATTAGGCTTTAAGTGGTTAAATATAATAATCAAGAAAACACAGAAATAAAAATCATACTTCGTTTATAATTATGATGTACTTGAACAGGAGGACATTCATGGAAATCTGTCGGAAAGAAGCGTCCCAACAGAAAACTCTAACGCCAGATGAAATTAATACAGATATGCACGCAGCATTTCCTGCAATCTGCTTCACAAACACCAAGATCCTGCACTGCATGACCGTGTGAGATAACAGGCTGACAGGACAGCTAAATGATCTCGCCATCCTCTCACTCGCAAGACGTCGGAGCAGTCTGCTTTGATGCCGAAGGAATTTATAAACGGCATGTAATTGACAGCTTTTGGACATCTCAGACTGTCTGAGACTCCTTTCCTCGCTCTAGTAGAACACAGATTGATTCAAATGCTGACAGTGAAACTTTAATCAACCGAGCTTTTCCTCTCAGATAAAAACAAAGACACGATTCTACATCTGAAACAAATAAAGTTGGAGAGGCGGACAACATGTTCGGTGTGCAATAAAACACGCTGAACTTGTTCTCACTCTCAGATGCGAGCATCTGTTAAATAACTGGACAGTAGAATAGAATAGAACTAGAGAATTAAAGCATAATCGGAGACGACACCTCATCAGAAGTTGTTTGTAACACGGTTGTATTGAACGATCTCCATTGACTCTCATGTTAAAAGAGCAACTTTACAGCAGAAATAAACATGTTTACATCCTGGTACAAAAACATTTTAGCTTTAATAAGTCAAGTTTACCTTCATGACAACTGTGAGGGAGGGAATTGATTTTATAACTCATCCATTTAGATGTTATTTAATCTTGAAATTCAGTGTAATTAACAGTGTTTCTTTTTAATTGACAGGTATCTGATATGTGCAGTAAGTGTAGCAGAAACACTGTGTTTAGCTGGCTAACAGCAGGCCGTACCCGTAGCTCCCAGGTTAGCTCCCATTAGATCAGAGTTAGCTCTGTTAGCTCTTAATTACAAGCAGCTCTGAGTTTGATAGAAGGCAATCATCCAGCCTCTCAGGTTTGGCTTTTTAAACATTTTTATTTAATACGAGAGCGATGAAATGTGTGACGCTGCCAGGATCACAACGGTAAGAACCATAATAAGCTTCACTTTTGCTTTCCCAGAAACTTACTGGGAGGCTCCATCCATCTTTTATCAGCTATAGAAAAGATCCACATTCAGAAGTGCATGTTTAGTTCAAGGGCCACATGGAGGGAAATGTTATTGTAACTAAAACATTATAATAAGCCGGAAACAAAAACTCAAAACTGTTTTTTATTTTAGTGCAAATATATCACATTTAATTCAAGCCATCCTTTTAGCAAACAAACACCTGAAATCTGTTTCAGCAATATTTTGTTTCATTTTATTAACATTTCTAAAACCCAGTGGAGCCACAAACATTTTACCACAGACAACTGGAAAAGGAGTTATTTTATATGTGCATACGTGTACTTTTTTACATGTTTGCGGTAATCAAGAGCGAAACTAAATGATAAATATTCTGATGTTCGGATGAGTCTGGTGGATTCTCATACCCAAAGACCTCTGGAGGTTAAATATACTCTTAAAATAAAAAATAATGAAAGTAAAAGAATAAAAGCAAACTGAACAAACACACTTAATTAGTCCCTGAAGGTAAATCATAATGCAGCAGGTGTAATTAGATATCAGGGTTTGCATGCTCTCCTTATGTATATCTGGACTCTCTGCAGCTTTCACACACACACACACACACACACACACACACACACACACACACACACACACACACACACACACACACACACA
>JBAMHX010000014.1:3378817-3391673 GCA_037177515.1 Pseudomugil tenellus | reverse complement strand
GAATATCTCATTCCACCGCATCCACGATGAAAATATCTCATTCCACAACATCCACAATGAGAATATCTCATTCCACCGCATCCACGATGAAAATATCTCATTCCACAACATCCACAATGAGAATATCTCATTCCACCACATCCACAATGAGAATATCTCATTCCACGACAACCAGGATGAGAATATCTCATTCCACCGCATCCACGATGAAAATATCTCATTCCACCACATCCACAATGAGAATCTCCTGTTCCACAACAGCCATGATGAGAATATCTCATTCCACGACAACCAGGATGAGAATATCTCATTCCACGACAACCAGGATGAGAATATCTTATTCCACCACATCCACAATGAGGATATCTCATTCCACCACATCCACAATGAGAATATCTCATTCCACCACATCCACGATGAGAATCTCCTGTTCCAAAACATCCACAATGAGAATATCTCATTCCACCACATCCACAATGAGAATCTCCTGTTCCACAACAGCCATGATGAGAATATCTAATTCCACGACATCCAGGATGAAAATATCTCATTTCATGACAACCAGGATGAGAATATCTCATTCCACTACATCAACGATGAGTATCTCCCGTTCCACCTCATTTCTTCATCTCAAGGTCTCTGCCAGACACTAAAATGTAGCGTAAAGCTGCATAAACCACTGACAGGAAAGCTTTAAACAGCATCACAACTCAAAATCTTTGCGTAAAACCTTCCGATACTTTCTGGAGATACACTTAACTTCCAACTTCAAATCAAAGCAGCTTCAACATTTCAAATCTGAACAAAAAGAAACTTCATTTTTACAAACTCAGATTTTTCAGAAGCCTTTCTAGAAAAACAAAAAAAGAAATAAGATATAATATTCAGATAAAAAATAAAAAGGTCCAACTGCTGCCTGATGTCATGATCCCACTGGGTATGTGTATATCTGCTGCATCATTAATGGCTCTGATGGACCATTAGTTCAGTGCCATCAGCCCTCTGCTAAATCATTGATAAGCTGTGGGGCCATTGCTAGATCAGAGGGGGCCCATTAAGAAAGCATTTAAGGTCCTCAAGAGAAGCAGCCTGCAGCCCACTGATCCAACATCCATAAAGGCTTTTGTTGGTCTGGGGGTAGGCATGTGTGTTTGGGAGCTCACACACAGTCAGGATCCCCAAACCAATTCCTCATGATGGGTTGAAAACAAACCCGCAATCTGTCTGCAGACTCGTGTTTCCTGAAAACCAGAGAGAGAATCTGGCAGCTTGAGGCCTGCAGGTGTTCTGGAGATGGATTACAGTTCAGAGAGAGGACACTGAACAGGTATTTACAGTCAGCACATGATGTAAGCTTAGAAGCAGGATCTAAATCCATCACTGACACAGAACCTGACAGATCCGCAGCGGAGAAAGTGGCGGTCAGACGTCAGCTGCCACCAGTAAAGAATTAACTCAAATTAACTGAGTTTTGCTCGATGTTTGCCACAAGGATGGTTGCTGTCACAGAAAGAATATTAACGTTACCACTGAGGAGATTGTTTCTAGGAAAATATTAGACATTAAAAACACAAAAAAAACAAGGTGACTTTTATTGTTTTGATAAAGTTAATTTTAAATCAACATTGAAGGTTTATTGGTCCAGATTGGACTAACTCCTACAAATAAAAGACTAATTACAGTTGAAATGAAGTACAGGCTGGCTTTCCCTGGTGCAGTAACAGCGCTGATCTAAGATGAAAGGATTATTAACTCCAGACTGAACACAGAACAGGTAAAGCACCAAGTTACCGCCCAACAAATGTGTTTCTGGGAGCACACGGCGGCCAAAAAAAATAGAAAATAAAAAAATACAGAGAATGAAATCTTTTCACACAGACATTAAAACATATTTACTAAACCGACAGTAAAGCATCTGAAACTTTAGCCAGTTAGCTCCCGTTAGATCAGAGTTAGCTTAGCTAGCTCTTAGCTAGAGGCAGCTCTGAGTTTGATATACATAAATCAAAACCCTCCCTCCCTCAGACCTGCAGCTCTTTGAACATTTTTTGTTTTTTCCAGGAGCACGTTGCGAAGATGGCGACGATAAAAACCACCTAGGCTGATGAAGTTGACCCGAGCAAGCTGAAACAATGTAGGCTACCGTCTACACATCGTAATGTATTAACCCTTCGCCGGAATTTAAGATGACAAAAGGACACCGAGGAAGAGTCAGGAACAGGCATTTGTTATTGGTATATCTAATAGATGCTATTCAGTTGTATTTATGTTTATTTGTGAAGTAAAGTCATAATGATGGCTTTTATACAGACCATTTTCTGATCTCAAAGCTTAAAATTAGTATAAAACCTCCAAATCACTTTGACACATACGTATGAGACGTCCAAACATGATAACCTTTTAAAACTGATGTCTTTGGAGCACCAAGCAAATCTGAATCTTAAGTACTTGTAAATAGGTTAAACCGTAAGAGCTCATAATTTAACATCTGCAGGAGCATCTCTCATCATTCTTAGTCAGTTTCAAGGTAACACTGTCTTAAACGAACATTAGAGAACATCTATGATAATGAGGCTAACTGCTGAGGCAGGTAATTTGACTAATTATCTGGCTACCATCAGGTACTTCACACTACAAACCACTCTGATCTCTGTTCTGTGAAGATCAGAGCGCTTTGATTTTAATGTGAAATGTTTTTACTGTCATAACAATTAAATTCAGCTGGTTTCACTTCTCCAGCTTTAGGTGTCCTGCTAATGCTAAGCTAAAATAAAAACCATGAAACTTTTTAAATGACTTTCTGGTGGTTGTGGTTTGAGGACAAAGGAAAAGTTCAAAAGCCAGCATGGCATGATGGTATGGGGTTGTGTCAGTGCTTATGTTGGGGGAAATACATGGACGTGTTGGAGCACCGTCTGCTGTTTCGGGGACGACCTTGCAGATTTTAGCAGGACAATGCTAAACCACATACTGCAAGAATCTGGTTGCTGAACTCGCCTGACTGCAGATCAGATCTCTCACTGACACAAAACATTTGGAGCATCTAGAAAGCAGAAATCCAGCATTGCCGGTCCAGGACTGTTGAGCAGCGAGACTCCTGCATCGGGCCCATAGACTGTATGATGGACGGAATCTCCCAGCAGGTTTCTGAAGCGCAAAAGTGAAGCTTGTTGGGTGGTTCTTGACATTGGCATCTCTGCAGCATCACATGTTGGAAAATGCAAAAATAGACAAAGAGGTGGAGCTGAGGGTGAGCGTAGGGGGTGGATGAGTGACGCCTATCAAACTCCTAGCTGCTTATAGCTAAGAGCTAACTCAGATCTAATAGGAGCTAACCGGCTAGTGGAGGTAGGTTGGCTAAAATGTTATGCACGCACTGCGTTTGTGCTACACTCTGCCTTCTTGCAGGAGGCCTGTCAATCAAAAGGACACGCCCCTAATTGTGCTGAATTTCCAGAATAACATCTAAACAGTTACGTTGAAAAGAAAATTCTCCACCTTCACAGTTGTCATGAAGGTAAACTTGACCTATTAACGCTAAATTGTTTTTGTGCCAGGATGTAAATGCTTATTCCTGCTGTAAAGTTGGTCTTTTTAATATGGGAGTTTATGGAAATCTGGTCTGTTATGGAGCCCCTAGCGGATAACTTTTAGCTAGGAGTTATTTTTTTCCACTGGAGGTTGCCACTGACCGGGCCAGATTGGGACAGTGGGACAACATTCCTCTCATAAATCTCTAGCAACTTTTCTCCACATTGTTGGAGATGCTACACAACACTGAATATCACCCTGGAACTATTTTTTTCAGATGTGTCACAGCCATCATACTCAAACAGATAATATTTTCTATAGAAAAACACTGTGTTCATGTTCTTTGAAGAATAAATATGCTTTCATATCACTTATATAGCTATTTTGTTTTTACTTGATGCTGGAATTGAAATTCTACCATTTTCAATTTGTATTGAACACAAATTAAATCTTTTTATTGTTTTAGTATTTCAAAGTTGCTACCATAAGCAAAAATACAGCAAGTTGTTCAGAGAACACAGAGATTTTTACTAGTGAGCTCTGAGTGGGAGCGAAACAAACAAATCAAAGACACAGAATGAATCCAGGTCTCGTCGTGGCCTCGTGTGCCTTGTAATCTACCAATTAAAACTAATTACATTTATATATTGTTGAGCCTTATACTGTTAAACGCATCACTTTTAAGCACAAATGCAGCAGTTTCTAATATAGCTACTGCTTGTGCAGGGGGAGATTTGTTCATTAACAAAATGGTGTAAAATCATAAACGGGGGTCTAATTATCCGTTTTGCTATTTTCATTTGGTCTAGTTTAGGAGACTTGATCTAGAGCATGGAATAGGTTTGCATATAAAGCCACAAGAAGGGGAAATGATGAATGACACCATTAACAAATGCCCAGAGAGGAATGAAAAGCGGCCGCTGCTGTCAGGATGACTCAGAAATCCCTAAAAAGCCCCTAACTTTGTTTCTTTCTGATTACACCAAACCTCGACGCGTCCCAGCTGGGAGTCCACCACATGGATGCACTCAGCTGACCACAAAGAATGGAGACCCTCAGAAATAAGAAGCGGAAACCGACAGCAAATCCCCAGCATCCTGCAAAGTATTGAGCGCTGCTCAAACTGCAGAGGGGAAATCAATGAAATCGATCCAACTTTTGATTAATGCTGCAGTGCATCTAGACGATGAGAGAGGTACGCTGCCGGATATTTACCAACGAAGCATCTCCCCGATGACGACTTCGTTATTTCTCAGGACAACCATCCCATTGAGGACCGAGACGGACGGGAGTGTAAACCGGTGTGTGTGTGTGTGTGTGTGTGTGTGTGTGTGCACATTGTCCATCCTCTGTAGACTGGATCTGCACGGCGGTCAGCATATTCGGCTCGGCCATTTACCCCGCGCTCAGGCCGCAGCCTATAAAAGTTAATGACCTGCTGAGCTAAGAACGGGCGTGCAAAGATGCATTCAAGTACATGCATGCACATATCAACGATTATATGAATAATTAAAGCACGTGTGTAACATCACTCCTCCTTGTAGAACACCTCCCAGTCCCGGGGAACAAGGTTTCCTCTCAGTCTCCTCAAATTTCACACAAACTTGAGATATAAACCGGCTTACGTAACGCCACTCCCAAACTGTCGCTGAGCTGGGATTTTGTGTGCATGAATCATTGGGCCATGAGGATCATTTCACTGGTCAGTAGTCACTGCTGTGGGCGATAGCTGCTGTCCTGAACCTAACTCGCTGCACCATCTATAAAGAGAAAGCAAGGAGACATGAAATGGAAGCGTGAGAACAGATGAGACCGAAAAGTGGGAAAAACTAAACATAATTTACACGCGTGAGCATTTTTGTTCAACTGCAGAGGGATTATTTTTCTCTCAAAAAGAGGAAACGTTTCATCGAACCACTTACAGATAATCTTTTGTGCTTTAGAGAAGCAAAGAAAATGAAAAGTTAAAGATTAGGAGAAAAAAAAGAGGATAAGGGAAATGAAGAATGGACTGTGACCAATTTAAAATGAAAATAAATAATCAGTGATCTCTTTCTGTAAAAGAAAGGTTGTTTATTTTCTTAACAAGCAAATCTTGAAAACTGGAACTGTTACAGAATAAACTCCCTCTGAGAAAAGATGACATCAATAATATCATTATGACGCAACCTGGACATTGTTTTGTACCGAAAGATGGATGCATTTCTTCTACAGCTGTTTAAGCCTTTGCGTCATGATGAACCCACTAACACGACCTCCAACTTCTTCTGGAAGCTCTCAGGCTGAAGACCTTGAAGGTATCAAAGGTTGAAATGTCACAGAAAACACACACACACACACATCTCACAAAGACAAGTGTGTTCTGGTGAGTAAATACATTAACAGGCAAGCCAGTCATTATGTTGTGTGCAGTGACTCGCTGTCTGAAAAGCCTGTCCGTTCATACAGCTGCATTTGCAGAAATTCAGCATAACTTCTGGTGATATGTTTTATTTGTGTAATATGAATGAAAATGAGATGAATTATTGTTTAGTTAGTTTAAAAAAAGGGGGCAGTTTTGCACAAAGACATTTGGAAAGTTCTTGTTAAACATGTGATTAAATTAATTAAAAGAATGATGGAAAGTCTTGTAGAGGTTCCCTTTCCACAACCAAGTTCCAGCTTATCTCAGGCATGTAAGGTAGGAGACAACACGTCTCAAATGTAAAAGCTTTATCAGACATTTAAATGACAAAAAATTAAGGTTATTACATCAAAAACAAACTGTACCACATTCTGTATGTGTAGAGAGTCTCCGATCAATCAAACTTAGCTGTAATAATCAGGTTAGTCATAGTTACACACCACACTGTTGGACATCAACATTTTCTTCATCACATTAAAAATCAGAAAACCGAAAAAGAAAGAAAAAAAAAGTGGTTTTTAAAGAAAAAGTGATTACTGGACTCATGTTTGATACTTTTAGTTTGAATAAATGCTATTGGCCAGATCTGTTATTAGAGCTGACAATTACAGCCTAATAATACCAGACGTCCCTAATAACAAATACATATCTTTTAACCCTTTAATGTTCAACCCAACAAAGTGTGGCCAGAAAAGTAAGTAAGTAAGTAAGTATGGATGTACGGATGGATGGGTTTGTGTGTGTGTTGATGGATGAATGTTTGGGCACTGCATGGATGCGTGTGTGTGTGTGTGTGGGTGGATGGAGTCCATGGAGATTTTCCCCGTTATGGAACCCATAGTGGATGAGGAAGAAACTACAGGTTTTGCATTTCTGCATAGGCTTTATTTTTAACTGCTCAAGTTTGGCTCTTGGTTGCTATGGCTACCTGTGAACCATAATAATAACTGTGGTATATAATAAACATGGAGGCTTTGGCAACATGAAAGACCAGCTGGAATCATCTCAGTCATTACACGCAGAGCAGCTTCAGCCTGTCCTCCAGGACTCCGCAGCCATGCCAGAGACTGACAACAGTCTGTGGGTTCTTGCCCATTTGTCAGCCACGCAGGAGTGAAAGCCATTTTGTATTTTCCTACCAAACAGAGGACGTTTCGTGGCCTGCGGGCTGAACAGAAACAGAACAAGAGAAGAAATAAACAGAGACAAACGGAGAAAAAAGGGACAGAATGACATTACAGGGAACAAATACATGCCGAGACTCTGTGACTTAGAGATGCACATTAACCTTGAGAAGTGGAAAAACGACGACATGAAGTCACGTCGAATGTTATCCTCCCACTGCCGTCGCCTGATTCTGCATCAGAAGATGAGTTCACCGCAGAAACATCACCATTCTTTAGCTTCACGCCTCCTCTGGTGGGCAACCCTAACGCACAGAACCTGAACATATTCACTTCCAAATCCACATCTTCTCACAGTAAAATGATAAAACCACACAGCACCGGGCTGAACCAGCTTCCTGCTGAGCGACCACGTCGATCTACAAGCCAGCGATGCCATGTCTCAATCAGCACAGGATACAGAAAATCTATGCTTTACAATCAATTGTCTGAGCGCCGCCTGAGAGAAACTGTGTTCGCCGGTGGGTCCGAGGAGAGGAGAGCTTTTTGAGAGCTCTAATAAAACCCCATGTGCTTGTTAAGACAAACTGCAGTGGAGCTCCGAGCATCTGGTGGTGCAGGAGAACTTCAGCGCAGAGCCCCGCTCGTTCAAGCCGGCGGGGTCAAAGGGCAAGGTGCTAATGATAAGAGGATCTGGCTGGTGCTCGGAAACGAGGAGGATAAAATCTCCAGATGATTTACAGACTTCAGCTGTGGCAGATCCTTCTCAAAGCATGCGTAACGTGGATGCAGCAGAGCGTAGACGTTTAGACACATCCTTTAGCTCGCTGGAAGCCGTTGACTTGAACGGCTTTATGCCATCTGGGTCTCATTGATCACATGGTGCCATCAGTGAAACACTTCATGCACATGTGAGGAATAAGACAAAAAGGATCAACTCATGCCATCTGTAGAGTAAACCACGTGGAATATATTAAAATACTTCTGAGCATCAATACACAGATCAGTCAAGCTAAGGGTTTGAAATAGTTACCACGGGTGTGTCATCTCAGGTAAATGGACTTGTACTTGTATAGCCCTTTTCCAGTCAAAGCGCTTTACACTACATGGTGCACATCATGGGGCAACTTAGGGTTCAGTGTGTTTCTCAAAAACACTGCGACATGGGGAAGCTTGGAATCAAAGGCGGCCGCTCTTCCACCTGAGCTGCAGTCGCCCAGCTACAGGTATCCATGATTTTCTCTTGCGGTGGTGACACTTCGTTCAGGGATATAATTACGGGGCAATAAAAGCCGTGCAATCGTTCTGCTTGTCCAACCAACAACGAGCGAGTTTAGCCAGAGCTCATGATTTTGCTTCATTCAGCGGGGAATTATTGGAATCGCAGTTAGAAACAGAAACAATGCAGGAATTTTCAGGAAAAGTAGAAAACATTGTCAACAAGCTCAATATTTGGAATAATTGCAAATATTTTTTGGTCAAACTAAAAACTTCTCGTCAGTGTGAAGTGACAGTTTCCTCCCCTCCTGTCTCTGATAGGAGCTTTTCATTCTGGCAAACGCTCCATTTGTTATTGGCTGCGAGTGTGAACTCACCATCTGTCTTTTTATTTTTCCTAAACGCTGCGGCTCGTTTTTTTCTCTCACCGCTCATTTAAAACTAGTAATTATCGCTTGCTTTCTCTGTTGCTTTGACGCTTTGGCTGCCGGCAAACGTACGTTCATACGCCAATACGGACCTTTCACTTAAAGCCGCCATTTGCTTTGTGGACAGGCCTTCTATTTCCACTTGTTGTTAATCATAAATGCTACCGTGTGACAGCAGAGTGCTGTGATGTTTTCAGAAAACGGTTTAATGACGGTGGGGATCGGGTTGAGAAAATGACACTGCTGAGCCTGAAGCAAAACTGCCAACTACAAAAACAAGCCTCAACTAAATCCTACAACTCTGAATCACAGGTCAGACTGGATGTTTACATCCCAGTAGCAAGGCAGCTTTAGAAACATTCATATATTATAAAAGGCACATTCGTGCTTTACAAATATGAGATACATGTCAACAATAGGAAGAGTTAATGATGCAGATCCTCTTGTCTAAAGAGGTCGCAGACTGTTAAACAGTCTGCATTATTACTGACTGCAGAGGGTGATGCGTTCAAGTGTTACCGGACATAATTCCTGCACTCTGCAGAGTCTACGTCTTGTTGTTGCTGCAGCTCTGTCCAGTAGCACTAGTCATGTGCTTACGTTTCTTAATCAGAGGCTTAAGCTAAGATTAGCCCACATACACACCAAAGAGTTACACACACACACAGGACCAATACACCAACACACACAAATGCAGAGCTGCATACTGAGAGATCACATACGCCTTGCATAAACAGGGTGACACTGACTTAAATACAGTTGACTGCACATGGATGAAGCACACAAACACTCGTTCGTTCGTCTCAGCTGCTACTTTGTGGCTCGTGAAAGAGAGTAGATGATGATAAGTGATGTTGTCTATGCAAAGCACGATACAAACCTGGGTGAGCTACACCGGGATAGTCGTGTTCCTTCCTTGTGCTGGTCAGACTATAAAATAATCTTAGCAATTCTCCTTTGATGACGATATAAAGGCTGCGATTCAACAGAAACAACAGAAGCACTTCAGCTGGAATAAATCGTGGATGAAACTTGTTTTTATCTTTTTATTTTGTTTTGTTTTATATTATCAGGATGTTTATGAGGTCATAGTGGACACATCCCTTAAAACTTACAGCAACACTACATGACTTCCCAACCGTAAAATCATTCTGATGCCACACTGGCGTTCATTACACACATTCCCGAAGCCTGCGGAGGATGTGAAACGGCACTTTCACTGCCTTTTTTCCCCAGCATCGTCTTAGACCTGCATCTTGTTTTAAATCGCATCATACGCCAGTCGCGGGTTTTTAACAAACTGGGTGTTTAGAACGAGAACCATGTCTGGTTCGTTATGCGAATAAGCAGAGAAAACGGAGAGAAAGTAACTGAGCAAGAGATTAGATAAGACTCAACATCAGGCTGACTTTTACAGGCGGCAAAGATTTCAGAGAAGAAATGGGATTCAAAGCAGATGCTGATTTAAGCTGGATTTAGGCTGACACCACGCAAACTCAGCGAGAAGCTCCAGAAATACATCATCACAAAGTGACCAATCACAAGCAGTACTGCTGTGTAACCACGCTGCAAGCAGGCGTCGAGGTTTGGTCTGTAAGAGATGCCTCCGCCGACCTGCGCAAAGCATTTCGATCAGAATAAATTCAGCTTAAGTCGTTGTTAAAGGAGCGCCAAAGTGCAAAAAACATCTTTAAAACATCTTTGCTCTCAAACTTTTTCTTTGCTTCATATTTTGGTTTCTGATGAGTAATTTGTTGTTTTGTTCCTGTAATTTGTCAAATATCAGGTGTAGATTTAAAATTTTACCCTGATTTTGACTAGTTTTTGCTGCCTTTATTGTATTTTAATGCTTTATTTGCACATGTGTAATGCATTTAATGGTTCATGTAAAGCCGTTTGTCTACAGACGTACCTTTAGACGAGGAGCGTCCACATCTAACATTTACCTCGCTCAGCATCTCACCTGATCTTTAGCAGCATTACAATCCAGATTTATGAAGAAAAGCAACTTGAAGAGCAGACGAAATTAACAGTTTGAGTTTACGTAAGCGACTCTAAATGACTCCTTTTAAAGTCCCACTTTGCCCATTTAGCCTCTCCTTCATTCATATTTAGTTTTAATTACCTCGCCGTGTGCAGGTGTGTTAATACCTTTGTGTGTTTGAATGAGTGACTCAGTCGAGGGGAAAATTCAGCAGAGGTTGCAAGTCATCAACTTGACAACTGGCGGATAAAATAAAGATCAAAAATAGTGAACAGATGAATAATTTCTAATGTAAAGGTTACGACATCTTGGTTTGGAATATTTCTACAATATAAACTCTCTGATCCCATCGTTCCCAGCTCCTTGCCGGTTAGTCGGGGCTACTGCCGCTCTTAAACACTTTGATCTCTGGCTACACGGACATCTCTGCAATTATCTTCTCCATTTTATCGACAGGGCTAGAAGACTTTCACTTTCATTTCAGCAAATGCATCATTATTACATCATTTACTTTCACATTTTTCATAATGAAGACAGAAGGAGAAGGAGACAGAGGGGGGAGACCGCGGCTTGCCGTGAAGCTGGGTGAATACATTACTGTGGAAAAGTGGATGTTTTCCTGAATGATGCTTTAATGTGAATAATTGCGGAGAGCCTCGAAGGTCACGCGTTTACACAAAAGCGTGGGCTGTCCCTTAAGTTTCGGCCCGGCGGCACCAACAGTTATATGCAGAAAAGAGTAAAGCTGAATGCTCTTTAGATTTAATTACCAATGTTGGCTCTTTATGTGTAAACATATCCTCAGCTCCAGATACCACGCTACACAAGCTCACACACTTCAGTCTCCTCCAGCACTTTAGCAAACACACACACACACACACACACATAGCAGCGTAAAGACCAACAAAATGCTGCGTTTCTTTCTGGGCAACATATGGGTTTGTGTGGATTCAGGAATGTTTACCAAACAGAGAGCTTGTAAATGAAGCTAACTGTTTAAATAACATGTGTTTTTCCCAGCTTGAAAGGTTGTGTGTGTGTGTGTTTGACCTGGTTTGTAACCTGTGTCAGCAGGAGTTTGTGTTACTAATGTGATCTCAGACTGAGCTTGAGCAGATGCTTTAAATAAGAAGTCTTTAAAAAGGCTCAGAGAAAAGTGCTGCGCGGCGCTGCCAGTGTTGTTTTATCCTTTATGTGAACAGACCAGTAAATTAAAACTCTCCTTAAACATCAACACGCTGCAGTAAACCAGCTCCAAAGTCCAGATGTTGCAGATGAAGATGACAGAAATATACAAAACAAATAAAAATAATCAAATTTGATTTTTTTTTTTTAAAAGGCAGCAGAGTTATGAATCAATAATGTGAACACTGGGATGCAAAGGGTTAAACGGTTGAGAGCTTAACTTTCCCAATGTTTTTAAAGCTGCACATTGTTGGACGGAGGTCGTTTTACCAGTTGTGTGTGTGTGTGTGTGTGTCATTTTAATTCAGCTGCTTTTCATTTGTGCACTTTTGTGCTACATTTAACTGCATGAAATGATCTATATAATTAAAGCTTTGACAGATTAAACCTGAAATTGCTGCCTCTAAGTGTTCTTGACGTTTAAGTGCACCGGTGAATCTAAACCTTCTTCCCCGTCTGGTTTATTATTCGCAAATTTCCCGTCTAAAAAGCAAACAGATTCTTGGGATTCCTTCATTCTCCTCTGGTCACAATCAGACATCATGTGGATGCAACTTAGTGAGAATGCAGCTGGATGTCAGTCTGAGTTAACTAGAGTTTTCTAAGATAGCAGAATTATTTTATTCCAAAATTAATCATTATATTAAAACACAGCGGTTAATTAATTATAAAGATTTCTCAAAATGATCAACAGATCGACACAACTTCTGCCTGGAATGAAAAACCAGTTACAACCTGGTGTTTTTGCTGAGTGGGATGTATTTCAGTGGGACACTACAACTCACCACCACTGTGACATAAAAATACATGAATGTTTCACCTGCAGGACAAACGTCAGCGTTTTATGCTAAATTAAAGGTAAAATATTAAAATAATATTTTTCACTGAAATGATTGTAGAGGAAATTCATGTATTAGCTTAATTACCTTGTTCTTAATTAATGTCTAGCTGAAAGGTCCGACCATAAGGCTCCTAAACTGAT
>JBAMHX010000014.1:3368489-3378717 GCA_037177515.1 Pseudomugil tenellus | reverse complement strand
GAACTTCTTTTATCTTCATTATTAAATTTATATTCTCCTCAATCTAAAGAAACCAGTGTCCTCGTCCTTGACAGGAAAAACGGTCTCCTACATGATGTTTGCAGTTTTGGTTTGAGAAGACACAGTTTCACATAACCGGCACCTTTTAGAGCCGATAAACCTGCTACTAGCGGCGCTTCTGTGTACGTATCGTGGTGCCGATGCGCTCTCAGCTTGTCTATGCCATGCGCATCGAACATGTTAATGTGAGATAAGGTTTCTTGTGCGCTAAGTGCAGTATTGACTTGCCCGCTAGAGGCGCTCCTCCAAACAAAAGCGTGAACACGCGATCGGAGCAAGACACAGTGGCGGATAATTTCGGATCTTGTTCGCTAATACCAGCATTTTATAATGATTTCTTACAGTGATAAACACTTGTGCTTAGTTAGCGACAGAAAACGTTCTTTACCAATATGAAACCAGGTAACAATCTCTGGCTGCCGATGGTGATGCAAATGCACAAGTCGGATTAATTGCAGTTCCCCCCTCCACCACTAGAGGCTACAATAGAGAGCAATCCCCATAGACGATTTCACAGCTGAAATAAACATGTTTACAGAGAGGCTCCAAAGACTTTTTGGTTTAATAGGTCCAATTTTCCGTCATGTAAACTCTGCGGGGGTGAATTTTTTTCTAATGCTTCGGTTTAGATGTTATTTTAATCTTAAATTTAGAGGCGTGTCCTTTTGATTGATGTGTGTTAGAGCGATATCACTGGTTACCGCTGCGTACTTCCTGCTGGCTCCACCGTGACGGAGCTTCTCAGCTCAACCTTTTCATCCATTTTGGGATTTTCCGATAGTAACGAAACACTAAGATGGCGACGGTAGGACCTGCCTATTGGCTTCAAATTCGCTCTTCAGAAACCTATGGGTCACGTGACGTATGTGCTGTCCAGTATTTATACAGTCAGTGTATGAATCAGAGCGTTATCAGCAGATTGAGCTTCTCCCAGAGCTAGGTACTGTCCCCTAATGGTCGCCTTGAGTATTGGACGTTTTGGCCGCAGGATGGTTGCGTTGTTTACAGCAGGTATATACAGATGTAGATGAATGTCGCTGTGTGCATAAGCAAACACAGCAAGCATATAGAAATAAACAGCACTGAACTCCCTTGAAAGCTAGCGAGATTTTTTCTGTCTCAATTCTTTAATCCAGTTCCAAAGAAATGTTGAAAAAAGGAAGTCCTGCAGGAGAAAATCCAGAGCTAATGTTGAGGATTATGTATTTTTATAGAGCAGAGAGGATTTAGTTGGATTTAAACTTCTGTGTTGCATGAAGTTTAGGTTCAACTTCACTTTCTATAAGGGGCGTCCAGGTGATTTCACACATTTAGAGAGCAGAATAATCATGATAATGTTGAATAAAAACGCCCATCGTCCAGGTGTTGTTACCGTTACCATCGTTACCACCTCTATACAGCATGTTGCTTTCCCCACATGAGAAGTGAAGCAGGAGGATGTCCCGTGATAACGATAACGGCGTAAAACCCTACATCCTCCAGCATAGTCGACTAGAAGCACAAGGCTGGTGTGATGGTTCTTCAGCAGCCTCTTCCTCCTCCTCCTCCTCCTCCCTTCATCAGTGACTCATTCTTTCAGACAGCACCTAATCCCAAATCACCCTCTCAACACTCCTGCTCATCCAACCCCCAGCAGCAAACAGCCTGTAGGTGTTTCCACACACGGAAAAGAGGGCAAATATTTGCAAGAATGAGTGTGTGAATACACCCGCCGGTCGCACACTTCATCATATCTCCAGCAGAGCATTCGCTGTGTAAGCACAACACCACTGCGGCGGAGGAGATGAACAAGCATGCAGCTATTTCAGCAGCAGCTGCTCGTGCAAACTGCTCGCTACATCATGAGGGGGAAGAAGTGGGGATGGACATAAAACCCTGGAAGCAGCGGGTTTGGGACGTGGGGGTATAGCTTTTCCCCATCGCATTTCCACATCTCACACAGAACATATGCAGTTTGAAGGCCGTCAGCGTCTTGCAGGGCTCCAGATGGCAGGCCACAGAAGGCCAAAATGTGACCGCGTCGCTGCTCTTTCATCCAATTCCCGCGTGTTGACATCATCTAACCCCCCCGGACAGGAAGGACTTCTATGAAAACTTACAGAAGGAACCAGTAATGATAGCGAGAGACTGACAGGAAGCAGAGATCCTCGCTAAGTAGGACTGACACGAGAGAGATGTTAGAAACATCACGAGGCAAAAACATTGTGAAGACTTTAAGAAATTTTAGATTTTAGGTTTAAAGTTTATCTGAATATTTAGAGTCATGTACCAACAGTATTTACATCCAGATGCAGTATAAACCAGAGACCCATGGGTCTGGAATAAACTTTCATTATTTTTATTAAATAATAAATATGTATTATTTGAGACAAAAAGGAAATGTTTACACTACAAAAACTGGCTTTAAAAAAAACCTGCAAAAATTAGGTTAATTTTCCTTGAAATAAGAAAATTTCTTGTTCCGTTGGCAGATAATTCATCTTATTTCAAGGAACCTTAACCTGTCAAGAATTCCTAAAAAAAAAAAAAATCTATTAAGAAAGAATAATTCTTACATTTAAAAAATAAGCGTGTTTCGTTGATTTGAGATGTTTAAACTTACTCAGATTTTAGTTTTTGCAGTGTAAAAAAAAATAATGTCAGAGGATTTAAAATAAAGTTCAATTTGTATCTTTTACTGCAATGAAAAAAAATGCAGAATTTTATATGTGAAGGTTTATAAAGAAAAGAAAAGTGCCACAGATATGGACGTGGTGACGGCGTGAAACCAGACACACATCGTGTGTACCCACAAATCTACCCACAGCTCCTCCTCTTCCTCTCCTCCTGTCACCAGGTCCCAGTTGCACTTACAAGCTGGGACACACAGCATGTGTCACCCATCTGTCAGACAATAACACCCTGCACCCCGTTAAAGCCCTCCGAGTCAAATTATTCTCCATCTCTTCCAAGTCAATCGTTCTTTTTCAGAAACCTTTCAAATCAGATCCGGCTGCTTAATATCTCCATCCAATATCCAGTCGCAGTGAAATGGTGCTGCGACCGAGGTAAACATTACCGTGATAGAGCGCTGTCGTTGCTTATAAAGGAAAGTTTCTGCAGGTATCAAATGATGCAACAAGTCCTTCTGATACAGTGCATCTACTTTACCTACAGTCTCCGCATTCCTCGACAATCAGCCTTTACTTCTGATCAATATGAAGCATTGTTTGGAAAGCAGCCTGACAACACTTACCAGTCTGATAAGTGTTCATCACAGACGCATCAGACAACCGCTTCCCGTCTCTGGGGAGCTCATTCACTCCGTTCAAAAGGACATGGACACAGAAAAACAGGAATGACAAGAAATACATTAATGTAGCTTGTAGTGTTTACACTGGCAGGACGCATCAGCACACACGAGACTCAGTCCGCCGCAGATTAAAGGCATGTGGACACGCAACACATCAAACGTAGCCTGTAGTTACGACAAGTTTCCCAACCTGCAAACAAAGAAATGAGGTTCTCTTCAGCCAGATGTTGGTTCGACTTTAAACTGCTAAAGCTTAACTTGAGCGAGGCCGTCAGATCTGCAACCAGCAAGCAGAAAAAGGACTGAAAACACACAGCGAGTGTTTCCCATTAACAGGCAGTAAGTTTTAATGGGCTCGTACTTGTTAGTGTCGTTACGTTTTTACTGCTTTGTAAATCACGCACTTCACAGACAGACTTCAGAATGTTTCACGCTGCTTACGTCCAGCATGTCTGCAGGTTGTGTGTGAGCAAAATGCATTTGTAGGATGAGCAGCAGAGTTGAGTTAGAACAACAACGCCAAACAAACAGCCAACATCACAATCAGCTGTTTGGCGTTGGGAGAGATTTTCAGGGGCTCAACCAGCAAACTCAACCCTACTGCTCTTCTTGCAAATGCATTTTCCTTATTATGTGCTACATTTAACCGTTTGCTAAGCCCCGCCCCACATGGTTACTGTTGCTATGCTTGGATAGTCCGCTTTCCCCTGCAAAACAGAAGGGTTCCTACCGAATGTCCACACTATTCTCTAAACAGCGACCTAGATGGTGGTCGCACTATTTTCTAGGAGTCTCCGAATGTTCACAGAGAAAGAAGGAAAAAACAACAAAAAAAAAACAAACAAACAAATACACTCTAAATTACCCACAATGCATTTTGAATAGTAGTGAGAATCAATGGTCCCTAGATGGGTCAATGTAGACCACAATGCATTGGGGCCAGTGCTTATGAAGGCCGATAAAAATTAATTTTATTGCATTTTCATTGAGTAGATATTACAAAATAACTAAATATAAGGAAATAAAAGATTTTCACAAATTTGGAACAATATCTTTAAATGCGTTGTGGTTGCCATAGCTACAGCTGGCAGTCACATGATGTGCGACACGGAGAAATTAGTGACAGGTTGGGGATAATGTGGACATTCAGCCAAGGATTTCAGTCAAAGATAGTCCAGGCTAAAGCTAAGGTGCACTGCTAGCTGGAAACGTAATTTATGTTACACCCAGCCTTCTTGCTGCAGATATTGGATACCTGTCAATCAAAAACACCCCTCCACCCCCCCTTCACAGTTGTCATGGAGGTAAACTTGATCTAAATAATTTTGTACCAGAACATAAACATGTTTAATTCTGCTGTGAAGTTGAGATGGCAAATTTTTAACGATTAATTGTGCAGCCCTAACTGCAGGCTAAAGAGCCTCTAGTGGATGTGTGTGTGTGTGGGGGGGGGGGGGGGGATTTTAAATTTTCCCAGCAGAGGTTGCTGCTTGGTGCAAACACTGGCTGCACTTTAAAGACAAGACATTTTTTCCTCGCATAGCATCTTAAGCTAATTTTTTAGCTAAGCTAAAACGTGTTTGTGTAAAAAGGCATGCTGCAGGGTCCAGTCGCAGTTCTGGGAAGATGCACGAGATGTTTGCTGTAACATCAATTAAGGTTAAAATGCAACCAAGTGCTGCATTTATTTACAATTCAGTCATCTGGTTACTGCTCTTATCTGCAGTTTACAGCAGTAGACTGATAAAGAAACGCAACAGCAGCATGTCAATGGAAATAAAGCTGGACAGAAAACAGGCTGGACAACCACGAACACACTCCAGTTTCTGTCGTCTTAACTCCCTTTTTATTGTACATATAAATTAGATTTTAATTGACCTTCCTCATTAAATAGAAGTTAATTAAATAAAACTGGGTTTTGTACACATCAATCAGAGAGACAGCTTGGAGGGCGATCAGGTTGCAAGATGAAGAATACACAGAAGAAAATAGACCCGTCTTTCACAAAGATAATGAGACCAGAAATGTAATGAAACTTCTTTAGAAGCGCAAAATCCCTGCAGATCGCTGCGTTTCTGCTGACAAAAAGCAGGGAAAACTTCCCTATTGTTCCGTCTTAGGAGACTAAAGAATCCAACGCAAACGTAGCTCTTCTGCACATATCTGCTGGTTACCATGTGAAACATGCAGCCATAAAGCTTAGATGAATCAAATGCAAAACATTCACCATCCACCTCTTCACTCCAGAGTCTGAATATTATGATTCTTACAACCAGGCAGGGGAGAAGTTTTTCTTTCCGTTTCAGGTAACTGATGCAACGTCTTCGGCTACAAAGTTGCAAGCTCCAGCGGAGACGTGTGTTTTCCCTGTGTGTTACATGGTGGGTGATGTTGTTCCAGGACGGCGCAGCTGTAGCCCCGGTGACTGTCTGCTTTGGCACGCAGCTTGGAAAATGTCTTCACTCAAACTCAGCAACAACATACAGTAAAGAAAATAAACTGGAAACTAGAGGAAGAGTTTTTTTTTCTTTTTAAAAGCACTGGTAACTTAATCCTTTGACTTGGATTAACTAAAACCACCAGTCACTGTGGAAAAAAGGGAAAAAACGCATAAAATGTATTCATAAAGCTGAGGAAATGACAATGATGAAGTCCAGGATGTCATAGTTCTATATAAAAGTGTGTGTGTGTGCTGGGAACCATTTTAAAAGCTATATAAGCACACATGACATATCTGTAGGAGGACGTTCACACACACACACACACACACACACACAGGTCAACAGGAAGATAATTCATTAACAATGCATTAATGAAAGGGCTGCAGCCTTGTTAGCCAGCTGAAACCTGCTGTGATCACAAACTCATTTTGACTCACACACACACACACACAGTAAAACAGTGCACATGTGCTGGTGAGTTGTGTCAGTTGGTGTGTGCATGGTTCGTCGCGCTTCAGTGCTCTTCATCAGAGGCCGCTTCCAGCTCAGGGCAGGTACAGGGAACAGGACAGCTGGGTGAACATGGACGGCCGCCTCCACGCTGCAGCAGCTTTGCTTTCAGGGGCTTTGCGGCCTCCGTTTTTATTCAGCCCATGTGAAATGATTCGTCTACAGTGGGAGAAAGATCCTGCAATAATCTCATCACGCTGTTTGATGAACAAATGGGCCCATGAATCAGCTGGTTTCCAAAATATGCC
The DNA here is from genome assembly GCA_037177515.1 of Pseudomugil tenellus. Taxonomy (NCBI): domain Eukaryota; kingdom Metazoa; phylum Chordata; class Actinopteri; order Atheriniformes; family Pseudomugilidae; genus Pseudomugil; species Pseudomugil tenellus. Next base: position 3,372,166 of record JBAMHX010000014.1, on the reverse strand, counting down.
AATTTTTCTTTACTAAACGACAAATTTCCGCATGACAAGACAACATTCAGAATAGTTTGGTTCTCATTTGGTTGAAACTCCCTCCATTATCTGCACCACTTTAGGCGTTTCCATTGCTGGACTTTTATTGTGATGTTTAGGTTTTGCTCAGGTGTAACGGAGCTAAAACAACAGTTCTGTGTGGAAATCTTTAAAGATAAGGTTTATTTCCATAACTTTAAGGCTCATTTATGCTCCGTTTATGTACATTCAGGTGTGATGTTCATCTCAGAGTTACGAAATCAGTTTCAAATGTCAGCAAACATGTCGAAGCTACGATACGTACAACCACACGTTGCCAGCAGCAAGTATATCACAGTCCTTCCTCTGCAAATATCCGCAAAAGACCCTGGACCTTTTAAACTTGTCTTTCCATATCCCATAGCTCCTCCTTTTTCTGCCGGACGCAGGTTTGTCCACCACTTTCTTGGCGGACCCCGTTCCCATAATTCATTGCGTAAAATTATGCCGAGATGCATTTCGCTCTTCCGGCTACATTAACAATAATGATAAACTAATACCGTTTTAAAAGGTAATAATGCTTCAGAAATTCATTACTCAAACAATGGCCAAATCTTATAGATGAATACACGGATCACATTTTAATCAAAAGAGGACAGAACAGAGAGATTAGTGTCCGATCGTCTACTCTGACAGAATGGCTAGATGACAGTTCAGGGCTCCGGTTGTTTAGCTTCGTTCACCACGATCAGGTTTCAGGATGTTAAAAATGCGGGTTTCTTTTGGGTCAATTGTTGCTTCCATGTCCCAGCTTCCTTTTTTGTTTCACTGAAATCTTTTTAAACTTCATTTATTTTCATTAGCTAGTCGAATTGACAGCTAGCTTCAGCCTCCGCTGCTACCTGCAGCGGCTCCATATTTACTTTGGCAACTGCCAAAAAGTCAGTGTTTCCGGCAGGGATCCAATGTAAATAGGATCCTGCAACAGATTATTTATGGTTTAATAGTCAATTTCTTCCTTTTTATTAAGCTGTTGGTCAGTGTTCATTTACTTCACTTTACTTCAATGCGGCACACTTCTCTCCACATGGTTCTCATGCTTTCTCTACAGCCGCTTTCTCAAATTCACACAACACAACACTTTTAAGTCTCCCTATGGTCATCAAAATACGGTACGAAATAAAATATACTTCATGAACTAACCTGCACTAATAAACAGAGTACTTACAGGCTCTTTGTGCTGCAGGTGGAAGCAGGTGTCATGCTAACTATTAGCCTTCGTCTCTAATTTACTGGTTATCGTTTGTAGCTCAGATACATTTCTCAATCTGGATGCAGTTCTGTCAGTTTATGATCAACTGAATAATAAGAACAGAAGAAAATCCTCTTGGTGGGTGTTTTAACTTCAGCGCTGCGACTCGTGCTGTGAAATCGCCTCATCTCTCTGCATCATCTTGCGAGTGACTTTATGGTCGTAACATGCTCCATTCATAAAAACTGGAAGTTTCCTTGAGTTTTGTATGCATCCAACAACAGCACAAGTCGTCCCAGAAGACATTTCCGTTAATATATCGAATTAAATCGCCTTGTAAAATATTTTTCCATTCATTTAGCGAGGACCGGAAGTGATGAACCAGATCAGAGGAGAGAAGGTGTCATGGCAGCATCCAGTGTTTTGCTCAGAAAGTGGTGGGTAGAAGCAGGATAAACATTTTTGCAGCATCTCACTTTAAAGCTGATTGACAGATGCTTCCCATTAGTTTTATGGAAGGTTTTTAGGTTTGAAGGACTTGAGTTTAGAGTCCCTTCAAGAAAAACTAGCAGCTAAACACTAGCGAGTTGACAAGGTGTCTCAGATTCATGGCCAGACCTTACCAAAGAGTTAGATGTAACCATTGCTGGTCATGACAGAGAGATCTACTGCTGAAAACCAGACAAATCTGCTTGCTACAGCTACTAAAGGCAGCAGACTAAATGGAAAAGCAACACTAGCAATGGTAGCTCGAGTTTATAGTCTGAATGAGAAGATGATTAAAACAAAGTGAATATCAGCCACTCAGGGTCCAATTATGAATGATTTGAGACAGAAATGCCAGAAACGGGTTTTGACAGACTGGAGAAGTTCTTTAATTTAATATCACAGTGGTTAGTAGCTCACCAGACAAGAACACAAAACCCCCAAGGCTGTAAACGATGGCATCAAACAAAAATGTACAGGAAGGTTTTAAAGATTGCATTAAAACATTGCTCATTTGCTTTTGTCTGAAATCAACATGGTTAATTGTTGCATCTGAAAGCAAACGCCTGGCGTGTGAAAAAAGTGGTCTGGCGCTCTGACGCCCTGCAGCTAACGTTCATTAACAGAAGCTGAAAGGAAGCGCTTATCTTCATCCTCGACATGTCAAGCGGCTTTCTTCAGCTCCTCTAATTTGCCAGGTTTGTCATATTTGTAACTAAAAATAAACCTCAAAAGATTTTTTCTTGATGAAACAAACTCCTCTGTGATTTAACTGGGAGAAAATGACATGCAGGGAATGAGGGGGATCCACTGGGATCACCATAAATATATATTTAACATGTTCCCCAACACAGCAATGTTTAACCGCTAAAGAGAATTTTAAACTTCGAGAATGATAATTCTCTGAGTGTAAACCCTTTCTCTTCCTCATGAAACAACCCAAAGACACTGCTGACACCATGTCCAGTTGCATCTCTAAAACCATTTCTGGTTTAGACTTGAAGGAAAGAAAACAATTTCCCTCCAAATTCCAGACAGCTGTGATGAAGGAATGACAAAGCTATCCGTCATGAGGATCAGTATGGACAAGCCAAAAGCGTAGATATAGTTATACCTTCTGTAGAATCGATCCATGTCTCATAAATACCTCTCTGTAAATAGACAGCAAGCTTTAATCTGCAGTTTGATAAAGGGACACTGCTTTACTAGGCTAGGATAATTCCTAGTGTGTTCTATCAAACAAGCTTCTTCTTCTCCCCGACGTACAGAAAACACCGAGTACTGCATTAGTAGAAAAGGTTAGATGCCACGATCGCTCTGTTTACATTTACATAAAAGGCAGAATATTAAAAAAGTGGGAAACGCTGCCTGGATAGTAGCTGCTCTTCTTAAAATGCTTTTAAAAAATATCATTTTAAAAGAAACTATGGCTAACGGCTACATTAAATGTCTGTCTTGAGATTCTGCATAATCCTGGGCGTGTCTTTTTGATTTTGATATCCAATATCCGCGGCAAGAAGACAGAGTGTAGCACAAAAAGCAGGCTAACAACGCACATTAGCTTTAGCCTGCCTACCTACGTTAGCCGGTTAGCTCAGGTTAGATCTGAGTTAGCTCAGTTAGCTCTTAGCTACAGGAAGTACAGAGTTTGATAGATATTAATCATCCACCCCTATGTTCACACCCTCCTCTTTTTGCTTATTTTTGTATTTTCCGGGAACAACATCACGCATGATGCTGCCAAGATGGCGATGGTAGGAACCACTTTAACTATTTTGGCAGTTTAGCTCTTCAGAAACCTGCTGCGAGGCTTTGTTCATTTTTAGACGGTGTTAACCCATTTATTTTTTACACAACTGGAAGCCACTTAAAGGAGAACTTCGCTTTTTTTTAACCTGGGGTCTGTTGTCATCTTTCCTTCCATACATGTGAGTGATGT
>JBAMHX010000014.1:3357086-3368389 GCA_037177515.1 Pseudomugil tenellus | reverse complement strand
TACATCACTCACATGTATGGAAGGAAAGATGACAACAGACCCCAGGTTAAAAAAAAGCGAAGTTCTCCTTTAATTGGCAACCTGCAGTAAAATCATGACATTTTGGAGCCAAGAAACAGGAGATAATAAACTCACATCACAGAAACTATGTTTATTTTGTTTTGTTTTTTTAGCGCTACTATAAACATGAAGACCTCTTCTTGCAGGAGTCTCTACAAACACCAAGTGCAGCTTTATTTACTTAGCGCTGCATGTGGAGAGATGCTAGGACCTGCTGTGGGCGTTTTCTCCAGCTTGATGAGGACGGATAAATATTTTAGCGGCTCAGCGTAAGATCTCTCTGCTACATCATCTATGTGTAATTGTGCGTGCAAGAAGCAGCCTTTCAGCAGGTTTTTCTCCACTAAACCCCAACAGAGAGCCTAAGATATAATAGAAGCTGCCTACACACACATACACACACACACCCTGAGTGCAGGCGAAACCCCCAGAGACAATGCTATGGATGTATTCCCACAAGGCTGCAGCTCCCATTCAGTCACAACCATTAGCACATTGTCGGCACAATGAAGAAACAATGTTTTTTTAATTGGATGTTTTTACAGTATTTCAGTATTCCAATTAAAACATGAATTTAATAAGACCATAAAAGATATTTCCCCATTTTTACCCCATCCAGAAATTTCAACATTAAATAAGGAAATGCATTTATATCAAAATCTAATGTTTCTATTTATTCGTTATGAACACATTATAGGAAATCAACACGTAAAGGGAAACATCACAGTGATTTACTCTCATTCATTAGAAACTCACCAGAAACAACCAAAATGGAAAATAAATAAATAAATAAGAGAGTTCATAGTCTCTAAACACCATTTATAGGTGATGCTTTATGATATCACGCCAGTCCAACAGGATTTTCAGACAAAAACATTGTTGCCATTCGGCCGCTTCAAATGGTAAATCTGGGAAAATACCAGTCGGTTGGGAATGTTGCCAACTTAGCAACTCTGTCCTCATTTGAAGACAGAGATTTTGTCGAATGCACTATAATACCAAATTCTGTGACTGTAACGTGTTGGAATATTTATATACACCGACATGTCGTCGTCAGAAGAGCTAATTATAGCAACATCATATATAAATAGAGATGGACAACAATTCAATATCAATATACAACACAAGATAGAGTCAGTCAATATTGATGACATTAGTTTTGAGCACATTTACAATATTTAAATATATATTATAGTAACCCGAGACCGCGTTCATGAAATAAGCGGTAGATAATGGATGGATGGATAATATTATACTAAATAACTGCAGAGTTTCACTGACCGGCAGTCGATTCAAGCCGAACAGAAAGAGCCGCAACACATTGGCCACATAAGTGATGACATATGTGGCCCCAGCAGCAGTTTCCATGTTGACGCGTTCCTGCTGGCTTTTGTGCTGACTTGTTGTAAATTGCACTGTTTTGTCAAATATATTGTATCAACCAAAATTAAGAAATATATTGTGATACAAGTTTTGTCCATATTGTCCAGCCCTGTATATAATAACTATGAATAACAGTAAATCATAAAATTTATTGGTTCCCCCCCACGTCAAATAGCTAGGATAGAGGTCCAACGTCAGTCAAACTGAAGCTCGGATCTCAAAGCTAGCTCAAAAAGTAAAGTAGTATACTAGTGTCAGGATAGTACTTCAAAAATATGGAAGTGAAATTTCTTTTTCTTAGACATGTTTTCCGTGTAGTCAATAAGGCTTGAAGCAAGAAAGGATTTGTGCATTTCAGGTATATATATATATATATATATATATCACACCGTAATTTAAGAGACTGTGAAATGTCTTTCATGTAAAACTTAATTATGAACTAATATTTGGCATCTACGGAAATAATACGGAATTATTTAATTCAGAATTTAATAGTTCCAAATGACAAAACACCCTGAACCAAACCCAAATGGCATCAGCGTTGCCGTAGGCCTCTCCTGTTTATACCAGCCTCTGTTTGCACTCTACACGATTCTGTAAAACAAAATGAATGAGTTTCCACTGCAAAGGCTAAAACGACACCCACCAGCATATCTTTAATTACATTTATTCCTCTTTTATCATGTGTTGAAGCATTTATAACAAAACTACAGAGAAACGGGGCTGCAGAGATGGACCGTCCTGGGTTTTATCCATCCACGAGACAGAAAACACCCTTCAAGCAGACGCTATTCTTAAAACTGACCCTCAGCGTCTGAATAAACAAAGCAAATGCTTAACCTACTGACCCACCAAGCACAGCTCTGGTGAAATGGGGGGGTTATTATCAGAGCACTTCTGGGCGATTCAGCAATCTAAAATGAGGCGAGTAATGTTCAGCATCAGCTGGGAGAAGCCAGCCACCATTTAGAAAACAAGCCCCGGGGCAGCTGAGAGAGACTTGGCTCTGATGGTGGTAGTGGTGGCAGTGGAGCCCCCCCCCCACACACACACACCGGCCTGATCTAGGTCAGTGTTTCAAACCTTTAATTAGCACAACACGTGTGAACGCACACCAACACAAAAAAGGCTGACCTCAGACAAAGCAAAGGGAAGTTGAAGACGGTGGTGGTGAAATGGTTCCCAGTGGGCTGCTGGGTGATGTCGGTTCGCTGAATGCACATGAGATGGAGTCGGGCCTCAGGCTTTACTCCTCGTCACCTCTTGGAAAGCGACACACACTAACTCACCAACTTTGTCGGGCTGATTGTTAGAATGACAGTCAGGCTTTGAACTGGGTGTCCTCCCAGATACAACGCCTGCAAATGGAGGGCAATTTTATTTTATTTCACGGCAGATCATCGCTATGGCAACGTATTTCATAGAATATCCACCGTTACATCAGCAGCTAGTCCAAATGTTCAAGAGAGGGTAAATATTGAGGTGTCCACTGAAGCAGGAGTTGCATGAAGTCTCCTTTCTGGCTTTATTCCCAGTGGAACCAGTGGGTCTACATATTGGATCTGCAGCACCAGTACTGGTAACACAATCCTCAGGCGGTTTGTGGTAAAGGAAAGGGAAGCAACATCTTTGGGGTTTGTGTCTCCGCTCAGAGTGCTGCGTTATGTCCCAAGCAGTGAGGAACAAACACACACACACACACACACACACACACGTGTGTATGAGGATGAACTAGAAAAGCGGTGGCCTGAAGGCACAGGATGTCTCTTAATGTGCGAGTCAAACTAATGGACTGCTTCTTTCTACTGTTCCCCTGACCTCTCCAGCTCCACTCATGCCATCACCACCACAACCTCACTGTTCTCCATTCCCCGTTACTCCAGACACTCTGATCTCCGTCCTGCTGACGTCTCCACCCGGCTTGTCCCGCCCTGCTCTCTGGTTTTGGTGCCTCGGGACTCGGCGGGACTCATCTTACAACATGCCTGCGACAGGTGGGCTTTTGTCTTGGCTCAATACTCAAAACACAAGCGCAGTCGGACGGTGTGTGTGAATAATTTTGCTTTCATCCTGCTTAAATCCAGCTCACATAGCTGTTTTCCAAGCACAATTCAGAATGACCTATATTTAGGCCTGCATATGCGACAACGTGGTCCTAACCCTGCACAACACACACACACACACACACAAACTGTGCAACGTGTTTCGGTCTCTTAAAGTAATGCCTGTCCTGACTGAGGTGATGTCATCTTTGGGGGGGTTAAATCCAGCCTGTCTCTGATCACAACTGCTGCTTCACCTGAGTGTTGAAACGTAGCTGCAGCATCAGCTCTTCACACAGAGCTGCAGGTCAGCTGATAAAAACCTGCCGTCGCCCTTTGCGTGTTGTAAATCACAGACGTGTGGGACACAGAGCGAATCTGGATTCAGCTAAGACCTGAATATGTGACTTCTTTTAAACTCTTTTACTTTCTCCTTGAAGACACAGAGCTGATAGAAAAGTGGGACATGAGAGACAGAAATGGCTTGTGACCATATGATGGGAAAAAATGTACTAAAATGAAGAACACACACCAGTTTCAGGCTTGCCCAAACACGCATGGTGTTTTCCAAGTCAGACCAGCAGTCTTGGTGACACAGCAGAGGAAGTCCAACCAACCACCTGAATCAGGTGGAGCTTTTATTCGCACGCCCACTGAAGGGCTTCATTTAAGACCAGCAGTCTAAACAGAAAGTTGCCACAGCAGATTTTAACTGCTCATCACAACAAAGCATCACATCCCAGGCGAAACAAAGCCGAACACCGGATCTGCACGAACCGAACCTGATACTACTTCACATCATGTAAACCCAACTCTTCAAGCGTGCATTTACAGTCTTCTGCATGTTTTCATCCAACTTCTCTGCAAAAACCGCAATAATCCCTCCCCTACATGTAGTTAACATCACTCCCATATAGCCTGGATTAGACTTTCAGACACTAACCAAGACCAGATGTGCGGTGTGCATGACTCATGGTGGCGTGTGTGTGCCCTGCCCTTTAATCTCTGCAGCGAGCCACTGGGTCAAAGCACACGGAATTAAACCAGGTAATACTGAAACTGTAAGAAAGGGACTTATCAGGAAGGCGTGCTGTAATAAGAGCCAATAAAACTTGGAATGCAACAGTGCTCGTGTGGCTTTCCGTTCATATAAAAACTACTACCACTGTATTTATTTTGGTGTTTATAAGGAAAAAAAACAGCAAAAATGGGTAAATTATAGTGTTGGAGTGTCAGATTATCTTTAAAACTCAAATACCCACAAACACACATTTATATCTGTTGTGCATGAATGTGCGCGCGTGACCAACGTTCATGAGGAGCTAATTAAGCAGCCAAACGTAACAGTGAACGCAACACTTACTTGCCGATGACCTCGCAGAGCTCGTACATATCTTCAAAGAGAAAGTCGTCGTCCGCCATAGTCCCACCCGGGCTGGGGATCAATTATCCCCCCCAGAAAAGACAAAAAAAATATGCGTCCCAAAACTGATAACGTTCCTAAGTGGGAAAACGGGGGGCATGAGGGAAAGAAGGGAGGGGAAGGGGGTGGAGGGGAGCGGCGACCGCGAGCAGCTGACCGTTTGACAGGAATATCTGACCAAGCAGCTCTCGCAGTCAGCTGCAGGGTGGCCGGGGAAGAGTTGGGAAAAGAACGCTTCCTTATTGCCAGTTGTTGCCTCCGTCGTTGACCCTCCCACCCCCCCACAAGAAAAAAGAAGAAGGAAAAACGCTGCGTCGCTGCGGGGGAGCGCTCAACAATCCGGTTTGGGAGCCGACCGGTTCGGCCCCGCCTTCCCCAACGCTTCCCGGTATCGTAACCCCCCCGTGTTAGAAATGCCAAGGTACCCGAAGCTGACAGTCCTTAAAAACTCCCCCCACCCGCTCCTCCCGGTTGCTGGACGGGGTTCAATGCGGAGCTGCAGGCGGATTAAATGCCCAAACACTCCCGCACATCCACGCGAGGTTGATCCAGGTGAGCTGCATGGATGTCCACATCCACGCGGGTTGGTGTTAAAGGAGTTGCACGTCCACTCCTCTCGCCGACTGGTTCAACTCCAATAAAATATAAATAAAAGAAAAAAAAGAGCCAACAAATTCAGAGACGTCACTCCCGGTCCCTTCCCCCTCGGCCCGGCACTACTTTCCAGCCGCTGGTTTACCTTTTATTCCTCCCACACGTCTCTCGCATACTCGGACATTCAGCTCCACGGAGCTTCCAGAAAGCCCAGCTCCTCCTACTGTGTGTGTATGTGTGGTGGGGGTTATGAAACTGCTCCGCTGTCCTCCATTTTGGCGCAAAGCCGTGACCCAGGGTTCTCCTTTCAGGCTTATGGATTTTGAGCCAATATGGCGGCGTGGTGGCGCCCAAAGCTTTTGGTAAAACCACAGTTTCCTTTAAGAGTTTCTTAATGGGGAGGACTAAAACCAAGTTCCCACAGGGAAGCGGTGTTGGTTGGGGGGGCTTTTTTGGTTTATTTACCATCTAAATCTAAATAACGTAACTCAAAATAGTTAATCAGGATGGACCAAATGGTACCAAATCTCATATTAAAATCTTAAGGTTATGATGGTCTAATACAAAAAGTATTTTCAGTTCAGAACTGTCTCAAACTAAGAGATGGATTAGTCTCTTTGGTTTGGACAAGCATGTAGAGCAGATTTATACTGCAGATTAAACAAATGCGGATCAGTTCTGTACATTTATTATAATGTTTTTAGAATTTCTTGAGTTATTCCAAGACAAAAGTTATAATAACCGTCGTAATATTTTAATGAACAATATCAAAGTTGTTCAAATATGTCCGCACTCAAATGATCACAAATACTCCTGAATGTTTCTTCTTTGTGAAGAACAAACCCCAATTTCAAGGAGATTTGCTGTTCTTCCAGAGCAGCAGTTTGAATGCTTAAAACATCATGAAAATTCATATCTGAAGTGATTAAAGCACAAATTCATGTTCAAAGGTAGTGAAAATGGTTGAAGGTTTAACTGAAATGAGCATAATAAAGGTGAAAGGGGTTGTAACCTGCTTGTTCAACCATTAGTTGAAATCATTATAAAGCTGAAATCATTAATAGAAGCATTCAAAGTTTAACTTAAAGCTGTTTGAATTTTAGTAAAAGAGTTCAAAGATAAACTCAAATGAGTTAAATAAGATTGTAGCAGAAGAGAGAGGAAGGATTAGAATGACATTTAGTGAAAATCTGTGTAAGTTGAACCAAAAAGAGAAAAAAAGGTTTAAAATTGCTGAAATACGCATGAGAGAGATTAAGAAGACAGGAAAGACGAGGAAGGAAGGATGATGACAGGAGAAGTGAAAAGGGAAAAAAGATATGAGGAATAAAGGAGATGTGAGGAGGGGAGTTGAGGTGTACATGATAAGGGAGAATAGGAGGGGAGGAGAGGTGAGGAGGGGTCGAGAGGTGAGGAAGGGAGAGGGGTGTAAGCGTCACTGTCTCCCTGTTAAATTTAGGATAGAGTTTAAAAATCCTTCTCCTTACAAATAAAGCTCTCCATGACTAAACTCCATTGTATATCAGAGATTTCATAGCTCCATATATTCCAAACAGAGTACTTTGCTCTCAGACTGCAGGTCTACTTGTGGTTCCCAGAGTCTAAAGGAAAACAATGTTTAAAGGAAAACTTCGACTATCAAGGCCCTCATTTATGGAACCAGCTCCCAGTGTGGGTACAGGAGACAGACACCCTCTCTACCTTTAAAATTAAACTTAAAACCTTCTTCTGTAACAAATCTTGTAGTTAGGGATAGTTTTAGTTATGTCGCATGATGCACTGACAACTTCCTGTTACTTTCTTCGCTGCTTATTTTCCAACTATAGGACGGTAGTGGCATAATTAACATATTTCTCCTTTTTCTGCTGGTTTTATTTCATAAACCGCTTTTTTTTGCAGGCCTTATTTCTTAATTATCCTTTTTCTGCAGGTTGTCCTGGAGAAGATTCGATGCAATCTTTTTGGTTTCCTTGCATAGGCTATTTTTATGAATTGGCTCAGATTTATCTCTGTGCAGCTCTCTAAGATGAATAATCTTGTGAACAATCTTTCTCTCTTTAGAAGGATCTCTTTCCTCCTTGGAACTGGGCTAACACACATCTGGTTGCTCCGTCAAACTGCAAAAACTTCTGCTTTTATAGAGGAAACTCAATACTGATCAGTTAATCAAGTCTATTTGATCAGAATCACTTGACTGACATTTACCCTCATATTTCCAATTGAAACAGGACGGATGGAGTTGATTTTACACATGACGTAAGGTTTATTAGGTTATTTGAGTTTCTGGTAAGTTCAAGATAATTTGTTATTATGTCCCAGTTGTACTGGGAATAATAATAAGAAGGAAGTTATTTAATTATCATAATGACAAAGAATGGGAGTAAATCATTTCAGACTTACTACTGTATTTAGAAAACATAGTCGAAGCTTTTAGCTCATTTGCTGTGGTGTGCTGTGGTTAGACTGGTTCGTTCTGCAACAACATCTTCACTGTAGATAACTTTGAGGAATGAATGGCATGGATCATTACAGTTTTGTTGTAATGAGACACGGGTATTGCCGCACAGTAATTTACAACATCATTTTCTCTCCTTCTATTACAACACAAATGTACATTTTGACGAGTGAGGCAGTCTGGTAGTCTGCTAGAACGATATTACACAAACTGTACTCCTTCCACTTAAAACAGCCAATTTTGACATGAATGCACGACATCAGGCAACTACACAACCGCCTATTCATATTTTATAGATTGTTGTGGTCTAAATACATTGCCAGATGCTTGCCTAATTAATGCCAAGTGAATAATTAAGTGGAGTTAGTAAACCAACTTGATGAGCTTGTTCTTTTATTTATGGATTTCCAACAAAAAAAATGATCTGGTATAATTAGATAGGCCCCACAGCAGTGTCGATGAGTACAGTTTTCCTCATGTGGATGCTTATGTAGCAATAAAAACTATTTTATTTGGGATATTTGAAACCTTAATAACATCTTTGGCCTGTAAAGTGTGTGTGTGAATGTTACGAGGTGGTGAGCAGGGGGCATATTTGGTTTAGGAATAAGAGAAATCAGGACATCAGAGAAAATCTTATCTCTAACAAACACACCCTTCTAGACTCAGCTGGAGAGGCAGCGTTGTGTGTGTTTACCTGATGTGTTTAGCCTCCTTTCCCAAATCAGAAATCACAACCAGAGTAGATTCCTTCCCTGCCAATACAGGTGATGTATTATTGTAAATGTGTCTGCACCGAGGCCAAGGAAGCAACGCTGACCTCGAGGACTGTGGCTGTCTCCCAGACAAAATTCACTGCAAATTAAATGTCTGCATGTTAGTGTTGAAGGTCCAAAACGGTTTGATTTGCAGCTTGCAGAACTACAGTTTTCAGTCGTTGCAGCTGTTTCATCACTTTTTATGATGAAATATTATGAGATTGTTTTCTTATACAGTTGTTTTAATGTTTTAATCATGACAGGAATCAGTAGTTCATTGCAGTTTCCCAAATTACAACTTTTCCTGCAAGGCTGAAAATACGGGCTGATAAAGCAACAATATGCTGTTAATCAAGCATTGACGACCAAGAGAAAGGGAGAGAGAATGACCCCCTTTGACACAGGAGGAGTGTCCTTGAGACCCCGTCGGAAACATGGACATGAGCTGGATGAATTACAGACTGTAATGGATCTTTTAATCGAAGACAACCAGCAATATGGTGTTCAATCATAGAAACCTAGATTGGATATCTAACAGTGGCAATAAAACAGCCATAATTTAAGGTTTGTTTTTGCATTATCACTTAGTCCGAACTCCACCAGCCAGGAAGCGCTCTATTCAGCTGGAATGCGTTTCTATTGCAAATCCGGTCTAAGTCCAGACTCTCTATTGTGTGAGGGGTTAGGGTTAAGGTTATGGCTAACCCTAACCCTACCCCAACGCATTTTTTCTAGAAAGTTACCGATGTCATCTGATAGCAACACAACGCAACAAAACAACACATTCTACGATATTTAATGTAAGCTATTGTTTAATTTGTATAATAAACAATTAAAAAAAAGAAACGTTTGCTCAGGTTATGGCTAATAATGAGTAATAAACTCACGGTGCAAATCAGGAAACGTCTCGTTGGGCAAGACAAGATGATCTGGAGAAGCAGTAACCATTACTGTGTACGTCGCTGTGTAGTGACATCATCAGCCTGCAGACCTCACGCTACCTGCACGGCTCGACAGGGCTGTCCCGACTACGAAGTAGGTCCGAAAAGTGTACCAGTACAGTCCGACAAATCGTAATGGAAACGCTCTAAGGCCGGGTGGACTGGTGTAAAGCCGGGTGGACTAGGGCCGTGTGGAAAGATGCCTTTAGGCCACATCACAACACTGAGACTGCTTTAGGTCTTCAATGACAACCTTTTGAGCACAGATAGGGGAAACATTTCAGTGCTGGTACTACTGGTTCTCAGTGCTGACTTTGACATGGTCGACTTAATGACTAAGGGACTACTTTGTATGGGCTCCAGCCACCCCCTCCGCGACCCTGTTCGGGAATGAGCGGTAGATAATGGATGGATGGGTAGTTTTTGTGTCTATTGGCAACTATAAACATGAGAAAACAAAATTAACCTGTGCACTCTATCTTAGGGCCAGTGCTTTTCAACATCTATATGCCCCCATTTGCTCAAATTCTGAAAAACAACAACATGCTACCATAACTAAGCAGATGACGCATACATTAATACAGCAATCCCACTGGGAGACTATAGTTTGGTCAAAACAAATAAAAATCTGGATGTGCCAGAACTTTCTTCAGTTATATAAAGAAAAAACACATACTGCATAATGATGGACGGAGCCTCTCATCAGGTTTCTGAAGAGCAACAGGGAAGCTCGTTGAACAGTTCCTACTGTCGCCATAATGGCAGCGTCACATGTGTCGTCGCTTCTGGAAAATACAAAAATGGGCAAGAGGTGAAGCTGAGAGGGGGGGGGGCTTTGATCATGTATAATTGACATCTATCAAACCTCAAGCTGCCTGTAGGTACGAGCTAACAGAGCTAACTTGGATCTAACGGGAGCTAACTGGCTGACGAAGGTAGGTGGGCTAAAGCTAAGTTGGCTAAAAACCGTGATTGTGCTGAACTCTGCCTTCTTGCTGTGAATATTTGATACTTATCAATCAAAAAGGCATGCCCATTATTACGCCAATTTTCGTGAGGAAATAACATTTAGATGAAGATAAACTTGACCTATTTAAGCTAAAATGTTTTTGTACCAGGCTGTAAACATGTTTATTTCTGCTGTGAAGTTGTTTTTTTTAACATGGGAGTCAATGGAGATTTGTTCTGTTATGGAGCCTCTAGTGGATGAGGGGGGAACTGCAGGGTATGGGACTTCTGCATGTGCTTCAACAGAGCTAAAAAAAACAAACAAAAACCAAAAAACTGATATCTGAACCAGTGAAAATGTAGACTATTGAAACGCTTTCTTTTCAAGTCTTCCTAAAAAAATCTGAATTAATTCAGAACGACGCTGCTCAATGTTTCACTAAGACCAATAAAATGGATGGCATAACTTCAGCCAGATTTTTACACTGGCTTCTGTCTGTCAAAATATTTACTTCAAAATCCAGCTGTTATTTTACAAAACGATGATTTTTTTTGGCTCAACGGCCTCCAGAGTGAATTTCTTTTTCAACGCAAAGTGAGTCTTGTTCATATAAACTGGAATGATACACTCACCGGCCACTTTATTAGGTACACCTGCCCAACTGCTCATTAACACTTAATTTCCAATCAGCCAATCAC
>JBAMHX010000014.1:3308644-3326980 GCA_037177515.1 Pseudomugil tenellus | reverse complement strand
TTTTAATGTTTTTATGTAAAGCACTTTGAACTGTTGTGTACATGAAAGGTGCTGTACAAATAAACTTGCCTTGCCTTTATCTGCAACTTATTTAGATACTCTATTTTAGGGTTTTGTTACACTTCCTGTGAAGAGAAGCTTTCTCTTTCTAAATGTGCATGTAAATAAAGTTTATTCCAGTTCTGCCTCCATCATGTAAGTCTGCATTTGGATCCTCTCAATCAGAAAACATCCTGTTCTGTGTTTGTCTCTCTGTAGAGACAACCACAGTTTATATTTATATGGTCTATACAATCACAAAATACATACTGAAAACTCTCTGCTCTGAAGTAAAACAGCTATTTAAATAAACAAAGCCTTCCTGTCTGACCTTCATCAGTCTCACGCAGACAGCCCAGCCCTCCTGCACCTCTCTTCGATTCTCACCTGAGCGCCAGAGATAAAGGTGAGGCCATCTTCTCAGGCGACTGCCGCCCAGCCACACAGCCTACAATGTAAATGTCCAGCGGAGCGTGTGAATGGGGTCACGCCCAGGAGACGGGAGACAGAGAGTGAATCTGTCATGCGTGAACGGGGAAGAGAGGATGACAATTCCCGAGACGTCTCCTCTGTATTACCAACATCAGAGGGCCTGTAATGTATTCTGCCTGTTGATTGACGGTCCCGTCTCTGGACGCTCGGAGGGAACAAATACCTCTGATTGATGCAGCCTGAGCTGCTTTTTTTGTCGAGTCTGAATAAACTGAGAACTCTAAATATCTCTGCCATGTTAAACGCCCACACTTGGATATCAATCTTTAAACTGCCACATGGGAGATGGGATGTAAAACATTTTAGATAGTTGGCTGTTTGCTTGCAGCATTCCTCAGAGAACTGCAGCTCAGCTAAAAATAAAGCATCATAAACATGATGAGAAAAAAGTTTCCACTGTCTCCTCTTAAATGAAACATTTCTATCAAGTGCAAATGGCTGCATGGGGGCAGGAGACGGATCAACGGGGCTAATTTATGTGTGTGTAAGTTCATTTCCTTAATATGAAGAATTTACTCTGCTTTTTATTTATATATTTAAGATTAATCTATTATCCCTGCGTGATGTTGTATTCTGAATTATTTAGCAGAGTTTTGGAATGAATCTATCGATCCTCTCTACAGGTTTTCTAACAGTAACGTGTAAGTTTAACTGTTCGCTTGATCATTTTTGAGGATTTACTAAAAATAAAAGCCTTTACGTCTCAATGATATCCATCTTGGTCAGGAGAAGAAATACGGCAGTACGATTCTCTGTGCGATTCTTCTTTTCCCGATTATATGACATATATATGTCATATAATGTATGATTTATTTCCCAGCACTATAGCTGAGTAACAGTTACAGTAACAGGGTCTGCACAGACTATGAAGGCTATGGAGCGTATTAGTCTTTACAATCCAAAGTGTGAGACGGCCTCTGTTTCCTAACAATTGCACATGCCGTGTTTATCTAATTAGCAATCCTATTCTTTCACAAAAAACAAAGGAATACAAAAATAAAATAACATAAAATTTCCTCAGTAATTTGAATTTTATTTAATTTACCTGTGTGTTAAAATTAAAATGTGGTCCAGACGAGCTCTCCTCCGTCTGACAGGACATCCCGTCAAAATGACATTAACTTCAGTGAGTAAGTAAGTAGTAATCCTGGTCAGATGCATGTATTTAATTTTATTTGTGGTCATGAGACAAGAAGCTGCTGCCATCCCAGCTCATCGGCTGAAACAAATATGTGTACATATGCATTAAAACGGTCACCGCAACTAAATTGCTGCTTGTTCTTTTGTAATTTGTGCGCTATGAATTCAGGAGGAAAAGATGCGGCACAGCCTTTGTAGCTTTTGTTTTAAGCTAATCTGGATCCAAACAAAGTGCAGACCTGTTGGGTGGATTTAAAGCAGTCTTTGAATCAGGAGAGTATTTGGCGCCACTATGACGTATGTAGCCGAATAATTTGCATACGTGGAGTGTACTGAATTGGGACATTTCTGCTAAATGTCAGTCTGAATTTTAGGGGTTTATAGGTCTGTTTTAATTAAGTTTAGTCTTATTTTGTAGTTTTTTTTTTCACTTGTGTATTCTGTTTTTTTCTACTTCCTGTCATTAATTCAGCTTGTTTGATTTAACTAACTTACTTGGCCTGTTTGTTAAATGCGATTAAAAGAGAGAGATTTTCCAGTTTCCTTAATAATGTCCTTAATTCTATTAAACAATTCAGACAATTTTACAACTTGAATCCAACAATGTTGTCAAAAGTTGGGAAAAATACAAAATGAAAAATAACTCCAGATGTTTTTAAAATAGGAGATGAGGATGGATCATGCTGGCACTTTGCACCAAAAAAAATTCCTGAAAATAGTTTATTAATGCAGTACTGAAAATGAACTTTACGTCTTCATTGTATAGTACTCAGATTTCAGTCTTTATGGGAGGTCTTGGGAAACCACAGAGTGTAAAAGCCAGGGACAGAAACGACTATCGGTGACATTTAAGTCCTCAAGCAGTGCTACATGAGAAACAGTGTGATCGATATCCTTTCAGCTTCTAAAGCCACTGTCATGCAACACAGCTCGCCAGAGTTACCTGAAACTGAATGCTGGAAGCCAAATATCATCTCTGTGTAGAAACTGAGCCCAGTTCTTTGGTTCCTCTGGTGGACTGTAGGCGGTGGACACATCTGTTCATCTTTTAGCTCCTTTTGGGAAAAAATATTGAGTTGAGGAAGTTAGTTGTCAGTAAAAACCAAACAACAGTTTCTGTGGTGATATGAGCTTCAGGTACCACACAAGGAGAGCAAGAGAAGAAGCGGAAGCACAAACCAGACCAGATCTGAAACATGGTCTCATGGGTGGAGCTGTGTCTCTGGTACACAAATCTGCAGTGTCATGGATTTCAAAAGGTGTTGAAAACACCTGGACATGATTAGCAGCAATACTCAGGTAGGTTGTTCTGGTTAAACCATGTTAGTACTAAGTGGACCAAAGTGGGAAAAGACCCCCCCATTCCACCAGCAGCAGCCTGAAGCGTTGATCCAAGCAGGATGGATCCATGTCTTCATGATGCTTCCAGCAGATTCTGATCCAACCATCTGAATGTGGAGCTGAAGTGGAGACCCATCAGATCAATTTGTCCAGTTCTGGTGAGTCTGTGTGAATTGTAGCCTCAGTTTCCTTTTGTTAGATGCAGGAGTCGAACCCAGTGTGTTCTCCTGCTCCTGGAGAACATCTGCTTCCAGGTTGGACGTGTTGCGTGTTCAGAGAGGAAGTTCTGCTTATAGGAACCAGAGCTTACTGAACTTCCTGTTGTCCTCCTATAATCTCTAACCAGTCTGTCCATTCTGGTCTAGACAACAGCTGCTGGCTGGACATTTTCTCCTCTTCAGACCATCTCTGTTAACCCTAGAGATGGTTGTGATTAACAATCCCGGTAAAAACTCAAACCAACATCCATGCTCCATTCAAAATCAGTGAAACCTCCGTTCTTCTTTGTTCTGACGCTCAGTTTGAACTTAAACCAGTCGTCTTCACTGCCTCTACATGACTAAACGTATTGAGTTGCTTTCTGTGTGGGAAGCTGATTTGGAATTAAAAACAGGTGTGGAGGTGGCTGTGAGGTCAAGCAAGGGCTGAAGGTCAGAACTGATGGAAACAAGGAGAGTTTGTGATGAGCAAAAACACATGATTGACTATTACAAAGTTTTTGGAGCTTACTGTAACCACGACGACTTGATTTAAAAAATCTCTTAACTTATAAATGGGCCTGATAAAAGATGCATGAAAAATGTTCGCTTCCCTTCTCCTTTTACAGTGAATCTTATATAAATATCAAGATTTTTAAAGTGACTTCACAGTATTTCTTCATTTCAGACGCTTACCTCGAGGGCTTCGGCCCCATTTCAGGATTAGAAGTCAAGGAACACATGTAAGGAAATATTCATCACCTTTAAATGTTCTGTTTTTTAATGATCTTGCATCAGATGCTCCGCTACATTCAAGGCTAACAGTGTTCTTTCAGTCTGTTAGTAAATTTGATGACAGGAGATGGCAATGCTCTGAAAGCACTCAAGGGAGGCAATATAATAAATAATGTCTGCATAGAACCGAATATGAAAGCACATCATTTGATTTGAGTTGAAAGCTAATGGAAGGTAATCAAAAAGAAAATAACACACAGTTTTATTAACGCCTTGAACATGCAGCCGATACAGACAGCCCTGCTGAGGCGTTTCAATACAGTGAGATGATGCTCAGGAAGTTAAAAAAATGGTTTATCTTATTAATCTGTTGGTTGAAGGTCCATGCAGATTGGTTGCAGCGAATGGAGTGCATACATGCAAACAGAAAAGCAACCATTCAGAAACTCATTTCAGTAATATGATGTATACTTTTTACCACAGATACATGTTTGGAGCATTAAAAAGGAAATAATTTTGAAAAGAAATGACAATGAGGAAGAAAAAACTTAAATAAATCACCATTTTATTGCTATTTAATCCATTCACGTGGTGTCGTTTCTCCTCGTTTTCCACATAACTTCTGCCTTTTCTTTTCTACCATCGCCGTTGCTTCTGTTGTTCAAAAGATTTTGCATTTACCATTTCCCTCTGATTTTTCCATCGTTGAATAAGGCCTATGCAATGGCTAAGGTTATATCCCTGAACGCCCCCAATACTCCTATTCCAAATCCTCAAATAGACACAATACAATAATATACAGACGCACATGTTCAGTCACAAAGCTCCACCTGGTATTGAAACTTTGAACCAACCCGGTATGACATCAGGACACGTTCAATCTTGACCTTTTATTTTCACTTGATTTAAGGTTAATATGACAAATAGTTCCAGATCCAGATTTTCCATGAATTAAGTGCCACCCAGTGGGGAAACCATAAACCTGAAATCGTGAAATTCAATGCAGGTCGTCCTCTTTGTAACCTAAACACGTATATATGGGTATCAAGTTCCAATTACCAAAACTGTTATCGCGCTGACACGAAGGATATCCGGCGGTTGTGATAAAACCTTTATATCCCCGACACTCAGGTTTGGGGACATAATTACTTTGTGTGTTTTCCTTCTGCATGTGCTTTTTAAATTCTGATTCTGGTCCTGGACCTGCTGAATGTTTTACATCTCAATGTTTTCAACAGAAAAAAAAATCTTGGACAGAGATTTGATCATCTATGTCAGCGAGATGTAGCGGTTAGCTTAACAGCGGATAAAAATCCCAAATGATGCCTTCGATTTTCAAGCTGACTACAAGCTATTAAGAGAAAGCAAGACCAACCACTTGGAGGACCAAAGTGGAATAAAAAAAAAAGTTTTCTCTCTTCTTCAAAATTACTTTAACCATTGATGGTGTTTTTTGCAATTATAAATATTAATTAGTTTACAGTCAACATGCTGCTCTGGAGGATTGCAGCTGGCAGCAGATCTTAAATACTTCAAGCCTCTACCTCAGAGGTACCCATTGTTTTCAATGTATCCCTGCTCCAACATACCTGACTGAAATCAATGAGTTATTGTGCAGACCTTCATACGCTGTTGTATCCATTTAATTTGAATCAGGTGTGTTGAAGGAAGACTGAAATGAGTAAATATTCTACCAGAACACACCTGGTTTCCTGTAGAGCTGCGATGCCCAACTTTAAGCCTTGAAGACTGCATGACTGCAGGTTTGAGATGTTTTCCTGCTCCAACACACTTTGTTCCAATGAAATGGCTCTCCATAATAGCTTGTGTAACCTTTTTACCGACGGCTAGATATATGAAGGTCTAAGCTATTTAATTCAGCACTGCTTTAAACTCTTAATAATACAATGGTAAAAGAGACATTGTGATTTATAGAAACTTTTTCAGGGGTTAACGTAAGATTCTCACCTCTAAATAAACTGAATGAGATGTCCTAGAAATAATACTACTAAATAATAGGGAGTATGTACCTGCAAACTTAAATCTACCTTATTTCACACACGAATTTTACAGCGTAGAAATAAAAACCCCACAACAAATGCATTTTGTTTCTTCTATTGAAAATAATGACAAAAATATAGATAAAAAAAAGCGGATCCTTCAAATTATTCCCAAAGGTTCAGTACTCAATGTTTTTCTCTGCGAAGAGATTCAAGAGCAAGTTTCTCTGAAAGGAGTTCACTTTATTTTAAAAGCAAGCTTGCATGTGTCGTTGGCGCGCGTTTGGCGCCCATATCCATGGAGGAAAAAAGGGTTTGGAGATACGTCCTACCGGTCTCAGTGACAAACCTCCCGGTCCGAACAGTCAGCGGAGCAGGTGGTGAGGCGTTCAAGGCGTCCCGCTACAGGCTTTCATCCTCAACACAGGTAAGTGCAGACTTCTGCCGACCACACCGTCTCTCTCCCGACTGGGTCTGAGGTAAGTAGCATATAACCCTGTGGTAGCACCTTTGGCTTAGCCTAGCTTAGCTTCCCATCCACCAAACTCCAGAAACTAAATTAAACTCATTCCCTTGATCATCCACAAGACCCTGGTGGTCCTCTGGAACAAGGGGAAAAGCAACCGGGTCATCTGAAGTGCAACTCCAAGCTTTATTTAATAATTTGCTACAGTAAATGTCTTTTTTTCCGCCACACCATACACTGTCGGTTCCTCACATGATTTTTTTCTCTCACTCTACGCTGTGCATAAATCTGGCATCACGTTGTTATGTGACTGACTCGGCTTTTCAAAACAAAACTAAAACACATCGAGATTTTTTCTTATATGTATGAACAACGAATTTTCTCTATTTATGAACAGTTCTGATCTTTTTATCCAACAAGTATTTGAAGCCTATTTTTTTACAAATAACATATTTATCAATCCTGTGGATGGTTATGAATGGCTTAATGCCCTGTTATAATGAAATTAAATACATTCTTAGGAATAAAATGTAAACAAAAATTATACAGATAAGTTAAATTATGAGGTTATTACACTTGTTGATAAGTTCTGCCCAAGCATGGATCTGATTCTGGGATGCTATGGCAAGAAACATCCCAAACCTAAAGAACAGCGAGGACCAACTTTGGACATTTCTTCCAGGTATCTGTGATCCTCTATCAGGATTTGAACATTGCTTTGCTTATCCCCATTTCTCCTAAAATACTTCATTATCTCTTTCGTTTCGTATTGAAGATGATTGTTTCCTCACCGTCCCCCAAACTGACAGAGCAGAGGCCTACACTTCAAAGCATGACTAACATGGGATATCTGTTACCCAAACATTCAGGATCTGCATAAACTGGTTATCAACTTGGTAATTCAGTCTGTGTTTCCCATCAAGATCAGTGCTCACATTAAAAAGGGGTGGAGTTAGCAGCAACCCTGCAGAGTTTCTTCATCGTTATCTAACAGAAATGTTAGATAACGCGATCCGATCATTTGTCTATTTACAAGATTTCTATCTATCTATTTATCTATCTAAGATGTAAACTGAAAAGATGTTTTTTTTAACCTGTTGACCATCATTTTCAAGTCTTTTCTGAAACTAATTACATCACATATCTCCAAAATGGCTCAAGCAGAAACAACATCCACCAAATCCATCAGAACCAGTTAGAAACATTCTAACTTCCCATCTTGATCAGATAAGCTGAGGTTTAACTCCAGCTATCGAGTCACTCCACTGCAGAGTAATCAGAGTATTTCTGCAGGTGACAGGACTCAGAGCTGTTTTGTAAATCTGAGATCAGGGTACAGCCCCCTGTGGTGCTCCAGTTACAGGACGTATGTTGATGTCAGGTTAGGATGTTGGTTTTACCCCAGGCTCTGTAAAAGTTTTAGTAAAGGTGAGTAGGATCAAAAAAGGAGACAGAAGAGAAGAAAAACTAAGATTAAGCAGAGTTCTAATCTGGTTTTGTTTTGTATTTTTATATTGTTATGCACCTGCAATTTACAGATTTGCAGAAAGCAGCATGATTTCACCGTTTTTCCTCTTTACCTTCGGTTTAGCGAGCTTGAATTGAATTCAACGTCCTTCCAACGAGCCTGAACAGAACTGATTTATTCTGCTTTTCTTACAGCGAAGGTTTGATGCATTACGCCGATCCCTAAAGTGTTCCTGCCAGCTCACTGCTTGCATTATTCAGTTCTCCCACAATATAATGATACTCCGCTGCAGTCACACATCCTTCTTCTTGTCCCGATTTCACTGGGAAACACATTTTCCTTGACGATGTCGACTCTACAGGTGAGCAGATGGAACGTGATGATGCCTCCTGCATCTTTGATGCATTTCTCTGCAAGCAAATACAAATACCCCACCTCCCCTGCAGACACAAGTTGTCATGCTGAGTCTGTGCTCAGGCGAAATAATTCAATATCTCTCCATGCAGTCAGCTTTCCAATATGAATTAGCCAGGTTGCCATTTGGAGAGACTCATTTCGAATGAGTTGTGATTAGCTATTTCCACCCTCTAAGGTATAATGGGTCTAAATGGGACACATTTTACTAGTTGGGATATGGCTTGAGTGTTTATTTCTCTGCTTTCGCTGTAATGGAGCATTTACCTTCACCGGCGGGAGATGGAAGGGAGGAATCTTTATTGTGCAGATGCAGAAAATGAGAGTGAGCGTGAGAGAAAAGACTATTTTAGGTCCAGGGTTTTGCTTGTGCTGCAGTCATTTCACTTGAGGGATTAAGATTCAGAAAGCCTCCCTTGACTCTCCCTCCCTCCTGTCCTCTTTCCTGCTGCAGCCTCTGGTGGATTTACTATTTACTCCAGTTATTTATCACTTTAGAGCTTTGATGGAAGGGCCTGCAGGGCTGGAGAGACTGACAGACTTGTCAAGTATGGAATTAAAATTCTCGAGCTTGTGTAAATTGATTTGACTAGTATTTCTCATCCCTCATCAGAGGAAGCTTCCGGCGATGGAGAGCTTTGCCTTATATGTGGATATTGTCTGACCGTCTGTCATTCAAAATCCAATTCTCACTAAATCAATTTTTATATCCTTCTTCATATCTTCATAAGATTTTTCTTTACTTTAAGAGTCTTACAACACGTATCATGAGCAAAATTAATGTGATATGTGGGGATTTCTGCTTTAGATACACCTACATCGGGGTTATTTAACTTGGTCACAGCCCTGGATGTTTCCACTGCATCTCCGCACAAACACATCTCATATTAATGAGAACTTGATTGGCTGTTGAATTCATTTAGTTTGGGTCAAGTGTGTTGAAGCAGGAATACACTGAAAACCTGCAGGGTCTACAGCAGGTCCAGAACACCAAAATAAAGCTACATGGCTACCTTTTGCTACCTTGCGTGAGTCGGAGTTCTTGTAAAATCTCGTCCATCGGAGGAGATTTTACAAGAACTACATCTTATGTGCTAAACACTGTTCCATGGAAAAAATCAAAGTTGTTTGTTGAAACTTTACAAATATCACTTTTATTTTACACTAATGGAAACACAGATAATGTTAGGATGAAATCATTTCTATGTATATTTGATTCAGGATTCCTCTTGTTTCACAAAATGCAGCAAAATATGGATAAAGTGACCCATGAAAACATATTTACTTATATAAACAGCAGAGTCCAAGCTGTAAATAGTTCATATGTCTAAAACTAGGAGCGATGTCCGTTTTGTAGTTGGAAAATAATTTTAAATAAAGTACAGATGAAGCTTTAGATAAATATGACTTATGTTGGATCAGTGTGTAAACTCCACATGCTTTTGGATTTGTGGAACTTCATTCTTTTACTGGATTTTTTACAAACTTTTCTGCTGTTAAAAAGCGATTTCCTCTATCAAGAATCTTTTCACCCATCCGTTAAAGCATTTTGGTTTTTGTCCGCTGTGCTCGGCCCTCAACTGGGATGAAATGTTTTCTGCCTCCTGGTTGCACACACACACACACACACACACTCACCCCTGTGGTGACGTTGCAGACAAACCTGCTCTTTTAGATTGGACCACATAACCTTAGCTGGCAGGTCATCACCATAGCAACCTCACATCATGTTTCTGCAAGTAGATCTATGACTATCATTGATTATAAGAAGCATTCCTCTTTTGGCAGTCACCTCGCCCTTTTTCTTTCTAAGATCTTACCTCTCAGAAAATTTATTTTTGGCCTGTTTCTTTTTTCTCTGAGTTTTGACAGAGTGACTGATGTTCTCCTCACTGCTCTGTCAACGTCACCAAGAAGCCATTCTGTAGCTAATGGTCCATCTCAAGCAACAGCATCTTTGTGGATCTTCAGACTAAAAGCAACCAAAACGCCATCATATTGTGAACAAATCCATTAAGATTTAAAGAATATTTAGACAATTTTGAAAAAGAATATTCTTATTTGGTGCTATGCTGCACACAAAAACTATAAATGGGAACTAAATAAAGTAATTACATGGATTAAACCAGCAGGAGCTCTGTGACCCAGCCTGGAGGGCATCGTGCCTTTCTCTGTGAATGACAACAATTCTGCAAACATGTTCCATAAATCAAGAGGGTGCATGACTGGAGAACCCATTTTTCCTCATTCAGCTAAAGCAAAATGTCTAACAAGAGGCGATGGTGTAATCAATTGAGGATTTTGCAGTAAATCTTGCAGAAGTCCCACCAGCACAGAACAATAAGTTAGAGAGCCTATGGCTGTGTGAGGTGGGGAAGGCTCTGAACACCTCAGGCTCAGCAGAGGCTGCGATGGCTCCATCCCAGACAAGATCAGTCCTGAAGTCCTCCAGCTATGGTCAGGTGGGATGAGGGATAGTGATGGATCTATTCCCTGCAATGGGATGCCTGAAAGTACTTACAGGATGTTGACAGTGGCAGCAGAGAATGATTAAGCAGCTAGATTTAACTAAATCTTTACAGCCATTATCAGAAAATAACAAACTTTGCCAAACTGCAGAAACAAAATCCTTTTTATTTCTGAGCTGCAGAAGAAACTGACCAACCATTAATTAAAGACTTATTAATTATTGGTGGACGAGATAGAATAAAGAAATTTCAAGACACTTTTGGAAATTCTTTTTAATCAAACCTCTATGGGGGTTAAATAAAAGGATTGATTTTTACTCTCACTGCTGTTAAATGAGAAGCAACTGCTTGCAAACAATAAGCTTAGATTAGCAAAGATAAGTACGCTGCTGGTGTTTTATAGAGAAAATATGTCCATATTTCCTCTGAGGATCTGACATTGCAGATTTGTTTTTAATCAGATGGTGGATTGGCTGCTTAGTCTGGGATGGAATCAGCGCTTTTGATGTGGGTTTACTGTGACTGGTGATTCTGAACTAGTAGCTTGTATATGTGTATATGAAAAATGATATGAAATTAAATAAAAAATACTTTATTAATCCCAGAGGGAAATTCAGATTCTGCAGTAATTCGGTTCAGCTGGTTGGAGTTTTTCAGGCAATGGAACAAGCAGGATGTTTTCCACATCACTGGTATTCTTTTTGACTCAGACTGGTGTTGAACTGGTGCTGGAGAACTGGACATAGTTATCTTGGGAACTCTGGGACTAAAACCATCTGGACTTGACACCAGGAGATGTGGAGGGAGATGAGGTTGTGTTCAAGTCCTTGACTGAGCTGCAGGGTGACAGAGTGGAGGTGTGACAGGAAAGCTGTAGGCTCATGGGGCTAGCATGTAGCTCATTTCAGCTAGCATGTAGGCTTATTTCAACTAGCAGTTCAATGTCTCTTGTAACATGTCCAGAATGACAACAAAGCTGGTTAACCAGTACTGCAACTCCACCTCCCTTTAGTTTTTCTCTGAGTTGTTTATTGCGGTCTGCACGGACCATCTTAAAGCTGTGTACAGACCCATTACAGTCTGGGATATGTTCCGTTAGCACCTGGAGCTTGTCACTTTTGTTAGTTAGCAATCTAACGTTACCCATCACAACTGTTGGAAGAAATAATTTAAATCTCCACCGTTTTTCCTCTCTGCATTACTCCTGTCTGCATCCTGTTCTGTTTCTTTACAACTCCATTGGGATTTGAGGTGTTATTCACTAATAATCTTGAATTCGGAGAGCATTAACCGGTTGATCTCTGTTGTAAATAGGTCTTGTTGCCATGGAGACTCACCATAACAAGTCTTAAAAAAGCAGAAAAAATATGCAGAAAATCTTCTGTGCAGGACAGCTTTTTACTAGCATGAAAGTCTTCTTGGACAACCCAAATTAACACCTCATATCTTTAAAAAATGCTTATATTACAATAAAACATGAAAGTTAAGACAGAGCTACTACAGTTTGTAGCCACCTAGCGGCGCATTCCAGAATATATATCAGGTGCATCTAAAAAAAATTAGAATAACAAGAAAAATTTAATATTTGTTTAGTTTAAGTTAGAATTTCAAATTTGAAACTAGATTTAATTTACTATATCTAAACAGGATTGTTGTAGGCATTGTGTTGATATAAAGAAACATTTGTTTGGTTTGTACACAAGAATAGTTATAAATCCAGTATCTCAAAATATTAGAATAAAAAAATACATTTCAAAATATTATAATGAACATTTTTAACACTTTTAACATTTTTTAAGTGGTTAAAGCTGTTGCTTCACAGCAAGCAGATCTCCAATTCGAGCCCCGGCTCAGACGGTGGCCTTTCTGTGTGGCATTTCTCCCCGTGTTAGCGTGGGTTCTCTCAGGGTACTCTGGCTTCTTCCCACAGTCCAAAGACATGCACCTTGGGGATGGGCTGATTGGAGACTCTAAACTGCCCTTAAGAGTGAGCATGAGTGGTTGTTTGTCTATGTGTGTTGGCCATGTGATGGACTGGCGATGGATTTTAAATACATAATAATACTACTACTACTACTAATAATAATAATAATAATAAAGATAATAATAATAATAATAATAAATTAAATGGAGGCTAGAGAAAGCCAGTCAGTACTAGGTTGGGGTTCTTTTAGCATCAATGACTTCCTGGATATATCGACTCCCCCATAGAGACTGGGTTCCAAGCCCCAGAGATAGAGATAAGAGAGGGAATAATGAGCCTCATGGCTAAGATGAGAGAATGCCACCCCCGGCACCCACTGACAAGAATTAGCGATGTACCACCAAAAGCCTTCTAACTTATGTAAATACAGCAATAAGTACAATCCCTACTGAGACCATCACTGAAACCAATGAGCTGATGTTCAGTACAGCAATAGTGGCCCTGGAGAAGCTTGGCCGACATAACAGCAAGGGCAAGAAGGAGGGCCCATGGAAGAGGAGGTTAGAGACCAAGATCAAGGCAACTCGAAGAGAAGTTAGTCAACTGACAGAACTCCAGAAGGACACAACCAGGGGTCCGTTTCACAAAGCATGTTTATTGAAAACTCTGAATTAGTTAACCCTGAAATGAGGCCAACTCAGGGTTTTTTGTTTCAGGAAGAGGGGTTAAATAACCCAAGGGGGTAAACCCAAGCCCATTTCACGAATTAGGTTAAGTGTAACTCGGAGTCAGTTGCTGCGGTAACAGTGTCTCTGAAACTAACCTTCTTGGGAGCAGAATTATGCCTGAAACCCTGAGTTTATCTCAGTCTCCTCTCCTTTCAGAAGTACAGTACATGTACTGTACTTCAATTTCCTTGATTTAAAATCAAGGAAAAATTTGTTTTTGTGGCGTGTTTCATATGCACAGTGTTTATTCTGGCTGGTTGCAGACTTCCTCCTATGTAGGTGTAGCGCATCTTCCATTTTGGGAGTCGTGTGCGTTTTCTTTTGGCTAGTATGGGATTATGTGGTTAGAGCGGCTGTCTCGGGGCCACGGCCGTGGTTTCGGGGGCTGCCGTTAAGCCGGTCGCCTTGGCGGACTATCGGTTATTGGTGCGTAAGTACCCACCACCTCTGATCTCTGAAGACTAGCGTTGACTTACTTAGTAGTTGCTGAGGCAGTTAGAGGGGAGTGACTTTTGTTACCGCTGGTGTTTTTGTAAGTGGTGGAGCTCGGTGCCTGTTTATTTTTTTCTGTGTCGGTGGCCTGTTTTTGTGAAGCATATCACTGGACGATTTTTTTAAGGCTCCTGTGGTGGAGTTCTTGGAACTGTTTACAAGAGATTAACTGGTTAAGATTGCTGATCATTTTGATATTGATGTTGGTGATAAACCGCTGAAGGAAAATGTTAAAATTATCCTTAAAGAAAATCTCTATGAGAAGGGGGTTTTTGGGCTTTCTCCGCCGTCTGATTCTGATTCTGATTCTGCTTCTGCGTTATCATCGCGGCCTTCGGTTTCACTTGAGTCTCTGAGTTTTGTTCAGCAGAAAGAGCTGTTAATGTTACGCATGGAATTGGAGAAAGATAAGGAATTAGCATTACAGCGGGTGGAGATGGAGAAAGCTTTAGTTTTGGAGAAGATGAGACAGCATACGGAAATGACTAGGTTGGATTTGGAGAGTACGAAGCTGGAATTGCTGAAGGCTGGCAAGCTAGGCGATGTCTCTCATAAGGAGGAGCTGGAAAAGAGCTGTGGTTCATCGGACGTGTTAAGTGACTTGCGCTTGGTTCCTCATGTCAATGAACATGACGTGGAGATATTTTTTATCTTGTTTGAGTGTGTAGCTGGTTCACGAGGCTGGTTTGACTCCGATTGTACGATGTTGTTGCAGTGTGTATTGACTGGCCGCGCACAGGAAGTTCTTTCCTTGTTGAGCGTGATTGTTCCAACTATGCTACAGATAAGGCTTCTATTTTGAAGGCATATGAGCTGGTGCAAATGCATGGGATGTACCACCGGAATATCACCAAAGCAGCCGATAATAACCAAAGTGGCCGATATAGACAAGGCCGATGCCGATACCGATATCTGGCAGAAGAAATTTGAAAACTATATAATAAATAATCTAACTTGTGCTTTGGTTCCTTAACGCTTGAATTACAGTTTAATTACATACAGTCTATTTTTCTCTTTCACAATAGTTTGTAAAATAAATAAACATAATATCCATCAGTAAAAATAAAATTAAATAACTGTGTTAAGTGTGAAGCATTTTAGCTTTAAATTTATGTTGTGCAATAATTTGATCAATGGTACATACATGAATCAGTTGTACTGATTCATGTTAAAAAAGGCAGGCACCCATGTAGCCCATGGGTGCCTGCCTTATTTAACCAACATGAGTGAGGTTGGTGAAACATTATTTCTAATTCGCATAGACTTCGTCCTTTAAGGCTACCACTAGTGGGTTTATCCCCATGTGCATGTGCGTAGCACTGAATACTTTTTAATCCACGCCCACCCACAGCCTTGGCCCGCGCTGGGCTGCATAAAAGGGGATCGAGCCCAGCGATCTGCACCCCATTTTTCTTCAGCCTTAAAGACTCCTACACCTAAGAGCATTCAACGATTCCTAGCTAAGAGCAATGGATTCCTTCAATGATGCCCGTTCAGGCCCAGCTTGCCAAACCGGGTACATTCTCTAGGGAGACCTGCACACCAAGTGTGAAGGCAGCCTTGCTCTGCACCACGCCGGGCAGGCCTTGATGCCTCAAGCCTCCTGCCCGTTCTGCAAGCTGCTTCCCCTTCAGGAGAAGCAGAGGCGTGTGGATTTCTTCACTGCCTGTGCCGAGGACAACTTTGCGACTTCTTCTACGCCGGGCAGGAGTTGTAAGACCTCCTCTCGCCAGAATCTGCTAGCCCCACTCAGTTCTTCCTGATGGAAGAATGGGAGCTAGCGGACCCAGAGGACGCCATGGGAGCACGCCATGAAAGCGGGTTCCCTCCTATCCCTCCCCTGGAGCCCAGCCTGTCTGCTGTGTTTAGGGTAAAGATAAGCCGGCACGCCGGATGGCAGCCCTGCCTGCCTTCTCTGAAGGACAGATGACAGCCCGCCTATCTCACCGGATCCATCAGTGTGCTGCTCAGTCATCGGCAGCCGCCAACATCGCACAGCTGGCATTCGCAATTTCAAAGATGGCCGAAGATCCCTCTACAAAGCGAGCAGAGGATGTAGCGAATGTGGCTAGCACCATTCTCAACCTCTGTGCTGCCTCAGCGGATTCTGTAGCCCGCATATCTCTCTGATCCCATGTGATTCTCCGCAACTTCTGGCTCCATGTCTCCTCCTCGCTGCCGCAGGAGATTAGACAGGACTTACTGGACGGTCCCATCAGCTCAGAGGGGCTGTTCGGACCCCAGTAGTAGTCCCTCCTGGATCACTTCCAGAAGACCTCAAGAAAAGCGGAACAGTTCAGACACCATGTGGTTCGATCTGCTGCTACTCATCACGCTCGCCGCTGGAAGGAAAGATGCGACCGGCTCCCACAGTCTAAGAAACAATGACATTTTTTTTTGGGGGGGGGAGCTTGGGCTCATCTCTTGTGTTTTGGAAAAAAATGTTGACAACTTTATTATTCTTTCAAATAAAATCAAACATTTTGCCTTAGGAGCAGATTCCTCCATGAACAGTTTGTTGACATTCTGAGCAGCACAGCTGCTACGGTCACACAAGCATGCTCCACACTGTCAGAATCAGCCACCACTGATCCACAGTTTTCCCAGAGAAACTCTCGCACACACTCTTTAGTCTCTGGCTCATTGGTCTCCTTTCCTCTGCTAGAAACTGGCTTGTCCAAGCCAGATGGCTTTTCCAAAAGCAGAGATTGGGCTGGTTGAGATGCTCCATTCGAGCCCAGCCGCCTCCGCCTAAACGGCGGCAAAACCTAGCTAACACCAGTCTTTATGCTCTGCCCCACCGGTAGTCTCCGATGAAGGCGCCGCACTCCGAGTGCTCCTCAGCACCAGTTAGCAAGTTCTTTCGAGGCAAGCCCCACTTGGGTCGCCACGGTCGAGCATCCGGGACTAGCGACAGTGGCAGGGGCTCTGTCTTGGCCCACATCCATGGAAGTGATGACTCAGCCGTCACCAGTGCTGCCGCTGTCACTACGCTACCCGAACTGGCAGCATCTATGCAGCATGAACAGATGGATGAACAGGCTCAATAGAAGAGGTTACGCACTTCAATTTGTGTGCTCCCCTCCGCCGTTCAGCGGGATCCTGGAGACATCCTCTCCTCTCATCAGCAGCGTCTGGCTCTCGCGACAGAGCTGCAGGAGGTCCTAAAAAAGCAAGCTATCTCCAAGGTCACTCAGGGCCAGGAAAACGCAGGGTTTTACTCCCGCTATTTCCTTGTCCCCAAGAAAATGGGAAAAATAATCTGTTGAATTTATGCATTGCAACCAGGATGTTCCACATACTTACTGTCAAGCATGTGGTGGAATGCGTCCTCAAGAATGACTGGTTCACCTCAGTCGACCTGAAGTATGCCTATTTCCATATTCCGGTCTTAAAGGAGCACGGGAGGTTTCTGCATTTTCCTTTATGAAAAGCCAGTATCAGTTCAACTGCCTGCCCTGTGGCTCCTCTCTGGCGCAACACACTTTCTCAAAAGTGGAGACGGCTCTTGTCCCTCTGTGCTCAGCAGAAATGAGGGTCCTCTTCTATCTGGACGAACTGCTCCTGCTGACACGCTCCAGAGACGAGGCAGCAGTGAAGCTGATAACGCACCTCATAAAGCTAGGTTTCTCTGGGTGAAAAGCTTTCTGATCCCAGCCCAGTCTATAATCTACCTGGGAGTGGAATTGAACCACGCCAGATCGAAGAGCCTTGCAGCCCATGCATCAGCTCCCCCATGTTGCGCCACACAGAGTGGTGATAGCTTTGTCAGTCATGTGGCTGCTGGGTCTGATGTTAGCTGCTCACTTGATAGTGCCTCTGCAGGTGCTCCACATGAGACGGCTGCAGAGGTGGTTTGCACGCCTCCGCATTTACCCAGTTTGGCAGAAAAGGCTCATGCTTGTGGTTCCTCCCTTCATGGCGGGAGACCTCAGCCACTGGCAGAAAACTCGTATTCTGTCCGGTGGAGTAGGCCCTCAGCTTGTGTGGTGGTCATCACAGGCAGTAGGTGGTCGTTCGCCAGGTCACAAGTCTCTCTACATGAATGTGTTAGAACTCCTCATGGTATGGAAGGTGACACAACATTTCACACCACTGCTGCGGGGCCAGCATGTCCGGGTCCACACGGACAACCAAGTAGCAGCGGCCTACATCAACCTCCAAGGGTCAGGTCAGCCCAGCTGCTGAGTTTCGCCAGGCAGTTGTTGTTATGGGCGAACACGCATCTGTCATCCATCAGGGCACTCTACGTCAACATCATCCTGAAGGAGGAGCAGATTGGGGGTGGACGCGTTCGCACAACGCCCCTGGTCACGGGCTCTCCTCTAAGAGAGAGGAAGGGGGAGAGGGGGGGGGAGAGGAGGGGGGGGGGGGGGGGGGAGGGGGGGGGGGGGGGGGGGGGGGGGGGGGAGGGGGGGGGGGGGGGGGGGTG
>JBAMHX010000014.1:3203880-3225936 GCA_037177515.1 Pseudomugil tenellus | reverse complement strand
TGGAGCATGTTACGACCATAAAGTCACTCGCAAGATGATGCAGAGAGATGAGGTGATTTCGCAACAATGAGTCGCAGTGCTGAAGTTAAAACAAGAGGATCTTCTTCTGTTCTTATTATTTAGTTGATCATAAACCGACAGAACTGCATCTAGATTGAGAATTATATCTGATCTACGAACGATCAGCAGCAAATTAGAAGCGAATGCTAACTAGTTAGCATGATGCAGCTGATCAGAAACCTGCTTCCACCTGCAGCACAAAGAGCATGTAAGTACTTTGATTATTAATGCAGTTAATTTTAATGATGATCGATTAAGACCATTTATTCGAATGCTCATCCCTAGTTGCTGTGTACAAAAAGAAACCTCTGTTCAAATGACCAAAAGGCTCACAGAAGCTGTCTGAACCAAAAGGCGGGGGTCTACTGTCTGAAACCAGGCTGGCCAATCAGAAGACAAAGCATATAACATAAAATAAGTGTTGCTTTGTGTTTCAGAGTTCTCAGCAATGTAAAAAATGTTTTAAAAACATGTAAAAAATCCTATTTACAACTATGAAAAACTCTTTTGGATGATGCAGACATTGATTGCACCCTGCAGTGCCCCGAGGATGAGAATACACACTTCTCATCCCTTTTTTCCAGCCTGAGGCGTCAAGTAACATCTGTATGTGGTTTTACTGAACAATGATACACTAACTAGATATAAACACAATGACTAGTTTGAACGTACACCATAACTGTTTCTGCAAAGAATCGCAGGATGTTGTTATTGGAGGAAGAAAAGAAGGACAAAGCAAGAGATAAGCGTCAACTTTTACTGAATGGAGAGAGCAAAGAGAAGAGACAGGATGCAAGACGGATGCTGAATAAGCCATCGTAAGCGGGTGATGTACTGAAATCTTTCAAAGTTTAGTCTTGCCACTTCAACTAGACACGCGCCAGTACAATCTGGTTTATTCTGCTTTTGCAATGCAAAACCAAACCAAGCTGCCAGCCAAACAACTGGTCATCCTGTCCACACATTCACAGCACCACTGGATTATCCGAACATCTGGGGATGCTTTCATAAAGTTTGCGCATTTGTATGAGGACAAAAAGCTGCACCGATAATATGTGGACAGGACCTAAAAGCACATGTTGCCATGGTGATACAAGCTGAGACAGAGACAGAAAGACGAGACGTGCTTCATATGATGAGAAAAGTATCGACTTTCTTTTTCATTGTGCATCTAAAATGTGATTGTTGAAGTGGGCTGAACGTCAGGTCCGGCCCGTCAGTTCAGAACTTACTGGAACTATTCAATCCGTGTCTGTTTTTAGGCAGTAATGGACACCTTTCAGCCAGAGCCCCGTTTTCACTCAAACCACAGTGAAATGCGCATGAATCAATAAGTTTCAGATCTGCTCTCCAGCCGAAGTGAAGCAACAGCCTGATGAGTTGCAAAGAATAAAGTATTATTTCAGAATCTGTTATAAGAAGTGGCACCACGGAGGCCCCCCCACTGTTGCAGCCATATGTTGTGCAAAACAGACTTTCTCCGTCCTTGTCACAGTGTTTTGTTCTTCCCAGTGGGGTGCATGTATAAATATCCCCCTCCCACCTAACTTATGGCTTTTGTTCTCTTACACAGAAACCCGCACACATATGTGCATGAACAACACGAGGGGCTACGCGGCGTTGCTGCTGGGCCGAGCCGAGGAGCCGGATCTATGGAGGGACCCTCTGCCTTATCACCAGCAGCTGGTGTCCAGGGATGGGGAACAGACGGGACCCCCTGATGTGAGAAGAGGTGCATGAAAGAGCAGCGGAGGAAATGACAGGTAGAGATCTTATATCCACCTCTATGCCTCCCCTTCTTCTTCTCGGACTCCATCATCACACTCTGCTCTGATTTGCTGCGCCGTGCCAGAGCTTACGTCAGGATTCAGCTCACCTCCCCACCTGCCCTCATCTCCAGCCTCACCCCCTCCATTGTTTCACCAGCTTTTAATAAACTAAAGGGCAGATTCCTGACTGCAGCGCAGAGGCTGGGGGGGGGGGGGTGTACAGACCTGTCCTCCAGCCCAACACACACTTACCGAATATGCGCAAACACACACAGTTTGGCATGCAGAGTGCCAAGCTCTTCCACCGTCTACTGACGCCAGCAGCCGAAACACACACACAAACTTCCTCTCTCACACACACACTCACCCCCTCTTACCCTCTCCACGCGCCAACCTCCTAAAAGCTAAGCTCCTCACTAAATATATCCCCCTCCAGTAAAGATTAGACAAACAGTGTGGATTTGAGAGCGTTGTGTAGCCAATGACAGGTGGTCATGTGAGCCTGAGCTGAGCTTGTGTTAGCTTTATAATTAAGGCTTCTCAGAAACATCACACACACACCAAAAGAGACACAGAGGACACGTCTGCGTGAATATTCTCAGGTTTGTTTTGCTTTCTGGCTGCTGCTGTGAGATCTGAGCCGCTTTGATCGAAACACATCCTCCTAATTTCCTTGGTCAACACGCACACGCTTTAAATCTAAAGTGCAACTCCTCATCAGACCTCCGGAGAGAGGAGGACGGGAGGATAATGCTGGGAATGTCAGAGCTGCAGGCTTAAAGCAGCGCGTGAAACTAGATCAAACCTTCATTCAGCTCCAAGCCTGAGGCGAAAAGGAGCGAGCGAAGGAGTCGCAGGAGTGTTTGTTTTATCGCACTGGACCCGCTTTCTTAGGGCAGCAGATATCTGTCACATACTTGTCTGGCAGGGCGGCGTTGAGGATCCTGCCGATGGCCTGCGGTTTGTGCCGAGCACGCATTTGTCAGAAGCACATTCCTGCAGCGGTGAGACACTGTGAACGGCCTATCGGAGCTTCAACACTCCAAATAAATATACTCACAATGGCCTCAGTGTGCGCGTTTGCAAGCATGTGAGAGAATATGAAATACGAGAGGTCAGACATGAAAACTAGCCATGTGCCGCTCTGCCAGAGCATTGCTGTCTATCTGCACCTGGACGCACCTGGACGCACGTTTCAAACACACGTTTTTCCTCTCCGCATGGTTCGGGATGTGAAAACTTTTCTGACTGTAAAAACTGTTTTTCATCTGCTGTCGGCGGAAGTGGAGAGGGACGTCTGCAGGGATGTTTGCATCACTCAGCCTCTCTCTCACACATCTCGGTTTCATTCTGTTTCTCCGATTTATGGTGTCCTCCTTTGACTCTGTCTGCCTTCCCCCTTTCCGACGCTCATCCTTCTTACTTGAGCCGTTTCACTCACCCCTCTTATTATCAACCCATCATTTATAGTCACTTCATTTCTCATCTGAACACCTTCTCTATTTCCCAAACACACATACGCATGTCTTTCCTTCTCAGTCAAATGAAAATAGTAGCCCGTCTCCTCCTCCTCTTCCTCTTCCTACCTACCACAGAGTCTATTATATCTGTCATCATCATCTCTCTACCATAAGTCAGCAGCCTCGGGGTCCAGCACAACAAGCCAAGTCAATCACACGCTCAAGGACAAAACAAACCTGTAAAACACATATTCTTAAATATCCAAATACATGTGAGCACACACTGCGCTGCTAGCGTTCCTGTCAGTGCCTGATTAACAAATCCAGCAGCGCCAACATAAACATGTTTCCTCATATTACAAGTCATGTCACACTCCCAGTCACAAGCGCCTGCCATGTCAGGAAAAAAGAAGTGAACGTGTTTCAGCAAAAAGACAAAAGGAGTTTGCACCTGAGCGACGAGATGTGTCTCCTAAACTCTGGTGGAGAATTAGTCTGCAGCATCACAGAAATCATTTAAAATGCTCAACAAAAGAAGAGTTTGTAGTGTGTAGGTGTGCTGATCCAGGTGGGGGGCACCCGGGATGGTGGACTTACCTTCAGCGGAGGAGTTGAGATCCTGGATGCAACACTGGAATTGTTCTACGATTGTTTCCCAGCCAGCTCTTTGTGTTTCTACCTCTCTCTCACACACACTGATACACTGAGCACTACTCTCTCCTCCCTCTCAGCCTCACCTCCTCCTCTCTCTCTCTCTCTCTCTCTGTCCTGCAGTCACACACTCTCTCCCTTGCTTGGTCTTGAACGGGGGGAAACCACCGGAACAGGGGAGAGGTCTGGATGCTCTGCCCATGAGGACGGCCGTCACATGTGGATCGTGACACAGCAGTCATATATCACACGCCCTTTCCCCCTCTCTCTCTCTCTCTCTCTCTCTCTCTCTCTCTCTATGTTCCTCGCAAACAAAGCAGCTGACGCACCAACACGCTCCACGGCGCAAATGGGAATTCCAGGCCTGAACGGGCTGCTCGCCCCGTCAGGGGGGAGAGCTGACCAAAAGCTGCAGCCCGTTTTACGAGGTCAGGGTTATAAAACTGTTAGCGGATTTCAGCCCTTGTTGCCTCCCCCCACGATGGGTGGGGGTGTACAGAAGAGTCCGAAGGCGGGCTCGATGAGACGCCTTGCGAGCTTCTCCTCACCTGGGGGCAGAATAAGCAGCAACACACAAAGAGTTTAAAGTTTTAATTTAGGAAATGAGCCATTTGTCTCTGTGTGTTTGGGAAGGATGAAAACAACAAAGCAGAGATCCAAACTACTTCATCCATCACTCTCACACGGCTCAATATGAAGATACTCTGAAAATATAGAAAGGACAAACAACAATCAATGGAAAGCTAATAAAACTCTGCTGCCAAATCACTGCATTACGTCAGCCGGTCCCCTCTCCGGGTTTCTGTTTGTATTCACAAAGGATCCGATCGAACAGCCACTTTTTCTTTGGAAGATTCCAGACTCATAAAAATAACAGTTTGTGTCAGAGCTGCTCCAATTCTCCAAATGAAATTTCCTTCATTAACTCCCAAAGAAAGGGGAATGTGCAGGAAGCTCTTTCATGAAGGGACAGAAGAGGCATTTTCAGCTTTTCTCACTTATTTCCAAGCAGCTGTTCTAAACAGGATTTGTGTAAATATGAGCCCCAGATGCAACACAGCCACATACTTCACTGTTGGCCTTTTATAATTCCTTTTTTATTGTCTTCAATGACCAGCATTAGTAGTAAAACCTTGTTTTGACTGAGTTGTCCTTGTTTATGTAACAGCTTCTCAGCAGCAGTGTCTGCAGGACAGCTGTCTTTTCCCAACTACCTTTCCCTTCTTTGACCTCATAGCATTTAAAAAAAATCTATATCAGATAAAAAGTTTTTAGAAAAACACACGTGAAGTCATTTTGACGTGTTTTGAGTTGCTCATGTGAATGAAACAGTCCTGTGCTATCTGGAGAACTAGGACAGAAACCAGGACACCAGCCTGGTTTCTGAGCATTCTTTGCTGGTAAAGGAATTAGACACAACTGCACAGACATCATCAGAAACATAGATATACACCAGACCCAGGGCTATAGATGTGCTTGAGGTAAAGCTCATGTCTTCAAGACAAAGGTTTTTGCAGTTATTAGCCAGCTGGTGATCTATCTGGAATAAGCAAACGCCTCAACAAATGTAAGATCTCAGAGATTCGGGCATGCAGAATCATCCCTCAGCTTCACCTCCTTGTTTAAACCTTCTGGCTTCTTGCTCCAGAGAGAAAAAGAGACTTAAATACCACATTTCATTGCTTGCAATTGGTTTATAAAAGCAACGTGTGGCGTTACAGAGTATCTCTGATATACATCCAACACGTTCTAATTTACCAACACTTCACATAATACAGCTCTTCTGGTGCACAGCCTCACTAATCGCATTTATGTAGAGAGAACGGCTCTACAGCTGCAGGCAGACGGTTGTGCAGCGATGTCTGGTTGCATCGGCTGTCAGCAGTGGGAGAAAAATCTCATCTGACAGATGAGTTGGGGGGTTACCAACTTAGAACCTTCCAAGCTTGAGGCAACACTGACTCAGCAATACATAACTATACAACTTTAAAATATATTGCTTATGACTCGTTTTAATGGGACAGAGACATAATGCACATTTCCGAATCTGTTAATGCCCTGCCGCATCCCGAAGCTGAGAAACTGCACTTCCAAACTTTTATTTGCATCCCACTGCATCACATTACGAGAGCATTGCAATTCACGGCACCACATGCTAGCAAATGGTTATCCACACAATGAAACCCAAAAGGACATCATCGGACATCATTACTGGCTGGAGAGAGCTCAGAGGAGAGACAGGATGAAAGATGGATGTTAAATAAGCTGCCATAACGCAGTTTTAAAGTGTGAAAACCTGTCAAGGCTTTAAAAAAGGGGGATGTTATCCAAGTTCACCCTGCAGTTTGTCTCTACTTCAGAAGTTGGAACTAAAAGAGGTTTAATGTTCTGCTCACTTACCAGGTTTGATTCACAGTACTGATATGTAGTTCACTGCATTTTGCACGTGAAAAAAAGGCTGAACACTATGTGTGCTGATTTAATAAGACAAACACTGACAATAAAAGTGATAAGAATCAGCTTATTAATGGAACTGTGGCCATTTGTGCAGGGCAGCCATGTTGGATTTTGAGCTCATAGCCGGTGAGGTATTTTTCAGTCATTCTTGTTTGTGTATTTTATTACAAACATGGACGCTTTAAGTACGAGAGCAACGTAATGCTGCTCTCCAGTCTCCCAATGACACAACTTGGCGTGTCAGAGAATGTGAGCCATCAGATATTTGTTGTGTTTAGGTTTTTCCAGTTATGAATCATGTTATCAGAAATGAAAAACAAAGCTAGCATAAACATTTCTTATGAACACTTCTAATGCGTTTTGTTTGATATGCCATGCAGAGCTTGAGGAATATGCCACTTGTGTATTATTCTGTCATTTTAGCTTCTGTTAAAGAGACTCTATTTTAAATTTTAATAATAATGCTAAAAAATAAATAGAATTTAAGCTACTTGGAGCCACTGACACAGATAACAAAGACCTAATCCTCCAGCAGAGGTGTGGGAAAAAGTCTGAGGAAAAGAATGGAGGCATAGTTAGAGCCAGATAAATAAGTCCCATCATCCAGAGCTGGAGCAGTATTGTTTCAATATGTTTCACACAGGCGCAGCGCAGCAGCTCAGGGACCAAACAACAAGACAAACGCATATATTTATCATCACTCTGACTAAATAAAGAAGAGGCGCCGGGGGAACGAGTGCAACGCCAAGGAAAGGTGAAAAAGAATAACACAGGCTGTGTGAGGCTGATAACATATGTTCAGATACTCATTTTATCAGGTCCAAACACACACACACAAACACACAGGTCCTGGTATGCTGAGCCAAAACTCTCAGGGGAAATAAGGGAACTGCACCACAGTAAGTAGAGCTTAGTGGGTCAAAAGTTTAAGAAGTGCAATTACCTGAAGGACCTTAGCTGACCCCCAAATTTCTCACCTTCTGTTCCCTCACACACACACACGGACACACACCTTTGACAGAGGTGATTTACAGCCGGCAGCAGGAGGGAGTGAAAACTTATCCACCACCAACAGGCTCCTAGAGAAAAAGAGCAAGAAACCCACATAAGCACAGTTAGCATTGTGATTCCACTTTGGGGCGTTGTAAATGATCACCGCTGCAAACGGTGTCAGATTAAATGGCCATAACTCACCTGGACAGAACCCGACAGCCTCTCCTCGGCTTACTCAGCCTGTGTCCGCATGAAAGGTGGTGACAGGGAGTAAATGGCTTCAGATAATGTATCATAATACCACATTAAGAAAATGTTCAGCGAAGCCAAATGTGAATCCCATATGTGGAGAAAAGAGGGCTGGATGGGGCAGGAGGGGGGGGGGGGCAAAGAGAAGATATATTGAGCAAAAGTTAAGGATACTCCGAGATGATAAACCGCTAGAAAAGCCGCTTTCTGACAACTTGTGCAAACACTTTCACTTTCTGTAGCAATAGTTGGTATAATAACAGCAATAAAGAGCAAATTAAGTTAGTGTTATGTGACAGCTGCGGACAGGTAACCTGCTCTGTACCGTTATGATTAACTCCTTACTTCCTGCATTGCTCAAATCCATGTTAGTGATGTGTCACTGCCTGGTTAGCATTCAGCAGTGTAGCCCAGGGGCTATCAGCAGACCAGCCGATGATGTGAGCGATGTCCTGGTCCTGATCCGAGTCCCACCTTGGCTGAAGGCGGTCTGATCCCGCTGTCTGTCCCCGTCAGCGCATGAGTTGTGATTGGATGTGACGGGACATGAGTCATCTCCTCATCACAATGGGATTAACAG
The DNA here is from genome assembly GCA_037177515.1 of Pseudomugil tenellus. Lineage (NCBI taxonomy): Eukaryota > Metazoa > Chordata > Actinopteri > Atheriniformes > Pseudomugilidae > Pseudomugil > Pseudomugil tenellus. Next base: position 3,217,717 of record JBAMHX010000014.1, on the reverse strand, counting down.
GGCAGGGTCAGATCAGAGCTCACACCGCGGCAAGTCCAAGCATTGCTCATTTTTATCCTTTTCTAAGAGTTTTTACATCTCTTATCGCTCATCTAATGAGTTAATAGTTTTACTTGTTAGTTGTTCTCATTGCTGGAGAGTCCGTGTCAAGTTTATCTGTATTAGACTAAAAGCTGCAGACTGACTTACAGAAATGATTACTCCTCATTTCAAAGATGGATTTTCAGCTTTATTTTAAGCTACATGAACAAAGGAGGAAGTGGGCTATAATTTCAAGAGATTTATTTAGAAGAAAAAACAGGCATCTTTCCATTGAAAATGGTCTCCACTGGGAGCCAAACCTCTGACAGAAATAGTCCCTTAGCTGTAATTTACATCTGGTGTAGAATAACGTTCTGTGTTCTTGACCAGGTAAAGTAATGTCCCAGCAGTTGCCAAAGACAACTGATATTTGATGAGCGGAGCAGGTCTGGTAATGGAGTTCAGAGGGAAACAAAGTCCGCAGAAATGCTCAGAATAGAGGGGATAATGACAAGCACAGGGATGAAACGCTGGTATCAAAGAGAAACTGCTCTTCTCAGATGGCAATGAGACATCAGTGAGCGCAGACAGAAGAGCAGGTAATGATCTTAACACTCATCTAAACACGAGGGCAGGGAGTTGAATGCATGATATGAGCAGAACACGGCTGGATTTGGGTGCATGGAGACAGGCGGGTGTAAAAGAGAGAGAGTGAAAGATCCTAAGATGGAAATAGAAGGAGATGTGAGCAATAAGAAAGCAGCTAAGCGTTTCCCCATGTGCACCTGGGGCAGCAGCTGATCCTGTACAGCGAGATCCAAGTCCGAGCACTCCCTGCCTCCATCCCGCTCCCAGCGCCAATGCCCATAGGCACCGAGGAATCAGCGGAATGAGGGAGAGCAGCCAAAACAGTCTACTAAGCTCTCCTCGTCGCTATAGAAGAGTTGTTACAGGAGAGTGTGGTCCACAGGGAGAGCACTTAACAAGTTCCTGAGTCTCTACATACCCGTCCATGCCGGCCAACTGATGCTTCCTAATGAGGAGGAGCCAGAAGGTAGATGAGCTTCACGACTTCAGGGAGCTTTCTGAAGCCTTCTCCATCCTACAAAGCCAGAAGTAAGAAGCTTCCATGATGAATAAATACAATGACAATGTGACGGGCTGCACGGTGGAGCAGTGGTTGCTGGTTTGAGCCTTGGTTGGGGGGTTTGAACAGCATCCTTCCTATGGAGTTTGAATTCAGTTCAATTAAACTTTATTTGTATAGCGCCATTTCACGACAATGTCGTCTCAACGGGCTTCACAGAGATCGGCCAATTAAAAAAATAGCCTTATATAGGGAACCAGCTACATTGCATCAACTCTTGACTTTGATCAAGATTTGATGCAATCTCCCATCCTGAACAAGCAAGAAGCGACAGTGGGAAGGAAAACTCCCTTTTAACAGGGAGGCAAAACCTCTGGCAGAACCCGACTCAGGTAAGGCAGCCATCTGCCTCGACTCGCTGGGGTTACAGGGACATGAAAGACAGATTAATATACATTGCAGCTTCTATACAGGAAGACCTGCAGATAAAGGAAAATAAGAAGTAAGACCTGCAAAAAAGGAAGAAATGAGAAATAAACCCTGCAGAAAGAAGAGAAATAGGTTAATGATGCCAGTACTGTCAAATACATGGAAAATAAGCAGCAGAGATAATAATTGGAAGTTCTCAGACAATCCCTAACTTCTCCCTTTCTCTTGGCTCTGACACAGACTGGCGACCTGTCCAGATGTACGCGGCTCTGGGATGAACTCCAGCTTCCCACCACCCTAAATTACATGAAGTGGTGCAGAAAATGAGTGAATGATTTATATTAAATAATTTTACTTTCAGAATAAATTTGGAGTTTTCACTGACTGTGGAAAGCTGAATGATTATCGAGTCAGATTAGTGCCAAACAGCTTCTTCACATCATACATCCACATGGCAGTTTGGTACGAAAGCATCCCGACTCACTGATGTTTAGATACAACCTGTGGGGGACTGGTTTTCAGTTTGAACCAGTTTAAGATCACATGTCCTGCTTCGTCAAGCAGCCTCCTGCAGCGGGGCGGTTTGCGTCTGACTGTGAAGCAACTGGGATGAAGATGGATTGGGAGGGAATTTCTGCTGAAAGTGAAGGATTTTAAGAACGTCAGAGTTTTACCATTAATCAACTTACGACTAACTAGCGTTAAAGGTCCTTTTCAATAGACCAATAATAAATGAACCCACCACAAAATTGAAGCCTGGAGACATTTTACACGCTCAGAAATGTTTATACAAAAGGAAAGACCGCTTAACTGGTTCAATTCCCTTATGGCTTGCCTTAAAATGTACAGTTCCAACAAATATATGCTTTAGTTTACGTATATGAAGCTGATAAACATAGTAAAGTACATATAATTAGTTTAAATCGAACCTGTGCCGGGGAGAAGACATGTTGGCACACTGAAGTTCTGTATGAAATACAAAGAACCATACATAATCAATCAGGTTGTAATATTGGGGCTTTCCACTAAAACTCCACAAAAACAGCCAATTAAAAACATATTTAGAGTGAAGTGTTTGGTCCAAAAGCTGCTTCTTTAGGGAGAAGTCGGGAGAAAACCATATGAACACAGGTGCTCTGTGATGTGTGTCTGTAAGCTTCCATGTTTAAGATTTGTTGTCATGAGAAAAGAAGGGACGCCGGCCAGTAAACAGAAACGTTTCCCTTCTCGTTCTCGGATATCTGTTTAGACTTCATAGATTAGCCATGACTCCATCAGACTTCCATTAAGCCATCACGCACGTCAAAACGCACGCATGCACACACATCTGTTGTGTGCAACGCGCTCAGATCCTCCTTACTCCAGAGACGTTTATGAATTTCCTGCATATCGGTTTTTACAATGCAGCGGTCCTGCACAGGACAGCAGTAAAGATTCTGCACAACGGCTCTCCATGTTGTGTTTGTGTTGTATGGAGACAGAGAGACAACAGGAAGCAGTCACACAAACCACATCAACGCCATCACATGCTGAGAGGACACATGTTGGGGGGAAGGTTGATTCATGGAGAAGCAAACTTTCTCTCTGTGGCTATAAATGTGGTTAGATTTGTTAAAATGAAGTCATTTGTCTTTTTTCTCGTCCTGCTGAGCCCACAGATCCACGCACAGCTTCTTACATTGACTGTTTGGGATTTAATTAAATAACTGACTATTTATTTACGTTGACATTTAAATACTGCATTGTAATTTTTTCCTTTTTTACTTTTTAACTTATTTGGTTGTTTCTGATATTGCAACACTACTTTTCAAGTATTTTCCTAGTTAAAATAATTATTACAATTATTTGCACATAAATGTTTACGTGAATGTTTTAAAGAAAATGATTTACCCAATATTGGCTAGTGGTTAATATAGGGGTAAGCAGCTAAAGCTAAAATGTTTTGTCATATGGCTAGTGTCAGAAGGTTCACCTGCTGAATAAAATGAGATTTGGTGATAAACCCATATACTGTGAAATGAGAAGTTAAATCAACAATACATAAATAGACAACCCAATATTTACACCTACAGTTCATAAATTAACTTACAAATTCAGCAACCTACTACAAGATGTGGGAATACACAGCACTTAATGCATCCTTCTTCGACCAAACTGACAGTTTTATTAAAATGATCCATTGGAAAGTGTCCTTCATGATTGTCCGTTCAGGAGGGAGGGAAGATATGTATATGTGAATGTCAAATGTCAGTTTGGGTATGGTGAGATGGTGGGGGGAGTGCACAACTGTAGCAGCTTCCTACCAGACCGTAGGAGTACGTTGGTTGCAGGTAGGTAGGTCTTCAGGCTCCCGGCTTAGTCCTATCATCCATTGCTCGCCATCATTTTGACCCAATCAGGGGCACCTGACCAGTTCCATTGTTTATCTCGGTGCACATGATGATATACGGCTCCAAACCACAGGGTGCGTGGGAAATTAAATAAAAGAACTGGATTTTAACCAGGTTACAATAAACTGCATAAATATTCATAAAGGTTCTGGTTTGGTGAGCTCCAGCAGTTAAACGTCAAACCAAACCGTACACGTTTACTCATTTAGACCTCATTTCTATACTTTTACCTGATTGCACACATTTGGCACAATCATGTAGCTGTATATTTTACCCTGCAGCTTTCTGAGGCAGACAAACTGCATGTCACAGGTTTTTTTTTTTCCCATATTGAGTCAACAACAGACTGACTTTCACTCAATGGAGAGAGCTCGGAGAGGAGACAGGTTGCAAGATGGCTGTTGAATAAAAGTTCAGTAGTAAGGCGTTTTTATTCTGAGTAATCCAAACACCTGCAAAGTAAAACAAGCTATGTACTGTATCTTTGACGAAGAAGCTTCTAGGATAATTCGGGGTGGGATATTTCCTTTTCCCGCCCCCTTGCTGTACATACTGGTAAAAAAAGAGCGATAACGGTTTAATTTTATTTTGATGCATGAAGGACACAGACACCATTTCTTATTTTCGCTTCATATTTTTATATTTCAAGTGTTTGAAAAGCACGTGTTGTATTTATTCAGCCTTTGCTAGAGAAGGTCGGGGAGAACAGGAAGTGAATCATAGATTTTTTGGCAACAAACAAAACAAATTCAGAGCCCCATTTGGTCTAATTGTGGAATATAGTTATATGTCATATGGTTGTATCGGATGTCAGAGACGAACAATGACATCACAGCTCATTCAGTTTGCTGTTGCTGGGCAACAGAGCATGACAGGGCAAAAAATGGGTGTAAAAAGAGAGCGACCGCCAGGAGGAAAAGGAGCCTCGGATGAGGAGAGGGGGGCTTGGAAATACCTCCCTCATTCACGGCGTGCTTCTGAAGGCAAAAAAAAGGCCAAGCATGCACTCGGGAAGCTCCCTGCCACCACTGACCGCATCACACGTCACCCATTGTGTTTTGCTGGTGTGTCACTGAGGACGTCAATATTTTAGTATGTGTGAAAGCAGACGGAGAGCAACTGATAATGCCCCCGCTGATGTAAGGCTCTTTTTCTGTACTCAGCGTAAAGGAGACGAAGAAGTGTGAATGTGTGGTTACAGAGAGGTGATTGGGTGCTTGATTACCCAACGTTTGTCATAGTCTCTTACTATAATTTGCAGTGCAAGCTCTGATTACAGTGGCGCCTCAACCTGAACCACGCGAGCCTCTTTATATATTACTGCTGCCACACACAGACAGCGTTGCACATAAAAAGAGCGCTGTTGCTTGTAAATTAGACCTCTGTGGAGTTCGCTCTTACTAAGTTTCTCTTCTGTACGGTTTCACTCACTCATATATAGGAATAAATCCTAAGCAGGGATTTAGAGGCCGCTTTGTGCTTTTAGCTCCCTGATCAGTGACAGTGAAAGCTACTGTTGAGTTTCATGGACACGATTTGAAGGCAACCAAAATAACAACACTGAAAATATGAATGGCTGAAAATTCCACATCCTGTTGTTCAAAGATGCTTCCAGACTTAATCAAATAAACTGGATTTCGGCCTGTCCTCAAGTTCTCCACAAGTCCTGTAACAACTCGGTTATTAGAGCTCAGGCAGGAAAACGTGGGGCAGTAGAGGCTTACTGGGCACAGATGTGAGTGGAAGTTCAGAGACTTCCTACGCCTCTTTGAGGTAAGACAGTTTGGAAGTTACAGAGACGTAAGCAGCAGAAGACGTTGCCGTGGAGAAGGGACCACCAACTCCCGCAGACATTGGATGATTCCCTGCAGCAACAGATGAACGACTCATTAACGGACTTGTGCAGAACTTCACAAACTCTTGGAGATCTATTTTATTTGAATCAGGTGTGCAGTAGGGAAACCAGTAGTACCAGCAGAACACTGGTCCTACCTGCCATAGAGCCATCGCACAGGTAAACACCTTTGCTGATGTCGCTCAGCTGATTCTGGCTCAGATTTATATAAACATGTATTATCTTCTCTCCCAGCTGGCATCGCCCGTCCCCCTGGTCTGGTGGGGGCTGGAAGAGGTTGATGGGGATGAGGAAGGCTCTGCTTTGTTACTGCAACCCTAAAATGAATTGTAATTTGGAGATAAGGATCCCAAAAAGGTGAGAACAATGAAAGAAAAAGGAAATAAAGTCTTCTGTTGATTCCCCCTGCTTACATCTCTGCTCTGATCGTAAACACATGAGGTCACTGTGGCCTCCTGCTTCTAGTCTTATAACAGTCCATCTATATTATGTTTGTAGGGAAACTCAACATGTCAAACAGATCATTCACTCCATCAGCAATTTGCTCCCCATCAGCTCCAGCAAAAATCCAAACACGGTTCTGCTTTTACTGCATCTTGTCTGGATTCACACTAACATGTCAAAACACAAACACATCAAATAACCTGCGTCTCAGGGCTTTTCACCCCTAAGACAACAGTTTTCCAGTTAAACGGCCTGTGTGCGTCTCCTGCGGCTTGTATCGTGACACACAATGAAAAACAAACAGCGCTTAGTCGATGCTTTTTAATGAACGAGTGATGCGCGTACGAATTAATTACTCCTCTTTCAAAGCGTCTGTGCTGAGACGATGGCGGTTGGGTCCTCGGTGTTGGAAGTGAAGCTGAAGACATCCTGCAGGAGAGTGGAGTAGTTGAAGAGTTTCAGTGCCGCTCCTCCAGCCTTTGACCTCGACTTCACCTCAAACTGGAGACAAATGAGGATGCAAAAAACTGAAAACATGAATTCACAGCTCCTCTTTTAATTTTGCAAGCTCATCCTACTTCTCTTTCATTTATTATTCTTTTATGTATAACATGGAACGTTTAGCGTCTTAATCTTCATCAGAGGCAATTTTAATCCTGTGTTTTTTAGAAATTTGACCCCTTGATAAAAACAGCAGCAAAGATAACAGGAAAATTAAAAATGTAAAACAAAGATAAAAATGCACCAAAGGATAAGTTTGTCCACATGACCGTCAGACACCTTCAGACAACACTAGGCTGACTGGTCATGTTCAGCTTTAGCATATAGCAACTGGTTTGAGTTTACACTCCAGCGAGTGGAAACAGACACACACACCCAAACACAGACTGGGTCCAATCTGGTTCCAGCCACGCAAAGCTTCTCTTTGTTGTCGTGCTCCGGTGCTCACCTGTTTCTGCTTAGCTTGGACTGTGCTGCGCCGTTCCAAATCAGCATTACAGAGGAAAGAAACAAGTGCAAAGACGGAAGAACAAAGACGCGGCACTGCTTCCATCATTTTTATCACCTCCGTCTGTGTGTGCCACTTTTTGTCAAGTTGTGCTCACAGTAAATTGTCCTCTTGTCCATTTGACTCTTCCTTTCCACTCACTTAATTCTTGCTTTGGCTGACTTATTCTCTGAGTCACCACAGGCTGGGCTAAAATGCAGATTGATTTTCAATTACATCTATTTAATAATCTGCGCACACACTGTGAAACTACTCACTGTGTCCGCCTGATTGACCCTCATTTGAAAAGTTTTCTTTTTCTCTGTGAATAGTCCTGCTCACTTACCCGTAAGATTTCTTCGGGCATGACTGCTGGTGCAGGGTGTTCGCACCAGTTAAGGCCAGCAATGAAGGCGTGATAGTCAATGCTGTCTCCATCGCAAAACCTACAGCAGACATGAATATAAGGTAAGACAGATAAATCCTCCTAAACGGTACCATGAGTGCTTCTTTTAATGGCATTCAGTTTGAATGTGAGTTCAGGGATGTTTCAAATATGCCAAGAAAAATTTCCGGGCAAAGACTCTGAGCCATGATTCACAGCTGTCAAAAGGAATCTTTCAAAACCTTTCTGAAAATGTAGCGGGACTTTGAGCGGCTCGGCCATAAACCCTGCGGTGATAAGTGGGCTCTTACTTGATGAGCAGACCGTCCAGCAGGTTTCTAGGCACTGGAAGCTGGAACGTTCTACAGATGGTCTTTGTCTCTTTAGTGGAGACTCGGCCAGTTCTGAAGACAAAGCAGAGCACATTCATTCATACATCCAAACTTTTTTTTGTCGGCAGAAATGGCTTTTTACCTTCTTTCTTAATCATGCAGAGAAAACCCAACGCTAAAGAAATGAAATAAGGATTCTGCTTAGTGGAAACAGCTGTACATGGAGATAAAATAGTTTAAAATGAACTTTAATTGCCAGTTATTAGTGAGAAAGTAGCAGATAAATAGAGGCACTCAATTATAAGAGGATTAATAGACGGGGAAAGTGATGGATGTCGAGTGTTCATGTTTATCACAGCTGGGAAGGAACGCAAAGGGAGCAGTGAGTACTGGAGGTAAGGAAAGGAGAGACTGAGTGATATTTCAAGTATTATACTGGAAACAGGAGAATGTGTGTGTGTTTGTGGGGGGGGGGTACTTTACTTTTCCGATAATTCAGGAAGACAGGTTCTGTTTTCAGACCCCGTAATCTAAGTTTTTGCAGGAAATTGTTGCGGAGGTTTGTATCCTGTTTAAGTAAAACTTTCCATCAACACAAGAAGCTTAAAACTTATTTCTCTTTAATATTATTTCTCTTTAAACATTTTTTCTCTTTAAAATTATTTCTCTTTAATATTATTTCTCTTTAAAATTATTTCTCTTTAAAATGATTTCTCTTTAAAGTTATTTCTCTTTAAAGTTATTTCTCTTTAAACTAATTTCTCTTTAAACTTAAACTGATTAATCCAGGTGTGTCTGACCTCAGTAACCATATTGGCAAAGGCCAGACACACCTGGATTAATCAGTTCATCTAATAATGAAATGATAGGAAACAAATGAGTTGTGCTGAGTTCAGGAAGTAGTGGATCTGTGCATAAAGGCAATTAAGCAGAGTTTCTTGATGTGCCGTTTGATGCATCTTCACTGAATTATTCTGCCTTGACCTTCAGGCGAAAGGATCAATTTGCTGTGATGGAGAAGTAAGAGAGTGCATTTAGGTTTCACTCTGTTACTTTTAATGACGAATGATTATATTCATTTCTGGCCGTATCAAAGTGAAACGAACCGTCAGCCTATTTTGCTTGAAGTTGCAGACTTTTCAGGGAAAAGACTAAATCTCTGCGACCACAAGGTGCATTTGAACATTTCTGATGTCATTTTAAAGAGAACACTTATGAGATTATACCTCATGTGTAAAATGGAGCATATATGTTACTGGTGAAGGAAAACGGCCAGATTTGGGGTCTAGTGGCTGAAGGTTTTGTATCAGTGCATCTTTACAGGGCTGTGATGAGGCTTAATGTTTTAAAAGATGAACTTCAATCTTATGAAGGTAACAACATGGATTTTCCATCCTGGACTTTAATGATGTGTGAAATGATTTTTCTGACTTATATTTTACGATTTGCTGTTAGATTTTCATATATGGAGATACAAGTTGCAACATGTGTAAAAGCGATAAAACTGTAGAGAGAAGTCATTAAACTTACATCCTTATCGTAGCTTTGTGCATCTTCTGCATCACTGCCAGAGTACTTACGCTTTTCATGCTATTTATGTACAGCCTGACATATTGTGCAACGTAATCCCTGCTGGATGAGTATCTGTTCATTTTGAATTAGTAGGTTGGCAAACTACATATTTTGGGAAAGAACTGTTGAAACGCTGTATGTAACTGCTTTAACCTCTTCTGGAGCAGATTACATGTTCAGCATCAGCTACTATGATGATGCAGGTTAAAAGAAGCACCTTCCCGATGCTGAAAATGTTGGCTGTCATCATTAACAACTATCTGATATAAGCTGTTATTAAAAAAAACACTGCAGCGCCAATAAAATTCATCAGATTTGTTAATCGTATAAAAGGTCTGAAGCTGATGTTGTATTAAAGACAATGTGAGTGGGTGAAACAGAGGATCTTTGTGCTCTTCGTCCACCGTTGTCATCCTCAGTGAGGCCAGACGGGCCATTCCTGTCATGCCTTCTCATTTAGGGGGATGTTGATGAACAATGTGACGCTAACAATCGTATAAACAGAAACACTGTGGCAACACCAACCATGCATTCAGCTAAGGGGGGTTTCCTCATTCTGATGATTTTATACACCAAAAGGAAGGAACACAGAGTCTGACGTATGCAGGCCGAGTGTGTGTGTGTGTGTGTGTGTGTGTGTGTGTGTGCTGTGGGTTGTAGCAGTGCATGCCATACTGGCCTTCAGGGTCCATCTGGTTCCAATGCTCCTCTCCCACATTGCTGGAACTAATTGTTGCAGTGAGATATGAAGCCGCTGGCTTGTTGTGATGCGATCTGCTTGTGGGTTTTTGCGTCTTTCTGTAGCAACAATTCTGTGTCTTACTCTGTGTGTGTGTATGTATAGTATGTGTGTCACCTACTTAAGCAGGTCATGGTCTGAAAATACTTTGACCATCTCAGGGAACTTGTCAAAGTTCTTCTTCTTAAGGATGTCCTGTGTCACAGCCAACATCAGGCCCACATCCACCTCGGGCTGCTTGTGCTCTGAGAAACGTCGGCCCAGAACCAGAAGTTCATGCTCGGACAGACCGCAGTCCTGGTCCAACAGCAGGTTCCTGTGATACACATATACACAGGAAAGATTAACATCGTATGTTCATGATTCCCTTTAGTCATTATTTAGACATTTAGGGAGATAAAGAATTCAGAAACTAATGTGACATATTGTTTGAATGCAGATAACTATCCACTATTCATGCTCTGATGTTTAGTTTTTTATTGTCTTCTTCACTAGATAGTCTTCAGATGGTTGAAAAAGGATCTACTTTAAAGATTTTTAGTGTGTGAGTAGAAATTATCCCTTCTGCATATCTCGGTATAACCACTGGTGTCCCTCTGGGATCCAACCTGGGACAACTGCTGCTTTTTTTCTTCCTCCATAACCACTATGTCACATTGATGCTCTTGTCTGAGTCCACAGTTAAAACAGCTCTTGGTTGACTACAGGTGGATCTTTTAGCTGTCCAACATGTTTTGTGTGATGGAAAACTTGCTAAGATGGTAAAAAAAAAAAAAAAAAAAAAAAAAAAAAACAAAACCCAAATGCAAAGTTAGAACTCTGAAAACTCCTGCACTTTAACCTGGGTCCCAAATTTACATTAAAAATACAAATACTACAAATCTTTCTATTGTGTTTCATAGTTACCAATACAATTTTTATTTTTTTTTAACCTCTGTCTCACGATTAAAACTAGACTTAGCATTTTGTCTGGATGTAAGCTGGGAGAAAAATGAAAAAATAACCTAAAACAACAAAGTTCACAGTTAGTATAATGAAGAAATTACAAGCTGCTCAGGAATTTCAGGAATGCTGGCAAGAAACACTCAGACCAGTGTGAAGCATCATGCTAGACTCAGGGGCTGTGGGCCCCTTACTGGCCTGTACCAAGGTGGGCACCTGGGTGGGGGCATCCTTGCCTTTGGCCAGTGCAGACGGCCTCCAGAAATGGTGTTTCCTGATCTGGCTCTTCTGTATTGAGCCCCAGGTTTTTACACATTATTTATGTATATATACATGTATCTGTACGTGCTGGGGTGAGAAGATGCTTTTAGTGCTTTGTGCTATGTTTTACATTTACGAAAAGAGCTTTATAGAATATAAAGTTTGAAGTTAAAGTTGGAGAGAGATGCTGAGTGAATCATCCAGTTCTCCTCAATAAGCACTGAGCAAATAGACTGAATCAACATGAGCTTCTGCGATCATCCTGTCATGTCAGTAAAGACAGGATCTGGTCTGCATGACATCTGGAACTCCCTGATCAGATCAGCTATGAGGTGTAAAAACTTGGGAGATTTTGAACAACTTTCAGCATCACTGCATCACATATTATAATTAGATTAAAATGTTTGACTAAAGCCACCTTCTAGTCACTGGAATAGGCTGCAGCTTCCCAGCGAGCCTGAACTGGAAAAAGCAAGATTGAGTGAATGAATGAGTGAACAAGGACTTTGTCGTCAGAAGCGACTTCTAGGGGTTTATCCCCGAACGGCAACAATCTTCCAATAGACAAAATACAATAATATAATGTTCAGTCACAAATCTTCACCTGATTGAAAATTGGAAACAACCTGGTATGACGTCACAGGATGCATCCTGAGGTCATGACCTTTTATTTGCACTTGATTTGAGGTCAATGAGACAAATAGTTCCAAAGAAGTAGCTAAAAATAAGATTCTTTATGCATAAAGCGCCACCTGGTGGGGAAACCAGAAATCTGTTAATTGTGAAATTAGATACATGTCGTCTCCTTGGGGACCTAAACATGTATACAGAGGATCAAAATCCAATTAGGAAAATTGTTTGAGTTACCGTGTGCACACAAAGGATATCCGGTGGCGGTTATGATGAAACCATCATATCCCCGACTCTCAGGGACATAATGAATGAATTAATAAAAATTTCGAATTAGAATCAATTAAGCTAAAATAATTTTATTTGAATGTTCTTGTACTAAACCTTCTATACATCAGCAGTCCAACAATGGCAGAAAGCAGAATCAACAACATATTCATTAAATAAAAACTAGCTTGGCCATTTCAGATCCTGGTAATGCTGGTGTGAAACTGGAGCTGATGAGTCAACGTAAAGTGAGCTTTTCTGTAAAAGTGAGAACTCTCGAACTCCTCTGTTAGAAGGAAATGTTTAAAACTGTTTCATGAACACTGGAACGCTTACACTCCATTGCATTTTATTGGATGGTGTCTTTGTGTAGAACAAACAATTAGCATATTTATGAAGCTGTTCTCTGTCTTTTTTTCTACCTTCATCACAGATCTTCACCTGCAAACAGGAAATTCTACAATCTTTGCTTCCGAGCTTTATTTCTTGTATGTTTCCCTAAAGACTTTGCTAAGTTTGGAAAAACTAAACTTGAATAGAGAATGTTTCTCATTTGGCTTGAAATCAGCTACAAAACCACCTGAATTATGGTGAATTTCAAGTATTGTTTGATCACTGAAAGGTAAATCCAATTAAAATTCTGATGCTGTTCTCTTAAATGAAAAACCTTTTGTGATACGATGCAGATATATCATCTGGAATTATCATTCAGGAACACGCTGCTCGGTGGCTGCAAACTGTAGTAGCCCTGTCTTAACTGTTGTGTTTTTTGTAATATATGCATCTTTTTTAAGACATGAGCTGTCAATTTGGGTTTTCCAATAAGTCTTTTCACGCTGGTAAGAAGCTGTGCTATACAGGAGTTTTTCTGCATATTTTTTCTGCTCTTTTAATACTTGTGGTGAGTCTCCATGAAAAACTAGACTTATTTATCACCAATATCAACTGATAATGCTCTCCAAATTAAAGATTATCAGTGAAATAACACTTCTAATCTCAATGGAGTTGAAAAGAAAGAGAAAGGGATGCAGGACAGGGTGGGGCGGAGAGAAAACGATGGAGATTTAAATCGTTTCTTCCAACTGTTGTGATGGGTAACGTTAGCTCGCTAGCTAACAAAACTGACGAGCTCCAGGTGCTTATGGAACATATCCCAGACTGTAATGCGTCTGTACGCGGCTTCAGGATAGTCCGTGCAGACCGCAATAAACAACTCAGTGAAAAACTAAAGGGAGGAGGAGTTATAGTACTGGTTATCCAGCGTTGGTGTTATCCTGGACATGTTACTGTTAAAGAGAAGATCTGTACAAGAGACATGGAACTGCTAGCTGAAATTAGCTACATGCTAGATGAAATTAGCTACATGCTAGCCCCATGAACCTACAGCTTTCCTGTCACTCCTCCACTCGGTCACCCTGCAGCTCAGTCAAGGACCTGAACACAACCTCATCTCCCTCCACATCTCCTGGTGTCCAGATGATGTCAGTCCCAGAGT
>JBAMHX010000014.1:3180751-3203780 GCA_037177515.1 Pseudomugil tenellus | reverse complement strand
ATACCAGTGATGTGGAAAACATCCTGCCTTGTTCCAGTGCCTGAAAAACTCCAACCAGCTGAACCAAATGACTACAGTATTTAAATTTTCCTCTGGGATTAATAAAGTATTTTTTATTTAATTAATTTTTCATATAGGTCCTTAAAGAAACATGTTTGTATAAATGTAAAGCATGGTTATCTAGAAGCAAATTCTTATCCAAAAACTGTCACTTTGACTCCAGAACGGCTAAATGTTGAATGCAAAGCTTGAACCCAGAAGATGGCACAACAATGGATTTGTCTACTTCGTTATTTTTTTTCGCTTTTTTTGCTGTAATGCTTAAAAAATATATTTAAAAAAAGTTGAAGAGTTGCACAATTGAGCATTTGAAGTTTGGGGAATGAGGATGATGAGCTCAGTGCTCTCATGCAAGACAATAAGCTACACATAATGCTCATATCAGAGACACGAGAACCTTATGCAAGGTTATTAAATCTTTAGAAAAGACAGAAACAAATATGGTGGCGGGGGGCATAAGTATATCGAAAGTCACACCTAAAGTAAGGAAGGGGCTGATAATTACTGGAGCGGAGGCCCGGTGGGTACAGGTTATGTTGCTGCTGCAGGCCTTTGGGTTCAGTCAGAGCATAATGCTCAAACTGCAGGTCTACCAGTATCGTACTCGTCATCAGTAAACGTTTTAAAGGCATCATTTATGAGGAGATACAACAGCACTGCAATGAGTCTGGTGAAAGAGACTTCCAGCATGCACGTAGAGCACATTTAACATTGTTTACAGGCTGCAACACGCTGATGAAAAGCTACAAGTGTTTTTGGATTACAGTTCTGCATTTGACATCATTTACATCATGATCTGTTAATTGGCAACAGGTCAATTAAATACACGGTAAGAAAAAATGAGAGCAATATTTTTAGTTTTTCTCTCTTTACCAATGTAAAGAATGAATAAATAAAGCTGTGGGGCTGGGAGTGAACTACACCCATTGTTGGTTTATGACTTTACCTGAATGACTCATATTGGATGAATCCAGTGTTGGTGGCGTCACTGAGGGTCAGAAACTTCCGGATCTCACTCTGTTTCTCCTCCGGAATGGAACGCAGTTTGCTGAGGATGCTGCTTATGTTGGCTTTAGGAAACTTTTAAAAGAACCCACAAACAGAATTTTTACCCACACATGCTGTTTAGCGAACGTATACCCCGGTTCCCTCCGTACCTCATCGGCATGCTGCTCCATGTAGTTCAGCGTGAATTCATCAGCATCCAGAAGCTGGAAGTGGCGACTGTAGATGGACAGGACGGCTCCCACATAGAGATCCTGAGCTGTGAAGTACTCGGAGGGTGTGCTCTTAAACACTTCCTGGCCTGGCTTCTTCACCCGGTGGCGCTCCAGAAACTTCATACTAATTATGCCTAGCGCAGGATATGACACGTTTCATTCTCATCCATATGTTTAATACCCCAGAATTTACTTTTATATCATGCTGACAAATCCTATTATCTCTAAATTAAATAAATTCTGCGCTAGTTTTAATGGTCGGATTTTACTCGCTGAACGCTCTGATCCACGTTTACAAACTAAACGTCATCTGTTTCCATGAGATCCTGGAGCTGGAAACTGAATCTGACATCTTAACGTTTACCATGAGAGTCGTAGATTTGCATTACAAATGCTGCGTGTATTTCTGGTACAGCTTTGCTCCAGACTGTCTTACCTGAGTTCTTCTGTGGCTTTTCAAACATGCACATAGAGCCATCGCTGAGGTAGAAGGAAAGGAAGAACACCCTGTCTCTGTCGACCGGCTCAGCGGTTATCATCTTGGCACGGAACATCAGCACATTTCTGCTTAGGTCACATCAAATGGGACATACACACAGTAGAGTTGGGGGAGACTGCTTACACACATACACACACACACACAGAAAACTGGATTATGTCATTTGATTGTGCCTGTGAGTCATCACACCTATCTTTGTCCTTGAATTTCTTCAAGTCTTTCCTAAGAGGTTTGAGCAAAATGCCCCGACAGGAGTTCAAGGAGTCTTCCTCTGAGCCAAAGCCGCTGTAGGGGGGCACGGGCGTCGGCAGCTTGGGGGCCGGGGGAGCTTTGTACTGCACTGGGGTGAAGTCCTCTGAAAGAAGGGAGGAGAGAGCAAAATGAAACCCCGGAGGAGAAGTGAAACGATCAGAAGGAGGCAGGTAATCTATCTGCTCTGAGACAGACACGACTCTTCATCACAGCTGCCCGTCAGGAAGGCCTGCGATTGCTTTACTACTATGACTAATGCCCAAAAAGCCTGGCGGGAGTAGACCGCCGGTTACTGCTGCCGGTAACCTGCTTGGGCCTCCATCACCTTCACCATTAAGCCTGGAAACACCAGTGCTGGATGGCTGCTTACAGGTAGTAAACCACAAAACCCGCCCAGTTCTGCTTGTTTTCCTTTAGATATAAATACATTCTCATTAAAGCGAAAGCATCTGTACCAGTGCTGTCAGGAATCAGCCTCACTGGGAGATAACTCTCACTGGTGCTTGATCTTACTGCCCCCGAGTGTCCAGACTGATGTAATGCAACGGATTTCTGTGTAAAAACATTGTTCTCTACATTCTGAGCACAGGATCGTCTTCATCATAATTTAGCCCATAAAACCTAAATGTTCCTCATTTTGTGTTAAGAAAGAGTTTAAACTTATTGTATGTAGCGGGATTAGGCAGCCTGCAGCCTTACCTATGCCGTATTTAGAGCGGTAGTAGTTTTTGGTGAATTCATCGCAGTCAGTGATTAATAAATTCCTCCCCCACACATTCACAATCCCGCCGACAACCAGATCAGAGTCCTTGTAAAAGTCGTCATCGACGGCTCCGGTCTGCAAACAAGGACAGAAGTGAGTCGTTTGGTTTTTAGCTATTTCTTTTTAATGACATAATTAGTACTGAATCCACAGAATAGTAACACATTTGATGGGTTATTACTTTTAAAATATCTTTTGTTTATCTGTTAACAAAGAAGAAGCTGGGTTGTGTGAAGTTTGTGCTAACAGTAGACAGAGTCAGCAGAGTGCTTTAATTTTGTAAAATCAGGCTAAAACAGAGACAGGTGAGCCAAACTAAAGCTGATTAGCAAATGGTAGCAGGAGGATCTGTTGTCCATCTGAAAACAACACAAACTTGGGTTTGAGCAAATGTTACCCCATCCCTTCGCCCCGACAGGATAGCGTGCATGTTGTCACAGTGGCTGTCCAACATATCCCAACAAAATAAGAACCATGATGCAGGAAAATGAGCGAACACTTCATATTTTAAGCCTTTGTGGAAGTAATGTCCATCTGTAACATGCATGCATTTACTTTGAATAAGAAAAAACTGAAAAATAAATGTCTAAAAGTAACAGTTCCATTGCTTGAATTGTTTTAAATAATAATTATAGCGGCTAAATTGGCTGTAAGACCACTGTTTGCACTGGCCTTCATGCACTCGCCATGTCACCATTTTGTCCTGCCTTTATGTCATTAATATCCATTCTCCATATTTTTACTTTGAATATTCATTGCTTTTCCAAAAAGCTTCCTAGACTATGATCCATAACAGGCAACAGATCCATCTTCATATTACTTTCATTTCAATAGAGAACAGTAAACAGCTAGCGATAGCAAAGCGGAACCTGTTTGCTGCCTCCTGATCCATCGTTCCTTCCTACATGCTGCTAGCAACTGAAGAAACATCTCAAAATGGCTCTTAAAGTAAATGTACAAATAAATGTTAAACAGCATGTTTCCGGATTACTGACAGAACTGCAGCATCATGGCCTAGCCATTTGCTGGCTCAGCATCATGTTGTGATGTGTGGTGTGCCGCCGGCTGCATCAGAACATACTTTGAGGCTGTCCAGCATGAAGCGTTCTCCCTGGCTCTCGGAGATCAACACATTGAGCACTGTGCGGTTTGGGGCCATTCCAGGCTGCTTCATTTGGGCTGGAGCGTGCTGTAACGATGTACCAAACAACCCCAGACAGGATGTGAATAAAACTGCTTCAAGAAACATGCTACACTGACGAAACTGCGTCCTGGAAACATGGATTCACAGAAAGAATGAGGAAGACTGACAAGAGACAGAAAGATGGAGCCATGTGTCACAAAAGGTTTGGCGGGTTTCCATTGGACAGTGGATCCTGGTTAACCTTTAAGCCTGACATTTAATAAAAGGCATTGAAGCAAACAAAATTACTAGACTGAAAACACACAGGCACAAACACACGATCATGATTGAGCTCCGGCTGTCTTTCAAGATGAATTATGCTTCAGTCAGTAACTGGGGGAGAAAGCCAGAATGCTTGGGGGAGACTGGATGTTGCAGCAGACCTGTCAGACTGAATGAGGTCTGAAAGAAAGGAGGGACAGGGAGGAGAAAAAGAGCAAAGAGAGAAAGGTAATGCAAGCCGTTAGATGTCAGATAGCCATCTATACGTGTCTTTCCTTATAGACGGCTATCTGTCAGTCCTTGGCTCCGATTCCCAGAAACGTCTTAGGATAGATAGATAGATAGATAGATAGATAGATAGATAGATAGATAGATAGATAGATAGATAACCGCTGGTGGTAATACTGTAATACTGCGATTAATCAAATTAAGGTAAAGTGGAAATACTTCTGATTGGTTACAGAATATATACAATATACCTCATGGTTGCCTGTGGTTTGGCTACACAGGCCGTTTCGCTGTTTCTGCCACCTGAAAGATAGCAAAGCTGTTCCTCCATTGCAGGAACTCTCTTTAGGGGAAACGTTCTGAAATGTTGCTTCGTCTATATGATCTGCTCTTCCAACACACAAACCATGTACAAGCTATAAACATAGTACTTTTTGGAGTGCTTTTCTGTCTCCCCTCAATCCTCTCTGTAAATCCGATGCACCCATTGCGAGCTCGTGTTAGCTCACAGTTCCTCCCGAAACTGCAGCTTAGAGCTCCTCACACATCCAACAGTAAGTAAATATGTTTATTAAATGCTTTCAGTTCTTCAGACTCCAGTGGAAAACTGGAAACGACAGTCTGAGGGAATTATTTACTTCCTAAAAAACGACTCTGAGGATTAAAGTATTGCAAAGTGTTTCATAATAATGAAAATAATTTCCTTTTAAATTAATGTCATTGTTGTGATGTCTCTGTAGAGAATATATTATTAATATTATTTTCTAGAATGAATACTTAATGTATAATTATTATTAATTTTCAATTCAACTTTATTGGTAAAACACAAATTCACAACAAAGTCATATCAAAGCATTTTACACATAATCAATTCAATTCAATTAAAACACATCAGTCCAATTTATAAGAAGTGTGTTCACACAAGTCAATTAAAAGAAAAATCAAATTGCTAAAGGAAAATTAAATATCAAGGCTTGATGATAAGAAAAGCAAGACTTTTACTGCGACTTATTTTCCTTCCCAACTTGCAAAATCAGTCTTCTTCATAAGTATTGAAGTATTGACTCCAAACCTAATATTTACTCTTTGATTGCTAGAAGTCAATTCCTCATTTGTTTTCTGGTGAAAAATCCAATATTTTATGTAAAGCTGCGTCTTACCTTTGGCAGTTTGCCGCGGCGCAGGAATTTGGAAACCGCCATCCTTCCAGAGGTTAGTGGGATCTCCTCTGTGATGGATACAGTGTCATCAACCAGGAAGTAGTGAAGTACAAGCTCCCGTGGATCTCCGTGAATGCTCTTCCATTTGGGATCATCCCAGATGCAGTAGAATCTCAGAACGTCCTGGTCATGATCCAGGAACTTCTTCAGGGTGTCGTGCCTCTCGTAAGGACGAAGCGGCTTCATTCTCTCCTCAAGCTGTAAAGACGCATCAGAATGAGGACAGCGGAGCTGGAATTCTCCTCTGATCCTTAAACTATATTTTACCGCATCGCTTCTGCTACTTTCATGTTGATGAGACTCTGTGATGACTCTGATTACCTTTTCCCGCCGTTTGTTGTAGGGATCCTCAGGCACCGTGGCAGGGTCGTTGAGCCGCATCCCGTGTTTTATGAGAAAGTCCCTTGTGAAGGAGTCGCAGTCTGTCAAAGTGTACGTGCGAGAGTAGAACACCATCTGTTGGTTGATGTTGAAATGAAAAGCATTGTAGAAGTCGCCATCGTTTGGGGGAGGCAGATGGATACGGTGCCGATGAACCAGTGTTCCTGCATCACCAACACAGTATCAGTAAACAGTAGGTGCATTTATTAAAAAATGCTCATAACTGAGGTTTTCACGCTGCCAAATGAAGGATTTAGTCATTTAGAAATCAGGGCAGATTGAACTTGAACATCTGTTTTTACAGACACCTTGAGGGAGGCCACTGTTCCTGTGCTTAGGCTCCACCACCTGGATGGTATCATCCTCCAGGTAGAAGTAGATCTTACACTTTCTGATTCTGTACGTTTCATGCTGGCCAAGTGGAACGTCCTCACGAAAATAAGCGTCAAAGCACAGAACCTGGATAAAAAGGGGGAAACATGGCTGCGATTAATCAAATTAAGATTATGCTGTTTAGTAGCTGTTAATAGTGGTGCGGTGTTGTTTCAAAATGAATCACTTAATGTGTTCAAAGACAAAGAAAAACACAAAAACATGCAAGTTTTTTACATTTTCATGATGTATATTGTGTAAAATGAATCATTTTCCACTCACCTGTTTGTCAAAGGCTAACCATGGTGGCACATAACTGCTTTCTTTTTTGAGGAAGTGAGAATATTTTGGTTTGATCTCTTTGCCAGATAACACCCCTCTTCCAACACGGGGCTGTTTTACATCCACCAGCATGGGGATGGGGACGCCATTAGAGTACCGCAGATGTTGGAACTTGTGGAATTTCTCTTTTCCCAGCTGTGGCACAAAACAGATGAATCATCCCTAGCCTTGCTGTAAAATACAGGCTGCCACACTGAATTAATTTAATCCATAATTTATTAGGAATTAGCTAAATGTCTTTCATGACAAGGACACGTAATTTCTGACAATAACAATTCCTTTCCATTGTTTTTGTGGACGGTCTTCTCCATCCAACTATCATGTTTTCTTTTAAATGCCTCTATTTTGTAGTACACATCGAAGTTTGTACTGTATTATTGTGTTGTGCAATGATACATGATTAAAATGTTTCATTTTAAATTACAATGCATTCTTAAAATAAACACAATCCGGTATTAAGTATCTGACCTGTAAGATGTACTCTTGCTTTTTGTGATAAACAAAGTTGTTTGTGCGAAATTTGCATATGCATTAAGAAGTGGCCCTGATGTGAAAAGTCCACGTACAGTTGACCACGAAAAACCAGTTAGTAGTGGAAAAACGGCATTTGCCTTTGGAAAAACCGCAACTCCAGCTACGGGAACACATCAACGGCCATACCGTTTGCTTATCTAGAAGTTTCTCGTTTAATTGTCAACGATACACGTTTCAATAAAGTTGCGTTCAAGCGCTTAGCTCAGCACTGTAGCTCAGCTAAGAGTTGTTTTCACATACATGAATGACTACGTTATAAAAACTGATAAATGCATTAAAAAGCTTACTTTATCTCTGCTTTTGATAAATCCTGGTTTATGACCCTTCATATCAGAGCGGAACAGTAACTCCTGTATTTGCAGGACAATAAACCATTCTAGCTTAAACGTTACACTGTTAGCTTAGTGCGGTTCTAAGAAACAGACCAAATGTAAAAAAATAAACACAAGCTTACATGAGGATTGGGAGAGTATCCTGGTAGAAATGGTAAAGCCATAACGACAATACTTAATCGTGGGTGATCTTTGCTTTCTTTTACCGGCAAACTCCTCAGCGGCTAACTTCCAACTGTTTGTTACTGGTTACCATGGTAGCGTTTTGTTTTGTGGCGTCTCCTAGCAACGATCAAATATGTGTATTTAGCTATATGTGATGATATGAGAGGTTGTCTAAGGTAGGTAGGTCAACTCTGGTCCTTGAGGGCTGCTCTCCTTCAGGTTTTACATATTTCCCTGAGCCAACCAACATACTTGGTTCAAATTAATGACATTTTTCCAACGGCTTATTTATTTTTATTATAGTTAAAGCATACCACACATACATGGGCTTGCTGGAACTATCCATCAGGAGATGCTAACAGTGTTTATAAAGAGATGGAAATGGTCAGCAATAATGCTCAGGTAGGTTATGACCATGCTACAAGGATTGGTACCCAGTAATGATCTTCTGCTGGTGTAGAGCATCAGTGGGAAGTTAGGATGTGTACTCCAGTACGTCAGCAGTTTCTGGAATACTCGGACCAGCCAGTCTGACACCAGTAATCATGCCGTTTCCCATGTAAATTAAATCCCCTTTCTTCCCCATTCTGATCTTCAGCAAGTCATCTAAAGAACATCAACATGTCATGCGTCTGCTTGGTCCTTTGGCTGATCAGACATTTGTGTTAACTTTGTTTAAACCTCAATTTAAAATAATAAACTTAAAAAAAGATTCAGACCAAAAACATTAAAGAGAGTTGCTTGTTTCTATTTACTTACAGTGTAGGAAAACCAGTCTTCTGTACCACATGCATCGATTCATCGCTCACCAAATACATAAAAAACAAAAGAGATGCAGGGGAGGCAGATAGTACCCATTAAGCATCTCTGAAAAAGGCATAACAATCCAACACCCATTAAAACATTCAAGTTATCACACTTCAGATGATTGAAATGTCTGCTATAGAAAAACACTGGTTCAGACTGAGACGTGTTTCATGGCTACCAAGTGTACGGCTGAGCACAAAGCGGTACAAGTTCTCTTATTGGAGCAATATCTGTTTGGTAAAAATAAATAAATAGCAAAAAATAACAATATGGTGGCCTTTATGCACTTTTTTCTTTTTAAATGAATTCTTCATTATATTCTTCATCATTTAGCATGGATTAGCATTAAGATGCCTGTGTAGTCAGTTTATATAGAACACAGAGAACATTTACACAGAAACTAAACTGAAACTGACTGTTTGCTGTCAAAACAATTAAAAACCCTTCAGCATTAATTTCGATCTTCTGGTATCAGCAGACGCAGAGTATTTTTCCTTTCGGAGAGACTAAGACGCCAAGCCAAGCAGGAATCCTCCAACGAAGCCGCTTGTGACCACGATGTTTTTCTTCACAAACTCGGTGGACTGAAAAAAAAAGAGCAGAAAAAACACAGTTCACCTCACAAAATGGTAACAACTCTTTCTCTGACGTTACTCTTCATTCAGACATCCAAAAAGATCTTTTAAAAAGAGTTTGGAAGGAAGTTGGTCCAATAACGATACTTTAAACTAACACGATAAAGTGTTACAAACCGTGCTGATAACATGAAGAGTTTATTTCTGGTCTCTAAGGTCCATAGTAATTAGAAGAGTATTTTAGTAATCTACCCTTTCATTCACACGAAACTGGGATTATTCTTCATAAAACGGGTCATGTGTGAAACCAGGAATCTGTTAAAACCTCTATTGTCTGATCCAGCAGGACGGCTAACCGCACAAGATACTGCAAGTTATAACATCAACGTGACAACCAGTGACTGTATAAATTACTGGACAGCGCATACCATCACTTGAACCATAGGTTTCTGAAGAGCGGATTTGAGGCCTACCGTCGCCATCTTGGTGTTTCGTCATTATCGGAAAATCCCAAAATGGATGAAAAGGTAGAGCTGAGAGGCTCAGTCATGGTGGAGCCAGCAGGAAGTACGCAGCTGTAACCAGTGATAGCGCTCTAACACACATCAATCAAAATAACACGCCTCTAAATTTAAGATTAAAATAACACCAAAACCGAAGCGTTATAAAAAAATCTACACCCCCCTCAGAGTTTACATGACGGAAAATTGGACCTATTAAGTTTTGGGAGTCACTCTGTAAACATGTTTATTTCAGATGTGAAATCATTTTAACAAGGGAGTCTATGGGCATTGCTCTCTATTGCAGCATCTAGTGGTGGAGGAGGGAACTGCAAGTATTTCCATTTCTGTATTGGTGTCACCATCGGCAGCCAGAGATTGCCGCCTGGTGCTAACAAGCGGCAAACACAACAAAAAAAATATTTTTAGTATTTAGAGGTGGGAATGATGGAGTTCCTATTAAAAGTTGTCTGTGTTTCACTGGGAACTACACTGAGCTCAGAAGTCGTCCTTTCGGATTGCTAATGTCTGTTAGCAGGATTACTAAAAAATCATGATGACCGTATTTGCTAAATAAATTTGAACCATGGCCCACATTCTGTCTGATCCATTTCTTAAATCAGATATGACCAAAGCTTTACCTTTTCAAAAAACGTGTTTAGCTCCGGAGCTGCTTGGTTTGTTCCCTTTTTTAACTGCTTCTTGGCTTTGTTGACATCCTTCTCTACTCTCTTCCAGTCCACCTGAATGTAGCCACTGTTGTTAGCAATCTGGAAAGAGACGCGACAAAGAAAAACTAAAACACAAGTGAACAAGTGGAAGCAGGTTCATAAAAGTATCTGTCAGCTGAAATGTTTTACTCATGCGTGTGAATTCAGGTGCAGAAATACCTGCAGCAGCAGAAGACCTCCGCCTACCGAGGTAGCCGCCAATTTCCCAACCTTCTGGAAGAGATAACCTGCACACCTATAAGAAATCACACATGATGGAGGCAGTTAAATATGTTGAACTGAATCATTGATCACATACAGCAAGAAGTCTACGTATGTAGTTAGTCTGGGAGTCTTTATCTAAACAATTTCTCTGCAAATAATTTAAACTTCTGCAATGCCACATAACTTATTTTCATCCAGTGTTGCATTATTTATCCTTTTTTTAAACGAACATCTTGTATTGATGATGGGAGAAACAGACCACTGCTCATCTGTAAAATTCTTAATGGGGTTCAGGCCTGATTTCCTGAAGCACTCTTTCACAATCTGAACCTCATGAATCCTGCTATTTTCATCTTGGAAAGCAGTTGTTCCATCAGGAAATGGAACAATCTGCTCATTCAACATATTAGCTTATTAGCTGACCTCATAATGTTGCTGAACCTACACCAGACCATCACACCGCCCCCACAGGCTGGTGCAGTCAGCATTAGGCATGATGCTGCATCTCTTCCTACCCTGATGCTCCCATCACGGTGGAACTGGACTCATCAGACCACATGAACATCATCCAGCTTCCTTTATGCTCCATTTTCCTCCAGTTAGCTTCACTGTTTACTGGTTTTCTTATGGCTCTGAAGCTGTGCAGGCTCTTGAGTTTCCTTGTAAAAACGTTCTTACTTTCACAATAAACATAATCCGGAGTTGTCCTGCTGTGTTTCTTCAATTTAATTTTACTAAATGTATAAGTGATGGGCCTCATTCAGGAGTTGTCTTCCTGAAGGACAATGGGACGGTTTCTCTGCTTGATGCAGATGATCTGACCCTTCTTAAAAAGGTCTTTTCCACAATGTGTTTTTTTTAAATGGCCATATAGGAAAGTTACTCATTGCATCCAGTTGGGTTTAAATAACGTCTTGCTAGTTGAAATATAATCATCGATTCTGTAAATATTCAACAGGAGACTCGTACCCATTTGCCCAGTTAAATCCATGTGGCAACTGGGTTTTTTTTGGGGGGGGGAAGTTGTGTATGTGAGCAGGAAATGGTCTTTAGATCCAACTGGAATCAGATCCTAAACTGGAAACAAGTTTATTTAGATACAAATTGTCAATGTTACTCATTTTTTTTTAAATACATTTTAGAGAAACATGCCTGTTAATGATTGTATTTTAGCCTTCCCACTTTCACTTTACCAACTTTAATGATTAATTTAATGGAGTTTTGTTCATTTTTTGTACATATACCATAATACTGGATAAACTGTATATCTCAAAGGACCAACTTGCCCAGACAGGATGGCTGGGGCTGAAAATTACTGCTGGATGCAAATTGCCAAGCTGCTCTGTGAATGCTCCACAGTCCCTATGCTGGGCTTTGACCAGGAAATAGCAGAAATCCATACCCAGAAGAGAATGAGACCAGGAACAACAGCAAGTAATTAGACGATGTCTCAGTTATGGGAAAAGTAAGGAAGTATATTTGCTGTCGGACAAAGTAGCAGCTGACCTCATCCATGACCCGATAGGTCTACCAGGAATTCCCAACATTAACAAGATGAATGGGAACATATCGCCTCCTACCAAGGTGGAATTAGACATATACAGGTTTCACTTCCATGCTTTGCACACTGAGGAAAGAACAGCAGTTAATCTGGCTCGTTGAGCAGCCAAAACCTTCAAACTGATGTGTTGTGAGCAGGAATATGGTTTTATAACTGATCAAAAAGCACATTTTCTGGCATTTTTACTACATTATCAACGCATGTTGAGTGAATTCTCCAAAACATTTTTCTGAATGGGCCTACCAATACAGGTACTGTATCTGGTAAACTGCCAAGTGAGATTTGTGTGATTTTGGAGAGTAATACACCACTAGACACAAACTAAATGGCCCTGTATAATTAAAGATTCACACATTGCTATTGTTCAGCTCTTTTACACCAAAGCAGAGCCTGGAGAAAGTTTAGCCAGAATACAGACAGAAACTAAAGATAACTTCCCGGTGTGTCGGCTCGTGTAACCAGAGATGAAGCAAAGATCAATGTGAAAACTTTCATAGCTGTGAAAAACCAACAAAAAACACATGAATAACAGCAAAATATGCTGAATAAAGTATCAGATTTCCACAAATCTACCGGTGTAGTTTCAGCAGAGGCTCTTTTGTTTGTACGTTTCCATTCCCTTATTGTGAAAATATCACAGTGGGCATGCCAGAAGATTACAAGGAACACACTTTACATCCAACGTGATGTTGCTCTCAAATATTTAAAATATATTTAGCACAATGCAAATTGTGAGACTGCTGCCGCCTGACAGTCTGCAAACGGGTACACCGTTTCTGCTCTTAATTAAAACAAGTTTAGCTAGAATGTGTGAGTTTGAACATGGTACGGTGTAAATGGACCTGATGATCTTCAAAAAATAAAAAATAAACCTAAAAGTGTACAAATTTAAAACGTGGCCACAAAATGACCACGAAGAAATGGAGATTTTCCTAAATGAGGTATGCAACCATCACAAACACGATGTGGGAGAAAAGAATATTGAACATGACAAGATGAAAACACAAAACACTCAAAAACTCTCCCACAAATGAAAGCAAAACAGACGATGTGATGCAAAATGACGCAGAACCTGCTCATAATGAAAGAAAAAGAAATCAGTTTTTATCAACATGCTTGTAGCTGCTTTGCGTCTCTTTCGGTGTCTCGCCTCTGTGTGGGACAAGTGAAGGACATTGTAGTGTCTGTATCCAGTAGTGTTTCATAACAGGTCCAGGATGATGGGGGGGGGGGGGTGGGTTGTTTCCTGCTACCTGGCAACACCAGGATGGCATGTGCATCCAGACAGCATGAAGTCAAGTTGGGGGAGGTATGGGTCAACATAAGACAAAGATTAAACCCTCTCTATATGAGCCATTACAGGGTTTTTGTCTTGTGCTGAACACAACATTTCACCCAGACATAACTAAGAGCAGATTTAACATTTATGCCCTTGAAGGAAGCATGATGTGCTAGCATCACAGACTGTATATGAAAGGTTAGCATGGCGAACACTGACCATCCGCTCACTCCTCCGATGGCAATCTGCGTGGCCACGTTGTATTTCTCTGCTACGGGACCCGAGTTTTTCCCGAAAAGGCGGTTCCACCATCGCTGGCGTTTGGCGTATTCTGTCAGATCTACAACCTTGTCGTACAGCTCCTCTTCCAGTTCTGTAAGGAGAAAGTAAAACTGTTAGCATGCGAGTGGCTACTGGCTGCATAAAGTCACGATTGAACCACAACAGCAAAGTCAACAGAGGTCTTTAAAACCCAGTTATCCTTTAATATGTAGTAAACTGCATTAATTTAGCTATATTTTTTAAAGCAAGACCAGACTACAGAAAACAACACAAAAGCTTAGTCACTGTCTGCTTTTGAAACTCAATAAAAGTTATAATCAGTCTGGATTAGAAGTTAGCTGCTGAAGCTAACAGGGAAAAGTTGACGCTGCGTTCAAAGACATCTGTTTTTGTAGCCACAGAAATGGAAATGTGAGGATTGAAAACTGCGAGACTGAAACAGAAAAACATCTACTTCTCCTGTCGTGTTTACAGAAGGCGACCAACTTCTTGTTCGGACATAAAGCTTCTTGTTTCTCGGCCTACTTACCCTTGTTGCTGTTCGCCATTTTGGAGTGCGCAGGTCTGTCCTCAGATGCCTGCACGTCCGCCGTCATTTGCATAATTTTGACGGGCAAAGAAAAAAGAAACCGATACAGACTCTGTCTGACCACAAATTCTCTTTTTTTTTTTAACAACTGTTTATCTAGGTCACTGAGAAAGACCGTCATCCTTTTATCATAGTCTTTAAACGCTTAAAATACAGATCTGTAAAAGCATGGAGTCACAGGAAGCACGTGCAACCATTTATTATGTGCCAGAATAACGTAAATACAATGTTTAAGAGAAATGCAAGGCTAGTCACAACAGCTTTAGTCTGAAGCCTATTGTCAGTTTTTGAAGTAATCTTATTCTCCAAGCTCTTTGAATGTTTTCAACCTTTTGTTCTGCTCTCTGTGCAGATGACCCATGAGTCCAGGTTCATTAGGGGGTCCATCACCCCATCAGGCCTGTAGCCACAGATTTGCGGTCCAGTTATTGTCTAATACCTCAGCCTTTCTTCTGTTTCTTAAGCTTGCATGGAGACCATTTCTGATGAAGCCTCAGCGAACAGTAGATGGGTCGACTGAGGGTCTAAATGCAACATTAGTTAGGTGTGTTGCACCTAATTTTTTTAATCAAGACCAGTGTTTCTCAGTCCTGGTCCATAGGGACGTCTTCCCTGCATGTTTTTTCCCCTCCATCATACTTGATTGTCATGAATCACTTCCGGGAATAATAAAATATCTATTATTATTATTACTTGTTAACATACCTGTTATTAGACATTTATTTACTCAAGTGGGAAAGCATGGAAACATCTTCATATTTATTGCAACCATGTTTGATAATTATTTAAAAATTGTTGCTAAAAAGAACAAATTTAAATGGCAAAGCTATAAATGTTAGTTGGCAATGCACATAAATACGATAAGTTATGTGACAGTCATATCTTCTGTTTGACTTTTTTTATTTATATTATTTATCAGGTTTGCTTAGATATTTATACTCATCTTATTATGTGTACTTATGCGACAATTGTACAATATGAATGGTCCATAAATGTAAGTTAATACACATGTCCATTTAACAAGACGTCCCTGTGCAACGTTGCAACAAATATCCTTGACAGAAGTGACGTGTCTTTCAACCAATAGGCTTCCGCAAAAATAAGGTTACGTAATCATAATATAACGCAAAAAACCAATGGCAAAATAGAAGGCGGGGCTTCAAAGCACATAGAATGTGTACGTGCGTGTACTCGTACGCGTGTTCGCGGCAAATCAAATGGAAGCAGTCATGTGACTGTAAAGGACGAACTTTGATTGGTCAGACTGAGCAGAGGGCGTGCCGACGGTGGCGGCGTGCGTTTGCCTGTGACACAATTACAACAACTTTGAGCCGCTGGTTGGGGAAGTTTGCTATATTATCAAATAACGCTCTCTCCTACAACCCAACATTACATCAACTTCATGCATAAATTGGGACTGGAATACTCGCTGTGTTTTGATGTACAATGAGGAATGTGAAGGGGAACTTGAAAGGATCATTTCCTTGAGGATTTGGAAAGAATTACGCTACGCCCCGTTTTAATCCTGGATAGGTGTGCAACGGTTCCGTTGTTTGTGCGTTCTGCCGGAGTTGCTCAGTCCCGCTGATATCCCGTTCCTTATCCATGAAATCGTGCGGAGTGTCGCTCACCGCCGCTGCCTCTGCTGCTGTCCGGAGTCTCGGCGTTGCTGGTAATGACGAGGAGAAAATGGCGTCGGGAAAAGCGACTGAGATCGAAGAGGACTTTCCGAAGCTAACAGTGCAAGAAAAAGAGAGCTTGGTCGGAATTGACAGGTTAGTTTGTATATTGTGCGAACGCTCTTAGCCGCTTCTTTTACGCAATTTTATATTTTCTTTCGCGCAGTTGGAAACAACAGAAATGATTGCCCCCCCTCAAGTAATACGGAACCGCCTGTGCGTTGTCTGTCCTTTACTTGCAGTTCACTGTTTGGATTTCATGGGCTTCAAGAAGATGGCGCCAGAACGAAGGCCTTGCTGTTAAAGGTATGCTACTGAACAGGATCACAGCCGCCTCTGCCCGTTATCTCCTCTGATGAGTACATATCCCACCTGAAATAAGTGCTACAGACCTCCCAACGCCACTCTTGCGTTAGACTAGCCTAGCTTCAATTTATCCAAGTTTGAAGCTGAGCCAGCGGCTATCTGTAAAGCTTCCTCTTCACTTATGGATTATTGCACACAAACTGCAAATATAAACGGCCAAGCATATAATAAAACAAGTCGCATGTGCATTTGATTAGTAATAAACACGTTTTATTCAGCAGACACAACGTTGTGCTCCGCCCTGCTAGAGGTGTCATCGGCTGTAGAGAGACCGTGCTACGCGCTAGCATTTTATCGATCATTTAAACGTAATTGTTCCGGAAAACATGCCCCATAACCACCATTAGTATGTGAAGAAAACGCATTAATGTTACATATGTTGTTACTTTTCTGCTTATATCAGGTTATGTAGTCAAACGTACAAACTGTAGGCTGATAAAACATCCAGAAACCGAACTTGTATGTTAATAAATTAAAATGGTATCAATTGTTTGTACTCCGAAATGCGTTAATCATATCTTTTTGTTGGTGCTTGTTCTTGAAAACTGGGTACGTTAATTGAAATTCTTCGTCATACGAAACGACCCGTCTCACCCCCGACAAACGGCAGCCGGAGTGAGGGTTGTGCGTCAGCTCGCGCAGGTAGCATGTAGCGGCTAACAGTCCAGCGGTTTACACCCTTCTGTACTCTCACCTGTACACATTTACACCCCAACTAGGCGACGTTATCGACGAAAAACAAATACTTGATTTGAATTTAAGCTTGGGAAGTAATGGCTGCTTGGCCCAAGATGGCGGAGATGGAAAGAAAATACATAGTAAATATTTTTTTTAAGCTAACTAGCAACAGTGGCTAAGCTAACCCATACTCGCATGAGGGATAATCACGACGGAGGTGTTCAGTATTTATAACAAAGATAACTGATTGCAGCGGAAGTCTGAGACACCCACCAGAGAAGCCGTGCAGTGCTAATATATAATATCTACATTGCAAACTGTATTTACAGTCCAGGTTACAGCCATTAGGCTACCTGCTCAACATGTGGCTTCTGGGTTTCATGCTGTAGAGATGGATGGGAACATTGTTCTGTTGGGGTGTTTTCTTAGATCAGACCCAGCTACTCTAACATTTGTCCTCCCCTTTCTTCTGCCAGTACATGCATAAACTTAACTACTTCATTAAAAACTTACAATATGTGCTTTCCGTTCATATAATGTCATTTATTTATTTGCAACATTATACATCTCTATGTAATGTTCATAATATTAACTAGACCCATTTGCACGTCATTTTGGACCATATGGGAGATATTAGAGTATCTGACAGACATGAAACCCTAATTGTAACAAATGTTAGGGCTCAGTCTCTTTTTGCTAGTATGAGGTGCCTTTAGAAGAACAATGTCCTAATTCTGAGACCCTACGTGGAGACTTCAGACAGACATTAAATTTTTTATGAATGACTTTTAAGAGATCCCAGCACATCCTGTCACATTCACTATGTATTCATGTGATCACGTAGGGTTTTAGCTTCACTCATTCTAAATAAGTGTGACATTTCTTTTATTTAACTGCATACAAACAGAAATTTCTTGGATGCAACGCTTTTTTAGCCTTTTGCCAAACTTTACATGACAAAACTGTTTCTTTAGGTGCTAAACTGAGATTAGCTAACC
Source organism: Pseudomugil tenellus (assembly GCA_037177515.1). Classification (NCBI taxonomy): domain Eukaryota; kingdom Metazoa; phylum Chordata; class Actinopteri; order Atheriniformes; family Pseudomugilidae; genus Pseudomugil; species Pseudomugil tenellus. The sequence continues at coordinate 3,185,758 of JBAMHX010000014.1, read as the reverse complement.
AAAATAACTGTATCCCACTGTCTTTGACAGACAGATGGTTGTTTATTGTTCCCAAGATGTAATTTGTTTTAGTCACATTATGAAAGAACAATATAATAGAGTAAGTATATTTTAAAATTATGTTATTAGAGAAGACATAAGGCTACACTGAACAGGTGAGATTTATCTGGTTCACGGTATCTAAATCATAAAGAAATGTTGAATTCCTGTTCTGTGGTTTTTATGCAACATACACATGTGCAGTTTGTGAAAAACTGAGGTTACTACGATAGTAAAGTGTTTATTTATGTCACCAGATAATCATCTTATCAGGGTGCCCGAAAGTATCAACTAGCAATGCAGATGAAAAATAAATGGTACTTTAGGACTTTATGTGAAAATGGTTATAAGAGGTTTCCATAAGAATTTAAATACTTGCATACTTACTGTAGCCTTGTATTTGCGTACTTATATGTATGTATGCAATTTGTCTGTATTTGCTTACAAATTTTTATGTCTTGTTCAACAATTAAAGTAAAATTAAAGCAAAATTGATTGATGCCAACGCCATGAATTTAGTAACAAAAGTAAAGAGCAGCATTGCTAGTTTAAATCACTAACAAGGGAGAAATCTGTCATATTTACCCTTTTAGATCAAAGTAACCATGTGGATAAATGCGTGACGCAACTTTTCCTATGAAGTTAAATTGATTTTGAATTGTAAAAAAGTGATTGCTTTTCTAACGCAACAGTAAATTCAACCAACTGAGTGCAAATCCCTTCGTCAAAATCTCTGTTGAAGCTGATGGAGTGCTCTGCTCGTGTTTAGGAACACAGCTTACAGATCAAAATCTATACGTTTGGTGGATGTTCTCCTTTTTTATGGTTGCTGTTGGTTGCTAACAGCCCTGTTTGTTCTGCAACCTCTGCAAGGTGGGCGGACTTTATGCAGATTGGACCTTTTCCACTGGCGTTTATCAGACATGAGCGGATCATTTGTATGTGTTGTTGCTAGAAAACAGAGCAGTAATGCTAACGTAAAGACAGTCGGTGCGCTACATAAGCAGAGAAAAGACTGTTAAATGTTTAATCGTAGCTGTCTTCATGACGAGCGTTGACTAAGTTTCCATAATAGCTTCGGCTCTCGTCCGTAGTCTGCAGAGATGATTTAAACCGGCTTTGATCGGATAAAATTACTTGTTTTTGGGTATTATGTCAATGCTATAAGACAATGTGCAAGGTTCAAAGGGCTAACGTACTGCTCTCAGTTTGCTTACTGTAAAGAAAATGGTAGAAATATTCAGTGTTTCATGCTGCAACCTAGCCGGCAGACTTGTGATTGTACCGTGTGTGTGTGTGTGTGTGTGTGTGTGTGTGTGTGTGTGTGTGTGTGTGTGTGTGATGGGACTTTTCTCCTGTTTCAGGGATCATGTTAATGAGACAAAAATGAAGTTTAGTTGTTTAGTGGAAGCAGAAAGGCGGTGTGGTTTCAGGGGGTCCTTTATGTCCTCAGACTCATATATTGTTGTACAATCTGATCGTATAAAGTTGTAGTTTTCATCTGTTTCACTGACTAGAGCTCAACCACATTAACTTGTTAAATCACTACATTAGTTCCTTTTGTATTTTGTATGAAACCTGTGTTTTTGTCTCGTGTTTCACCTTGACATTTGCACACCAGCTTCTCCTTGGTATCCTATCAGGGCTCATTTGTTTAGCCGTTGACTCTGAGGGTCCATATTTAGGCGTTCAGCTGGTTCTATGCAAAGTGGCTCCAAGCGGAGCAACAAACATCTGGTTGCACAAGGACATTTTTCAATGATTATTTATATTAATTTGGGAACTTTATGATCATTTCTAATGTGCACATTGTCCTTTTTTGCACTTATTTAGTGTTTCACTCCTGTTTGCTTTGTGTTTAGGCTGTTCGCTGCTACAACGCCGTCATCCTGAAAGCAGAGGGGAAGGTGGACCCTGACACTTTTTGCCAGCTCGGACACTTCAACCTTCTGCTGGAGGACTATCCAAAAGGTAAGTTTTAACCCTTCTCTCCCCTCCCAAAGCAATGACTTAACTAACTGTGTGACAGGTCAAACGGGTCATCCCACAACCTGTTACACTGTTCACGATTTTTAGAATCGATTCACGATACTAAAGATAAGCTAAAGATAATCTATTTCACGGCAACGATATTTTGGTATTTTTTTATTTAAACATCTGGATTTTTGTCCTCATATCAAAGTATAACTGTCTTGTTTAACTAACACAGATCTAACACGAAACAAAATAATATTTATACATAATATGGAAATTGCTATAAATCCTTTTATGACTTAAAGATGTTTTATTTATTTTTTTTTTTACTATTTTGCATTTATGTCTATGTATTTAGTTGAACTTTTCGGAAAGAAATGACTCACCTCATCTCCGTCTGACTGAAATGTGGGCATGATGGGATAAAGTACTTCATCTATAAAGTTCTAATCATTTATTAAAAGCCTTCGTTCTGCACAGGTGTAAAAGTCCTCATGTTTTTTATATAAACAGCGATGGACGAGTTAGTTCGTGTAGTTTGTTCCTTTAGTTTTCGTCGCTCCTGCGGGGTTGTGTGTAGCTATGCTAGCTCGCTGTGGTAGCATACTGGTCGTACTGTTTGTGTACGTTTTCAGTCACTTACAATGTTTACACGTCGTTTTTGTCAGTCTGTAGTTTTACCATTTTCACTTGTGAACACAGGAAAGCTAAAATGCTGCCACATTGCTGATTTCAAAGTATCAGACGCATCTTCTTTTTCAAAGTAGCTTGATGTCGCTATGCTTTTAGTTTGTTTAGTGGCGCTGCTGCAGCTCACAAAAACAAAACGCAATAATGGCTTCTTGGTCAATCGTGCCCGGTTACATCATTTATTTTCTTTATGTACTTTGCGTCTGAGAGTTTATTTCCAGGTCTTTGGTGGTCAATTAATTTATTTTCTACATCAATTTAATAAGTTTGAACCTATTTTGAACAGATTCACGAAGCATCGTTACGTTCCTAATTTTTATAAATGTTGGCTATATTTTTATCAGCATTCTGGTGATTACCACAAAGTATCTGTGGACCCCCAGTTTGCGTTGGGGTGTGTGAACCCTTTAAGTTGCCTGAACCGCTTTCCCTTCTTCTTTCAATAAATATCCTATATGTGAATAATTTAGCCTACTTTTCAGGACAAATGTAAATTTCATCAATTGGCAAATATATTGTTGTTGTTATATTTAAATATGGTGGAAACGCACACAATAAACAAAAATAACTTCCAGAAACAGAACTGTTATTTACAAATCTAAAATGTTATTTGCATAGAGAGCAATGCTAAAACACATACAATAGCCGTACAGATACATGAGTGTATCTGCTGTCTAAGTGTAAAGATTTCATCGCACTGCCTGGACCGTTATATATTGTTTGGAAAACTGAAGATTTTTCATTTGAATTGTGGATTTCTGTCATGACAACAGTGTTGGACTGAAAGGGTTAATTTGATAAGACAGTTTGTGCTGTCCTTAAACACTCCAGTATGAGAGTGTAGCTCCTGAAATCTCCTGAAACTTGTTGCCTTGTTATCTCATTCTCTCTCTTTTCATTGTTTCAGCATTATCTGCATACCAGAGGTACTTCAGTTTACAGTCGGACTACTGGAAGGTGAGTTTGTGCAACACGCAGAACGGAAGCGCTCCTTTTTGCAAAGTCTTTTAATGGGATTGACTGAAACGTTGCCCAGCTTTTTGCATATTGCTTGCATTTCACTTAATGGACACAGAAATTATTGGCACCCACTTGTGCACAGACGCTGCAGCTACCGCAAAGAAAATGTTCCCAGCTTCTCTCCCCCTATTTCCAAATGGAATAACTGGAACAGAGTTTACAAGTTTACGGTGACCTTGTGTGTGTTTCTTTTTTGAGTCTCTTTTTCTTCTTCAGCTAATTTTTTAAATGGACTCCATGCCCTGATTATAATGTACAATAACAGATATCCTGATTAAAAGTAGGAAAATATGGAAAGTAAGTGATTTAAGAGGCGAGAAGAGCTGAGAATTAGAAAACAAAGGTCTTTTAACTAGAAAAAACAAACTAAAAATCGAACTTTTAACAGCTTATTTACATGAAAAAATGAATAAAAAGCAGAAAGTCTCAATAGGTTTTTGCTCCCTGTGGGACTAAAGCTAACGGCATTACTTCCAGTTCTGTGTGGAGGTTTGTGCGTATACAGTCCGGGTTCTCTGAATGGTCCGCAGATCTTTGCTGCTGCTGATTTAACTCAGCCTGTTTAGCTTTTCCAGCCAACAGCTTGAGTGCAGAAGTAGAAAAAGTGCTTAATGGAGAACCCGCACTTGACAGAATTACAAGATCATCATAAACTTGTAAAGTTAGTTTGGCTGCGGCTCAGGAGTAAATCCAGTTACCCACTAAAGAAAACATTTTGGTTTAAGGCCCGTCCTCTGTGTGAAGCTGTGCACATGAACTGTTTTTATTATGATTTATTTACATGCAAATGCAAGTAAAACTGGGTTCTTCAAATACGTGAAAACGTTTTAAATAAATGTGTCTAAAGTCAAACGAAGCAGAGATCAAATCTGTGATGCAACCAAATTCCCAAGAAAGCTTCTCTTGTTCACACATTGTTCTGTTTCTGCTGTCGGACAACCAAATGCATGTGATGTTCTCGCTGTAAAGCCGGATATTAGCAGCATATGCCAGTTTTATAACTGCTGCGTATGCGGACTAAAGCATCATTCACGTAACTTGAAGTTCTTTGTGGATATATTGTATTTATATATGATGGTGCTGAGTTTTCCTCACACAGTCTGCAGCATTGTGGTGTCAGACATCACCTCTAAAGCATGGACGGTGGTTCAGTTTGTTCATGGGGATTGTATTTTTTTTTTTAATATGTGCACAATATTATTGTGATATTAAAGGAGCTATACCTGATTTTGCATTTTTTGCACCATGAGACAGGAGTTCGAACTATAAGCCCCGCCCCTAACT
>JBAMHX010000014.1:3149509-3171656 GCA_037177515.1 Pseudomugil tenellus | reverse complement strand
TCTACATCACTCACATGTATGGAAGGAAAGATGACAACAGACCCCAGGTTAAAAAAAAGCGAAGTTCTCCTTTAAACTGGATTGTCCTGGACCATATAATCCTATATGATTACACATGATTAAACAGATTACTCTATAGGAAATAAAATGCAGCAATTCATCACGACTGAACAGCAACATCTAAGGAGAGGTCGCAAAAGTTTAATAACCTGTGAATTACCAGGAAAAACAGATCTCTGAAACTGTAACCTCCAACTTAAACAAAAAAACAAAGGAGGACATTCTCAGGATTTAAAAGGAATTTGTTTAATTCAGCCTCCACAGACATTTATTTAAAAAGCCTGAAAAGAAAACCGATATAATTCTAAGTCATGTTTGCTTTGTCTTTGTGTACACAAGGCTGTAAGTCCTCTCAGGAAGTGTGTATTATTACATTATGCTTAGGCTTAGGTCATCATCGTGGCGTAAAAATGAGCATAGACTGCTAGAGAGAAGCACAACTGAACTTGGGCAGATTTTATTAGTGAGATTAAACAACACCCCCCCTAAATTTGGCATCATTCTGCTTTTTCTCTGAGCTTTCTTTCTCCAGTCAGCAAACGTCACTCCAGCCTTGGTTTTGTTGTTTCTGGCTTTCTCCTGTTGCGTTTCTTTCTGGAAACAGCCATAGTGCCCTTTTAACATTGTTACGAGGTACGAGTAGAACTCTACCTCCCGGGAACGGGGTTCTGGCGTTACCGGACAAAATTACCGTTACCGGACTCCACGCGATCCACTTGTTGGTGGGATGATTTATTGTGCTATTTCTCCCCCTGTGCTCAGTGTCCATATGTACAATATATACACTTATATACCGAAATCTGTCAAACATTTTCTAGCTCCACCCACACACCCTCTCTTCCTACTCAAGGTGTGCAGATATAGGCTAAGCCCCTCCCCTTAGTCATCCAGCTGACATCATAATAATATATACTATTTCCAGTTACCTCTTAACATAGGTCCACTTAGGCAGGTTAAGCTCACATCTATACATGCATTTCATTCAGACTAAAACACAGGACTAATATGTGTGCACCCATCTTAGCCCGTGGATGCGGCTGCTGTCCACAAAATATTACAAAGAAAACAATCAGACAAACAACCAAACAAAAACAACAAACAAGGAAAAATAAATGATGGATATCCCGTCACAAAGAGAAACGCTGTTGGAAAGCATCTCATTAGTAAAAGTTGTGTAGGGCGGTTTTTCTTCTTTTCAACAACTTCCCAACTAAACATTATAGATGTCACAAAACCATCAAAACAATATTGAAAATCTATTTTTATGGACGAAAATTTGCTTTGTGCTACATTTTAAAATGTCAAAACTCTTCATTATATTGAGGTATGTTGACATACATGCTATAATAATAATAATAATAAGCATGGCATAAAATCAACACGTTGGGGTTGATGGTTTAAATCTGTGGTGCTCATTTCACGTTGGGGTTGATGGTTTAAATCTGTGGTGCTCATTTCACGTTGGGGTTGATGGTTTAAATCTGTGATGCTCACCTCACGTTGGGGTTGATGGTTTAAATCTGTGATGCTCACCTCACGTTGGGGTTGATGGTTTAAATCTGTGGTGCTCACCTCACGTTGGGGTTGATGGTTTAAATCTGTGGTGCTCACCTCGAAGCTGGAACAGCTACAGAGATTTTCCTGAACTGGCAAACATGAAGTAACCGTGCCGGGTTTTTGACTTTGTGTGTGAACAGCCTGACAGGCGTGGAAATGTGTCGGTGGGGGGGAGGAGGAGGTCACGTTGGGCCCTCGAGGACTGATTACGTCAGCTTGAACCCAAAGGAATGCTGAGCTGTGATATAATAACCGGTGCTTCTCACGGCTGAAGAGTTGCTCGCTGACAGTTTAAGAGTTTGCGCTTGTTGGTTTTTGGTTGTTTTTTTTTAAAAAAAAAAAATTTAATCTGTCAATAAAACACTTTAGATAAGCACTTATAAAATTTTTCTGGGCTTTTTATAAACATTTTTATAACCTCTAGATGATGTCTGAGTCAGAAGTTAACACATTTTAAATGTCTCACCCCTGGACGTGTTTTCCATCACAGGCTGCTCAGCTGAGGAGTTTCAGTCTGGGCTGTACCACTAAGGGAGGAGAGGATGGATGCAGGGGGGCGGGGGCGGGAGGGAGGGATCAGAAAAATGAGGAGGAGGGGGGGACCGAGGGCAACGAGTTCAGTCCACTCTGTGTGTGTGTGTGTGTGTGTGTGTGTGCTGCAGACAATCAGCAGCCGGCTCAGCACTCTGCTGTTTCATACAGGAGAAGAGCTTCAGGCTGACATGCAGTTGCCATTGTTGTCATAGCTACACAGTGAGTGGCTTGATGTGGAAACGGGTTTGTTTTTGCGTTTTAAATGTGCTCTTTGGACCGGTTGATCTTTTTTTTTCCTAGGAAACGAACGGATAATGACGTTGCGATGTGACGGTTCAGCTACACCTCAGACTGCAGGGACCTCTTTATTTTCTCTCTGCCTCAGAACGACTGGTCTCAGTTTGGTCTCAGCTAATTGGTGTGAAATCCTGGTTAACTTTGCTCTAATCGATTTAATGCGCTCCCAAACTTTATTGTTTGTTTCCAACTTTTCATGCCAGTTTGGCGGTCAGCATTCAGAGGCAGTGTTAACACCAGTATGCTGAGTCTTCCAGTAAGCGTATGGTGTTAAATTGGGAACGTGGACCTCAGAATATGTCCATTCAGACTGAACATGTTTAACAGTATGAATTATAGTCTGTCTTCTGTCTTTGCTGAGACACGGATGTTATTGGTTTGTAATAATATTTAACCGCATTAACTGTATTATTGATCCACATTAGTTATAAACTAACCAACCAATATTTATCCAGTAAAGCAAGAAATGTGTGCACCGATTCACTGAAGTGTACATCCATAAAGGCAAAAATAGATTAGTTTGAGTCTGAAAGTCAACATTTGACCTGAGCAGCTTTATTCTTCGGGACAATCTGAACCCTTTGAGACAAACTTCCTGGTTATTTCTTCATGTAGTCTTCAGGAATAGATCTCTCTCCTTCTTGAAGGACGTTCCAAAGCTGCTCTTTGGATGTTTCTGGCTGTTGCTGATGGGGTTCTAGCAAGTTCTCCATCACACCTGTTGCCACTGATTTTCAGTCCAGTTCCTGTCAGCTTTTTCTCTCTGCTTCCTTTTCTGAAAAACTGCTTCTTGACAGCCACGTTTCCATGGTGACCATGTCTGAAGAGGCTTTGCAAGTGGTAGATGGGTCACCTGAAGGTCCAAATCCATCCGTCAGGTCTTTTTTTTTTACTTTGTTTTGTTGAAAGAACATGGCTTCCAGATGCCTGCGATGGACAGGCTTACTGTCCAGGTTTCTCACCTGCTGAGTGCTGGGACGGGCTCCAGCTACCCTGCGACCCTGAATTGGATTAAAATGGTATAAATATATCAATGGACTTCCAGATGCCGTTCAGCTGCTGTTAGTTTCAGTCCTGACACTTCTTTTGTCCTCCACTTGTCCAGTTCCTCTGCATCATGCTGAGAAATTTACTTTTCTGCTAACAATCACCTTGTTGCTGCAGATTTTCTTTCTGTCGGAAAAAATTTGCAACTACAAAAATGAGAACAAATTGTGCGGCTTTTTATATTTGCCTAGAAAGCACATTAAGTTTAAAATAGGTTCTTTACATCTGTTGCCCCCTTAGATCTCCTGAAATTCTGCTTTATTGCCACCCAAACACAAAGGTGTGATTTTAATGCTACTAACATGCAAAGCATCAGAAGATGAGAAGCAACAAACCATCTTTCCTGCAGTGTGTCTGGGTTGGTGTGTATGTAACCCTGAACTAAAAACTGCTGCAGACCAAAATGCCACTGGTTTTAACGTCTGTATGTATTTTTAAACACTAAATTTGATTTAGCTCCGTTAGTTATCCGTTATCAGTGACGTACCATAAACTGACTTTATACACAAACACTTTAAAATAAGATTCAGAATTAATTATATAATCTATTTTAGAATTATATAAGTTTAGTTATTTTTTATTACACGAGTTTAAAGCAAATTTGTTCTGTCAAGAAGGGGTGTATATATACATATATACATTTTTATTTTTTTACTCAGTTTATGTATTACTGCTAGACCCGATTGGAGAAGACAAACAAGGACAGAAAGACAACACCACAAAAGAAACAATGCAATCCAACCACAGATTCTAGACAATCTGCTAGACCTGTAGAGAAATAGGAAGGATATCTCAGGGCCTCCCCCACACAGGCAGATAAAGTCAGTAACAGTCAGGAGCACCAGAGATGAACAAACCAAAAAAAACAAACAAAAAGAAAAAACTTGTGTTTTAACTAAAATCTGATACACAGAAAAATAAATGAAAGGAAAAAGGCTGTTGGGGAATAAACCTAAAGGACAACTCGGTGACTCATCATACAGAATGTACAGTGGAAATTGATCGCAGAAGAGTAATCATGCTGATGTGGCCCCATTTTCACAAAGGTCAGAGTAAGACCAGAGACCCGGGGTACTCCACTTAAAATAGATTAAAAATAATCATGTAAATCCATATTTCTGCATGAAACTGACAATCCTGAATTAAACTTAGTTGAATTAAAGTATGTGTCTAGTTTATTCCCATTTAAAATCTGAATTAAATCCTCTCTCGTGTAAAAAATTTTTTTTCCAGTTTAAGTTGGTTCCGGTTGTTCTGCGTGTGTTTGTTTCCGTCGCGATGACGCGTTTCTTCTGTGCAGTCTGTCTTTATCTCAGGTGTGAAACAGTGAAATAGTTTGCTTGAATCGAGCTGGTGTTTTGAAATTAGAATAAAGCAAAAATTTATCTTTTTATATGGTCTTATTATGTGCTTCTGCTAAATGACTGTAATGGTCGTAGATGTTCTAGCCAAAAACAAAAGCAGCGGGGAGTGGAGGTTTTTTTTTTTTTATTCTTTTTCCCCCCAGTATACATAAATACTTAATAAACGATTGTAATCCCAAATAATTCATAAGTTAAAAAAAAAACCCTTCATGTAACTGTAGACAATGATAGGTAAACTTTATACTTTACCTTCAGAGCACTTTAAACTTGTTGATAATTAAACCCTAATAATGTAGTTTTTATCTGTATTTACCATCCTGTTTAATTCGTTTTTGTCTTGTTTCTCTTTTAGGGCAATCAAGGCGTTCCAGGAGGTGCTTTACATTGACCCTGGTTTCTCAAGAGTTAAAGAGATACATCTCAGACTGGGACTCATGTTTAAAGTCAACACGGACTACGAATCAAGCTTAAAGGTAAAAATCAATGGTTAAAATAGTTTGATGGAAGAGGTGGAATGAAATCTTATGGGGTTTATATGCAGGTCCTGATCAGAAACGGCCCTTTTCTCTTTTTGCAACCAGAAACCTTCCTCTACTGGTTTATGAAGTCTGTTGTGTACATTAATGTAGTTGGAAATGCCTTGATAACATGACTTCCAAGTTACTCTTTGGTGCAAGCTGTTAAACGAAGAACTGCTACGAATTGTGTTGGTTTGTTTGGGTTTGGAGTTGATTTGGTGTCACTAATGGGTTACAAGGGCCAAGCTGTCTCAGAAGCTTTATCAAACAGTTGAATTAGTGTTTTACTACTAGCAGCTAGAAGGGTATTTCTAAATTTAACACGGGAACCTTTAAGTCATAGATGTCCAGAAAACAACTCCAGGCTTTCTTTTTAGTAGTGAGTGCTGTTCGAGCCAGACATTTTGCCACAGTAGGTTTTATTATGCGTTGGAAAAGTGGTTCTCAAACTTTCTTTGAAAAGTAACTAAGCGGCAGTTATCAATTAGGAAAAAAGTTTGGCCTATGTGGAAGTGTCATAGATTCCAGTTTACCCCTCATCCAATAGGGGGTCCAAAACGGATAGACTCCCATGTGAAAAATACAGGTATCCAGTACCATGAAGGCAGAGTGTACACAAAGGTGTGTAACATCCTGCAGCTTTTAGATGCAACCTTTGTCCAATACAGCTGTATCAAATAAATGGCTTGTTGCCAGGCAGAAAAGGGAATTTACCTGTTGGCAGGTGTGTTGGAGAACGGTTGTAGATGGTAGATCTTGATGACCGGATTTGAGTATCCCTGGTGTAGCGCAACCACAGTTTTAGCCAGCTTAGCTTTAGCCCACATAGCTGGTTAACTTCCATTAGATCCGAGTTGGCTCAGTTAGCGCTTCGCTATGTGCAGTTATGAGCTTGCTGAGTGTCATCATACACCCCCACACTCACAGCTCCCTTTTCAACTAAATGTCTTTGCTCTCTTTTCTATTTTCTGGGAGCGATGAAAGGTGTGACGCTGCCAAGATGGTGATGGAAGGGACTGCTGAACTTTAGCTCTAAACCGAGGCTCTGTATGTCTTTATACAGTCTGTGGCCAAAACCCCCAAAATTATAAATGTTGGTGCTAAATTCACATATTGATCTTTGTATGAAAACTTTAATTTGGACACCTCTATAGGCTACATGTTTTTTAAAATCTGGCAACCCCATTAAATGATCCTTTGACCCGCGGGGCGATAACCAAACCCCAATCCTGGAAGTGTTTATTAAAAACATACTAATGTGATAATTCTCTGATGGAGATTAATAAAGTAAATGCTGTGCCACAACTCATCCTTAATTGGAAAGTATAACTATTTGCCAGACCCTTGTTTTATACCCAGTCCTGACACCCTCACTTGTCAGTTAATCTGCAGAGCAGAGAATAACGTTTGGGTTTATATTTTAAACATTGCTTTCTAGTTTTGTTTCTAATCTTGTCTAGGAATGAAGTTTCTGGTTTTGAGTCTTGCAGAAGATAAGTGAACCTGTCATTAGTATTGGAGCTGCTGTGTTATAAGTTAAATTAGCTGCTCATACACAGTCTGAAGCAGGGGTCGGCAACCCAAAATGTTCAAAGAACCAAAAAAAAAAAATGTGTCTGGAGCTGCATACATTTAAAAGTCTTAGATGGCCCTTTATGTGAAGGAAACACGCTGTAAGTACGGAAGCGTATAGCTGTCATCCAAAATAAAAGAAAATCGGGACCTTATCACGCTATAACGTGATACATTTTATTGTGATAACGTGAGACCTAGGCCTACATAATAGTGAAAAGGTGAAACATAAACTGTAATCACTTATTAATGAGGAGACTGTGAGATATCAGAGATGTTTAAATGGGATCAAATGTAATTAACAGGAGACAGTGGGGACGGTGATGTTTAGAGGGACTTCGGTAAAGTTAGAAAGAGATCCACTGATTTTCTGTTTCAATAACTTATCAATGAAATATTGCTTCTATAAAACTGACACCTCACTGGAACCATATCAAGGTAGACTGTTATCTACAATCGCATATTAATTAAAAAAAGCTGTACTCTGTGCTAGAAGGCTTGTGTGCGGCTTTCTGCTCCGCACCAGCTGATGCGTCACCTCGTAGGGACCGTCTGCAAATTACAAACATTTAAGCCCTGGATGGACTCACGATGTTTTCATCTGCAGTAATTAAACCATTATGTGATTAACTTAAATGATCATGATTTGCTGGGTCAAACTTTGTTTCACGTAACTTAGGGTGGAAAAAGAAACTTAGGATGAGACGCAGCGGTGCTGCGTTCAGGACACCCTGGAAATAATATGCTCAACATAGAGATAGTTGACGTGATTGTCGTTACAAACGCTAATAATGAAAGTATTAGATCTAAAAAAAAAAAAAAAAACGGTTGTGAACTCAGAGAGGGAGAATAAAAGAACATCTCCCAAATAATTACGATTTGGTTCCTGTTCAAAAGTTTTGGATCAGTCGTAAAGGTTACATTACTGGAGGAGTGTGCAGTTATTTTTCACGGCATGATACACCGACTTATATTGGTTACTGGGGCTTCAGTCAAAACATCCAGGTCTAAACCCCCGAGAAAACTGGCTAGCAGTGCAACTGTTCTGCCCCATTTTTTTTATCTTATCCATCTTTTTTTGCCTTAATAAAAAAAAACAACAAAAAAACAACCTCCAGGGAGGCGCTAAAGAGCCGCGGGTTGCCGACCCCCGGTCTAAAGAATCAATGTAGATATTCCAATTTAAGCAAAAGTCTTATTCGCTACAAGGTCAGCCCAGTAAGTTGCATTTATCACAATATTTTACCCCTTAAATGCATGTTTGTGTGCTGTCTAGGAAATACTGGCCATGATTTGCTGGTACAGTATTGAGCCGAGTAGGCTGCACGTGCTGCACGTACTCAGTTTATCATGGACGTGCTCTTCCCTTTTCGTCCTGACTCGCTGCCAGGAACACACACATTCTCCCACCGACTGCATCTCTCTCACACACGACTGCTTCAGTTATGTACAGGGAGGGGTGAGTGCTAGTTCAGACCAGCACAGATCCAATCAAGGTGAGCGTGAGGGAGGGGGAGGGGGGGGGGGCATAAGGAAAATAGGAATGTGGAGACAGATGTTTATGAAGGATGCTCTGCTGTGCTTCTTCATCTGCAGCCTGCTTCCCTTTGAGGAGCCTGGAGGCATCGAGTGATTGAAAGTAGACAATGATCTAATTATGATCTGACCTACTTCATGTCAACGTGCTAAAAGAGATTTGATTTTATCGGTCACTGTAAATCCAGCCAATGAGGGAGGAGGGCATTTTCAGAGCGGGATTGTGCAGCATGCACTGAGGTGACGAGTTTTCTGTGTCTGTAGAGCTGCTGCGTATCCATAGAGAGGAGCTTTGAACTGAGAAAGGGGGTGAGATACAGGGAGGCGGGGGCGTTGGAGGAGTGGAAAAGAAACCGGGAGAGGTGCTGGTGTGCTTGCACGTTCCTGCTTTGAGGTATTGTGTGTCATCTCTGCACTTTTCACTGCAGCCGTCTGCTGAATAGTAATCAGTGACACTAGGATAGAAAAGGAGGGGGCAGCGAGAGAGAGAGAGAGAAAAGGAAAGCGAGACGTTAGGAGGGAGGTGGAATGCCAAGCTGACAATCCTGCTGCATTATCTGCTTGGTGGGAGTGTGAAAGGAAAAGGAGGATAGAGGAAGATAGGCTGATCTTCTTGAAGATGCTGTGATGTGAAAGCCATCTCTGAAATGAAGGCATGTGGCTTTAAATGGACTTTATTGTAAGTAGTATCCTCAGTGTGTGTGTGTGTGTGTGTGCGGGGTGAAGCTGCTTCTAGGCCTGGGTGAAGCATGCACAGAAAGACCCAGCCGAATGGATGCTGATTTTGCTTTCTGTCTGACATTAGCTGTCTGTAACTGCTTCTGGATTTTAGGTGTGTGAGATATCGGCTTTCTGTCTCATCCTGGATGACAAATATTTCTTTTAATATAAGAGGGGCACCAGTGTAGTCCCATATGGTGCATGCTGGATTCTTGTGAGCTAGTTCCTGGTTTCAGGAAGCTGTCACACTTTTGTTCTGACCCAGATAATAGCAGTGCAGTTTTGAAACCCTGAAGCTGCACTGGGTCACGCTGCAGCCTAGAAGCTGCAGTGCAAACCTGTCACCTTGAAGCCACCTATGCATCGGTGTATTTTAAAGTGCTACGTTTAGGAATTGTGTGTTTTTCTACTTCTGTCTCAGGTTCTTCTTCACATTCTGTACATTGCTGGGAGCCTTTTTGAGCCACCTAAATAACCTGATAGGGTTACATGGTGTAATATTAGCTGCTCACCAGCATGTCAGCATGAGGAAACGGCTCTGTAGCTGTGTGATGCACTCATGAGCTAATGTTTTCATGGAGATATTGACCAGTTGTGTGCCACGCCTTGGCAGCCCGTTTAAGCCTCTGCAGACATCTGCTTGATCCTGCAACCCCGTCCTCAGCTCAGATGACCCGACATCCCTTAATATAGGATTTCCACACTGCTTGTTCTGTAGCCTCAGAGCTAAGTGACATCTTCATGTAGTGGAGAGCCAGCACGGTGGAGCGCGCTTGTAATGGCGCTTTGCCGGCACGCTGTTTTAAAGCACGTGTGCGAATGATGAGGAGGGTTAACGCGTCACGACGAAGCTGTCATCTTTGCAACGTGAGAAAAAGGCTTTTTGTTTTCTAGCTGGACTGGAGGGAAGAGTCAAGACTAGAGCGAGATGAGCGAGCGGAGATAAGAACCCCCCCGGCCATCGCTGTCCTCTCATGTTACGGTCACCAGGGTTCATTCATGGTCTGTAGTGAATCTGGTGGGGCTTTCTGTAAAGAGGATTGAATGGAGGGAGAAAATCTCTGGTTTCCTTTAAAGTAATCCAGTCCTTTGTGCTCTGGCAGCTGTTTCCAAAAGGAGATTTTATCTATAAATAACTGAGACGCTTGCAGAATTATTCACAATTTGTAAAATATGTTTTATTTTTCTTTCTCTTTCTGCAGCATTTTCAGCTGGCATTGATCGACTCCAATCTCTGCACTTTGTCCAAAGCTGAAAGTAAGTCGTGGTGTTTTAAGAATGATCCCAGCCCACAGTGAGACCAGCGTGGCTGCTGTGCGGCCGCATGTAATATTTACATTCAAAGCGCCGTAGCTCACATCCAAGAGGCTTTGGAATATTTCTGCAGAGCAATTTTCTTTCTATGCTGCCGTTTTTCCTGCTGACAGCTCAAGACGGGTGTTGCCTAGGAGACGGCGAAGGAAAGGGAGCTGAAAACACATTGCACATACACACTGATTTCAGTTTACATGTACACTCCAGAGAGTGTCCTACTCCCTCACCCATCTGTGCTCCACACTGTTAGCAGCTAGTCTCTATGAAGGGCGAACAAGATGCCAAATTAACCTTTTATTTATCCGAACATAGGAGGCCTAATTCTCCTTCTCTCTGTTCTTTACCCACAGTTCAGTTCCACATTGCTCATTTGTATGAGATTCAGGTAAGCATGATTTTACTTTCCTGTTTTAGTACTTATAGAAGTGTAACGTAGCAGGTGAAGATGATTCGTATTCCAATATCGGGCTCCTTTTTAATTCAGGTTTTTGTGATTTATCAATTCCTTTAATCTTTATGACAGTTCTTGGGGGTAAATGAGTGTTTGTCTGCTCTCAGTATTTATCTTTAATATTAGGATCTCATGGTGGCAAGTCAGCCTTTATGTGCATTGAGAGGATAACTTATGACTGTATGAATACATGTATGAACACATAAAAATACTTGTTGACATGATTGCTTTCTTTGTTTTCTCCTTCGGTGCATCTGAGCTTGTGACCACTACTTTGAGAATAGGTCATTTGCAAACCACTTGATCAAGACCCTGATTTAACAACTAAAATAAGACTGGGGTCCCTTTCAAGCCATTTCTGGGGCCCCCATCGAGCATTTTTAATCATTTCCCCACAGCAGACATGTCTGCACCACCCGGCTGAGGTGTAATCAGTGATAACAGAGATGGCGATAACTCCGTGTTTCATATTAGAGCAGATGAAGAATTAGAAATTTTTGTATTTGTCAGTATTTATCTCACAAAATGCTCTGAAATTAGTCCTCAGGTTTTAAGCCATCACTAGCGGTGAAGTGCCATTGGTTTGGGAGGGGAGTGTGTTAAAGGCCTTGCTCAGAGTGCACAGTTGTTCACTTACTAGTTTGCTTTACTTTAGACTCTTAGATTTGATCATCTTTGTAGCCACTGCTCACCATGTCGATGCTACATATCCAACACAGTGCAACACTCATTTGAATGGCTCACATATACCTGGCCAAAAAAAAACATGGCTGCCAACTGTATTTAACTAACCAAATATGCACAGACCTCCTGCTGCATAATTACTGCATGTATGATTATCTTTCAGCTGCAACAGGTTATTTAACCCCAACTGATGCAACATGTAGCTTCTCATGTCTTAAACGTGCGGAGAAATATTGTATGGTTGTGGAAAAGATGCTAGTCTCATTCAGAAGGATCACATCATTGGCGTTAAGCAAAACAATCTTCTAAGAACATGTTTAACTGGGTAAAGAACTGTCCAGTGCAATATTTCAAACTGGAGGGGTAGTGGAAACCCATCGTCTTCCAGGAAGAAATGTGGACAGAAAATAATCTGGTTTGGGTGGGGGGGGTCAGGCTGCAGTTGGTCAGGTTTAGCTTCATCAACATTATGTGTCCAAAGAATGAGGTCAGCTGATACGTGAATATACTGAATTAGCAGGTTTTTACATTTCCTGATGGACCAGCTGCTTTCTGAGATGAAAACGTCAGAATTCATGAGGTTCGGATTAGAGCTGGGCAATATGACGATGTCTGGACCATATACATCGTTTTTATTTGAGGCTCTATTGTATACATGGCGATATGGTTTGTTAGCCTACTGCATAACTCACGCCAAGAAGCGCCTTACGTCATTCTCTTGCATGCTGCAATATATAATTTAATAAATGCGGAGGAATACTGTGACGGACGCGTTTCAGAGCAGGGTGATGCTCTACAAGGTAACCGAGGCGCTTCGAACTAAAAGAGGGACAATCTGCCACACAGGTGATGTTTGGATATAAAAAGATTGACGATGAACGGTCAGCAGTTGTTTGTAAAATATGCCGGTCCAAACAACAGACTCCAACACGAATAAATTATTTTATCACCTATGAAAGAATCACGAAAAGGTTTACAGAGAAATGAAACCAGCAAAAGCCGCAACAGCAGCTCGAGTAGTTAAATTAAATTATTCTTCTTCGAGTTTACATGGAAATTTTAATTCTGAATTAGGGTTCACAAATTCATTTGTATTCTCTTAATCGTGACGGCAGAAGTGACGTAATGACGCAGCTGCAAATACGAAAATTTAATCTTGTTTTAGGGTATTCAAAATGAGAATAAACCAGCCACTTTATTCAGAATGAAGCTTCATTCCACTCGGAAGTAGGTGTTTACATGGATACTTTTCATCTGTTTAAAGCAGAATTAACTTTTATTCGGAATTAAAAGTTTCATGTGAACGTGACCATTATTTTACTGGTCCAGGCCTGAATCCCATTAAGAATCTGTGGGGTGTGCTGGAGACGGCTTTAAGCAGAGGTTCGACTCTCACATGATACAAGATCATGATGAAAAAGAAATGCAGCTCCAGATTAAAGTAAATCCTGAGATGATAGATTTAGTTAGATGAAAAGTTGTTTTTTTTTCTTTAATTTTGTTTTCATCATTTTTTTTCTTAAACACAGCTTTGTGCGTCAGAAAGCATTTCCTCAGCACACGCTCCACAGTTTCTGAGGTGCTGTGCTTAAAACCTGATGGGAAATGTTTCATACGACTTCAGCTCATTGGCTCTTCTAGCTGCTGTCTGCGTTGCCTTCATGACGATCATTAGTCAACACAGGAACAAACCACTAAGAGCCTCTCATCTCTTTAAATGCCTCCAGTGTCAGTGTTTACCCTGAGGTGTCTTTATTGTGTGCAGACAGGATGTGTGTGTGTGTGTGTGTGTGTGTGTGTGTGTGTGTGTGTGTGTGTGTGCGCGCGCATTCGTTGGCTTTAGAGCTGTTGAGCTTTTCTGCAAGACGACCATTTTTCGGACCCGCGTTCCCATCGTATGGGAAGCTTTTATCTCATACTTACTGGTCCAGACTCAAGTTCAACAAGGTTGCTGCGTTGAAACAAGCCAGCAGCTCAGGTTTCCACAAATACAAAGCATGCACACACATTTAAGTGCAGACACACAAACACACTTAAAGCTGCCAGACGTGTTGAGTCTGGCCTGTCTTCTTCCCCGCTGACCCACCCCCGTGTTTGTGTGTGTGTGTCTGGCAATTACGCACGTGAGGAGGTCTTTAGACTCTTTGTCCGTGCAGATAGACCCATAAACCTCCGTCCGTCCCGTCTGGCTCAAACACTCCCTCTCTTCTCCGTCTTTTCTCCCTGCAGAAGAAATACAGAGCAGCGAAGGAAGCGTATGAGAGTCTGCTGCAGACGGAAAATCTTCCTGCACAGGTGAAGGCGACCACACTGCAACAACTTGGTGAGTGTCCTGTCACTCTCTGACTGATGTTCAGATGTGCCCACGTGCAGGATAACGGTTACTGCTGGGTGGATTTCATTCCACACATCACGCTCTGTGTGGTAAAAACATCCGCACACAGTAAACATTGGTGTGGATTTGAATGGGAGTGCTGGTATAAAGGCGACGTGTCTGACCAGTATGTGTGGTGGTTTCCATCCCATATCACGTTAACTTGCAACTTTTTTTCCACAGTGCTGCTTTGAGCATGCGAGCATTGTTTTCTCACTGTCCCTTCCCCCACCGTGTACGTGCATGTCTAAACTTCTGCTGGGAACTCGTGCTGGTTTTGAGGTGGTTTAAAGAACCGTTTGGTTGGTAAAGAGTTTGCAGCAGCAAAGAGGTTATGACAGATTTACATTAAATTACATTACATTACAGTCATTTAGCAGACGCTTTTCTCCAAAGCGACTTACATCTGAGAATAAGAACAACACAAACACAAAATCAAACAGTAGAAAACATCATAGATAAGTGCAGTCGAACTGCTGTAGTGTAGTTGGGCACATGTGTTGCCTGCAGTGCTAGGGGCACTGATTTATTTATTTGTTGTCTATGTTCATTAGATCTGAGCTAGAACAAATTTCCCAAGTTATTATAATTTCTATTGATCACAACTAAGTGCAGAAATGTTGCTTAAAGAGCTGCGTCTTTAGCTGCTTTCGAAAGTAGATAAGGACTCTGCAGAGCGAACAGCTTGGCAGTTCGTTCCAACGAGGAACAACAGAAGAGTGTCGCTTGTGAAGGAAGCGTCTCTTTGCTCTCGTCATCAGCCATTTGTTCTATTATAGAAAATTATTTGCTCTCTCTCTGCGTTCTTTTCATACAAGCGGGAATTTGACCTCAGTAAGACTTGCGTGTAAGAGCAACGAGGAGTTGAGTACAAAGACGAAAGGCAGTGAACGCAACTCCAGACCAGTAGGCCGCCTCGCACTCTGGAGTCTCCATGCTCCCATCGCAGGATGGAGGAGATGGGCGCAGAGCTGCGAGCTGGAACCTTTGTGAAATGTCGGAAGGTTTATGGAGACGCAGATGAGGAATGTCATTTTTGTTGATCTTCATGGAAGCAAGATGTTGGGAGTGCGGTCTATGGAGGGATTGTAGGTGATCAGAGGGCTGATGTCCTGCAGGTCTTGGATGTCTCCCTCAGCAATAGGCCTGTTGCAATAAGTCAATTAATTGTGTGATGAAATGAGCACAATAAGTTTTCCGGTCGCAATAAATGTAGTAGTAATAATAATAATAAATGTGATCTCAATTCACACTTGTATGCAATCTCATTTCCAAATGACAACAATTTTTTAGGAAAATAAAAAAAGACCACGATTCTACCGCATTTTGATCAGAGCATAAAAACAAGCGCTGCAGTTTTTTTCTCAAAAAATGAACATCTGAAAATGGTTCAAAGCTTGTTTAGGTAAAAGAAGAGAAAAGTGACGTTTATTGTCTTTGTGTTTAATGTCAGCTGTTGCGAAGTTGACGTGTCGGTGATTTGTGCAATAAATGCAGTGTGATGGCTCATTTGCACTCGGGCGAGGACTAGAACTGAAAACTGGGCATCTTTATGGGGAGAAAGCAAAATGGACCATCCAGTAAACCAAAGAGGAAGTTACATTGAGCAACATGCGGGATATCTGGCCGGATTAGATTGTTAAAACAAAAACCACAAGAACGCTTAAACTTGGTGTTGCTTTGTTGTATGTTGTCCTGGTGGTTTAGTCCAGTTGAGTAAGGGACAAAGGAAGGTGCAGCTTTTATTGGCGGCCCTCGCCCAGTATAACAGATTCTTCTGGAGTGAAGGTACTCCAAGTGCATGAAACTCATTCAAACACAGTTAATAACAAAAAGGTTGAAAATAAATCTAAATGAAGATGGATTCATACTCATTGCCTTTTAAACTTCTGTCCAGCTCTGCTGCTATCAGGACGGACACCATTAGAAGGTAATCGGTGTCTTTCCAAAACACCCAGGAGTTAGTTTGGCTTGTAAAATGTGAACTCACCTAAAAGATGTTTAATATCCAAAAATGCTTACAAGGACTGAGATTAATTCCTGGGATATGCTGGCTGTGTTCTCTCGTGTGCAGCAATGTCTGTGTATATACTTGGTGCAAACAAGCAGGCTGCGGCCAAAACGTTAAATACCGGAAGCCATCGCTGGAAGGCAGAACACAGCAGTAGGATTCTGAACCAATGAGAGGGTCAATCTGCCGGGAACCCGTATTGCTAACTGTTGGCCTGAGTGTTTGCCACTGTGACGCACAGTTATAAAAACGCCTGACCGAGTGGCGCTTTTTGTGTTCGTACCTCGCATCAATCCCTTCATGCCAAACGTGCGCTGAGAACACGTTGCCGCCGTGATGCGTATTACCCAAGTATCATTTAGGGGAAATACTTCAGATGGTATTAGTTTTACTTTGCTGATTTTTTTTTTTTTATTATTAGATCTTCCTGGTCTGAAAAATTCACAAGATGTGTTACAATCTAATAAGAACTTTTTAAAGCAGATTACTTTTCACTGTTTTTATGGTTCTGTTTAAAAGCAAAGTTATACCAAATTAATATTTATCATCCCACACATTGAATATTACAACATTCATACACAGTGTTCCATATAATTTCCTTTAATCCTTTTGGACCATTTTTTCTTCAGCTCTACTAAAATAATGGCTGGATACTGGATGATATTAACATGTTGTCATGGATACTCGGATAAACCATTTTAAACCCTCAGCATTTCCCTTTTACACTCACTTTACGCTAATATGTTGCAAAAAAAGGCGTAATTATTATTTATGTGCATTTCGGAAGAACACATTTAAGGTCTGAACGTTTTCTGTGTGTCTACAGTCGGCCCCACATTTGTTCACCCAGTAATAAAACCTATTCCCAGCCTCGCCTGCTGGGGTTGTCATGGTGATGTGCAAGGCTTGCTGCAGCTGTACGATAGGAGGGCTTGACTGCTTTTGTGTGTGTTTGCTGGGAATGGCCCGTTACTGGTGTGTGTGTGATTTTTAGTTGCGAGGACGGGGAGATGTTTAGGCTGAAACCTCCCTCTCTGTCTGCTTCACACTGTCCCGTAGTTGCATG
This sequence comes from Pseudomugil tenellus, assembly GCA_037177515.1. Classification (NCBI taxonomy): domain Eukaryota; kingdom Metazoa; phylum Chordata; class Actinopteri; order Atheriniformes; family Pseudomugilidae; genus Pseudomugil; species Pseudomugil tenellus. The sequence goes on along the minus strand of JBAMHX010000014.1, from coordinate 3,154,551 downwards.
TTCCTGCAGATTCAGGTACATCTTTCTGTTGTCCGCTGGTTGCTAAGAAGTCAAATGTTGAATACTAACACATGATCTCTTTCCATTCAGGCTGGATGCATCACACAGTGGAGCAACTGGGAGATAAAGGCACCAAGGACAGCTATGCCATCCAGTGTCTGCAGAAGTCTCTAGAAGCAGACCCAAACTCTGGCCAGTCCTGGTACCTTCTTGGCAGGTAACTGAAGTCTTGTTTTACTAAGAGGACGATGATAATCTTGGCTCTGTTTGCTCTGTTTCCTGCACTGAGATTTACAGCCTGACACATGTGGAGCGTTGTACGAATCTAAAACCTGAATGCACCTTTTTGCAGTCTGCGTGTTGAATGCAGTTAGTTCTGCTGGTTTAGAGGGTTACCCCGGTGATATGAGCTTCATGCCACATCCGAAAGGTTTCAGATGCTCAGCTGTGTTCGTTCTGATGAAGCCAAATGTTTCCGTTGTGTCTGATTACTCTGTTCCGCACGTTCTGCTCCTCAAACTGTCAGATCAAGGCTTTTAAAGTGTAAAAACACGAATCTTCTGCTTTGTGATTGTGCAGGTGTAGTGATGTGATTATGTTGAAAACCGGCAGCATTCTTGTTGTTCTTCCTGTTATCTGTGCAGATTGACACTTCCTCTGTCAAAAATAGACAAGCTCTGTATTTATAGTGAGCTGAGATACTTTGGTGAACCCTGACGACACAGCGGAGACATGTTGAAGGCAGTCGTTGCTCACTTTACCATTAAATGTATGTGTGAAATAAAATAAAAACGAAACGTTGTAGTTCTGCTGCTGCATGAGACGGTTTCAGCCGAGCTTCCGCTGTCAAACAGATGACCTTGTGTTTGACACTACAATCATTTGGTATCGAGAGGAGCTCACGATTCATTCAGTGACTGAAAGAGTAGGGCTGGGCGATAAAAGTAAAATCTCCAATTTTTTTCAAACCAAATCCGATTTTTAAATAAATTTTTTCCCCCTTCTATTAAAAAAAAAAAATAAATACAAAAATTATTCTTTTTCTAAAAGTCCGAGATGGCTTTCTATTGAACCCGTCTTCTTTTAGGAGACAGAGAGAAAATAATCCCCTCCCATAGATTTTCTGTCTATCGCTGGCGTTTTGTAGGCTGTTTCTGTTTTGAGCATTTCGCAGATGCACATTTCCTCCCACTCCGCTGAGTGTTTGTTTCAGGTGTTGAAATAAATTTGTTGTGCTTCCATCTTTGGTTACAACGGCCCTTAAACAGATTTTGTAATGAGGCATTTATTGCTCCAAATCCATGTTTGTAAAACCAAACCAGTTCCAAATAATAAGGAAACTGGTCTTATTGGGAACAAGCTGCCATGTTTATGTGTTTATGCGGCTTTGTGGGAAATCAGCAGGGGTACAGTGATGTTACTACGATGTAAAAAGGCCCAAAAAAGGTGCTGGAAAGGCAAAAATATCTATTTCCATAAAAGGAAATCTTCATAAACAACAAATTAAAATTAATCTATGAATCTGATTAATCGCCCGGCCCTATGCAAGAGTGGCTCCAACATAAGCCCACATCATTCTTCTTCTTCTGTATTTAACAGTTTATAGGTGCTTTGTTCATTCTGTCCAAACATCCCCGCTTTGGGCTGCTCTGTCTGTCAAACGCCACGAGGAGGAGAACACAATGTTCTCGCAGACGTTATTGGGAAGATGTTGCAGTTTGTTCTGGAGGCATCAGCCAAGCAGAACTTTCTTCATACTCTGCGATTGGTTGGACACTTAAACTGGGCGTGATTACCAAGCGGACGTTTTTGGTGATGAAGGTTTAATGGGTTGTTTTAATAAAACAGCGGATCGAGGTGGAGAGAAGCATTTGTACAACAGTCACATTTAGTGATACAGACCAAGTCACACAGACCAAGCCTGTGCTTTTTTTTTTTTTTAAATGCTGCTGGACTGAAATAAGAAGTTAGTCCAGATAAAAGTGTTTTATTGGGTGAAGTTGCTCTAAATATATTTAAAGTTGAGATCTCAGATAAGGTGTTGATATTAATAAAAGTTGAAGCAAACTGCGACTCAGAAATGACGGCTTGTTCAGTATTTTGTATGATTTTCATCTGGTCGACGTTCTGTCCGACGCTTACATTTAGCATTAGCTACGCAGCTACACGCCATCATGTAAACCACACGAATAACACCATAAATGTTTGTTTATTGTATAAAAACAAGGTGTAAACCTGTTCCAGAGGAAATGCATGGTGCTGTATAGCAAACAAGTTCATAATAAATGAAGTCGAGGCGATGAGGGGAGCAGTGCCAAGTGCTGTTTTAAATCCAAGCTTGTATTTACTTCAACACACGCAGTGAGGATTGTTTTATTACATGTTTAGCATAATTTATTTGTCATATGGCTGAATAACCCGGATGAGACTCGCTCAGGTGAAAGACAGATTCAGCATCTCTTAACTGTACAAGCTGTTAAAGATGTTTCCCTCCCTGGAAAGCACGTCTGTGTCATGTTGGTGCTACTAGACACACATCCGCATCATCGCTTTGCAGCAGCTTGTTGGAGGTATTTAGCCTCTGACTGGATTTGTTTTTATTATCCGGAGGCGGAGAAGTAGTCGGAAGAAAATGAATGAATCTTTTTCTGTTTCCTGCAGGTGCTACTCTAGTATCGGGAAGGTGCAGGATGCCTTCATCTCGTACCGGCAGTCCATCGACAAGTCGGAGGCTAGTGCTGACACCTGGTGCTCCATAGGGTAAGAGCACAACGTGTCAATGGTTTCTTTTCTGCATTGAAAAGCTCGTGTAGATCATCTGCTGGGGCTCGGGACCGCACGCAGCTTTTGTCCGCCTGGATGATGGTGGGAGGATAATTTCCTGTCTTTGCAGTGTTCTATACCAGCAGCAGAATCAGCCGATGGATGCGCTGCAGGCCTACATTTGTGCCGTTCAACTGGACCACAGCCACGCCGCCGCCTGGATGGACCTGGGCACCCTCTACGAGTCCTGCGGCCAGCTGCACGATGCTATGAAGTGCTACATCAATGCCACGCGCAGCAAGGCCTGCCTCAACACCGCCGCCCTCACTCAGCGCATCAAGCTGCTGCAGGTGGGGCCGCGCTCCCGTGAACCTCCACCAGCCTCACCCGTTAGATGTTGTGCAGTATTTTTGGTGTGTGCTAGAGGTGTCGTGTTAATTGCCAAGCATTGCCAAAAACAATCGGCTTTCTTTAAAATGCAGATTGTGTTTTTGTTGTTTTGATATGAATGATTATTCATATTCGTGCTTTTTATTTTTTTTTTTTGTACAGCATACACTCATGGCATTGAGCATTTCTGTTGTATTCTCGGCACAGTTACACCTCCTATTAAAAAAAAGCCGTAGTGTTTGCAGTGCCTCTCTTCAGCACTAAAGTTTGTGTCTTACACAATTTCTCCTAGGCTCAGTTGTGTAACCTACATCCAGGTAGTCTGCAGAATAAGAGTAAAATGCTTCCTAGTATTGAGGAGGCGTGGAGCCTTCCCATTCCTGCTGAGCTCACATCCAGGCAGGGGGCCTTGAACACTGCACAGGCGCAGCAGGTGAGATCCACAGTTTGTATCCTCGGCCAATAAAGACTTCTGGCCTAAAAGATAAATGGTATCAGGAGATAAACGATCAGGAGGAGTTGAGATGAAGCCTCTAATAGACCCTTCAGAAATATTAAATATTAAAAATAATGTCCAACAACTCTCTTTGCAAAGATGCGCAAATCTTGTGCAGTCATTGCAACGTACTTGGCAACCAACCTGCAAGGCTGATGATGATGATGCATGCTTCATGGAAACATACTGAGTAGTCTGGATGCATGTTTTTATTGTTGTCATGTCACTTTTACCCTTAAATGGTCCTAATTTTGCCCATTTCTATGAAGAGTTAACAAATTGTAGCTAAATTCAGCCTAAAAGGCAGCCAAACCTCCGTCATCTGATCCGTTTACATCCTCTTTGCGGTCATGCCTGCTGTTAGATTCCTCAGTGGTCACCTACATATATGGGCTGCATTTTTCCAGCTTGCTTCTTCTGCAGCACCATCACCAACATCTCAATTTTACATGCTGCTTCTTGATTTAATTGGACCAAAAGCAAACATGCCAAGTCGCGGTATGGATATCCAGATATTCATATGTGCATTTGAACATTCATACATGCATGTAGGTGTAAAGTATAAGCTTTGTCCTTCAGTGTCACTGTGGCTCCGTGGTTATTCGCACCACTTTGGACTCATTCTGTTGCAATGTAGCTGATTTAAATAAACGACTTGGATGTCCTCTAAAGCTGCGTTTCTTTGCTGGATTTCCAGGCGTGTAAGGGGGAGGGAGGCCAGTCTGCCAGCAATCACACAGACCCACAGGCAAGTCCTGCCAAGAAGAAACGCACTGCCAGCCCAGCAAAGGTACAGAAAACAGCTTTACTCTTTCTGATTGCTCCAACTTAAACGGGTTAGTTTAAGGTTTGCTCATTTTTTTTTGGGGGGGGGGGGGTGTTGTTGGCAGGGTGCTGTGGACTCGTGGGCAAACACCCCCAGTCAGCAGCAAATGCCCAGCTGGTATCTAACACCACAGAAGCTTCAGGTAGGAAAACGTCTGCTGTGCAGAGAAATGGCTACGCTAATGAGTCACATGACAACATCGCAGCTTTGTGTTTGCTCAACTCATTTAAAATCAACCCATTAAAAAAAAACTCATCTGATGTATAAACATTTAAGATGTTTAAATTGATTTAGTGAAATAAAAATGTTTTATTTCAGTTGTTTACACACAGTACTGTCACCGGGTCAATGACTAGCAAACCAGTCGTGTTGATCTGGGAAGTAACAAAAATATATCTAAATTAAATCAAACTTTATTTACTTTTCAAACAAGAACTGTTATTCAAAGTGCTTTACAGTAGAATTTAAAACATTAGACATTAGAAACAATTCTGCATGTCCGTAGATATGGGGGGGGGGGGGGGAGGGGGGGGGGGGGGGGGGGGGGGGGGGGGGGGGGGGGGGGGG
>JBAMHX010000014.1:3138524-3149409 GCA_037177515.1 Pseudomugil tenellus | reverse complement strand
AGCTGACTCACATGTTCATTAATTCACATGGCTGCACTCTGTTCCACAAATAAAACACTTTAATGGATGTAAGACATACAACAACCACGTTAATGAAAAATTAAACAACTATTTAAGAAATAAAATAATAAATACATAAATAGATCTAACCTGTCTGATCATCTTAACCTGATTATTGATCAGCACCTGGATCACTTACGGACCAACCGAGCAAACCTCAACCCCCCTCAGCTGAAGATGCTTGAAGATCTGGAGAACCAGTTCAGCCTCATGCAGCAACATCAGCAGCAGGTCCGATTCAGCCCAAATGCTTTGTGTAGTTTCACCGCTGGTTCCAGTTTTATGAGTCCTACTCTCTCCTCAGATGAGGCAGCAGGCGGCAGCGGGTGGCCAGCTGCGGCCCCGCCTTCCCAACGGCCCCTCTCTAGAGTCGTCTAACCACCACGCCTCCCCCCTCAATCACGCAGCCATCCGCCCCCCTTGCGTCGGCCAGCCCACGGCCAACGGATCCTGCTCTTCGGGTCCTTCAGCGGGGCTGCTGGGACAGAATCACAGCCTGGGAATGGGAGGCGGCGGCCCGAGCAACGGAAACGTGCCTTACCCGCAGCAGAACTCTCTACCTCAAACCAGCACAGCCGCCAGTCGCCCAGGCACCAGCAGCACTACCAGTAGTCCCAGTCAGGCAGATGAGATGTGGAGGAGCCAACAACGCAACACTACCACTCAGGTGTTCTGTCCAGCCATCCTCTGCCGTATCCATAGTCCTGCTTTTCGCTTTGTTTGGATACTATTGAGCGTCATTGTGTCTTTTTTTGCATCCAGGGGCTTCAGAAAGATCCAGGTTCCCATTCGGCAGGTCCTAATGGAGAACCCCCTTTCTCTTCCTCCTCTTCCTCCCCCCAGACGTCCTTCTCCTCCTCTGGCATTCTGAATCAGGTTGGACATTGCTCTGGGCCCTGCACTGTCTCTTCGTCAGCCTCCTCTTTATCTCCCACCTCCCCCCAGACGACACCCAACCACTTGTCCTCGCCCCCCCACACCACTTCTACCTCAGGGGTCCACACCAAAGACGCAACGCCTTCAGGGGGCAAAAACGGCAGCAGCTCTGCCACCGCCGCTTTACCGCCGGGTACGGAAACCACCCCCGCGCAGGGATTGACTAATCACGTCCAGCAGCGGGTGACGGACGGCTCCGCCAGCCCGTCTCAGCCCGGCTCTCCCGCCCCCGGCGCGCTCAGTTCAGACAATCCTCAACTCTCCGCCTTGCTAAAGGGAAAAGCCAACGCCGCCAGTACCGACGACCATGGAGGGTCCTCCTCAGAGAAGATCAACAACGTCCACCCTGGTCTCCACGGGACCGCCAAGCCACTTTCAGAGCACTCGGTGGGGTCCTCGCCGCTTTCAGCCACTGCTCCGCCCTCCCCATGCTCGGCAGACCCTCACGCCAACAACAGCCTCTCCTGCCTTAACAGCCCGTCCAACTCCAACAGTCAGGGACCCACGCTCAACGGGAAGGGGCCGGAGGACTCGCAGAGCCCGCTGAAGGAAGAGCCTTCGGGGGGGGCTCACAAACGCACGGCCCCTGCTGGTCTGGCACCCTGGTCCTCCGTTTCCATCTACCCCAGCTCCAGCGAAGTGCTCAAAGTGTGCAGGTACGCCAGCGTTTGCAGTTTGGGGCAGGTGGGAATGAATCTGCAGCATTACGTTTCCCAGTGACGCGTAGGACCATGCGAGCTGAGGAAAACGTGGAGCGGGTCGTTGTTAGATGGTAAATGCTCGTATGGGGGGGGTCATCTGCTTTCCCTGCTAATCAGATGGTGTCTAAACCAAATAAGAAAAGCAATGAGGGGGAAAGATTTCAGTCAGCGTTGTCTTTAGACCAGCAGAATCATTTTTACCCTTTAATTCGGCGGATGATCCCATTCAGACCAGTGTTTGTTAACAAAGCGGCAACATTACCTGCAAAAACAACTTTTTTGCCCACAAATGACCCATTTTTCTCCTTTTTCTTGCTTTTTTCTTCAAATCTGACCCATGTCCCTAAATCGGACACCTGTAGTGCTTGTTTCTCAGAGGGACCCGACTGGTCACATTTTATTCTGGTTTTGCTTCATGGTTCTGGAAACAAAAAAAGAAATTTGTCACCTCATATTTATTAAAGATGCCATCATGTGTGGCCTCCGTATTTACTTCCTTAAACACATGTTGCGTGTATTGTCATGTCGTCTTCTGTGCGTACACGTCACTTTGTTTACGATTTCAATTTAACTTTATTTAAAAGGCGCTTTTTCACAAAGTCATCTCACAGCACCGTAGAGAAAAAATAATTTCAAGCCAAATCATAGTGATCCAATCAGCAGAGCTGTGGAAGGATTGCGAGTCTGATGAAGTCATACATTTGTGATGATGCAGATTTTAATATAAACACGCCTCTGCTGACTTAACACGCTGAAACGTAAACTTTATTGTGACACAGTGATTTGCCCCTTCGCTGATCTGACCCCCACTTCCAGATTAAAACAGTGGAAATATTCAGACCTGAAGGTGTTTATTCACCGTGTGCAGGAACTCGCATAAAAGACAGACCTGGACTTGCAGCTCACTCAGGGTTCATGTTGATAGCAGGTCTGAACGGATGTTTGCTGTGAAGCAACGACTCCTGTCTGACTCAAATTGGAAGAAAATTACGTTTATTTTTTTTGTGCGCAGCTCATTTAAATCCTCTGGGTTTAATCCCGTCTTCTTTCTGGACTCTTATTTAGGACAGAATCAAAATTAAACCTGAACTGTATTTAGTATGTAAATGAATGAGATGTATTTGCTTCCTCTTGGTCCATCAGCTTCCCGTCCGTCTCGCCATCATCAGTTATAAAAAAAAAAATGCTGAAACTTGTAAAAACCATTTGGCTCAAAACTGATTTCTCTCCACACACACACACACACACACACACTGTAGGAACCTGGGAAAGAACGGCCTGTCGACCAGCAGCATCCTCCTGGACAGGTGTCCCCCGCCTCGGCCCCCGGCTCCCCCCTCTCCTGTATTGCCAAAGGACAAGCTCAACCCCCCGACACCCAGTATTTATGTGCGTACACTCACACCATAGAAGAAGTATTCCTCATCGCTCTCTTTTCTGACGCCTCTTTGCTTCTTCTTGGGTTTGCAGCTGGAAAACAAGAGGGACGCTTTCTTCCCTCCCCTCCATCAGTTCTGCACCAACCCCACCAACCCGGTCACAGTCATCAGGGGACTGGCTGGAGCTCTGAAACTGGGTAAGATGATGCGCTGGTTTTCTTTTATTTTGCACGGCAGCATGGCGGACTGGTCGTTTCTGTCTCACATGGCTCTGTGGGTGTGTCTCTGTGATCATGGGAGCCAGGGTGCCGCTCAGGGGTAGGAATCTGACACGTATGACAACAGCACCACCTGCAAGTGGAAAGTGTTAGTGCAGCTCCATCAAAGCTGCAGAGTTGCTTCTGAAAAGCTGAGCTCCCTCCAGGCTGCAAATACAGTTGATTTGCACCAATTTCAGCCATATAATATCCAGAAAGTTTAGCTGCAATGAGTCCGAAACCTTTTTAAAGTTTATCTCCGGGATGTTTTCTTTTACATCAGCTTGAAAGGCAGAAAACTTATTTCCAGCCCAGTTTTTCTGCTCATCAAGGCTGAAAAGTCCTTCATAAGCGCATGTCAACACCGTTTGTGCCTGTCAGAATGATGATTTGCAGCATATATATGAAGATAATGAACAGAAAAAGCTGTTATATTAGTTCTGTGAAGAGATTCTGAGCATATGTTCTGCAGGGAAAGTGTGTGTTTAGAAAGTCTGCAGTATTTCTACATAGATTATTAGAAACAGCACAGCTTTAGAAAGTTGGGAGATATAACTGTCTGTAACTCCACCAAACTCCGCCGTCCCTCCTGATCCACGCAGACCTGACATGGAGGCTGTGTTGTGTAAAATACATGAAGGAAGAACAACAGTCTGAATCCTGTTCTGCTGCTACTCTGCAAGCAGGCGTCTGGCTTTACGGAAGCAGGCGCTCCCTCCGCTGCTGGGATCCGTGCAGGCTTCTGATGTGCCGTCGCTCTTTAAATCACACAAGAGACGCATCAAAGCGTTTGAAGCGAGTGACGACTCGCACACGTCGAGCTGTGTTGCATCCATAACTTCTGCAAACTGCAACTTCATCAGATCTGCAAAGTGTTTCCTGATTTCTTTTTTTTCTTGTTCTCGAGACCATGAGAACAAAATGACGTGATGTTGGTCCTCTTGTGGCTTTTTGACACATCAGCCAAGCAGAACTTTTGTCTTGTATGGCTCTGAGAAGTATCACGTGATTGGTTGGGTATCTGGGGTGGGCGTGGTTAGTGGGAACAGCAACGGCTGGTCATAAAGTAGAAAACGGACACATGCAGTAAAGCATTTAGACACCATTACATGGACAAAGTTTTTTTTGTTAAACATGAAATTGCTGGATGACCACCCTGTGCCCGGCATTAATCCCCACACTGGCAGACTAAGCTTCTCATGAAGTGTGAATTAAACTCTTCTTGTGGAGAACGCAACAAGCTTAAGAACGCTGCAGTCTAGTGTTTGCATGGAGACGCTTTTCTGAGGCATGAATGAAGCAGGAGATGGACAGGCATGTCGCTTTAGCGTCAGCAGGGATGCAGACTCTGCATCGGTCTGTCGTGGTGAACAGCATGCTACAGTTAGCAGTTTACCACATCAGGTGTTGTTGCGAGGTTCGTGAAATATTCCACAAAGTACCGACGCAGGTTCCTTCCAGATACTCAATGTGATGCTGGTTCTGCTTGTGGCTGAGTTCTGGCATCTGGCTTTGTCGCATTACTTTCAGTAGCAAACAGGCAACTCGCCCAAATTGCTGCTGAAAACACGAATTGCAAAGGTGCAAATAATTAAACTATTTTATTTTTATGATTGTTGAAAACCCAGATTGTAATTGAGATTGAAATTTGATTAATTTTCCAGCCCTAGCGCCGAATCTGGCCCAAAAGGCGAAGCTCTCCGTTTAACACATGTTCTACGTTCCTACCTCCACCTGTGGGCACAAGCTGCATTCAGAGCCTGAAAAAACAAAGTCGCGTCTAAAATGGGTGTCTAGGTTCTCAATACGGTGAGGAGCTCAGAGTAGAGCTGCTTTTCCACATCAACAGCAGCTCGATGAGGTGGCTCGGCCATCTGGTTTGGCTTTTCTAAGCATATCCCAGCATGAGAAGGCCTGGGGAGCTTAAAGAGGCTGAGAGAGAGAATTCGGTCTCTCTGCCGAGCCCCCTGCGCCCTGAGAATGGATGGATAAATCCCATTTTCCCACCTCATGTTTGATTGACAGCAGAGCTGCACTCATTCAGCCGAGCACTTGTTCTCAGCGGCGGTCGGTTCTGACATCTTCCAGACAGATTCAGTCTGCTTTCAGATCCATGTCGGATTTTACTGGTTACACAATTTCATTCTTTTTACTAGAACCAGCTCACCATTTTACCCAGTGCCATCACACACAGCGGTTTTTACCTCCATGTTGGTTTCCATGATGTCATTAACATTAATCCGAGCACGCGGGTTCACGCTGCAGACTGGTCGCAGTTAGCCCAGGAAAAAAACCTGATTTCAGCATCAACTCCTGCAGTGTGAGCGCTGATGCAGAAAAAGCCTGTCCGCTGTTCCTGGAAGGGAAAATAAAGACTTTTCAGTGACTTGTTGCTCCGTTGCATAACCCGCTAGGCTGCTGAGTTATGGAGAAGTCCAGACAAACGGAAACGGAGCCGCTGGCTGTGGCTGGGACTGGCAGACACCTTCCCTCACAGTTACATAGTCAATAAAGCAACTTCCTGTGATCGCGTCCTCACAACTTCTGCTTTAGCTCGATGGGAATATGTAAACACTTACAGTCACACACGCAACTTAAACTTAAACTACTCATGGTTAGTGTTTGTTTAAAAGAAAGAAAAAGTGTTAGGGCCGGGCGATATGGCCTAAATGTAAAAATTTTTTTTTTTTTTTTCAAACCAAATCCGATTTCCAATTTTAAATGATTTTTTTTTCCCTTCTGTTAAAAATAAATACAAACAACAAAAATGACTCTTTTTCAAAAGGTATTTTAAATAAATTTGTTGTGCTTCCACCTTTGGTTGCAACAGAACAAATAATATTACATTACAGTCATTTAGCAGACGCTTTTATCCACTTACATTTTTTGGGTCATAGGGTTCAGTGTCTTACCCAAGGAAACTTCAGCATGTAGTCAGGGGAAGCCTGGAATCGAACCACCAACCTTCAGGGTGGCAGACAAATGCTGTAACCCACCGAGCTACAGCCTCCCTAATAAAGGAAACTGGTCTTTTTGGGAACAAGCTCTTTGCGAGTTCCCATGTTGTTATGTTTATGTGGATTTGTGGGAAATCAGCAGGAGTACGCTGATGTTACTATGATGTAAGGAGGCCCAAAAGGTGGACTTTCAAAAAAATAAATCTTCATAAACAAAAAATTTGAGTTAATCTATTAAACCGATTAATCGCCCAGCCCTAATAAGCGTTTCCTTTCAGGATCTGGTTGTTGCTTCATTTCCTGAACATTCCCATCATTATAAAAGTTAAATTAGGAATTACTCTTAATCCCCGTTTTTCCTCTGTCTTTGCGCAGACTTGGGCCTGTTTTCCACAAAGACATTGGTGGAGGCTAACCCCGACCATCTGGTGGAGGTGCGGACCCAGCTGGCGCAGCCCACCGATGAGAACTGGGACCCCAGCGGCAGCAGGAAGATGTGGCGCTGCGAGAGCAGCCGCTCGCACACCACCATCGTCAAATACGCCCAGTACCAGGCCTCGTCCTTCCAGGAATCCCTGCGGGTCAGTAGTTACCACCGCGGCAACACGCCGAGACGCCGCCACGTGTTTCACCCGTGCTGAAATAAAAGGTTTTCTGCTTTACAGGAGGAGAACGAGAAAAAGAAAGATGTGGAAGCGGAGGCGGGTTCCGCAGACAGGTGACTTTCTTTCTCTTCTGCTTTCATTTAAATGTTTTATCAAGTCACTAATAATTTTTTTTGTGCTTCTGTCAGCATGATGCGGCGAAGGAAAGGCTCTCTCAAACACATCAAGTTTGGCACCAACATCGACCTTTCTGATGAGAAGAAGTGAGTAAACTCCCTCTTTGTTCCACAGCAGCTCGTTTGTCTTATAGTCTTATTCTAACGACGAAACATCTGCAGGTGGAAGCAGCAGCTGCAGGAGCTGACAAAGCTGCCGGCGTTTGCCAGGGTGGTGTCGGCCGGAAACCTGCTGAGCCACGTAGGACACACCATCCTGGGCATGAACACCGTGCAGCTGTACATGAAGGTACCCGGGAGCCGGACGCCAGGTAAACACGGGCAACACTTTCTTTACTTTGTCTTCTCCGTCCAGGTTTAGTAACTTTCTCTTCTCGTTAGGTCACCAAGAGAACAACAACTTCTGCTCGGTAAACATCAACATCGGTCCTGGTGACTGCGAGTGGTTTGCGGTGCCTGAGCCATACTGGGGCGTAATCAATGACTTCTGCGAAAGGTATGACAGGAAAATAAAACAAGTAATTTCTTTTCATTTTTCAGGATACATTTCATTTACGGTATTTTCATGACTGGATTGTGGAGCAGTTTCAGTTACAGGAGCTTTTTCTGCATTTAACACACACAAGGCACACCGGGTTCTACGTTAAAACATACCGACGCATGTTTACCTGCATGATATCTAATGTCACAGCCCTCCTCCTGTCGCATATGAATAACATAAGAAGACAGCAACACCTACCAGATTCAGTGTTTGTCTGCATAATGTCGTCCACCATAGACGGGAGGTTTAACTCGACCGGGGTGGAGTTCATGGTGCTGGTTGATTACTTCCGTTCACTGCGATCAGAATTCAGGATGTGAAAAATGTTTCTTTTGGGTCGCTCGTTGCTGATGTGTCCCAGCTTCCTTTTCTGGTCCGTGAATCTTTTTAAACTTTATTTAATTTGTTGATTTGCTTGTCGATGCGACGGCCATATCCAACCAGTCCGGTCTATCTCTCCCCCCGAGCCGCTTGTGTTTTTTACTCTGGATCGCTGCCAAGATGTCCTGCTTGCTGGCAGAGATCCAAAGCCGACACGAGTCTGCTGCTCAGACTATTTTTATAGTCCATTCCTTCCTTTTTATTAAGCTGTTGGTCTGTGTTTATTTGCTTAACTTGTTTTTTCAAAGCGGCCATACTTTCTCCTTTTCTTACGCTGTGCTCTCCTATATCCGCTTTCAGGAAGTCACACAACACATAAGGCGCACCGTACATTTTGGAGAAAATTGAAAACTTTTAAGTGCGGTTTATGGTCGTGAAAAAACTGTAAACTTGCTCATTTTTTCAGGAACAACATCAACTTCCTGATGGGCTCCTGGTGGCCAAACCTGGAGGACCTGTATGAGTGCAACGTGCCGGTTTATCGCTTCATCCAGCGACCCGGGGACTTGGTGTGGCTCAACACAGGGACTGTTCACTGGGTTCAGGCCATAGGCTGGTGCAACAACATCGCCTGGAATGTGGGACCCCTCACAGGTAAGACCTGCTGTTGCTGGGAAAGCAGAGCCCACGTCATTCCAAACACTAAATATGCTAAATGGATTTCAGAGTTGTATCGTTGTTCCTGGGGTTCCTGTGGTTGCTTGGAGCTGATAATTTGTTCGTGTGTTTTTGTCTTCAGCACATCAGTACAAGCTAGCAGTGGAGCGCTACGAGTGGAACAAGCTGCAGAGCGTCAAATCCATCGTCCCAATGGTCCACCTGTCATGGAACATGGCGAGGAACATCAAAGTTTCAGACCACAAACTTTTTGAGATGATCAAGTGAGAAGTTAGATTAACAACCCAGTTTTCGTTGTGTGTTTTGGTGTGTGTGTGTGTTCCCCTCTAAGCTAATTGCACCCGTCTGTTAGATACTGTTTGCTGCGGACTCTGAAGCAGTGTCAGATGCAGAGGGAGATGCTGCTAGCTGCTGGGAAGGAGCTGGTGTGGCACGGCAGGACGCAGAACGAGCCGGCGCATTACTGCAGCATCTGTGAAGTAAGCGAAGCCGCAGGTGGTCGCAGCTGCAGGTGTTGTTCGGAAGGTCTTTCATGGTCCCTCTCTGTCTTCGTCTCGTCAGGTGGAAGTGTTTGACCTGCTGTTTGTGACCAGTGAGAGCAACACCCGGAAAACGTACGTGGTGCACTGCCAGGACTGTGCCCGGAGGGCGAGCACAAACCTGGAAAACTTTGTAGTTCTGGAGCAGTACAAGATAGAGGACCTCATGCTGGTTTATGACCAGTTCACACTGGTAAGGATCACACTCAACACTGGAATACTATTTCAGTCGGGATTACAAATGCTATAACATGAAGATGATTTAATTGAATGTTCTGTTGTCTAATGCTACATTTATTTAGGATAAGGTGTAATTTATTTTTTTTAATTGTACTTTATTTTAACTATTACATTTTTTTAGTGCATATTTTTTTCTTTCATCTATTTAATTTAATTTTAATTTTATTTCAGTAATTATTATTTTCTTCATTTTTATTTTATGTAAAATATGCATTTTCTTTTTTGTGGGCGAGTCTTTATTTAATGTTTTAATTTTAATTTATTTTATTATTTTAATTATATCCCTAAATGAAGAGTGTTGGGATGTTATGGTTTCATCATGACTGCCGCCGCTAAATATCTTTCGTTTGAGCGCGATTACTTACAATTTTTAAAATAATACCTGTTTAGGTCCCCAAGAGAACGACCTGGGTCGAATTTCACGATTATTGGATATATGGTTTCCCCACCAGGTGGCGCTTTACGCTAAATCTCTGGAGCTATTTGTCTCTTTTTTTTCTTTTTTCTTTTAACTTGTCTTGTCCAGCATAGAGGCAGGCAGAATGAGGATCTGTCCGCGTGCATAAAGGGAGAGGAGGGTTAGTTAGGGTGTGAGTTAATGGGATTGTGTGCCTTTGTGTGTGTGTGTTGTTGTTTTTTTCTTTTTGTGGGGGTGTGGGTGGAAGAGTGGGAAAGTGAGTAGTTGGGAGGATAAGTGTGTGTGGGTATAGGGGATGCAGGGTGGAGAGGGGAGGAGTTGTTGGTCTGGGTGGGTCACTGTGTCACTGCAGGTGTGTGAGTGTGACTGTGTGTATGGGGGGGGGTGAGTGGAGCTATGGATGGGGGCACTGGGTGTGAGCACGAATGTGTTGGTGTGAAGAAATGTGTGTATACCTGGGGATTGGGGTTCCGAGGAGTGGGGGTGGGCTCTGTGTGCATGAGTTGATGTATGTATGTGTGTGGGGGGCTGCTTCTCGAGGGGCCATCTTGCGCACCGGGGAGCGGGCTGGCTCCCGTCAGGTGGCGGGCTCGGGTCCGGGCGGCCGCTGATGTTGGTTGGCTACTCGGCCTGTGGGGGTGGGGGGCGGTTGCCTCCGGGCTCCTGGGGCCCTGGGCCTGCGCTCTGCCCGCCCTGGCGCCCTGGACATCCGGCGGGGCCCGCGGCTGCCGAACCTGGGCCTGCCGGGGTCCGTTCCCCCTGGGCTGCAGGGGGCTCTGGCCTGGACCTCCCTCTCCCGCCTCCTGGGTACACGATGGGCTGCTTCTGGGCTGGGGGGGCTGGGGTCTTTGTTTGGTACTGGCTGCCGTGTTTCCGGGTCTTGGGATTTTCTTGGCTGACCTCTGAATTTTTGAGCAGAGGGGGTTGCCTGAGCATGTTCACTTTCCTTCGAACACTTCTCACCTCGTACGTTCTGAACGATGACACTTTCACCAAGATGTCTTTTAGATTATTTAGTAACAGTCATTCTTCCGTATTCATATTCGTTTACTTTGCGGGAGCTCATGAGATTCTTTT
>JBAMHX010000014.1:3121220-3135851 GCA_037177515.1 Pseudomugil tenellus | reverse complement strand
CTTTCTTTCTTTCTTTCTTTCTTTCTTTCTTTCTTTCTTTCTTTCTTTCTTTCTTTCTTCCTTCCTTCCTTCCTTCCATCCTTCCTTCTGTTTTATGTCCCAGTGTGGTTCTTTTGCTTTTGTCTTTAGCATTTTGTTTATCTCCAAGTTGTTTTTTTTATCATTCATTGGGTCTCCAGTGTTTTCTCTGAGGAGCCTCTGCACTGGGAGCTGTGGTTTGCTGTGACTCTAGAGTCTCTGAGTTTCACCTCCTCTCGGGGCTTCAGGCTGGTGTCTGCAGGTGACTTTGTGCTCCTGGTGCAGACGATGCTTTCTAAGGTGGTCCATCAATGTATGCGAGCATAGCAAAATGGTATTTTAGTGTAAGTGTGGTAAGTTAGTAAGTGCATGTGTGTGTGGTGGTTATTGGGGGTTGCAGGCATGTAGGATTGTTACATGGTATGTATGAAAAGGGCTTTAGAAAAAAAGTTTTATTCAGCGGTGAAATATGCAGGGCAGCGGCTCCTGGGGACCGGGGATGACAATCGCTGCCTCAGATGTCTTTGAAAAACATCTACAACATCTTGAACAACATGAAGCTGAATTACACGGGATTAGAGTCAGGTGTGTTGGAGCAGGCGGACATAGAAACCTGCTGGGATTTGTCTCTCGTAGGACCAGAATGAATAACTGTGTTTTAGAGCGACACACATTTATGTAGCCAATCACATGGAAGCAACAGAAGACATGACAGAGTTCAAACAGCAGGATGAGGCAACGTGGCACGTTGCTTGAGTATTTAACCATGTTCAGGGTTTACACTCAGGGTTTGTCTGGACCAGAATGTCTTGTTGGTGTCTGAGGAGGATGGACAGACTGGAAAGACAACAGGAAGTTAAGTTCCACACATCCTTCTATTATCTGGCTTAAACATTTCCCATCTGTTCTGCAACCTTGTACAGCCTTTCAGTGTTTTCTCCTTTTCTTAGTTGTGAATTCAGCAGCTACTTGGATCCATGCGGGAACCTTGTTGGGCTGAATAAACCATTCAGACGATCCAGGTGTTTAAATGAAGGACCGTGCTGAAGAAAAGACACATTTATGAACAATTACAGCGCAAACTCACTGGAAATGTTTTTCTTTTATACTCCACACGTCGGCACAAAGCTCTGCGGAGTGAAGGCCAAACATTCAGCTGAAGCCGAGAGGATTTCACTTTCATCTGGCTGAGCCGCATAATCACTTTGCTGCATGTAACTCTGGGAAACCTTGAAGGTTTAAATATGAATCCTCATCCAGCCTTCAGCTGTTCCTCATCCTCATCAGGCTGTTTACACAAACCAGATCCAACCAGCAGGGGCCGCTGGAGCCACAGAGGAAACCAACACACACACACACACAAAGCAGATCAGAACCGCTGCATCCTGAAGGTGTATTCCAGATGTCTTAGTCACTGGTGTGAATCAGCTTGTATTTGTTCCGTTCCTGTTTGTTTTTACTCTTAAACTATGTGAGTCACTGTGAAGTTGGCAGAGAAAACATATGCAAGTATTTAAAAACAGGAAATGGACGTGCAGGAGGGCAGAAATGATATTTCTTAGACTGTGTGCATCAGTGCTTTCAGCAGCCCAGAGGAAATCATAGTAATTTGTGGAAGTGCTGGTTTGTGTGAAATGTGTCTGAGAGGCGCGCAGGCTACCATTAAATCAACAAACAAAATATCTGCAGCCTGACAAGGCAGTGACAGCGTGGTTAAATGTTTTCTGACGGGGAAGTCTCCAAACAGCCCCTTTCATTTCATTATAAGGATGATATGTGTGTGTTTATGTTTCTTTATGTTAATTCTGTATATCTAGCATCTGAACACACATTTATCCAAAGCCAGAAGCGGGTTTATCTCCTTTATAGCCAAGAAAATCACTATTATTTTTACTTAAAATAGTAAAATGTTCAAGTTTTATGATTTAATTCTGATGATTAAAAGTGTGAAGTAAAAGTGGAAGACTTGAAAATCATATGTATTAAAACAACAACTAATAAATGGAAAGAAAGCTTTAAGGAACAAATGTTTTCTTTATTCTGCAGCTCAGTTATATAAAATAACATTCGGAATATATTTCAGTTTTTTTCTTGTGCTGCTACATTATTTATGTTTTCACTTGTACTTCACTGTAAAAAGTCTCCATGTGTCAGTGTTAAAAAAACAGCTTAAAAAGAAAGAAAACCAGAAAATGAATTCTTCATCAGTCCCAACCTTCTTTCTTTAACGTCTCCAGGATCCTTGCAGGACTTTCCAAAGCTCTTCTTTGGGCTGTTTTCTGTCCAGATGATCCCTCACTGCTTCTGTAACCATAAGATCTGGGTCCTGGGCAGCATTCTTTCCATCAGACCCTTTAACACATATTTTAAGTCCCATTCTTGTCTTATTTGCCTTCTTTCAGAATGGCTTGACAGCAACGTTTCCATGGAGACCACCTCTGATGAGGCTGAAGATCCAGAAGCATCAAGTCCCAGTTCAGATTCTTTTGATTTTCTACATCAGTCCTATGATGTTTTTTTTATTTATTTATTTTTTTTATCTTTTGTCCTTTTTTTTGGTCCAGTTTCTGTGATGTGCCACATTTTCAGTTATTTCTGCTGTTCCAAAAAAATCAGCTTTTTATTTGTAAAACAGTCTTCAGGCCATCTCTTGTGAGTGAAAATCCCAGTGATCTTTGGATTGTTTTTGGATGGAATTAGCCCAAAGGAAACTAAGAGCCTAAAGATCTCGTTTAAACTGGTTCTTTGCAGAGTTTTCTGTGTGGGAAGTGATTTGGTGCAGAGATTAGCAACACATAAAGCTTAAATGCAGTAGAAATATATTCAAACCTTTAATCATAATAAGTTTCAAATAGATTAGTTATTCCTCCTGTTTTTGGTTCCTTTCCTCCCAGTTTTCCTCCATATTTCCAGCTTTTTTCATGCAAACACTTTGATTCTTTCTGTATATACTGCTGCTGCAGATCGCAGATTAATAACTGGGTGGATTTTGGCTGCTTCTGCTTCTCTGCTCAGCTGTTTATATACAGGCCAGGAATAGGAGGCTCGTGCGGTCCGTGACTCAGGCAGGAGTCAGCGCCGCTGCCGTGGGTCGCGTGCGGAAATGGCACACGCTGGTGATGCCCCAACGCAAACGTTTGAACCTAAACTGAGCTGGGAGGTTTCTGGTTGGGAGGAATAAACGGAAACGGTGGTGTGAATGGAAAAGGGGAAAAAAGCCGAAATGAAGGAAGAGGTAGAAGTGGAGACAAACCAACTCAGTGATGCGTTCAAAGCGTCCATTCATAACATTACTGCTGGAGAAAGTCCCCACAGTAACTAACCACAAGAATGAGTAACTTCCTGTGGAAGTTATTAGTTATTTAAGTAGGTCTGAGTGATAAATGTGGAGATGAAAGAGCAACATCCTGACATGTATTTGTGTGTGAAAGGGAAAAACACAAGAGATTTTTCTGAGCAGGGATATTCCCTGATTGATGTTTCATTAAGTAAAGTGAAAGACTACCATCATTGTGTTAAAACGATAAAAAATCCACAAAGCTGTCAGACAGATTGATAAATTATTCCTTTTTATGGGTTAAAAGGCAAAAACCTGTGCAAATAGTTAATCACATGGCAACAACTTAGCACATGTAGACATGATGAAGCTCAAACTGCGCATCAGGATGATGGTGAAATGTGTGTACTGGGATTTTTACTCGCAACCATCTCCAGGGTTTACAGAGATGGTCCGAAGAGGAGAAAATATCCAGCGAGCGGAAGTTGTTTGGACATTTGCCCCATTTTGGTCCCCTCAGAACCAGCATGGTTTAACCAGCACAGCTTACCTGCTGAACATGTCCATCCCTTTATGAGCACAGTGCAGCATCTGGAAACTTCCTGCAGGATGATGCACCATAAGTTTACATCATCTCCATGACGATGTCTTCCCTGTCCTCCAGTGTCCTTCACCGTCACCAGATCTCAGACCACTATAAAAATGGTCCGTTCTGGTACATATTTGTTTTAACTCAGCTTATTTTCCAGTTTGCTTTCTTTTTGTGTGAATATTCCAACTTCATTCAGTAAAAACGGTTAAAAAAGTTTAATATTTTACTTTTAATTATAGCTGAACAGATACTAAAGCTGAAAATGTGAGGAAATCTACTTTCTTCAAAGGGAAGAAGCGCATGTGGTCTGCAGGGTCTCTGACCTCCAGCTGAACTGGACACATCTCAGTGCAGTCCTGTCTCTGTGGAAGAAGATGCTGGAAGCTCAGCAGCTTCGCCTGGCGACGCTAACTCACCATTATGTTTTCAGAAAGCCTTCATTCCCCCACGTGCCGAGGGGACAGGACCATCTCCATGCGGTTGAAGCCCCCAGATTCCCCTCGGATGAGTCTGAAGCTTCTGGAGCTCTGAGTCACAGGAAGCATCAGGTTAAGCTGATGAGCGTCTCGTGACTTTGTAGCACTCGGCGGGATGTGTGTAAAGTAAGAAGAGTCTGAGCAGCTTTGTAGGTCCAGGTGGTGAAAGTCAAACATCTTCCTGGAGGCAGTTCATCAGGGCTGAGGCCTGCTGTGCTGATCTCTATTACATTAAACATATAAACATCATGTTCTCATCGTAGTTCTGAGCTGCACGGTTCAGCTTGGAATCGTTTACAGAAACATTTACATTGTTCCGTTAAACCACTCTGAAGAAAGTGAAGAGCGGTGAATTGCACAAACAAATGAGAAGCTTGCTTTGGTGACACTCAGATGATCCGAAACACATGGCATCACTCGGCACTGAAAGGTTTAGTCTGATCCTCCTGCTTTCAGTGCAGTTTGAGGAAAATGTGACCGAAGTGTTTTGTTGGTTTGGATTTTATGGGGGTTCATCTTGTAGACCAGAAGGAGAAAACATGACCAGTGAAAAGGTTTACAGCTGATTTTTATCTGTAGCTGAACAGAAATGGATTCAGAGCATCAGTTGCCATGGTGATCAACAGGAGCAAGAGAAGCCAAGATTTCCTTTTCGTCAGATGCTTCTTCCTGGTCATGCAGAGATGTTACCAGACCAGTAGATAAAAGCGTCTCGTAAAGCTGGATTTGCACTGGTCTTCACATTGAAATGTTCTTATGTTCA
The DNA here is from genome assembly GCA_037177515.1 of Pseudomugil tenellus. NCBI lineage: Eukaryota > Metazoa > Chordata > Actinopteri > Atheriniformes > Pseudomugilidae > Pseudomugil > Pseudomugil tenellus. The sequence goes on along the minus strand of JBAMHX010000014.1, from coordinate 3,130,725 downwards.
CATTTTAAAACAGTCCTGAGTTCTTCTGTTGTTTTTCTTCCATTAAAGTGATGAATAAGCGCCATCATTCAGGCCATCCTTTCAGTTTTAGGACACTTTTTACCCCCCGTTAAGTGGTTTCTGCATGTTCTCACATGTCTTTCAGTGCTTGAAGACGATGATCTTTCTACATGCTTGTTTAAGGAATGAGAAGCTCCTCAGTGCACCAGCTGCAGTGAAAGAACTTGTTGCAACTGAAAGGTCGTCTCTTGTGCAGTTATTATCCAGCGGGAGGCTTCTACCTGCTCATACCTCCTACCTTTTGGCCAGGTAGTGTATGGTGCAGCTTATTTTACATGCTTTTGATGTAATACAGCAGTAAAATGCTTCTTTTTTACCGGATCTGATTTGAAATAATGTAATTCTGCAAAATTTACATCCATTTCTAATCACGCCAGCTTACACGTAGCTATGCTTTTATCTGTGAGAAGTTGTCAAATGGCAAATAATGCTGAGAGTTCCAGAAAAAAACTTTTTGAAAAGTACGAAACTCCAGATTAGAGAAAAAAAGTTTCAGAACGCAACAACGCTTTAAAGACGTTCAAGTCCTCAGAGTCAAGCACTGCAGCAGGTTTTTGGCTCTCTGGAAGTAGCGAAGCTCCTTTAATGGTGGATAGTACAGGAAAGAGCCATTCAAGCCCTGCCAAGCGTATTTATAAAGCACTTTACAACAGCAGAACATGAACAAAGTGTTCAACATGAAACAGCTAAAAGACATAAATCAGATGGAAAAACTGAAATAAGAGAAAAAGTAGAACAAAAGTAACTCATGCTGATGAAAAACATGCGTTTTATTCTTTTTAAAATATCTAAGCATTTATTGAGAGACGTGTCTCTGCAAACACCATCAAGGACAGGGCCGTTTAAATGACTCAGCAAATTGTTTCAGCTTCAGCTGACTCAGCCTTTTGCGATGAGTTGACGATATTAAACAGATCTGTTGAGAAGAGACGTTAAATCGTTTTCTTTTGTTATGACACATAAGGATTAAATATAAACCTTTATTATTTCATATTTTCAACCCTAAACCATCTTTCTGAATTTTAATTATATTAAACGTTGCAGACCAATCATGTCAGAAAGTTTCATGCAGCTGAAATGAATGGAGACCAAAACGCTGCCTGAAATAAAATAAATCATTAAAACATCCAGAATGCATTTTAAATGCTCAGATAAATATAAAATGTAGTTAAAGGGACTAAAAAACAGAAAATGTAATGTTTTAAAATGTAACTGCTTTCTGTTGTTGGAGCATAAAGGTTTGACATGTTTCCAAGTCATTCCAGTTAAAACATGTCTTCATCTCGACTTCTTCACTTTCCTCATTGTTGAGCTGCCTGCAGCCATGAGGACCCGCCGGCCACCTTCTGCTTTTAACCCCCTCCTGTCTTCTGACTTCCACAAAGACGCAGGAAGATGCGTCACTGCGACATTCATGTTGCTTATGGAGCTACTGGAGGACGGACTGGCACACTGGTTGGAATTGCTGGTATAAATTATTTGCCACCAGTGTGTGTGGACCTAAATCAGAGAGAAAAAATGTGGAAGAGGAAAATATTTAACGTCTGACTTTATGGAAGTTCAGGCTGCTTGAGATTTTTACAACAAAAGGCTGAATTTATCTTGATAAAATAGCTCAAATGAACAAAACTGATGTAATTAATGTTTGTGAAGCATTAATTAATTTAATGAGTAATGCACAGCTAAATTTGACAACAGGAAATCAACAAACTTAAAAATGGAAAAAAAACAACAATGAAGCGAAACGTATCTCCAAATAGTCATTAAATCGAGTTAAAGTATATTATATTTAAATGTATTTAAACTGTAAACAAAACTCTTTAGAAAACAAACAGAATTTTTTTTATTTATTCTTTTCAATCCTTTGAGATGATTAAGTAGCTGTATTGTCTAAAAATGTTTAATTAAAAAACTTTCATTCTGATTTGTTTCCTTTTAAAATGTCATTGATTGTCTCCTTAGATATTGTTTTAATCATGATTTTAAAAAAATGTTTTATATTTTTGCTCCTTTTTTTGGGGTCTTATGTTTCTGTAATGTGTTATTTTTCCCAACCTGATAATAAAAAATGATGCTCTCTCGAAACATCTGATCTGGATCACATATGCATGTAGTTTTTTATAATGGGGGTCACTTATGTAATAACTCATATTCATTAATGCTGATACGTTATTGTTGATGTGCAACATACTGTAATTGGTTTTTATTGTCTCTCAGTAAATAATTCAGATAAATGTTTTGTACATCCAGAATCTAAACACAGATATTTACAAATGTCCTTGTTTGAATTTCCCAGCATCCCGTTTCAACACAAGTTTATGGGAACAGCACCTTTCATGTGCAAAACAATTCAAAGTGCTTTATAAAAAAAACATCAAAGTGATGTTTTAAATAAGAATAAAAAGCAGCAACAAAGAGCAAAATTTACAATAAAATGATAAATTTAAATTATTAAAGCAGATCAGATAAAAGTTACAATACAGGGTTTTTTCATAGCTGCATTAAAAAAAGAAAAGTTTTTAACTGGATTTAAAAGTTTCTACATTTGGTGAAAGTTTTATCTCTACTGGCAGTTTGTTCCACATGTTTGCAGCATAACAGCTAAATGCTGCTTTTCTATGTTTAGTCTGGACTCTGGTCTGGACTTTGGTCTGGATTCTGGTCTGATCTCTGGTCTGGAGTCTGATCCCTGGTCTGGACTTTGGTCTGGATTCTGGTCTGGTCTGGTCTCTTGTCTGGACTTTGGTCTAGTCTCTGGTCTGGAGTCTGGTCTCTGGTCTGGTCTCTGATCTCTGGTCTCTGGTCTGGACTCTGGATTTTGGTCTGGTCTAGTCAACCTGAGTTTTTGGATCTATGAGCTCTGCTTGGTTTATATTCTCGGAACATATCACAGATGTATTCTGGTTCGTTTGAAAGTCAGATCTGAGTCCATCAGAACTCCAAGGTTACAGACTTGATTGGTAGTTTTAAAATTTCGAGTCTCCAGGTGTTTACTGAGGCTGGCCCTCTTCTCTTTGCTTCCAAACAGAATTATTTCAGTTTTATCTTCATTTAATTGGAGAAAGTTTTCTCTCATCCACGTGTTTATTTGCTCTAAACAGTAGATCTTTTGGTCTGCAGTCGTCTGGTGACAAAGACACATAAAGTTGTGTATCGTCTGCATAACTGTGATAATTGATGTTAAAGTTCTGTAATAGTTGACCCAAAGGGAGCATATACAAGTTAAACATAAAAGGTTTAAGAACTGACCCCTGAGGTACTCCATAAGTCATGGCCACTCGCTCAGATTCATAGCTGCCAATCGTAACTAAATAACTCTGACCATCTAAATAGGACCTGAACCAGTTAAGGACCTCTCCAGAAAGTCCAACCCAGTTTTCCAGCCCGTGCAACAGGATTCTGTGATCTACAGTATAAAACACAGCATTGAGATCCAACAGAACCAGATCTGATACTGGACCAGAATCAGTATTGAACCTGAAGTCATTTAGGACACAGATTATTATTATTATTTTCATTGATTGATTAATTTGTCTGTCTGTCTCGCTCTCAGTGTGTGTGTGTGTGTGTGTGTGTGTGTGTGTGTGTGTGTGTGTGTGTGTGTGTGTGTGTGTGTGTGTGTGTGTGTGTTAGTGTGTGTGTGTGTTGGTGTGTGTGTGTGTGTGTTAGTGTGTGTGTGTGTTGGTGTGTGTGTGTGTTTGTAAAAACAACCTTCTTCTGAAGTATTTTTGCTGAAACAAGAAACAACCGTCTGACTTTCTTTGATGAGCTCAGCTAAAAAAGCCACATGGTGGCAGTGTTGTGTGTGTGTGTGTGTGTTTGTGTGTGTGTGCGTGTGTGTGTGTGCTTGTGCTTATCTTCACCCTCACGAGCATATAAATCTTCACTCACTTTCACCCATCTTGGCCTTCTGCTTCCACGTCTTCCCAGTGAATAGTCTCAGTGGAAAAGCTGGACGGATTACCACCCAGCTGCCTGTAATCTTGCAAAATAACTAAATGTCTTGCTGTGTTTCTGCTTGAGTCACCGCGGCTGTTCAGACATTTAAACAACACAGAATTCAAACCAGTAACCATTTGATGGCTGATTTGTCCCGGCGGTCCGATCCTCCCACAGTGACTCCTTTTAGTCACATGGGAGCAGCATGGAACGTTCTGCAGACTGAAATAAGTGAATGTGAGTGATCTGTGAGTAATGATGACTCATTTGGGGTCCAGATGCAATAATAAAATAATAATATTTGTCTTAGGACAGGAAGAGATGCATGAATGCTGTTTGTTTAGGTCATAAAGAAACGCTCCTTGTGACAGGTGCTCTGCTACCTGGGCAGCGAGGGAAACTCCACAGCTCCAACGGATGACACGCATGTTGTGTTGATCCCATCACATCCTTTCACCTGCCTCAGACTCGCAGGTCTCTGCGTGGGACAGAATGCTCCGGTTTCCTTGTGGGTTATCAACCCAAGTGATTCACACTCTTTTCCCATTGTACAGAGTTGAGGCTTGTTTTTCTAGGACGTGTGTGTGTGTGTGTGAGGGCAGATACAGGGCTTGTGTTGCATGGTGCTTTTAAAAGCATACCACAATATTTGGTCATCTCAAGTGCCTCAAGAAGTAATGAGATTATCTGGCTTTTCCGGATAGTTCGGTGCTTTCCAGCTGCAGATGCTGTATAAGTCACTGGCCCTTGACTAACCGGAGGCCTTCTCTGCTCTCTGCAGGCTCCATACGACAGATGTTGTTTAGAGGCTGACCGGCCGGCTCCTGGCTTCGACCTGCTGTTGTCCCGGTGCAGGATGACGCAGGTATTGCGCAACATTTACCCCGGTTATGACTGTGTAACATCACCAGCTCCTTTTAATGCCGTTTCCCAGTTCCCCTGACGTGTGACACACTGACGATTGCACTGTTGTGTGTAAACACTGCAAACAACTCAAATAGCGCACACACACACACCTTCACTGCCGTATCCACGGAAGCACCTGTTGAGCGTGACGTCACGAATGACTCAGGTGAACGCATGCATGTGTGTGTGTGTATGTGTGTGTGTGTGTGTACAGGCTTCTGCTGACTGCGGGATGTTTGCGTAATCAGTACAGCAGCACACCTTGGTCACAAGGTAAACTTTCCACTGTGTCAGACAAAAAAGACCTCCGTTTCACACTTGAGTAGTCTGGGAGTGGCTCACTTTTCTAAACGCGATGGAGATGGTACAGCAAAAAGAGATGTTGGAGTTCGATGTATCCTGTCTCCACTTGCAGTGACTTAATGTCTTTTCACTTTTGAGAAGTTGATCTTCAGAAATGTACAGTGTTTTTAAGATAAAGCTAAAATTCTTGTTGAGATTCGGGGGATGTTATGAGAATGGAGGGCTTGTGAGGCGGGTCAGCTTGGCTGTTTGCATCCAATAGAAACAAAATCCAAATTAAAATACCTTTGTGTTTCCCTCCTGAACTCTTCCCACATTTATGATTAAAATGCAAGGTGAAATTAGAAAAGTTATGCAGGGGTCGATTTCCAGCTGAGTGAGAAGCGAAGAACACGCTGGTTAGGTTTAACGTCTAGGCGGGTTTTTGTGATTTGTTTGATTTCTGAGGATGGGTTTTGGTCTGACTTAGATTCAGGTATATTTTGTGGGAGGAAATGTGGACACAGGAATTTTTAAAAAGGATTCTTCACATTATGGATGGGAGCAAGCTGCTTAGTAGAGGTCTATGCTCAGAGTATTTATTTTGCTAGCTTGTCCGCTAGAACCCAGCCCTGCCACACAAACGTATATAACATATATACATGTATTCAACATAAAAAACAAAATAAAAAAACCCACAACAGCCATATTTACCAAAATGCTGCTCAGACACTGCCTATTGGCATCGTGGCTGCCAAACCGGATACTGGCGCTCCCTGATAGACTGCCACTTCCTCTTCTTTAGAGGAAGTGATTGAAGGCCAGCGACACCTTGTGGGGCCACTTTGAGCCTGCAGCTCATCAGTTTTGTTAGCTAGCGATCTAACGTTACTCATTACAGCAGTTGGAAGAAATGGTTTAAATCTCCACCGTTTTCTTTCTGCCTCACTCCTGCCCTGCATCCTCTTCTCCTTCTTTTAAACTCCATTGACATTTGAGGTGTTATTTCACTGATAATCTTGAATATGGAGAGTATTATCAATTTATCTCGGTGATAAATAAGTCTTGTTGCCATGGAGACTCACCACAAAAAGTCTCAAAAGAGTAGAAATAATATGCAGAAAATCTCCCATGCAGCACAGCTTCTTACCAGCGTGAAAAGTCTTCTTAGACAACGCAAATTGACAGTTCATGTCTTAAAACAGATGCATATATTACAAAAAATACAACCGTTAATACGAAGTTACTACAGTTTGCAGCCACTGAGCACCAAATTCCAGAATGATAATTAAATATCTGTTGTTGGAGGCATCAAGCTGCACACCACAAACTGTTGGAATTTGGGAAGACTACATAAAGAAACTTATGGCACTAAGAGCAACAATGTTCAAAAGGGCGATGTAAACATTTACAATTTAGTTCTGATGTAGTCGATATTTCAGTTTAAGTCATTTTTATTTTGAGAAAACATTTTATTTAACTAAAACATATTTTTTTTGTTTAGAAATGAGTCACTTAGGGGAACTAAATTCCTGAATATGGTGTCATGTAAAGGACCAGCATGCAGCAGGGTAGCTGCATGTTGACTGTAAGAAAAGCAGCAATGAGGAAAAATGTTTGTGTTTGTGCATAGGAAATATACTTCTGATGCATGTACGAAGAACTTGTTCATGGTGCATGTGTGCCTCTTCGGTATTGTCATTTTTTTGTTTTGTTTTATTTTTTATTGACGAACCACCATGGATGACAGACATTGAAATGTTGTCCACAATTCCAATTAATTCCTGAAAACTCGCTTATATGTGATCAGACCATCTTATTTCCTGTTAGTGACCACGATTGCGAACACGGAATGTTTCTACTATTTTAATGAAGCACTTTGAAATCTTGGTTTAAAGAATCTAAAAGTTGACATTCAGATTATTTCAGCATGAAGGAACAAACAGTTGCACTTGTACTAGTAAGTCTGGTATGCATTGGCTTCTTCATTTGGACCAGACTCCCAAAAGCTGGGATGCTCAGCCATGTTGCTTTAAATTAGATCTCCACAAAGCTGACGTTTACATTGTTTTCCTCAGTAATCTGCATACAAATGTAAATAAAAAAAAAAATGAAGCTGATGAATTATTGTATTGCACAAGCCGTCTGCTGCACCATTCATCTTGAAAACACCCTGATTCAGTTGGGAAAGACTGAGTGGTGCTTACTTCACGTCTGCACTTAAAAATAGCCTTTTTCAGGTCAAAATGAATGTAAAAACGCACAGCAGTGGTCACTTCCTTTCCTTACAAAGACGTTAATTTCACTCTGACTACTTCACTATTGGTGCGTCTCAACTGTTTAGGTGGGAAGACGATTAACTGGTTAAATTTCACAGGGAGACTAAAACCTATTATTCTGTTATCTTTTGATAAGATAATTTATTAATTTTTTTTTTAGCAAATTTACCTAATTATTTGAGTAATGAAATAATTCCTTTTAGTGTTTACATGAAGGCTCAAACTGATACTGACCAGTTTGATCACTGGGAATGAAACATCTGTTCTTTTCCTGCACGTTTTTCGTTCCCCGTTCAATAAATGTCTTTAAAATAGCTGCTTATCAGGTTATTAATAATTTTCTTATAGACTATGACAGCTTGTAAAAGCATGATTTCTTTCCAATCCTTCCTTTTTTTTTTAACTAAAACCTTATTTTGGACAAAATTCCCAAATTGAACCAAATCTCAAACAATAAAACACTTTTTTTTTCACACAGTAAAAATGTTAATAGAGAATAAAACATTGTCCTCCTTTATATGGTCTGTCTGTTTAAAAACACACATATTCTTCAACCACACAGTTTTTAATAGGGGTTGAACTGCAGTTCACCTGCCCAGGAAACGTAATGGACCTGTTGTTAACCGGGTACAAACATCAGAGACCCATCTGTTCAGCTCCTGTAAATGATCTTAAGCCAGGCTGTTGCATGTAAATATAGACGGGACAAATTAAATTCAAATGACTCAGACACTTGATGACTGAGACAAGTGACTTATCCCTCCTTAGTGCCCCTTTTCAGCCGATCCAGGCTCTGGCTTTAAGCAAACACATGCAATCCGAGCCGGGAGTCACTTGTTCCGCTTCGGGTCGCCTCTCAAACCTTTAACTGTTAAGAGGAAGTGGGTTGTGTGGGGGAGTGAAAGGAAGATGGGTGGAGGGAGCGAGGACATAAAGGCTAAGTCAGTTGGCAGAAGAGAGGAAGCTGTGTCATATCCAGGAGGAAGTGTGAGTCAGTGCTCGTACATTCTTGAAAGCTGATTCAGCGCTGCGCAGGAAGTGGGAAACGCTTACTGCTGAGCTTTAACACCGGGAGGAAAGAACATGTCTGGAGCGGTGCAACAGTAAAAAGAGTCCCCGAGCAAAAAGGAAATAAGAAAATTATTATGTCGTGCATGAAAGTAGCTCATGGTTTTTCCTCAGAAAGCCGCTTTAAAGCAACTCAGAGACAGCAGGAGGAGATGAAAGCTGTCAGAGAAGAAGAGGAGGAGAGCAAAGGCTAACGCTCTGGGTCTTCCTCTTTTTCTTTAGTCCCCTGAAATCTGTCCTTTCCTCTCCTGCTCCCATCACTTCTCAGATTTCACATTTCCAGGCAAGCCACCCTTTCTGTTCCCACCAAAAAAGTCCAGTTTCAGCTGCGTCTGACAGCCGCAAGTCACCCCGAGAGGAGGAGGGACTGATTACACCTTTAAAACACGTACATGTTGCTTTTTTAAGTCTGTCTGCACTTGTTTTTCTGTATCACAGGGAGGAGATTTTCCACACTGACCTACAAGTCCCATCTAAGCCAAGGTTGGTGACATCATGATGGCCATGTGGGAGGCAGAGGAGGTCCGCACAGTTGTTTAGAGCATGCCCCCCCCCCCACACACACACACACTTCATACACTCATGGACAGTCTGTCCCACCCAGGCTCTCATGGTCACTGCCTCTGTCCTCGTGATAAAACGCCAGCTTATCACCAGTTTCCATTCAGCTTCTTCATGATTATGTAACATCAACCCAGGGAGGAAGTCCTGTCTGCTGTGAATGAAGAATCTGCGTGTGTGTGTGTGTGCTGGAAGCTGGAAGACGAGTGTGACGACATCAGTGGAACGAGTTTCCACATGACAGTAAACCCACCAAACATGTATGACAGTGGAAAAATTGTGCTCAGCTGATTAGTGCACGGGCACGCTCGCACAGATCGACCTGTTCCCAACACTGCACACACACACACACACACACACACACACACACACACACACACACACACACACACACACACACACACACACAC
>JBAMHX010000014.1:3082807-3100220 GCA_037177515.1 Pseudomugil tenellus | reverse complement strand
AGATAGATAGATAGATAGATAGATAGATAGATAGATAGATAGATAGATAGATAGATAGATAGATAGAGAGAGAGAGATAAAAGATGATATTTGTGAGTTAAAACATTTTTGTAATAAAGTATTTTTTTATTTTGTTATATAAGTATTTTGTTATAAAATACTAATCTGACATTATTAGAAAAATATATTTCTTTTTAAAGGTGAAGCATTGGCTTGATTGCTGCGGTGCTTGCGGAAAGTTTCAAATAAGGACTGTTGTCCTCGTTCGAAACTATCAGCATTTTTATCATTATTCCTCGCAGTTACGCAGTGACAAAAAGTTGTGTCTAGTTAGCAACAGATTGCTAAACGGTTGTTTACCGAAAAGCACAGCGTTGCCGGTGCATTGGCCTCTTCACTCATTCAGCGTGCCAGTGCTACGTACCGCCCCCTAGTGATGACTCCAGTATTGAACTTTATGGCCGCAGCATGCTTGCGCTGTTCGCAGCAAGAATATAGACAAATGTAGCTGCACGTTGCCGTACACGCAAGCAGACACAGCAGGTAAATCCCAACCCTACATGTTTAACTGTGCGTTAAATCAAACGGATCTAAATAAAGGTTGGTCTTTCAGATCCACCATCCTGCAGCTTTTAGATGCAACTCTGCAACACACCTGAATCAGATGAATGTCTCGTCCATAGCCTATGCAGAGCTGCGTGACATGCAGGACATTCAGCTCTTTTATTCATATGTGTTGGAGAAGGGATGCATGTAAAAGCTGCAGGATTCGGGGCATCACTCTGAATGCAAGTCTAGAGACATTCTTCATATCTTCATGCCAGAATCTTCATAAATAAGTATGATTAGATGGTTTTTGGTGCATTTAGATAACTGCTGTGACACCTACATGCTCAAAATCAGCCTTTCCCATGTAGATAATTCCAGATTCTGATTTTTAATGACCTTTTCACAAACATTTATGTGTTTATATGTAAATAAAAACAATGGAAGTGCTAATCCCTTAGATTAATGTCTGCATTTAAGTTTAATTTTGACAGCTCTGGTAAAAATACCAGATTATTTTAAAAAGGCTGCAAATGTTAAGGTTTACGGGTTTTGTTAGTTTGATTTCCGGTTTTTGTTTGTAGACTTCCTCGTTTCCCGTTTGCTTTGTGTTTTTGTTCAACTTTGTGTTCTGTTCATTGGTTTCACCTGTCTTAATTATGTTCACCTGTCCCTCGTTTGTTTCCCATGTGTTTAAGTCCCTTGGTTCGTCTGTTTAGTTGCAAGATCATTAAATTAGTTGGTTTGTCTGTAAGTAGTTACCTGGTCATCTTGAGTGTCAGTGCTATTAATAAACCCAGTTAATCCGCATCGTGGCTGCCTCCTGCTTGTCCTCCTCACCTGCTTTTGGGTCCACCACCTACTTGCATCCTAACAGCAAACCTTTTAAAAATTATCTGGAGACCCTTTGAAATTTTTTTGCAACCTTTTTGTGGGCCCAAACCTCCCTGCATCCCCCCCCCCCCCCCCAGTTTGAGAAACACTGGGGAACTAGATTCAAAGCACAATATAAGAGTTTTCAGATCAGTTTTAGTTTGTTCTGATGTATTGCATTTACCTCTCTTAACGACTGGCTAGTTTATTCATTTCTTTGAATTCCTGCATTCAGTTTAATTCAATAAAACTCAGTTTTTTAACTGACTTTGTGTCGTCATGACGATACGGCAGAGTCCCTGACAATTATTCTTTGGAACAGAATAGATACGTCTTAGTACTTGCAATGCATTTTGATAGTATGGTGAAGTGTTTTATAACAGTAGTAGTCATTTTTTGAATGGGAGTTTGATGAGTTTAAGTCATATGTTTGTATTTGTTATGTACAATTTGAATAAAAGTATTTGACAACTACAGACAGAATTACTAAAAAAGTAATTTGCTGTTTTTTTAAACATGCTTCATTTATGAATGAAGTTGTTATTTTATCTTGCTACACGCTGAATTATTTTTTCTTATTTCTTACCACCTCTAGTTATAGAAATGTCCCTTACTTCTAGCAGCGAAGCTTGTTCAAATGCTAATATTTGCAAATTTAAATTACACTTGTGCTCCTGAGTTTATGTGCAAAAATATTTTTACTTTAGTTTGTTTCAAAACAAATTATATTCGAATGAACTTTGTGTTTCAAAAAGAAAAGAGTCCAAAAAAGCCAACAGACCAGTTTAATAAACAAACCAGATCACTTCTACATTAATAACGTCTGAGCATGCCCAGAAAATGTCTCTTTCAGATAAAAAAAAAACTGTTTGCATGTCAATAAATATGGCAAATTAACAAAAATTTTATTAACAACTGGTTCAAGGTGCCTTTTATGGAGGCTGAACATGCTTGAACTGGTTTGTAAGCATCATGTTATAGCAAGCTTGCAAGGACAGTTTTCTCAAGATAACTCAAGAATTTATCTTATTATCTCGATAATATCTTGGTTTGTTGCTTTGTTAATGGTCTCGTTATTTTCTAAAAGGTTTAATAAAACAAGGTTTTTCCTGGTCAAACTGAAGGACAGCTGTCGCCACAAAACAACCTGAATAACCTGCTTGTCTCAACTTACTGTAAGATTGAGAGGAAAACCAATTGAATGAGGTGTTAATTGCTCACTGGGATCATTTTGTTTAGCACATTTCATGGGCAAAACTATTCAAAAACGTTTTACATGAAGCATTAAAAGAATTACAGCGGAATGCAGAAGAAGCATTTACAAGTGCAATAAACATAGAGGAAAGTTAGATGGTGAAATAGTTAAAAATGTTGATAAAATCGTGGTTAATAAATAAATCCAGTCAAATAAAAGCAACAAACAGTGTCGATATATTAGAAGATATAAAACAACATTTAGCAAATGTCTTTGTTTTGGTCCAGATTAATCCGCCCATCCTGCAGGATGATTTGTCTACACTGCAGCAACTTGACTTAATAATGACTCTGTTCTGCTGAACTTCGGTGCTTTCTGGTGATCCAGCTTGCGTTCACACCAGTTAAACCAGAACCAAAGCCAACATAAACAGCTTGCAGATCTGATCTGGTCATTATTAACAGTTTCCCAAAATGATAGATGAACAGCATGTTGTCCCGCCTCCCAGTCTCTCCACAGCGGTTTTATGGTTCAGACTTCTTACAGGTCAGACCACACAACATGGGTGGAGGATGTTAATGACAGGACTTACCCGGGGCTGTGTTCTGTTGCCCGTTCTTTTCTCTGGCTACAGCAAAGGCTTCATTTGCAGCAGGGAAGGAACAATGAGGAAGAAGTGGTTCTGGTAGCTCATCTGGCTAATTACCAAGCAGTGAAACAGTACCAGCAGGGGGTCCACACCCTCCTCCGAACCTTTGCTGAAAGCTCACTAGAGCTGTTGTTCCAGAAAAGGGAAACTGGGAACACTTGTCCCCACTGCTCAGAATCCATGGTCAGTTGGTGAAAACCAGTTTTATAAGTCTTGTGAAAAAGACTTGTCCTAAAAGACTTGTTTTCACCAACAGGAAGGTCTTTTCCACTTTCCACACTCACAGTATCCTTCCCACTAGGAAGGGTACCGTCATATGTAGCCTGTTCGATACCATTACCAATATCAATCTAACCGATTTTTAAAAAAAAAAAATCTTTGCATAAAATGGTCTTTTGGATGAGAACGATTTTTCTCCTTTTGTTTATGAGTCAAGCTTTTGTTACGTTAGACGTCGCGCTGCGATGACATCCTGCTATTGAGTCGTTTATCGCTATCCAGATGATGCTTCCTTTCTCAGGTAAGGTATGAGTTGGCTGAAGGAATGCAACAACACTCTAGTTAACCATCCAAACAATCACTTTTATGGTGGAAATGATACTTAAAATTTCTCATTCTGGTTCAATTTCTTCACCGTTAAAATTAAAAGCTCTTCCACATAATAAATCAGGCCAGTAAAGCTTCGCTTTCACCACCAGCACTTTGGCTTGGTAAACCCTAATTCCAGCTGCACTTCTACAGTCAGCAGCCCATACCGTACCAAAGCGGCCCAGTTGCAGTCTGACTGAAGAGTACAGGTGTTCAGTGACGAGATCAGCCCCCCTCATTGCCGAGGTACCTTTGCCTACCCTTCACCGTGCTTATGTTCCTACCATCAGGCAGCAATGCAGAACCAATGGGTCTCATTTATCCTCTGCAACATCAGTTTTAAACAATACAAAAATGACTGCCCTGTAAAAATGATTTGACTGTTCTGCTTAGATCATACACTGACTTTCAGGCTCATCAGAACTTTGCAGTCTGTTTGTGCATGTCTGCGATGGACTGGCATCCTGTCTAGCGTATCTGCTTCTCGCCTGCTAATTCCTAGGTTATAGGCTCCAGCTTGACGCACCTCTGACAGGAAACGTTTTAGTGTTTGTTTTTTACTGGCAGTAAAAAGAAAAAAGTGAATCTGTCCCAGCTTACCCTCCTTATCACACTACAGCTTAGAGAAGCAGCGATTCCTGTTGTCGAAAATTATATATGGTTATATTATATATAGTTTTCTGCACACCTGGTGCTTTCTGAGTTCCAGTTTAGAAGCAGGTATATACCTGGTTCTTTCTGGGTTCCAGTAGAGCAGCAGGTACATACCTGGTTATTTCTGGGTTCTAGTTTAGCAGCAGGTACACACCTGGTGCTTTCTATGTTTCGGGGCTTAAATATTCATACAGTACTTATTTTTCTTTTGAAGAGAGAAACGCTATATGCAGCTGCTTCTCTGCATCTCTGGTCTTCTGTAGATTAATTTTATTTTATGTTTTTTGCTGTGGGGCTGCAAAAGACACTACTGCTGACGGCACACATCCACATGACCCTGTCCCCTTTTAAGCCCTCTACATGTTTCAGTTCGTTTAACAGTTTGTGCGCTTGTTAGCTTGAGATTCAACATAAATTCAGAGCTAACTGGAGTAAACATTTGATTGTGAATTTTCCTCAAACAGAAAAACAAAGATGAGGTTTAAGACGTTGATCTTGGGCTTTGTTAGTGTGTGACTTTCACAGCTGCACACAGGTAGGGATGCTGGATGTCTTCTGGAGGCATTGTGTGAAGTTCTGGTATAATCCCAGGTGTGTGTGTCTGCAAGGAAGACAGTGCTGTCTCACTAATAAGGAGCCAGTCTGACAGCAGTCTGACAACCTCCTGACAGACAACAACCCAGCTTTGTGCTGAGTTACTAGAATATTCCTGGCATTTCTTGCTTAGGGTTAACCCCTGGGACACAGAATCAATTTAGATTCTGCAGATTCTGAGATTTTTTTCCCACCTCAAATATTAAATTCAGGCACACAAACGACAGCAGCACTCATTCAGAGTTATAAATTTGAGATATTTTTATTTTGTATTAAATTATCAGGGTCATACACTTGAGGCACATTGACAGAATACATGAATACGTACCTTTTTGAGCAATCTTGAGTTACGAAACAGCTGCTTATATTGCTAGCCAGAAACCCAGCAGACAATGTAGCTGTAGAATTGAACCACACAGAAATCTACATTGTATGCCAGGTTCAGGACAAAGCAAAGGTCTGTCCAGAGAGGCTTTTTCCACACTTTACCTTTGGCATAACCTCTCCAAAGCAAAGACTTTTAATACAAAGAGAATCAAGCACTAAGAGGTTGAAACTGTGAGAATCAAAAGAAGAATGACAAAAGAGGAAGGAGTGGAGAAAAGGACAAAAACACACAAAAAGCCTTGACAAGGGCCCCTTGTGGAGTTGTGACACAGAGAACATCCTGTGTGTAGGGTCACAGGATGGAGCCCCCCTGACACCGCAGCCAATGACGGGATCGGAATGCGCCACCAGCTAATAAAGAAAAAGGAACGGCCACGCTCGACCGGGAAGCCGGCAAAGACGTCAGAGACCCAGTAGCCAGATGTAGCTGCTGATTGCTACACAGGATCTACACTGCCTACTGAGCAACTGACAGCAGCCAGAGAGGCATTAAGAGCCGGCGGGTCCGGGAAGGCGACGCACGTCCGCAGATGCCATCTGAGAAGGAAGAACAAACCGTTCCATCACAAACACACATCAGCAGGCATAAAATGAAGGAAATGTGCAAAACCAAGAGGTGAAGATGGGAGGACACAAGGAGAGAAGAAAGAGCATGGCAGCAGCAGCAAACTGAAGGGACAAGATCAAGCAGAAAGAAGAAGAAGCGGAGCCTGAGGGAGGGGAAGGATATGGGAGATTATCTGCTGACGAACATCTCCAAGCTTGGCATTATCAGTCGCAGATTCCTGTCATTCTTTCCCATTAGCCCTGAGGCATGACAGGGAGAAGCCACCACCATCCCGGCTCCAGCAATGAGCCCCACACATAATGGGAGCCCCAAGTCGGTCCTAATAAAGCAGCTACAGGTGATGGGAAAGCAGCGAGGAGGCAGAAAATGGGGAGCAGGGGAGGACTCCCTGAATACCTGAGGCCTCATGACCCCGCTGATCAAACACACTCCGACCAGCTGATGGTCACTTGACTCCAATTTATTTTTATTAAGGGATTTGTGATGGTTTCTTTCTCTCTTCCCCTGCAAACCCCCCATCTTTTTCGTTCCTCCTCCCGCTTCACATTCTAGCTTTCTGTCACCATTCATGCTCCTTCATTTCTCTGAGCTTCTGCTCTGAACAAAGGAAAAGTTTCAGCTGCTTCAGGTTGAATCATTTCTTTCCACCCCCATATTAGGAATTTCTGTCATTTTATGTGACGCTTTATACTCTTGATTTAAAAAAGGTAAAAAGGAATGTGGCCTCAGGGTCTCTTCTGTGCTGGAGGGAAACTGTTCTCTAAAGGCATGATGAGAAGGGAAGCCGGGGGTACGAAAGTGGAGAAGATATCTTTAAATGAAAGGCCATCTTACCTGGAAACGGCTCTAAAGGTCAAATGGATGATCAGCAGGATTCCCGGAGAAGCAGAAGTAGAAGTCAGCCTGCGAAGAACAAATACACATATTTAAAACTTTACACGCTGATATGTGCAGACGACAAATTATAATCAGCTATATAAGTAAAAGTATTTTAGTAGCAGGTCCAGAACGGAGAGCATGAGTAAGCTCACAGAGCAGAAGATAAGCCGATAGGCCCTTATCTGCCTTTTTTCCACACTTTAATGATGCTGCCACACACACAGAGGTCAAATGTACGTAAAGCAAACTGCTATTTTATTTTCCATTGAAAGAGGAGCCTTTGTAAAACAAGGTCGGAGTCTGACCCAGACAGACGAGGAGAGAACCGAAAGTTTCTCACACAAACATGAAAGCGGCACATTTCTTCGTTTTAAAGCTGAAGATTCGTGATGGCGCGATATGTCGCAATTCTCAGCAGCAGATAAGCTTCAGTGGCCATCAGCACCCCAAGCGAAGCAGTGACACAGGAGCGAAGCTGGGAGGAAGGGGTGAGCTCTGGGATGGGTGAGAAAGAGGGGTGAGGCCAGGCGTGCCATTCCATTCCTGCCTGCACTGGGAACTTCTATTCCTGGAGTATGGCAGTTGATGTGGGTTTCCTCTTAGCTGCCTAGAAGATGACTGCGCCTGACCACATCCACATTCACACACAAAACACACACACACGAGAAACACATTCACAGATTGACAACTGTGTACACGCATGCAGCAAACACACACACCGGCTACTACATGCATGCACACTCGCACTCGCGAGGTAAAGAGGAACTGAATCATTAGCCTGCTGTAGCTCAAAGTAGGGGGTGACCAGTGTTCAGATGTGTGTGTGTGTGTGTTTGAGTAAACACTAGTTGCACTTCTCCTGCAAGTGTCATTGGTTCATTGGTTGTGTGCATGTAGTGTTTGTTGCTCAAGTATGTGTGGGTGTGAGTGTGTGGGTGGGTGTGTAGGATGTGTGAGCTGGGTGTGGATGCATTCCCTTTCTCTGTATGTGGGTGTGTGCAGTTTGTTCGCCTCTCCATCTTTAAAGTTTCCTGCTTCCCCTGCTCAGAGCTCGTTATCTGCGGCTCTTCCGCTCAAAACAATCTGCAACTGTCTCCGCTGTGCAGAATTACACCCTAAAATCATCTTTTTGCTGAACACAAAGACAACCTTGTTTCTCATAGTTTCAAACTTACACTCCTCTCAAAAATATCAGCATTTTCGGTCCACATGTATCCGTTTTAACTCACATTTGCAGCGTTTAACATGAACAATCCTTCGCTCTGATCACAAAGCTTTCAAAGAGGATGAAGATGACAGGAACCAACTAAGCAGTTGGTTCGGCCAATCAGATACTACTTCTTAGCCCCACAGGTTACAAGAGAGACCCCAGTCTGAGAGTTTAAATGGTTTTGATATGTGAGTGAAAGCTTCCAACTAAACAGAGGAAGCCAACAGCTCAGATTCGGTGAAGACGGAGGTTATGGAAGCTTAGAGCGTTCACTGCCACCTCTGTTTTCTCTCCAAAGTCCTTCACTGTCCCAGAACGGTTCCCCTGTGATCCAGCGTTTGGCCCGAGCCAGACAGACTGCTGAACCAGCCCTCCCCTTCACTTTCTGTCCTCCTTATGAACTGAGGATCTAAGTGTAAAACAATCCCAAATGGTTCCTGTGGTGCTGCTAGGTGGCTCTCAGTGGAGAGGAACACTGAAACCAGAGGGAGCCCTGGCTTTGCACGTCCTGTACCCCGTCCCCAGGCTTGGATGAAGAGGGGGTGTCTGCTGGTTCTTCCAAGGGGCTGGACTGATGGGAAAGAGCTGGCGGGATGACCAAGGAAAGCTAACTCCCTCCTCAAGCTGCTTTATAAAGACCTGGCAAATGCACAGAGAGCGAAAGAAAGGAGGTGCAGGAACGGGGTAAGGGTGTGGGTTAGTTAGAGAAAGGACAAACGGATGAAAAGTGTCTCTTTTTTCCAAAGTCAGAGAAGGCTGTCGGGCTTTGTTGGGTCAAAGGGTTTACGGAGAACTAGAGCTGCACCCTGGCAAACACGGCTATAAATCTGCTTCATTAGTCCCGACGCAAGGCAGCGTGGAGGCTGGACTGTTATAATGTAAGCTCTGTTTGAGACGGCTACAACCTGACAGCCGGTATCTTAACCACCTCCACCCTAAATGCCAACAGACTCATTGGTAAAACTTGAAGACTTGAAGATGACGGGTCAATGGCACGTTTGTGGGAGATTTTAGATGAGATAATGCCAGAACGGTTTTGTGTTATTGCTGCTTAAAGTATCTCTAATTAAAAGATTGACTTAATTTGAATAATCCTGCTGATGCAGAGAGATTTAGTCCTTCTTGCTTCAGCGTTGGATTCGGCTTGTGTAATAACCTCGGCTCCTTATTGACGTCCTCCCACTGCAGCCACTTTGAATAATCAGGCAGGCTGAGTCATTGTGTTAACTGATTACCTTGGAAAACAAAAGGAACACCTTAAAAACGCAGCTCTGCCAGCTTTGCCCATTGATCCTGGTTTTCCATGACGTGCATCCGTCTCTGCAAGCTCATGCATACGCGTGCGCACACGCACAAACACACAACCGCTGCTTCTTTTTTGAATTCATAGAGGGGCCCAGGTAGGGGAAGCTTTGCCCATATATGAGCAAAGGAGGAAACAAGCCAGGTGTGTGTGGTTAGTACACCGTTGGAACCAGTGATCTTGAGTACACACAAAGAAAAACTCTCATGCGTACAATACACAAAATGCGTGCACACACACACGCACAGCACTGTGACGTCCGAATCACGCTACAAAGCCTTTAACTCTACTATCTGCCTGTGAATGACAGACTTGTGAGTGACTTGTTGCTGTATAAACACAGACGAGTCATGTGAAAGGGAAAGTGGGGAAACAGAAGAATGAGCTGAGTCATAGTTGAGATTGCTCTTAACCCAGTTTTTGTTGCATAACTGTCAGAAGAGCTCTGGTATGTGACAAATTCCTCCTGCCTGACACAAAAGGGTGGCTGAGACTAAACCCTGACACTGGTGTCTTCTTCTAACGTTCCCCGGCTCTCTGACTCAGGTGTGTCTGACATCTTTGACTTCACAATCAGGAAGAAATGACGAGTAGCATGATGGAAGGTCAGGTTCATACAGAAGACCGATCAACACTGAGACACATGCACCTTCACTGCCTGCATGTTATAAAAATGTTAGTTGAGTGTACCAGCTGGAACAGGCGCCATCGCTGGAATGAGCAAAGGCAATGAATAGATGGATAGTTAGGGCTCTAAAAAACATTTCAGTTAATTGGATATTGATATTTGCCAAAATATTAGAAATCATTTGAATCAGAAGTCTGTGATCGATGCTGATTTAACACAATCGTTTCCCTTCTACAAATACAGGTTTAATCCTGAGCTTGATCAGACATTTTTAAACACATCTTAATTTGTTGGCTTGCTGATCAATCAGTCGATGTAAATGTGCTGAATGTGCTGACATCTGCACAACTTGTCAGATCCAGCAACAGTTCCAAAACCATCCAACATCTTTACCTCCTTCACACCATTTTCACTACAAATCCTTAATGACAAAGAAAATAAACCAAATTTACCACAGCAGGGATCCCGAGTCCCGTTAGCAAGCTGCATCACTTCAACACACAACAATGTTCATGTCGTTCAGCCCTGCAGAGATAACGACATGTTCGTTTGATTCTAGGGATGCATGATATATCAGTCCTATTATCGGTATCAGCAGATATTTGTCTATTTTTCAAATATAGGTAAACTGGGCCGATATTATCAACCCATATTTATTTAGAACTAATTTTGTGTGTGTATTAGGAGATGGAGTGGGGATGTGGTATTTGTTTGGGCATGTGACATGGGCATGATAGTGATGCAACACAGCATTGTGAGGTCTTTAAATACATATAATTTCATACTTAAACACAGATACCTTTGTAGATAAGCTGTACATCTGTTACTGACATTTTAAAGGGATGCACTTTATTTGAATAACCACATTTTTGTGCTACGACATAAAAGAAATAAGAATTTAAAGAACCAAAACTGTTTGTTTAGTGTTACAGATACACCAGAGCTTCTTAAATATCAGTTTTCCATCACTGCATCCAGCACAAACTGCAGATTATAGTAAATATAAAAATATCGGTAATTTATCGGTTATCGGTCATGACAAGCAGAAAAATATCGGTTATCGGTATCGAAATTTTTCATATCATGCATCACTATGTGATTCAGGTGTTTCGGAGGGGGGTCGGCTGGAGGCTCCAGGTCCCCACCTGGGCATCCCAGTATGAATCTTATATTACACGTTTTACAGTCCAAGTGAGAAGTCGACACGTCCTAATGATGCTGCGTTCTGTCAGACATGTTTGAGCCGAAACCAATTCCAGTTTCTCAGTCATAAGATTTTATTTTAACTAGCCGTGTGTTTCTGAACCAACAATATGACACATATTCACTCAAACACTTCACCATTTGCACACGACAGCTGGTAGAAAAGAAAGGAGTCCGGACTGGAGGAAGGAAAAGATGCAGCTGATGAAAATGTTGTACAGGATGGAAATCTAACTATAAAGTGATCTCTGGATGAGCACCATGATGTCTTTTGTCCCTGTTAGCATACGAAACAGATGTGAAAAACAGGAATGCAATGACTTTCTGACTAACTGCAGTTTTTATTGCATCTCTGAAGGGAAAAATAAATTCAAAACTATATAAAAATGTTCATCAGAATCTAAACTGCTGTTGAAACGGACAAAAGATAACAATCCTGGCCCGTTCCAGGAAAATATCTCTCTGTAGTTTGTCTGTTCTGTCTGTTGTTTAAGCATTACCATCACAGCATATGTGTGTGCAATAGTCACATCTCAGGTCCTGTAAAATAGCGAGCAAATGTTTATCTACGACCTGGAGACCAGTCTAGTACGAAACACGATAGAATGAAACATTTTTCTGGTCCTAGCACGATAAACGAGAGCAAACACTCAAATACAGACACAAACCATGTTTGCAGCTTTCACCATAAGGACGGTTTACTGACAACAGGATGTCTGGAGTGTAGTTTACATAACGTGCTGTGTTGAGCGTTTTCATGTCGCGGGGTTGGAAATAATCATAATGTCAGTTTTTTCCTCATATTATGAAGCACTGCTCTCATGTGAGAGCAACTAGGACGAAAGCACAAGTTGGTACCCTGTCCATCTACAACGTCATAGCCGGGTTGGGGGACGGACTGGAGGCAGTGTACACCTGGGACGGGTCGCGGGCCCATCACAGGGCTAAGCTGAAGTAATTCTCCATTCCTTATTCTTCTTCTTTCATTTACTCTTTTTTTCTCTTGGTTTGATTTTCTTCCTGTCTAATTGACTTTTTTACTTCTGTCTTTATTCCATCTTATTTATGACAATGTTGTATGTAAATGAAGTAAAAAGCCAAATACAAGAGTAATAAATATGTATTTGTTAAGATTATGACTAGAAAAAGAAAGTACTAGTTACCTGATCACTGGCTGATCCACCGTTGGAAACCAGTTAAACTTACAGTTAAACAGCTTAAATTCTTTGTTTCATGCATCATTTTAGCTCAGTTTCCTGCAAGATGGTAAAGATAGAAACAAAGATGGAAGTGAAGATGAGGGAGGAGGAGACTTTATAACTTTATTCCAACAGAGCTGCAGTTCAGCTCAGTTTAAAATGAATAGCTGATGTCTTTTAGATAACAAGTAGCAAGCTTCTCTATCATGACTGTTCCCTGGAAGGAACGTGGTCGTCCTGCTGAATTACTTCCTGCCAACAGTCCAGGGTTGGCTACGCAGGCAGAGCGATAAGACAAAAGGGCAGATTCCACGCTTATCTCTGCCGTGGAATTTAATCTTTCCCATCAAGATACCTGCAATGCATCTCACCGCCAATCTTCCCGCTATCACCACCCTCTCACCGGAAACGCTGCCCAGATAAGTCCTCAAAGATCCTTGCACTCAGACGTGACAATTCCTTATCGCCATTCCTCACTCGCTCTGTGTCTATCAAACCTCCAGAAACCATAAAGTAGCGAGCCGCAGGGCCGGGGGAAGCAGCTTTGGGAGGGACGAAGAAAGGGACTGGAGTAACCTTTGGTGGAGCTTAAGGAGTGGCTGTCATTGTGTTGCTCGCTTTATGACCAACACACAATTCTCCCAGCTTTTCACATGACAAGCAAGAGTAATTATAGCTGGAAAGCACGTTGTCTTAGTCAGAGAAAACGGGGGGGATAATATGAAGAACAACAGCTGGGCAGAAAGTCACCATTTTAAAAACACACACACACGCGTACACACACCACTGCTCGGTTTGTGACTAAGCCTCTTTCAGGCAAACACATGTCATCCAGAACCACAAGCTCTGATTCACACAAGCCCTGCATCTCGCACACACCGATGCAGCCTTTAAAGAGGTGTTAACCAGGAGAGACGGATCCAAACACCCGGCTCATCAGGCGTCACTCCCCCTGCAGCCAATCGCGTCAGCCGCCTGCAATGTCCATTCATAAAGAAGCAACGGCGTCCACGCTGCATGACACAGTTTCCCCACCCACCCCGTTTCATTCATGCCCGCTGCTGCCGAGAGATGAAGTGAGCGGCGTTATCTGTGTCAAACGAAAGGAGAGGAGGAAGGAACTGACAGGCACACACGGGAATAAAATAAGCACAAAGACTTGCGTTCAGACATTATTAAGAGAGGCTAGGACGCCGATGATAACACAGAGCAGCACTTAATCCTACGTAGCAGTAAATCAGCTCTTCTGTAATGTGATCACACTGATGTGACGCTTGTATCGCCACAAATGAGCGACTCCAGGCAGAGAGCTGGACGTGAGCGTTCAGACTCCAGGCAAACGGGTCACATAACTCTAAGCACGTTCAGGCGTTTCCTTTTGGTGTCTCTCGGAGCTCTCTGACAGTCTACAGACCGGCACAGAGAGCCTCCTGTTCTTCCTCTCAGCCTATTAAGGATCTGGAAGCAGTTTCTCAACCGTAACTTGTAACATATGATATCCATCAACAACAGCAGCTTTCTGGGAGTCTTTTCCCCTTTTTTTCTCTTTTTTTACTTACCCGTCTGGGTGAGAGTTTCCTCCCGACGCTCGGTGTAGAATGAGGGAACCCCCTCACCCCTCCCCTCATGTTCCTCCTTTTTATCAGTTTCTTCCCCTCTAGAGACACTTTCCTCTGCTTCTGGGTGTCCTGTACTCTATCGCTGCTTCAAAAAGGGAATCTGCTTTTCCTCCTTCGCTTTAACTTTGCTTGGTCAAGCTTAGAGAGCGAGAGGGAGAGAGAGAGAGAGGAGGGAGAGAAGCTGTTGGGTAATGACTTCTCACCCACGTCACTATCTGCAACTGTGACGGCAAGTCGCACGAAACTCGCTTTAACTCCCTAAAAGATTGTATCCTCATCTTTTTCTTCCTCTCTTCCTCCTCCCGTTGCATTCTTCTGCGTGTAATCAGTAACAGGCTTAAAGTGACAGCAGTGTGCTGCATAACTCGCTCTATCACACAAACACACACTTTCTCACACACACACTTACACACAGACAGTTTTGTGAGGCTCCCTCTGGGCTAAAGGTGCTTTCCCAGAGCTCTGGAGACACCACAGCCGTTAAACTCCCAACAAGCCCCCGCCAAGCTGCACTATCACATGTTTCACAGCGGTCTCCCTCTCCTCTTTCTCTCCCCCCTCACCCTTTACCCTCCCTCCTCTCTAACTGACACCGTCCGACTCTCTCACACACTCCCGGCTCTCTCTTATAACTAGTTTGTGAAAAGGGGCAGAGCTTAGGAGGGCAGTGTCCTGTTATACAGCTCTCAATTGAGGTTAGAGAGAGGACATCCATTCAGAAAAAAGAGAGGAGGCAGGAAGGAGGAGGGGAGAGGGAGGGGGAGGAGAGAAGTAAGGGCAGCCTCTTGCTTTATGGGTGTGTAAGAGCAGGAAACTCCCCTGCCAGAGATTTGGGGCGTCTGTAGAAAAAGGGAACCCATCTTTGGACAAGGAGGCAGAAGGATCTTTATAACTTCCAGCTTCACTCACACAAACAAAAACTCCATGTGCTTCATTTATTACGGCACAAAGAGAAACCAGACTGAACAGGTCCTTAAATACATAAATAAAACTCCAGCTGCTAGAGAGAAAGTACCCGACTTAAAAAAAAAACTATCATCAACTATCTCTGACCTCGAATAACTTCCCTTGTTCTCATTGGATCAGAGTTCTGACCTACATCCTGCCATTTAGCCCTCCAGCCCGCCACACCTACGAGCGGTCCAACCCTGCACCGCTCCCACCATCCTCCGCTCCGCCCGGCTTTTCAATGGGACATTTGAACTTCAGGGATCACATAGCAGGTTTGTTAAAGTCAAAGCAGGCCATGTGACTCACCGGCGACGCACTGCACCCATGCTTTACGCTCCCGCTACACACACTGCAGAGCACAAACACGCAAGTCACACGCAGGCGTTTAATTGGAGCGAGACTGCCGCTTTGTAGGAATTCATTCACTACCGTTTAAATAGCTTCAGTGAGTCACGCAACAAGCGCAGTTAAGTAACGCTAGAGCTACATGTGCACATTTCTGCTCTGAAAGGTCACACTGGAGAGGTGAAAGGTCGCCCCTGAAATGAGGTGACTTAAATGTGAGTCTTGTAAGAAGACTTTGGACGATTCCTACGCAGGTTTGTTTTTAAGGAGACGCATTTGGGGTTGAAGAGTGAACCTCACAGTGTGAAGCTCAGCTGAGGGAAGTTCATCCCTGTCATCACTCTTGCAGGGATAACTGGGCGCTGATTAGGTAAGAAGACGACATGCAGGATTCACCCACGTTTAGAAGCTTTAAGATGAAAACAGCAAAACCTTATCAGTCTAAGCTTCCACTTCCAAACTCATTTATCATATTTCCATCCATCTGAATGAGCGAGAAGCTCAGCGGCTTTAGCATCAAAGGGACCCGCGCGCATAACTGCGTTTGTCATGTGCGGACAGAGAATGAGTGGGTGTGAATGAATCACTGAGTGTGAATGGGTTTCAACGGGTGCCGCAACTGAGCTGCAGCGGCAGGCTTGATGACTCATGAAGACGGCATCTAACTGACTCCAGACCTGCCGGCTAACGTTACCCCGCCGGAGCCGCACAGAGCTTTTCTGCTCCTCTCTCACGGCTCCTTGTTTTGGTTGTGAAACTCTTATCTGCAGTGATGCTTCGGCTATCCGTAACGTCCTCAAACTGCAGGATTTACTTCTGAGAATTGTGGTTGGTCAGAATTATGTTATCATATGTAGAAACTCTGTTTAGGTTTAAGTGTCTAAACGCACATCACATATATCACAGACCAACTACCTGAAAAAAAGGAAATAAGATTTTATTTATGTATTTTAACGTCCCAAATCAGACAAACACAATTAAGACCTGAGATCAGATATCTGTTCCACATTTCATATTTACTTGGATAACTTCAATTTAATAATAATTATTATTGCATGTTTCATGCAGCTAAATAAATATTAGATTTTTCCATGCGGGGTTTTTCAGAAAATATTGTGCCTGCTGGTGTGAAAAGCTGCCACTAATACAAACTAATTACCTTAAAAATGCAAAGGAAATTCTTACAAGTCAATAAAACATGTCAAAGGGGAAAAAAATCTTAAATTTAAAGATAGATAAAAATAAATAAATATGGCCTGCAGAAGTTCTGCTTAACAAAATAACTACAAAGACTTGAATGTGTTAAACACAGTTTAAACAAAGTGCTTCACTGATTAACACAAACATTAAATATCTATAATCACAAAATATAAAATATATATTTTACCAAATTGAAAATATAAAAACAAATGTTGACAGTTCTAACTTTTATTTTTATTATTTTTATTTCAGTTCTAAAATAACAATATTGTTATTTTTTTGTATTTTGTGATCACATTTATAAATGTGTAGGAATATATATATATATATATATATATATAAATAATAATCCAAATTATTATTATTTCTGCAAACAGAGGATTATACTTTCATTCTAAAATAAATCACCAGAAGCTTGATGTTTAATTATCCCTGAAAAAAAAAACAGGGAAAAAATCTTAATTTGTGTTTGTGTGGCTGAAATTGATGAGAAGCACAGATTGACATTAAAAGATTTGCACTTAAGTTTGTCCTGAAGAGTAAAGTTTCACAGCGACTAAGAGCTTTGCCATTTTAGAAAGTGACTCAGTGCATTGTGGGCACAAACTGAGCACCGCCTGCTCGCTTTCTCTGGGTGGATACAAGGGTGGAGATGTGTTTCAACACACATGCACAACACAGGCGGGGGCCTTTCCTTCATGTTGTCACACACACACACAAACACACACACAATGGAGACTGCATTGGAAAGGAAGCTGGGGATTCCAGAGATTCCTGTGGACAAAAAGGTGTGAACTCAGGCAGCCGAGCAGCCTGGGAATT
>JBAMHX010000014.1:3060833-3075357 GCA_037177515.1 Pseudomugil tenellus | reverse complement strand
CACACACACACACACACACACACACACACACACACACACACACACACACACACACACACACACACACACACAGCTGGACATTACTGCACTCAGTTAAATATGCATCTCAAGACTGAATAAGTTTCTTGCAGCTTGTCTGCAGAAGTTAGTTCAATCTGAGAGGTCCAACTAAACGCCCCCCCCCCCCTCCCACACACACACACACATAAACCGTTGTTTGTTTGTTTGTTCATCTTCATCATTGCCCGACACAGTGTTAGATGGAAGCAGGACTTCCATGTGTCGCAGCTGCCCCCTGTTGGATCCGCTGCTCTGTGTGTAAAAATCAGCCGGAATGGTTTTAATTATGATTCTGTGGAAGGAAAAAACTTTCAATGAAAAGCAAAAGCAGCAGAAATGAGCCCATCTGATTGGACACGCGCGCGGCTGAAGCATCTCCCATCATTTACAGGCAGCGTGATGCTCGCACCAAACACACATCTATCAGCGCGTTCTTAGAAAGCCTCTCAATGCGCTGCCTGTCCCTTCCTCGCGCCTCTGCGCCTTTCTTCCGCTTCTCTGCTCTCCGTGTCTGTCCCGCAGTCACGGGGTCTCCCCCCGGGGTAAGCGCATTCCAAAAACACAAGAATTTCCTCCAGCCCAACTCGCATACCTCTTCTCCTCCTCCCCCATCTCCTCTCTCTCTCATACACACGCGCGCGGAATTGAGCTCACACAAACGTAGCGCGCACAATGGTCGTGCCAAAGCCAAATGGACCACACACTGCTGCAGTGCCATGTTCAGCAGGCTTGCAAACAACGCTTAAAAATGTAAAACAATAAGAAAACGCGCAGTTCTGATGGCGCAAAGTAACATAAATTTAATGACATAAATTATAACTAATCATAAATAAAACGTTTCCAGTCAGAATAAGAAGTTTTAAATCAGATACCTGGAAGCTTCTGCTGGAGGGAAACAAGCACTCCATCCATCCGAAAAGACGCTACAGCCTACTGACACATCTCTCCAAGAGCTGTGCGCAAAAAAAGTGCTGGCGCAAAGAACTACAGCAGCTGATACACGCGTGAAGAAGAAGAGGAGGCTCTGTGCAGGCGACTCTATTACTCATCCGATGTGTGTGAGAGTCCCTTCTTCGCCTCATTTGGTTTTATCTGCGGGGCTTTTTGCGTCGGTTCGCTGGGAAATGCCGCTGACTGGCTGTGCGGCACCGCGGGGAGGCTCGCGCTGCCCCAAAACGCAAATCAGCCAGCCGCAACTTCTTTCTCTCTGTCGGCCGAGACTCGACCTCAACCCGCAAGAAATCCCCCCAAGTCTCCCGCCTCTTCCTCCAGCCCCCCCCCCCCCTTCCTAGAAGCTGCGGCCGCGCACACTGAGGGACAGCGCTGCTACTGTTGGTAACGGCGCTTAAAAGCACCTGCAAATCAGGGACAGAAGCGAAAATGAAAGAAAAAAGTTAATTTTGTAAAGAAGAATGTTGAAAATGAGGCTGAAAGATGTGATGAAAACTAAACACGGTGCAAAAAATGAAACAATGAGGAAGATCTCAGGTTTCCAGAGCGGAAAAGTCACATAAACACTCACATCTTCTGCTTTTGCCTAAAATTAGATGAATGTTTAATTAATGTTTCTGCAAAAATGCAAAAGTAGGAAAGCTCGTGACATGAGATCCAAATAATCCAAATAATCTTCCTGCGTTCATTAAAAAGCAAAACTAACTCGGATCATTTTAATACCAGCAGGCTGACAGAGATTTCAGCCTCCACTTTGCACATCAGAACATTTACCAGCACCAAACTGGGAATCATGAAATGCAAATGTTCTGGGAGCCCCTCTGTCACTAATCGCTCCTATGACACTTAAACCCATCAACGATTTTAGGAAACGTTTGGCATCAGAATAAAAACCATTCAGCTTATTTCTCCTTCTGTTATATTTTATAGTAATTCTTAAGATAATAAAACGCATAAAACAAAAAACTGAACAACATATTAGAAAAAGTATAAATAAGAAAAGATTAAATTAGGTTAAATTTGCACTTTTTTGTAACTTAAAAAAACACGTTTGACTTAAACCTGAAAGTAAAATAGAATGAAATAAAAAGCTGTGAGTGTCCCTGCGCGCGCTGAGGGGAAATACACCTGCAGTGGGATTGTACCTGCTCAGCTTTTATATGCAGAACATTTCCTGTGAAACATGATCAGTCTCTGCTCACCTGCTCCTTCTTCTGTCCCTCAACTTTCTGTCTCATCTCTCAGCTTGACAGGGAGACTGATTTGTTGCGTCGATGTGGGAAATTAACAAATGTTTTCGCTGCCTCCTTGTCCCTGCGCTGGCACGAGCTCTCTAAAGCACTCTGATAATATTACCAGCATGATGATGCGGCTTCATACGGTGTGAAATTCCCTGAATAAATTACTGAGCCCACTCTTTCTCTTATCTGTTATGAGTACAGTTATGAGCTCAGTTTCTGGTATTTGGGATGGGATTTTTTTTATGCAAAACTTCCCAGAAATATTTTATACTAAGAGTTCTTTTTTTGGCCAAATTAATTAACCCTTTACATGACATTGTTTATTACATGCAAGTTTAAAAATTCTCTTTAAATGATGGTTTTTCATCGTAAAGAGTTCAAAAGGTGACTTTTACAACTCAGCACTTATAGGTTTAAAGTCTTTGCAGCAGTTTAAGTATAATTATAGTATGAATAAGTTGATTTTAAATCATTTTATTGTGTCTCTGTAATTTTAATCTGCTGCAATGCATATTGGGGATAATCCCATACTTTCCCCTTCATGTTTCTCAGCAGGAAAGGGGGGGGGGGGTCATTTCTCTATATCTGAACTGATCTGACTCACAGCGAGCAGATATTGATTCAACACAAGCCCTGCCCTACCCCCCCCCCTCCTCCTCTCCCTCCCTCCACACGTCACACGCTGCAAACATGCGGGACATCAAGAGGCAGCAGGGAGTTGACCCACAGTGTCCACTGAACTCCCCCCACCCCAAACACGCATGACAAACACCTGATGCAATCCAGGCCTGCTGCAGGGCTTTGAAGTCGCAGATAAGGACGCTGTTTCATGATGTCAGCGCAAAAAGTCGGACTGATTGATGCAAACGTTGCTTTTGCCGCTAATGTTGCGCTGAAATGTTTGGAGATGCTGGACAGTTTGTCCCTGGTTGGTCCCACAAACAAACTGCTGCTCTGTCACTCAGCGGCCCCCACCTTCCTACCAGTGAAGTGTGCTGGGGTTCAACCACCAGTATGTGTCCGTACTGGTGTGTTGGCTTTGAACCCCACCAGTATGTGTCTGTACTGGTGTGTTGGCTTTGAACCCCACCAGTATGTGTCCGTACTGGTGTGTTGGCTTTGAACCCCACCAGTACTGGTGTGTTGGCTTTGAACCCCACCAGTATGTGTCCGTACTGGTGTGTTGGCTTTGAACCCCACCAGTACTGGTGTGTTGGCTTTGAACCCCACCAGTATGTGTCCGTACTGGTGTGTTGGCTCCCAGTGCCTTTGTGTATATTAATCCAGAGTGTTTTCGTCTCCTCCCTGGGAATTCCCCTCCGTTCCAGGCTCTAACAGCCTGTCGGAGCCGCAGCTGTACATGTGTGTGCGCGCGCGCGTTTAGGATGTATGCAAGTTGAGTTATGGAGCGCTCGGCAGGCCTGCGCGCGCGCGCGCGCGCTGCGAGCTTCCCAGGGCTGCGCGGAGTTAAAGCCTCTTAAATGGCTTTTGTCCTCCCGTTTCCCCGCATCCATCCCAACATTCACTCCGTGTTCGCGCGCTCAGGAATGCGCGTGGTTTGACAGGCGACTGAGCTGCATGTGCGTGTGTAAAATGTGCATGGAACATAAAGAAAAGCAGGTTTTGGAAAGCTTTTTGTTCCTCCTCCGCGAAGGTGACTTGGAAACACACAACCTTACCTTTACACACGCTCACGCGCGCGCATGCTGTTCACCTTTCTACAAGACACACACACACACACAACACCCCCACACACTTCGAGTCACATGTGCTCTCACTCAAAGAGAGCTCTGCACCCACTCACCCTGACACCCACACAACCACCCACACACTCACGTGCACTGCCAAATAGCTCTCACTCTTTACCCCCCCCCCCCCCCACCACCACCACCACCACCCAGCCAGTCAGCCAGCCATCACCACCGCCGAGCACACAAAATGTGTCGCGCACACACTTGCACGCAGTTTTAAGTGCCGCGCACGCGCCCGATCTGGTTTCCTTTTTTTTGCTCTGCGCGCGACCCGCAGTGATAAAATAAACACAAATACGTGATAATCACATTCCAGGCATTCTCTCCTGCCGGTGGGAAGTTTCAACTGGTTTTCTGCAAGAGTTGCTTTGCGTGTGTGTGTGAGTGTGTGTGTGAGTGTGTGTGAGAAAAGCAGAGAAGGGGGAAAATAGAGAGAAAGGGAACAAAGAAATCTGGGGCGAAGTCTCACACATTCCTAAGTCCTGCCAGTATACCAGTATACCAGTATACCAGTATAGCAGATCATCTGAGCTCAACATACACGCTCACGCGCACACGCAGCCAGCCATATCGGAATAAAATCTCTTCATTTGCATTACATGTGTGGCTTTAAACATTTGCACTCCTGCAAATCACATCTGATCACGTGGAAGGAAACAAAAAGTCATGATGAGTCCGAGACGCCACCAGAAAGCGGGCAGGAGACAGCAGACATGAGGGAGGCACGCGGGGAGAAAGAGGGGGACATGAGATGGGACCTACCTGAGCACATGGCCCGCATGGCATGCACACTTCCTCAGTCAACACGCTTTGTTTCTCCTCCTCCTCCTCTTCCTCTCCGCTGCTACATGCTTCTCCTCCATCTGTCCGTCTCACTGTGCTTCTCCTGTCTTTCTCCCTCTCCCTCCCTCTTTTCTATCCCTCCCTCTCTCTCTCTCTCTCTCTCTCTCTCTCCTCCCCCTCTCTCATGCTCTGCTCTCTTCAAACTTCCACACATTTCTCTAAAACAAACGACAACAACTCATGTTTCTGCTTTTTCTTCGGCGCAGTTTGTTCCGCTTTATGTGAGAAGATCCATAGAGGCTTGACAGCGCCCCCCCCCCTCCTATCATTCCCACGCTGCTTTTTAATGCCACATCTTTGCACTCATTCACCTTCACACCTGCATTTTTCTAACTTTCCCTTTTAGTCCGCAGATCTTTCCTCTTAACTTTACTAGAATTGTTTTTTCCTCTTCTGAGCAAAATCTGAACTGCTGTTTGAACTCTGGAGCAATGCAGCCAAAATCTAGTTAGTTTCTTCATTAAGTCTCTGAAAACACCTGCACGCGCCGATTTGTGTAGCCTCAGCTGCAGAGGAACAGGGGATGGATAAATGAAGATGAAGAAGAACGTCAGGAGAGGAAACAATTGTTTACACAGGAATAGAAAATAAATGGAAATATTTTCATAAATGTACAAAACAAATGCAAAACAGCAAAAATTAAGATAAATGTAAAACACAAAATAAAATAAGAACCAAAATAGAAAATCAACAAAATATTACATATTAAAAAATACAATTAAAGGGACAATATATAAAAAAAACACGAACTAAACCTGAAACAAACAAAAAATAATTTGTTCCAACGAAAAACAAACAAAAATGTCAGAAAAAGCAACACAGAGAAAACATTTAAACAAAACCAACTAAATAAACCAGAAAATTAAATAAAAAATAAGAAAACAGTAAAATAACCAGAAAACAATAAAACAGAAAACACATGAAAAATAAAACATAATGTGAAATAGTTGTGTTGTTTATGTTTATCATTAGTTTGGTTGTGTTTTGCTCCTCTGGGCCACCGTACCAAACAAGTTACACCATCATTCTTAAGCCAAACATACAGAATATTATTATACATTTTTTAACTTTAGTCTTAATTTGTTAAATAGTAAAATTTAATCCAATAATAATTTTCTTATACTCATACCTTTTATCAGACGTCACTTTAAAAAAATGCAACTAACACTGTGAAAATCTTTTCTTCTGATTAACATAAAATATTTCCTCCCAAAACAGAAAAGTCTGAATTATTTTTATAAACAGAGTTATAATTTCTGATGAAACAAGAGTTGGGAGTTTGGAAGAATCTGAAAATAAAACGCATCATTTCTCGTTACAGCTTCAGCCAAAATGACGGTTTGACATTTGCCAAAAATGAATCATGAAAATGTAAATGTGTTTTTTCTGCTTCGTCCTGCAGATGCTGAAGATAAATAATATATATATAGTGAGTAAATGCTTGTCATACATTGTGTACTTTCAGAATAGTTTCATTACGAATGTCTTTCAGGTTCAGCAGAAAGTGTCCTTGGACTTATTCAGAATCTGCAGGCGCAACATGGAAGCAGAAGTGGGTCTTTGTTTAGCTGTGAGTGGACAAAATGCGTTGAAAGAGTCACCGAGAGCTTTAAAAGCACCAACCTGTCAACCTGCATGAAGCAATAATGCATTGTCCTCATGTTGCTCCAGCCTTCATTTCTTTACACTTAGCTTCCAAGCAGCCAGACTCTCCTGTAATCTTTTAAAGTGGTCTTGAGCAACAGTTCTGCAGGCTCTCTGAAGGTCTTTTAAAGTTTTGCTTTGGACAATGGCTGCTTTGTCACGCAGACCGGTCCTCATTCCTGAGCATCTTCAGGGGAATCTGCTTTCGTGTGAAGAAATAGGAGCAAATCCAGCAAAACCCCGAAGCTGGACCCTCAGCTGATCCTGATCAGAAATGGTCTCCATGGAAACGTGGCTGTTGGGAAAGCTTTGATGAGGAAGGGAAACGGTTCCTGGTGGAAAATCAGAAGCTTCCCTCCTCATTGCAAATGAAATCATCTCTACTTTATCTTCTTTCTTAGGTAGATAAATAAATGGAGGTGAAGTAAATTTATATTTCTGTGCAGGTGTTGCATCGCTCCCACTGCCACGAACGTCTCTTACCAAAGTCCTCGCTGGGGAAAAGAAAAACGTGATGTTTGGGTGGGATTCAGTAGAAGGTGCAATGCTTTGAAATAAACCTTGGAGAAATCATATCAGAGGGAAATGCTTTCATCTCTGAGGAATATTTAGATATCTTTTGATTTAATTTTACCTGTACCATTGCTGACCTAGTTTTCTAATCCATTTGTTTGATTGGTTTTTAAAGCACTTTTTCACATTTGTTGTGAAAATGCTCTAAAAATAAAAGTTATTATTATTAAATTGGATGTGGGAAAAAACCCCATCAGTAATTTATTATTTGCCACCTCAGAACAGAAAAACCCTTGTGAGTCATATCATGTGAATCTTTTTCAGTTTACTAGCTCGTATGACATATTCCTGTCATGTCGGTGACACATCTGTGTTTTAAGTCATAGTTAAGTCATAGTGTAAGAGCATCTTTCGAGGTGAGATGTGTTGCTACATCTAACTAGTTTTTAATGAGAGTGAAGTTTAAAGACCAGCTGATGTACTCGGTCGAATGGAAGTTAGTTTTATGGGTAATGTTTAAAAGGTCATTAAAATGCTGTCTGAGTCCGTTTTAGAAATTAATTTGAGGTGATCAATGCAATGGTAATCATGCAGTAAATAAAATGAATTAAAGCATAAGTATAATCTTTGGGTTACATATCATTACCGGTTCCCAAACATGCAGGACCAGGTGTCATTGTTTGGACTTTTTGTCTACTTTTGGTTTTCTGTTTAATTGAGTAGATTTCTTATCACCTGGTTTGATTAGTTTATCTGTTGCACCTGTGTGTTGTTGTGTTTCCTGTGTATTTCTACTACCTGCTTGTCTACTTTGTGGTTGTTTCATTGTTATTTGCTGTGCTGTTCCCCCTGAATCATAGCTCCAGTTATCAGGTTCATTAAATCAAGGTTCCTGCGTTTGAGTCGACACATTACACCAGGAGGATCTTCAAGAAACAGATTGTGAAAAATTGATTCATGCAAAGAAAAAAGCTAAATGTTTCGTAATCACACTTTTTAAATTGAAATATTAATTAACTAATAAATACTCTGACATATAAACATATTTTATTTCTAAATGGAACAATAATAACACAATATGCTTGGTTAAAGATATATTTTTATTTCATACACTTGAAAACATAATTCCCCCCCCCCCCCCCTGCATTGCTAAAAACCTTTTTGCAGTTGAACTTTTACTTAAAGGCTTGCCCTCCATTTAGCTTCCATGTGACACTTTGGGGCAGGAAAAACCAAGTTAAACCAATCACATCTGTTCCTCAAATGTAAACAGCTCTCTCATTGGTTGAACGACCACACTTGTTTAGTTGTTTCAGGAAGAATGCAGCATAAAGAAGAAAGCGTGAGAGAGAGGGAGGGGTTTCTACAATATAGTTTGGTCTCTTCACATGTGTTAATAAAAGTTTCTCTGTGCGTGTTTACCTTTAGAGCTGCTGCAAGGCCTTTCATAAAACACGCTATCAAAGCAATGATGCTAACTTTACTCAGTTCTTTTTAATCTGGTACGATAAAAACGGAATAATATGTGTTATTTATCCAGTTTAGTCCACGTCAAAAGGAAGTGGGCTGCTCTTAAATTTACCCCAAAAATAACTTGCCACCTGGATTCAGATAAGCAAACAGATGCAAGCCTCCTACTGGATAATTACTGCTGGGCGATTATCAGCTGCAACACTCGCAGTGTAAAGGGAACTAAATATCTGTACAGGCTTTAGAAAACCAGTAATCAGTCAGGCTAACTGGAAAAAGGCTTCAATTTGCTGGGGAACATTAAGACTGGACTCTGGAGCTGGAAGAAGGTCATGATGAGTCCAGTTCAGTCACTGTATAAATTACTGGACAGCGTGTACGTCACGTGACCCATAGATTTCTAAAAAACGGATTTG
This sequence comes from Pseudomugil tenellus, assembly GCA_037177515.1. Lineage (NCBI taxonomy): Eukaryota > Metazoa > Chordata > Actinopteri > Atheriniformes > Pseudomugilidae > Pseudomugil > Pseudomugil tenellus. The sequence continues at coordinate 3,066,468 of JBAMHX010000014.1, read as the reverse complement.
AAGCCAATAGGTGGGTCCTACCGTTGCCTTCTTGGTGTTTCGCCATTATCGGAAAATCCCAAAATGGATGAAAAGGTAGAGCTGAGAGGCTCCGTCACGGTGGAGCCAGCAGGAAGTACACAGCTGTAACCAGTGATAGCGCTCTAACACACATCAATCAAAAGGACACGGCTATAAATTTAAGATTAACTATTAAACAGAAAAAAAGTTTTTGGAGCCACTCTGTAAACATGGTTATTTCAGCTGTGAAATCGGACATTTTAACATGGGATTCTATGGGCATTGCTCTCTATTGTAGCCTCTAGTGGTGGAGGGGGGAACCGTAAGTATTTCGACTTCTGTATTGGCGTCACCATCGGCAACCAGAGATTGCCGCCTGGTCCAGTTCCAGAGTCATGGGAGCATCAGGGTAGTAAGAGAGGCAAATGAAGTGATGTAGTATCATGCTAGTGCTACGGTACCAGCCTGTGGGGGCAGTGTGATGGTCTGCGTGTGCTACAGTTGCTCAGGTCAATGTTCAGCAACAGAATGAGGTCAGCTGTTACCTGAATATACTGAGTGAGCAGATTATTGCATCAATTGATGTTTTCTTACCTGATAGGATGGGCATCATCCATGCTGACAATACCAGAATTCATGGTGCTCATTTTGGTGAAGACTGGTTCAGGGAGCATGAAACATGGACTGGCCCCCACAAAGTCCAGACCTGAACCCTATGGGAATCTTTGGCATGTGCTGGACAATGCTGTGCACTGCTATCAATGCAAGATCTTTGTGAAAGATTAATGCAGCACTGGATGGAAATAAATGTGACTTTGCAGAAGCTTATTGCAACAATGCCACGATGAATGTGTGCTGTGATCGAAGCTAAAGGTGGTCCAACTAAATATCAGAGTGTAGGACCTTGTTTTGGTGGCGAGCTTGTTTTTGGCAGGCAGTGTAAAGTCCATGGCTGATAACTGCTTCTATTCCAGCCGTAGTCATGACGGCGTTATCTGACGTTCCGCTATGTAGGTGGATTGACTGCCTGTCGGACCACATCGTGTTCTCACAGACGTGCACAGACATGCTCCCCAGTCGACTGTCTTCATTTCTGATGTTTATTTTCTTTATTATTTTCATTGTTGTGGGGTGCAACAACACCACACATAATTAAAAAAGACACCAAATGAGTTAACTATTCACGGTTTTCCCGCTGGAGTCGCAACCACAGCTTCCAAGTAGTCGGCTTGCTTGGATCGTGACTGTAAGACCAAATAGAACCTTCTGCATTTATGTATACAAGAGTAAAGTGCAATATTTTAATGTCACTACACTTTTGAAACACATAGTTAAGTGCACATGCATGCTAACAGTCACTAAGCTAGGTGCAGAACAGCTTACCATTGATCGGATTGCTGTATCGCCATATTTACCGGCTTAATAATCAGAAGTTATCCGTTTGCAAACTATACGGGATTGGAGGGATTTCTCACTATGAAACTAGTGATCACACAGTGAGCAAGTTAGCGGAAGATGTCGGTTGTGCAGAACTGTGGTACGGGGTCATTGTGCTCCATATTTGATATGGGTACAAAACAATCAAAGTTTATCTGCTCCACATTCATGTCTCTGGCTGCCTTGTTTAACATGTTCTGGTAAATTTGGGTTGTTTTATGCATTTCATCATCTTTTTTTCATCTCTGTTCTCCTCCTCTGTTCACTTCTTGCTGCTATGCTGCTGTTTGGTTTCGTTCATGAGCCCATCAACATGGCTGACACTTCCCAGAATGCAATGCATTAATATTTCACTTTGAGATGTGCAGTTATAAAACAAAGCACATGTTTGGTATGAATTCATTGTTTAATTTAAAATGAAAATTATATTTTTATTTTGTAATTAATTACTTTGCATTAAAATGCTGTATTGCTGGTTCTCCTTATACAAACTGGGATATGCGGAGAAATTTAATGTTGATCCAGGTTCTACAATCGGAGTTGGGGGGAGGCTTGGCAGTGTGGATATGAGCAAAGCTGCTATGCATTTAGAAGTGGTTTAACATGGCAACAAAGTTGCTTTTCTGACAAACACATCAGCTCTTTTTAACCAACTTTTTTTTATCTCCATTGCTTGAAAGTCTGGTTTATTTGCGGAGGTATGAATACCTAAACTGAACTTGGGTACACATTAAACCCTAAAAACCTAAAAACTTTGACCTCAGGTTGCATCAGGTTAGTCAAATGCATAAACTGGACTTCAGCTTATGTGAGGGGAAACAACCTGGATCTGTTTTAACCAAGAGACAAGCATATTTTCCAGTTCATGGTTCTAAGTTATCAAATGATCAAGTTTCTTAGTTAAATATGTCCAATATAGAGCTGCTAGGAAGCTAAAATGTTAAAAGGCTCTAAAAGGAAATGCTAGAAATGCGCTGTTACCATGAGTTTACGCTTTCAATGTTTTGCTTTTCAGTCAGAATTTCTGATTCTGATCAGTTTCAGAAATAAATATATAAAAACAAGGAATTTTATAAAGATTAAAAAGGTATCAGTGGTTAATAACATGCGTTGGTGGTCATCCTAAACTCTGTCACCAGCACATGCTTAATCAACAAGGCTTCCACAGACTACAGTTGTGGTTGAAACTAGTTCTAGTTGTGAGTGTGCTGCCCTCCATGCTCCCCGCGATGCCTGCTGACTCCATTGTTTGGTTACTGCATTTCAGCTCCAGGTTTTTGTTCTCGTTGCTCCTCTGCAGAATCATTTGCAGTTAGCGAGCTAGTTTGAAGCTAAGGCATCGTGGATTTATTTAAAACTTGTGCGTTTTGAGGGTACTGTCTATCTTCCTCCCCAATAAATAAAAAATGGAGCTCTTTTCACCTTTTACAAAATGAAAGAAGTTGTTTAATTGTTTCTCAACTTCTTATGACGTTTTTTCCTGGTTGATTAGTTTTCATGTTTCATTAGCTTTATTATTTATGTGCTTTACAGTTATTTGGTTATTATTTCTATTCATTTATTACAATAACGCTGCACATTGCTGCAAAGTTTGGTATTCTTCCACTATACCAGTACCATTACCAATACCGATACTGTTACTGATACCAATATCGATACTGTTACTAAGACCAATACCAATATTGATATTGATTCTTTTGCTTGAAAATTCACTATCATTGAATGATTTTGTATTCACTTTTTGATTGTGACCTTGATAACTATCAAAAAATTACAAAGATTTTTGTCAAGAAAAATACTTTTATATCAACCAACTGAATGGCAGAACTAAGAAATTGAAATTCAACCTTTTTATTTTATATTCAAGATCAAATGCTAGCATCAACCATGTATAAAAATACAATAACTCTGTTATTCCTTTTATCATATACAATTGTTTAAGAAAAATAAAGTCAAAAGGGCAAATTAGCTAAACTATATCCTTGTACTGATTGGCTCTTTTTCACATTCTTTGACTTTTTACCTCCAAAACTTTGTACGTGATAAATATCGATCTTATCATGGTGGTATTAAACTATGCAGATACAAGCCTGACATAAATATTATCAAAGTCTTGATTTATCCACCCAGCCTACCCATATGAAACTGAGAACAAAAAGTAAGGAAATGCTGAGGAAAACCAAAACAATGCTACATGGCCACCTGGCTACATGACTACGTGGATACCTGGATCTCTGGCTACGTGGATACCAGAATACCTAAATTACAGCTCATGCACTCAACACCATTCAATGCAATCACAACTATACATTGTCTAAATTATAGAAAAATCACTTTTACTTTGAGGAAAGCTGTAAAGGAAACAAAACAATGGTATGTTTCAGTAATCCCCTTGTAGGAAAAAACAAGGTCGTGTTTGTTAAAATTATTAAATTTACACTATGTCTCATTTCTTCTAAATTCGGTCCTCCAATCAAAGCCAATCAAATGTCAGTAGTAGAACAAGCTGTTTGGCCTTGGAAGAGAAAATGTGATTAGTTTTCCCACACACTCATCTCTGTTCCTCATCCCAAAATGCATCTTCCTTGTCTCAGTTTAAAACAGAAATAAACCAGTTTTAATACTAAAAAGCACAAATGTACTTTCTTTGAGAAAATTTATACAGTGTGTCTGTTTACATATTCAGTTATTCAAAGATAAATGGACATTGTATGTACGTATATAGATTTTATGCAGCATTTATGAAAAATGTTATGTATATAAAGTTTCACTACAATCTCTTTGCATGATGATTTTATTTGTGAGCTGCCCTAAAAATCCTGAAGAGAAAATTAATGAAATTTGGTTTAAACACGACAATACATTAAAACATATTCTTAGTTTTAGGTGCTTTAAGTGGCATATAGATTGGACAAAAACCTGCAGTTTTAGCAACTTTTCCCTGACATTTTAAAAAAAATGTATCAGGAAGTACACATAGTCTGAGTTCAAATGATTTTTTGGTGTCCTACTTTTATGTAGCCCACCAAATCCTTTATTTCTTAATATCAGAGCCATATTCCAGGTTCCCATGATCAGATCTTTGAAATTCTTTTCGCCACATGAATTTCCACACCCGCAGATTTTCTATCGGAGCTCCACAGCCTGGTCAAGAAAGGCTTCATTAATGCATGAAAAAAGGTTCGCTGTGTGAGTGACAGTCACACAATTTACCCCGGGACACAGCTGCCACGAGAAGGCAAGAAAACACATTCTCGTGTTGACGCTGCAATCAGAAATTCCAAATGTGGTTAGAAGGGCAGCAGCAACTCAAACAGCTCAGTGCACTGCGAGAGAGGGTGAGTGTTGTCCATATTCTGCCGTTGTCTTTTCCATTCCCCTTCCAAATATTATGCCATGTTTCCACCGGCTGCATAATGTTATGGAAAGGAAGTGCATGTGATATCTGGGTGCTTTTTCATGTGACAGTCCGGTGGCAATGCGCACCGAGGAGCAGACACATTGTGGGTCTTGTCGAACATTTCGTGCTGCTTTTCCTGCTATATGTCTGGTGTGAGACTGTGTGCTTTATCAGACGTTTAACAAGTGTAACAAAATGAAAAAACTGGTTTGGTTGAGCAATAAAACTACATTACATACATTCCAACAGACATGAGAACACCAGTTCTGCAAATGCACATATTACATGCAAAAACCTGACACAGGCTATAGGCTAGCTCTAAAAGCAGAAGCTAAATCATTTCATTCACAGATCATTTCTATTATTAACATTAAAGGTCCAAAGTGATGCAAAATGGACTTTTATGAGTTATTAACCTTCTATCAGTGTTAATTGTACCTTAAAACGATCCTGGAAGTAGTTTTTTTTTCCATCCAAGCGTTTTTGTAGCTTTATATGTATAAAAAGAAGAGTGCAGCTTAAGCAGAGCAAACGCCTGACCTGACCGCTCTGATGCGACGCGCCCCTAACTGAAAACTTTATTGCACCATATCCCCCAGGAAGTATGCATGTCATTGCTGCTGCGCTCTCATAAGCAGACCCCAACTACATAAGTTCCTCTCTAGCTGCTTAGTGTGGGCGGGCCTGGTCAAACAAAAGTACAAAGACATAATGTCTGCACACCAATAATAATAATAATAATAATAATAATAATAATAATAATAATAATAATAATAATAATAATAATAATAATAATAA
>JBAMHX010000014.1:3011028-3026250 GCA_037177515.1 Pseudomugil tenellus | reverse complement strand
ATATTAGAAAAAGTCTTCACCACATTGGTGATGTATTACATTACGAATCATTTTGTCAACTACAAATGACATTTTTAGTACACTCAAAATACAAAAAAAAGACATTAAAAACATTTTAGTTTGAAATATTTCACAATAATGAAATAAAAACTAATGACACTTTAAATATTTTAAATATAAAATAGCTTAAAATGAAAATAATAATAAATAAAAAATAAAATAATTCTAAAAAGCAAAGTTTTGTGTCTCAAGGTAAATATTTTTTGTCAAATATTAGGCTACCTATTTCACTTTGCCTGCTAAAGTTTCCTTAATGTAGAAATAATTAATCTGGGGGAAAGGGAAAGCGTTTACCTACCACATGCAGAAATTCTTATCAGACATTTAACAATCAACCTGTGGAAGCTAAATCAGGAAACATAGCAGGGTGCAGTGTAATGCTGTAAAATGAAGTACACATAAAAACGATCTAAAGCTGTTTAAATATATTGTCATCTTTAGATTTTTTTACTTTGACAACCTGGAATTCCCATTCCTGACTCATCTGACAGATAAAACTTCAGTGTATTTGACTTTTCCTTGTTCTTTGGAGAGATTTATGTTTATATGGCTTCAGTTTGTTTCATCATCTGCTTGAGTAGAATTCATTGACTTCTGGTTTGCACATTAAGATCAAAGAGAGACAAAGGAGAGGTTTCTTTCAGGTTACGGTTTGAGACGTTTCCGGGACAACGGCATTGCATCCATTACAGAGAATGCTGCACAAGTTGCTGAACATGGTGAAGCAAAGTTCACAAATAATGATTTCTAATTTAAATATAACAGTATCAACATTTCCATTTGGGGACAAAGTGTTTCTCATATAATTCCATTTCATATTGTCAGACAGTTTGTGGTTCCTTTTATATCTCCAAACGCAGAATGTAGGGAATACTAAAGTTTCGCCCCAACCGCCAGCAGATGTGAGTACGATAACTCAAATATTTTTTTCAATTTGATTTTGATACACAGTATATTTGTTTAGATCCCCAAGGGGACGACCTGTATTAAATTTCACAATATTTGGATTTACAGACATACTTCATGAAAACACCTTCCATTAATTAGAATCCAGACTTTAACATCCATAAACTGAAAGAAAACTGAAAATATTTGATTGATGGGAATTTGGATATTTTTTAATTCATGTCTGTCGGCAGGAACGATCTTCTTGATATGTCGCTTGTACTTGAAGAAGCCTCCAGCTGAACACAACATTTTTTCCTTGCTGTGTTGCTGAGAACATCAGTTCCAGTGAGGTACACACTGACATGCTCACCCTAAAGGATCTTCTTCCTTAAGAAGCAGATTCTGCTCTGTCCCTTCCTGTAGATTCCTCTTTGTTGCGTTTCCAGTCCAGTCTGTCGTCCAGCTGAACTCTGAGATACTTGTATTCCTCCACCACTTGCACCTCTCCTCCCAGAAAGGAAATATCTTTTCCTTTTCCTCCTTAAATCTACGATCATGTCTTTTGTTTTGTGTTCGAGATGAGGTGATTGTTTCACACCATCCCACAAACTAACCTGTTCTCTGTACTCGGCTTATCTTCCATCACTAGTACACCACACAACTCCAGAGTATTTTTGCAGATGACAGATGAAGTCTGAGGTTTAGTGTGAAAGGAAACGGTGAGAATACAGACCCTTGCACATACATTACACAGGAATATGTTTCAGGGGGACACAAGAAAGTTTGAATGATATGTTTGGGTAAATCTCTTATGAATCACTCATCCTCCTCCACCTTGGTGTACATTTCCAAATATGTTGTATCTGTACAGCACAATTCAACCAGGTGATTCAAACTGCTTAATAGAAACATTAAAAGATCAGAAGTAAGAAGCATCATTATATCCCCGAATGCGGAGTGTTAAGGATACAACGGCTTCATCACAACCGCCCCTACCACCATCGTCGAATATCCTTTGTGTGAGCGCGATAACTTGAACAGTTTTCACAATTGGAATTTGATACTTGGTATAGCCTACCTGTTTAGGTCCAAAGAGGATGACCTGTAGCCTATCAAATTTCATGATTATCTGATTCATGGTTTCCCCACTAGGTGATGCTTTATGCACAAAAGATCATATTTCTGGCTATAGCTCTGGAACTATTTGTGTAGTTGACCTCAAATCAAGTGCAAATAAAAGGTCATGACCTCAGGGTGCATTCTGTCCGGACGTCATACCGGGCTGGTTCAAAGTTTCCACACTAGGTGGAGCTTTGTGACTAACATGTGCATCTTTATAGTATTGTACTGTGTCTATTTGAGGATTGGGGAATTAGAGAATTTGGGGTGTTAAGGGATATGCTCCTAGCCGTCGCTTCCGAGGGCATCGGCATTGTTTAAAATTAAAACAAGAAAGAAAGGAAAAACCGAAATTAAGGTTGGATAAAAAATTCTGAAATGCAGCTGAGAACTGGTAGGAGACTGATGGGACGCAAGTAGAGCATGTTGCATGACTAATACCTGTGAAAGTAATCCCAATAACCTCCTCAGGCTTAGAATCTTGGCACACATATTCATATTTTTGACACAACGTTTGTACATCAAAGAGTATCACCAAGTAAAATTCCCCGTGTGCAACGTTGCTTCATGTCTTTAATCACAAAATATTTAAAATAGCTCAGATGTCATGAGATGTAAGCTGAGGTTTCGACATGTAAAATCCTGAAAATCCATTGTTACAACGTTGTAAAGTTCAGTGAGAAGGTCACTGGTTCGAGCCTCAGCGAGGAGGTCACTGGTTCGAGCCTCAGCGAGGAGGTCACTGGTTCGAGCCTCAGCGACAAGGTCACTGGTTCGAGCCTCAGCGACGAGGTCATTGGTTCGAGCCTCAGCGAGAAGGTCACTGGTTGGAGCCTCAGCGAGGAGGTCACTGGTTCGAGCCTCAGCGAGGAGGTCACTGGTTCGAGCCTCAGCGAGGAGGTCACTGGTTGGAGCCTCAGCGAGGAGGTCACTGGTTCGAGCCTCAGCGAGGAGGTCACTGGTTGGAGCCTCAGCGAGGAGGTCACTGGTTCGAGCCTCAGCGAGGAGGTCACTGGTTGGAGCCTCAGCGACAAGATCTCTGGTTGGAGCCTCAGCGAGGAGGTCACTGGTTTGAGCCTCAGCGAGGAGGTCACTGGTTGGAGCCTCAGCGAGGAGGTAACTGGTTTGAGCCTCAGCGAGGAGGTCACTGGTTTGAGCCTCAGCAAGGAGATCACTGGTTGGAGCCTCAGCGAGGAGATCACCGGTTCGAGCCTCAGCGAGGAGGTCACTGGTTCGAGCCTCAGCGAGGAGGTAGCTGGTTTGAGCCTCAGCGAGGAGGTCACTGGTTTGAGCCTCAGCGAGGAGGTCACTGGTTGGAGCCTCAACGAGGAGGTCAGTGGTTGGAGCCTCAGCGAGGAGGTAACTGGTTGGAGCCTCAGCAAGGAGATCACTGGTTCGAGCCTCAGCGAGGAGATCACCGGTTCGAGCCTCAGCGAGGAGGTCACTGGTTCGAGCCTCAGCGAGGAGGTCACTGGTTTGAGCCTCAGCGAAGAGGTCACTGGTTCGAGCCTCAGCGAGGAGTTCACTGGTTCGAGCCTCAGCGAGGAGGTCGCTGGTTTGAGCCTCAGCGAAGAGGTCACTGGTTCGAGCCTCAGCGAGGAGTTCACTGGTTGGAGCCTCAGCGAGGAGGTCACTGGTTTGAGCCTCAGTGAGGAGGTCACTGGTTTGAGCCTCAGCGAAGAGGTCATTGGTTTGAGCCTCAGCGAGGAGGTCACTGGTTTGAGCCTCAGCGAGGAGGTCACTGGTTCGAGCCTCAGCGAGGAGGTCACTGGTTGGAGCCTCAGCGAGGAGTTCACTGGTTCGAGCCTCAGTGAGGAGATCACTGGTTTGAGCCACAGCGAGGAGGTCGCTGGTTTGAGCCTCAGCTCTGACAGTGGTCTTTCTGTGCTGAGTTTGCATGCTACCCCTGTGTTAGCATGGGTTCCTTCCAGGTACTCCAGGTTCCTCCTACTGTCCAAAAACATGCCTGTTGGTTGATTGTTGGTTGCTACCTACGACCCTTCATTAGAAAAAGCGGGACAGATAATAGATGCATCCTAACATCCACACGTATATATGTGTATGTATAAAAACACAAAATGAATAATGCAAATGTCAGTGGATGCTGCAGAAAGCAGAAAAGCTTACAGTGAGAGACACATACACTGCTCCATGTAGAGAGATGAGAAGTCAATGATGTGTTGTGTAATAATGGAAGCATATTTCTGCCTCATTTATGCTGCCAGAACTCCCAGGATCTCACAGTGCCGCTCAGCATCCAGGCTTAATGCATCCGATCTGTGCTGCACCTCGCTGCTCACACCACACCTAACGCGACCATTTACAGGAAAATTCCGGGACAGCTGAAATCTTTTCACCGCTTAGCCGACCTGACATGACTCAGGGTGCAAGACAAAGCTTCATGTGAGGTGTTTTAGTCTGTAATGTGCCACCGCGGCCATTCTAACAACATCTATGAACAGCTGTTGTAAACATCTGTTTACAATCAGCAAAATGTGAGAATTATTTCCTGGGATGCGTCACTGGTTTTCAGAACATTATGCTGTTGCAGTGATGGGAAATGTAAGAGCACCCGCTGCATAAGTCCCTCCAACATCTAACGTCAGGGTTGCCTCAAGAAGCAGAGAGGGTTGACGATCCCTTGCAGATGTTTCATGGCCTGTTACATTTGTGCTGGTTCTCTGTGCTTAATTCTTATTCTAATAATCTGTGAACTCCTCCTTCATTTAGTCTCCTTCGTGTTGTCTTTTGCATTGACTTCCCGCTCATCTGCAGCTTCCCGCTTTTAGTAAGTGATAACCGCATCTGCTCCTTGTTTGTCGATGGTCCCTCAGCATCTGCCTGGTTTCATTTCCTGCTTATTTGCTCATTTTTTCTTGACATTGTCACTAATTTTGTTTTAGCTCCACACCAGTCAGTCATTTGTTTACTCTGCATCTTGCTAATCCGCCTTTTAGAAATACATCTCACACACATCAAAACTATTTAGCCTGTGACCTGTGCTGGTCTGGTGCATGTTCAAGCTGTGCACTAAGGTGTAGTTTAATTGCTGTTTACCACTTACTTAAAATGCCAAAAGCATTGAAAAGTTGTGTGTGGCCAACTAATATCTTCCAGAAGAAAATTAAATTAATGCAACATCCCTGCAAAAGCAGGAGAACTAGACCTACTACTCAGAAACTGATGTGGAGTTTGTAACTATGACCAGGTTGTTTTTATTTCCAACGAATCCGATGTTGTTATTTGGTCATCTGGCATCCTTCAGGAATAGCATGGCCTTTCTGTAGCCTAATGCACTGATCACAGCGGTAGGAGATTTCTCCTGCAAATGTCATCACAAAGTATTTTTACTCTGAAAAAGTGACAACTTCCTGGCAAGACGCGGGGAGCCAGATTGAGTGGTGGCAAAGCACAGCACCTACAGGCACCCTGAGGTAGGACGTCTCTCCGAAAGCCTTCAATTAAACCGCATTTTCTAAACCAAGTTTTAAATACAACTTGGTAAAAATTGGACATTAAAACATGATTTGAAAAATACATTTTGATAGATGCACCACTTTAATGTGCTAGAAAGCTTGTGTTTTGTTGCTAACAGGTCATTTGACATCATTTTAGATGCGAATGTGAGCGGCTGATATCAGTCTCCACAGATTTCCAGGAACAGCCAAACGCATACTGCTTGGTTTTCCCTTCAAAAAGAGGAGAAAACTTGTTGAAAACAAGGAAAATGACTTGAGAAATATAGACTGTTTTTTTTATGAATATGGCTTAACTTAACCATCTGACTCATTTATTGCATTTATTTTTTTGTTTCTAACATGTAAGGGGACGTCACCTACAGTCAGTCACAATATCAGAATGGAGATGAATTCAAACGTGTTAGGAAGTACTAATTGCACGTAGAATACAGAAGTTATTGTTAAACACTGCACACATAAATAAAGATTCTGCAAGGAAATGTCATGGATTTACAAGAACCAAGAATTTTTTTAAAAAAGACCCAAGAATGAAAGAATTGTATGTTTAGGAGCTCGGTCCATGCTGTTTTCATACAGCTCACCGTCCAGGGTGGAAAAAATTCTGACACAGTAAACCTATGAATGTGTTAAGGAAAAAAACAATCAATGACGTTTAAAACACTCTTACTTCACAATAATTCTTACTTAAGGTTAATATTTCATGTGAAATGTCAGCTTCACTGTTCCCTCTCTCCTCCATCATCCTGCCTGCTAAGCAGATATCACTCCCCCAAATGTTTTAAAACCTGCTTCATTTCCTAAAATGCAGCAGGAGGAGAGAAGATCCAGATGAGAGGAAACTGCTGGAGAAGCTATTACAACGGCCGTTACATCTGAATGGAGCAGGAAAATAAAATACATATGCGACAGAACAATGCTCTTTGTGTATCTTTGTGTATTTAATAGCAGCTCTGAAGTAAGGATCATCTGGTTAAATGTGTCACTTTGACTCCTCTCATTGCATCTTTAGGGGGATGGACTGATGTGTGAATTAGTTTATAGAGGAGTCACGTGGTTTTCACTGTTTACGCCGCCATGTTGGATGGCAAGTGTCCAGTGATAACATCTGCAAGCCGAGCATGTACACATGAACAAAACCATAAATCTGGTATAAACACACACACACACAGCTAGTATGGATCCGGTATCAAACACACCGAAAAAATATCTGAAATAGCTGGATTGAGTTTCCGCAAACAATTACGTCTTTTTGTTGAACTGGAAGGTGAAGTAATGAGAAATATCGTCAAAAGTATTTTCTACTTGGGATTAATGATCCCTATAATTTCTGTATTTCATTCATACAGAATTTCAAAGGGGCACACAGAAACGTACATGAAGGTTCTGCTCCTGACTGGAAAATGATTTATAAACTTGTCTGTAAATGCGCTCGCATCCCTCTCCCACCACTCCTGCTGCGACTTCGTATCCACATGTTTCTCTGTGCAAACATTTCTGCTGCACATAATGGAACCAGGCTCTCCTCTTTTATAATCTCGTTAAAATTATGTTAATGAAAAGGGAGCCTTTAGCTCAGGAGGTAAGAGCAGTTGTCTGTCAACCTGAAGGTTGAAGGTTTGATTCCAGGCTTCCCCTGACTAAACGCTGAAATGTCGTTGGGCAAGAGACTGAACCCTATAACCCAAAAAATGTAAGTCGCTTTGGAGAAAATATCTGTGACCCCATTGGGCACTAGTATAGTATGACATAAATGATGAACACAGTTTTCTCACAGCTATTTGTCTCACAGTTAGAATCCATTTATTCCGTCTCTCTGTGTCTCCGGTTATTTGTAGAATAACAAGCCGTTCTTTTGGCAATCTGTAATCCTAGTCCTGAATGCGGAGCATAAAATCTTCATTTAACTCAGAGGAATACCCCAAACACTACAATCTGTCCCAGTTTAAGTGGTTTAAACGGCCGGAGCCGTCCAGAGCAAAAGTCACATGACTCAGTGACGTCAGCTGCACGTCCTCTACAGGACAAAACGAGGATGTTGAAATTGGAAGTTAGGATGCGCATCAGGAATATATCTGCACATGATTTGGCCAACAAAAGGTTCAAAAGCTTATTGGTTGACACAAGAAACACTTAGAGGCTGGAAAAAAATGTAAGCAAAAGGAAAAGTGCTTTGTATCCAGGATCATGTTGTGTTTATGTTGTTTTTTTTTGTCTCACTCTATGAATGATTGTGCTGTTGTTAAATGATTGCATCATTTCTGGAAAAAAACAATTCTGACTGGAAGATCTTTATGTCATACAATCAAAGAATATTACTGACCGGCTTATTATGTTTTTGTTTGCAGATCTAAGTCTCTGTGTAACATCTTGTCCAGTTAAAGCGTGCACAGCTCTGCAGCCGAGTCCTGCAGGAACAAAGGCGTAAGAAGCAATAAGAAAGTGAAAAGGTAGGCGAATGTTGGTATAAAGGAGCAGCCAGTCGTAGGGCTGGTATTTCAAACAATTTACTGTGAGTCAGACAATTTCATAACTAGATTAGAAAGATGCACTTCAAAGTCCACTTGAGGAAACGATTGATGGAGCGAAAGAGTTGTTGAAATTCGGGGTAGCTTCGGCTTCTCTCAAGCTCTCCATTAATTACACAATTAGTTAGGTCAGTTTTCCTGAGTGCAACCACACTGCAATGCCTCCACAGAGAAATGTTTTTGCCCACTTCCCATTCTGCACATTGCACAGCACCAACACAATGAGCCCAGAAACCCGCTTGGAGACGCCTTTGTCAGGCGTTGACCTCTGTCTTTGCACCCCACCTTCCAGCTTGGCCAGTTGAAGCAAGTAGAACCTCTTTAATCTAGAAAAATACTACACCTCAGACTCAGACTCTTTCGGACTCAATTAAACCAATATGCATCAATCAAAGACTAACTCAGAGTCTACATGCGCTTAAAACTAAGTAAATGGCAAAAGTGAGCTCTGGAAGAGGAACTGGAAAGAGAAGTTAAGGGTAGCTGAAAAATGCAAGGACCAGGCAGAAAGGGTTAAAAGCATAAAATGGTATGGGTCTGGACATGAAGAGAATCGCTGTTTGCCTGATGCTGTTGTTTAGTGCAGGGTGATGACATCTCCAGTTCATTTGTGGTATGTAAGCATTCAATCCAAAAGGGTATGTCCCATTCTTTCACCATGCGTCAGGCGTGTGCATGTGGGCTTGTGTAAGCATTTCCATGCAGTGGATGGGTGCTGTGCAGGTTACATGTGGGAGCAGAGAGAAAGCACCTGGCTGAGAGGTGAGTCAGAGACACAGGTAATCACTCTGACATTTTATTCTAATGAAGTACCTGGAAGATAATGGCACCTACTGGCATTAACAGACATGCACACACTCACACAACTGCTTCCAAAAGCAGACAAATACACAAACACACAGACAAAAAGCCCTCCCCAACACTTAGCACTGTAAAAAACTGTTCTTAAGACCCTGACTCATACACATTAAGGCAGAAAATGCGGAGGAGGTTGAAGTGTATTGAGGCCCCAGACAAGATGACAGTCAAAAGGACACTTACACAGCCAAACAGTGCCAGAACTGACAGAAGGCAGACGGCGGGGACGAAGGAGGAGGGATGGCAAGAGGTAAAGAGGTGACTAATGCAAGAGATGCTGATTAGCTTACTTCACTGTAAGAGTTTGAGAGAAATGGAAAGTGAGTTTGTAGCTTTTGCAGCTGAGAACACCTAAAACTTTCGAAGTACTTTACTTCAGAAGAAGAAAGGGGAATATTGCAGTGAAAGCAAAAGGGGGCATTTCCAGGACCTCTTTGTTTGCCACTTATTTGAAAAGCAGGAGGCTAAGATGCAGTAAATTAAAATGGGGTTTTCTCTTTTGCTAGTCAGTGCATTTGTATGTAAAATGATACAGCCATGTATGTGTGTATGCGTGTGTGTGTTGTTTAAGGTCATGTCTGATGTCACCGTGTTTCCCCTGCTTGTTCTGGTTGTGTCCTTGACTCACTGTGGTTTCCCTCTGTTCCGGAGGGAAGTTGTGTGTAGCGGTGTGAGAAAAATAAAAAGTTCATCAAAAGAAACAAGAAAGAGATTATTGGGGTTGGTATTTGACTCATGTGTCGGCTCCGTCGGTCACTAACGTGGAGGGGAAAACGTTAGGATTCACCTGCCAGACCAGTGATTCCAGAGCTCTTTCTATTTTTTTATTTTATTTAATGGTTTCTCTTTCTGAAATTTTTTTTTATTTTCTTTTTTGCTTCCTGTGCCCACACATACCAAATAACATGAAGTACAGAAAGCCCTCATTCATTTAACCTCTGAGAGTTTTGATGTTTTTGACACACTGTAAAAAAACGCTCATGCGGTTTTTGGGAAATTCTGCTTTTCAATTTCTTGCTCTTTTGTTCTGTCTCCTCAACACCCCCACCCCCAAAGAACAGTCACTATTTGCTGATTGTCAGCTTATACACAGACTACAATGAATTTATGAGTGACTGTGATTGAGTATTACACAGCCTGCGCTCATTAAAGATAAAGAGAGAGGGGGGGATGCATATTTGATAAAGAAATCAGACAGAAAAGAACAAGAGCCCTTGAAATTTCGCTTGTTGCTCCGGTAACAGCGAGGACTGATTCAGGTGAGTATCAGACCAGGGGAGAGCACAGAAACTCTGCACGATTCCTTTTTTCTTCTTGGTTTGGGTCTGGGAGCGCTTGCGGGGGAACACATTGAGCTTCTTTCTCTGATAGCTAGACACAACAGGTCCCAGTCTTCAAACCTGTCAGTTAGTCCAATTTATTACTCCCATTTGTCTCTGCACGCCATTATGCTTTTCTATTCAAAGCTTTCATAAGCTCAGTCTCATTTCCTTTCATTATCAACAGAGCTTCACCTGGCTAATGTGCATCGATCATACACGACATTTATTTATGCATCATGATATTCTGTGGCAGTGCAGAATTAGTGGCCTCGGTGGCGCTTCTTTTCTTCTCCTGGGGATGGAAGGGGACTTGAACCCCACCTCAACCCATCCCTTGTCGTAGCCTTGCATGGCCATTGAATATGACGCTTTCATTGGATTGAAAAGCAGCAGTCTTTTCACCACGCCCTTGCCATTGTGCTATTTTCTGATGAATCGAGCGGCTGAAAAATGCATCTTTAAAAACTGTCACTTTCAGACGTGGACTTTTTTTTTTTTTTTAAACAATGCTTCAATTTTACTTTCAAATTATTATTTATTTATTTTCTGGCAAAGCTCTTGTTTGAGCGGTGGAGGTGAAACCCATTATGTGTCGGCAGAGAGAATGAGTGAGAGGGGGAGAGTGGCTCTGTGGTGCTCGATGAGTGGGCTGTCATGCATTCTTTTAGCCTTATTCACTAAGCGTGGGCAGCTAATTCGTGTTTGCATTCACCAGGTTTACCTAAGGGGGAAATGTTTTATTATATGCAGTCTTTGAAATCGATGAGTAATTGTACTTCTTTCTCTTTTCAGCTGCTCATCTCATGTCCATCCATCTCCTTCTGCTCAATTTTATCATCCATTACTCCTCTTCTGTGTCTTAAAAAAAGCACTTTTTCTTGAGAGGATAACCTTGTTTTGGGCGATTTGTCTTGCAAAGAGAGAAGTGGGATCTGTAAAGTTAAAATCTGTCGAGAAATACAGTCTGAGATTTCCACCTTTTCAAATGGTCAAAGAAATCAGCTCAGAAGAGTTCTTACGGACATGACCCGGGAAGAAAAGAATAGATTGAAATAAATTGACAGGGACTGAAATGAAATAAGACTGCTGAAAAAAAGAAAAACTGAGAAAGGAGTACATTCTCTCAACATGAGTCACTTCTGAGTGAAAGCTTTGTAATTTAAGCTGCACATGGTGAAGGAGAAAGAGAACAGGAGGGATTGATGGAAAGATACAGCAGCAAAAAAGAAACAGAAGTAGACATTATCCATCACAAAAATCACCGGCTTTAACCACCGCGCTGTAGGTGGGTTCAATTAAGTCAGTGGGTGTACTGTACCTGATGTGGCAGTACCTATTAAAGTTGATTCAGACGTACAGTAATTATACACTAACAGAAAGTGCAGATGAAGTCCTATGTTGACATCCATTTAACCATGTGAAACCCGAAGGCTTCCATGCGCGTGTCACCTCCATCCTTCCTGTTTTAAAGAAGGTTTAATCAATCCTTAGAGTCAATAATTATTGCAGTATGAATATGCAATTAAAAATGAGACGTTCTTTTCTTGTAGATGGTCCAACAGAAGGAAAATTATATGAAAGATCAAACCAACAGAAAGAGAACCATATTACTTCCATTCACTCTGAAGTTATGAAAAAGGCAGAATTAATATTTGTCTGCTGAGCCCGTGTTGCGCCATGAAGTGTCCATATGGAGGCAAGAGGAGTTTTATAGTGAGAGGAGCAAAGAGAGGAGGTAGGGACATCTAGCGGGACAAGTTGCAAATGGCATTTAAACACATACCTTAGAGGAAACAACACAAATGGTAAATAGTTTTTACTTAAATATCGCTTTATTTTCATCTCTCGATGACCAAAGCGCTTTGCAGATCCTGCTATTCACACACATACACACCGGCACTAGCCTGGCCACCAGGAGCGACTGGACGTTCAGTATCTTTCTTAAGGACACTTTGTCATGCAGACTGGGAACCGAACCCATGACCCTTTGATCAGAGATCAGCCAAATTCAACCTGCGCCACAGCTGCCACTAAAATAAAAATAAAAAAACAGCTAAATAAATATCAAATAAAGAAATAAATACATAAATAAAATAATTTTCCTGTGACTCCGCATGAATGAAACATTATTTTAAACATCAAGCTGCATTTTTGTCATTTGGCTGATTTAAATGTTACAAGCTGGAACTGAGATTAAATATGTTAAGTAGATGAATCTTAAAGGGACATCGTGCTGCAGGTTTTAGAGGTGAACCTGCTCCAACGCATCTCAATTCAAATAGCTCCAACTGCTTATTAAGTTTAATGATCCATTTATTTTATTCATGTGTATTGAAGCAGGGAAACATCTACAATAGGGTTTTTCAGCTGGAGGCACATGGGCCAGAACCCATCAGTGCATCAGTGCATTTGGGCCACTCCACTGCCCATATACTCATACCCTAATACTTGCAGCTAAACTATAAGAGCATCACTTTCGCGACATTACGTAAAACTGCCATTTGCATCCCTGATCATGAGACAAATAATTCCAGAGATTTAGGCTGATTTTTCGTACATAAAGAGCCACCTGGCAGGGGAACCATAAACCACACTGTATTTGACTCTGTCATGTCCGTTGCTATGCAACCTTGCTACACTTATCCCGGGTTGTTTGTGTTGGCATTATGTTGCATTTGGCATTGTATTAACATTTAACATTGTTCTATGTTTGGATCTTTGCAGGATAGGTGTTTAAGGAGTGGCCAACCCCCCACTTTCTCCTTTCAGGTGTGAATGATTTGACTAGTTAGTTGATTGGGTGAAACCAAGCCGAGGATTTCTTTTTTCTGTTGCTTCTTTGTTTAAATGTGTGATGTAGTACGTTTAGGATTTAGATTAGTTTATTAAAGTGAGAGTAAATACGGTTGCTGTGGATGGTGATTTGGGGAGATGATACAGGCTAAATGAGGACAAGTGTGTTTCTAATTGTGTATATTTGTAGTTAGAGAGGAAAGAGGGGAAATTGGTGACAGGTTTCCAGGTAGATATTTTTTTGGATCGTACCATTGACAACTGATGGGAAATAAAAATGTTTACCGGAAATTCCCAGACTGCTGATTCTGCCGACTTTTAACCTTTTTATAGCTTTAGACCTCTTGATATGCACACATGAAAAATCCTGAGGACAATCCTAACTGCAAGCTTTAATAATAAAAAAAAACACCAGGCTCAGAAATTCCTCACAAAAATCAATAAAAGGTTTACCATTTTGCTATTTATCCCAAAAAGTGCCCAGAATGTGTTTTTAATGTGATTTAGTCAAAGAACATGATTACTTATTGTTTTAAAGCCAAGAAACATTTTTGTCTTAGTTACTAAGTTAACTGTAACTACTTAGTTACAGTTACTGTGATTCCATGTAATTGTGACTTTTAAAATAAAACAATAGTAGCGCATCATGTTACTTAAATATTCACATAGGAGCAGCAACCTGCTTATAGTTTGCTGCATTGGAAAAATGTAGAATTTTCCTGGAAGCAGCGTTTGGGATCCATGCCTGAGTATATGTAAGATAATACTGAGCAGGTCTTCATTATTTCTTAATTCCATATTTAATTAATTATTATTATTAATGCCACAATTTAATGATAATAATGATCAATCAATGTCACTTTCCCTGAAATAGTCTGAATCTTATCGGCAGATCAATGCTTATGTCAAAGAATGGAAACAGAGTTACATCCATGTAACTGCTGGTTTCCTGTGGGACATACAGAAGAGGCATGTCTCAGTGTTGCAGGAGTTTCATCCTCTAAGCAGATTAAATAATCCTTGTTGGTTGCTTTTTATTAGAAAATAAAGACCAAGGTGTCATGGTGTAAGATGGAACTTCAGCATGGAAAGTGTGACAGAAAAAGTTGCAGAAAAAGGAGAAAATGCATAAAATATGTTTAACCTCCTGCAAGATAAACAAGTTTATTATGCTAAAGGTATATTCAGTAGCTTAAATAACAATAATGTTTGTCTGACATGGAAATTTAAATGAAATGCTATTGTGTTGTTTTTCATTTGATACGGCTCAGGTTGTGTTTGCACACAGTGTGATGCGTTTAGCAGCATTGATTTAATGCAACATTATACAAATGAGAACAAACAAAATGCATCTTTTTAATGGATGCTGTTCAAACAGCATTTAATTCTGGAAATGCTTGTTTATTACCATTATTGCAGTAAATGGTAAATTGACTGAAACATTCTAAACAGTTTCTATCATGTAGTTTACAGGAAAAAAACCCATTCAGTTATATTCTGAGGTGATAGATGCTAATATGTCCCCTGGTCCTATGTGCGCCCTATGATGACCGTTCCCTGACACCTGCCCTAGCAGGGGAAAAATGGTAGCGATTGCTATCCTCCCCTGGAAGGATCAGCAACCATGGATCAGGGATGTTACGTACTTCTTGCAACTTAAACAAAATCACAGACAAACTGAGAGGTTCCTCCCGTAAAGTCAAAATCTGAGCTTCCTTTATCAACTATTATGACACAATTCTGTTTCTCAGCTAAACTTAAAGCATAAACAGATATATCCAATATGTACATTTATTTATTGTCTACAGAATTTATTTGGAATGAGACTACTTATTCATTTTAAATAGTTTATTTTATTTCTGTATTGTTTTGTCATGTTAGCAGCAAGGAAAACAATCTATGATGGTATTTTATGGATTAAAATACAGTGTTGGGGAAAAAAGCAATTCACATGTAATAATGATTATAATTGTAAAGATTTTTAAACCAAGAAAACGATTGAGGCCCATTTAATATGTTTTATTTAGTAGTTGGAATGGAAACGATCTGACTGATACTGCATGCTGGATGGATTTGATCAGTTGTCAACAAAAACATTATCAGTATCTATCTATCTATCTATCTATCTATCTATCTATCTATCTATCTATCTATCTATCTATCTATCTATCTATCTAT
>JBAMHX010000014.1:2954264-2981623 GCA_037177515.1 Pseudomugil tenellus | reverse complement strand
AAATCACCAGTTATTAAAATCTTGTTGTGACTTGAATGTATAGATGTTAAAAAGTCTGAAAATTCTTGAATAAAACAGGATGGAGGCTTTGGTGGTCGGTAAACTGTCACACATAAAATGGGCGGGTTGCTAAAAACAAATGCATGATGCTCCACTGAGGGAGGACCTTATTTTTCTTTAAATAAAGTTAAATTTGTTGGAACTCTTTAATTTTTGCACATTTTCTGTTTGTCAGTAACTTTACCTGAGTTATCGCTTCCAGCAAGCAAAGGGGTCAGCTATGGCCGGTGTCACATATTATGATAATTGTAATAATTGTCCGATGGCACTCCTCTGTGGGGAGGGGGGGGGGGTTATGCCAGGCATCAGAGTTGCTACCTCACACTGTACGCTTACACACACAGCTAAAATAAATATTCGTTATCACTTAGAGGGGACAAAGTTTTATTAAAGGAAGAAACTTCTTTTGTATAACATGATGTATTGTGAACATATTGCACCAAACTCTGTTGATGATTCCATGCGATCTTAAAAAATTACCCACAAATCTTTTCCAGTGGGTTGTTTTTCCATTTATCAATATTGTGACCAAAATGATGAACATAAAAAAATGAGCAATAAACACACTTTACATCACAGAAATGGGAAATGTTTGATTTATTATTACCCCATTTACAGAGAAAGGAGGAAGAAATGTATAGAGTCTGTGTTTCAGGGGAAGCAGCTTGGCACCACAGAGTTCTGTGGCAGAACAGGTTGTGCAGAGATGTAGTGTAAAAGCTGAGGTTTACCGTCATACTTCAGTGAATAGTCGGGTTATGTGTTATGCACAAAAAGTCCTGTGTCATTAGAAAATAAGTGGAAGCATTACAAAGCGCCACACAACAGGGGTCATTAGAGTCACTTGTTCTTTTTTGGGGCTTAAAGCCTTACCTGACGTATATCTGGTCTTATTTTCTCAGTTCATTTTGCTGCAAAGTGTTTGGAGCAGGAAGTGGAAACTACTTTGCCATGATCTACTGAAAACTGGAAGTAGCCTACATCAAGAGGCTTGTGCACAGAGCACAGAGCGAAAAAAATTATTTTATTATTATTAATTTCGGTAGTGGTATCAACTTGCAAAGACTAAAAAAAACACAAAACAAAAACATAATAAACCTGTGCCATTGGGCATGTGGGGGAGTGGCATGTGAGATCTGACTTTCTATTGGTTAGCAGACCTTTGGCAGGTTCATATCAAAGAGTGCAGAAAAATGCAGGAGGAGAAATTTAGAGAGAGCAGCAAAGATCTGAGTGCAAAGTGGAGGGTTGAAATTTAAGAGGGATGTTTGTAGAGATCTGAGAGCAGAAAAGTCATTTTGAGAGCAAACACAACGTATTTGTGTCCAAACAGACTTTCCGGGTGTGAGGAGAGAAAGGACAACACAAGATTTGAGCCCGAATGCACCTGTTAACACTCTCATAGCTACCAAATGTGTTCTTATATGTGGTAGGACATACGTGCAGTTTCTGAAAAAATAAATGGTAGCAGATGAAAATGTATATATTTGAACCGAAATCATTTTCACACATACACACACTACAATAGGTGTCCTTTGTAGAAAACCAAAACAAATCCAAATATTTATGATATCAGGACTCAACATTGTAGAATATTTACATATATTTATAACTGATAAGTTGTCTCATTAAATACTCCAGGATGTGAGATTTAATGTGCATGAGAATCTTTAGCTGATCGAGTACTTGGAGTTATTTGTCCCAGTAGCTGTGCATGAAGGGAGTGTTATTCTAAAGCCTGACTGTGGAATGCACTGTTCAAACATCATAGACTTACGCACACACTGTACTATGTTCCCTTCACATGCTGATTGAAAACATCAGGGAAGTTGCTCAATAGCATAAAATTATATCTGTTATTCATTTTTGCTGAAGTGTGTTGTTTTCTAAGGTTTGTGTAAGTTCATTTAAATGCATTGTGCCATTCAAATAAATACATTGCTTATTGATTGATAGATTGAAAATAAAATGTTAAAAAGTATGGAGTACTTTTTATATAAATTGAGGAAGAGGTAGATAAATGTATTAATGTATGTTATGTTATGTAGATCCTGTCTGTCTTTTGTGATTTGTTGCCTTGTTTTAAATCCAGTCAGTGACTGTTTTTCAGATTGATTATCATATTCATATAAGTGATTACACTATCAGGAAATTATATTATTTACTATATTTGTTGTGTCTTCAGGTGTGTGTACCTAATCCTAGCTGAGTTAAACTGTAAGGTATCTGGGCAAGAAGAATGGAAGTTGTAATAAATGTAAATAAATAAACTGTAATAAATGGTTGTGCTTCTCAGCGTCGTTGCGCCCGCCTGGAGCTCGGACTGGCTTGGCCGGTGGAGGCCGATGTCGACCCTGCAGGGTTGTGGGCTTGCTGTGCATGTGAGTGTGTGGATGTGGGAGGGTTGTCTTTTGGCCTTCTTGCCCCCTTGGCCGACGAGGGGTGGTGGTTGCATGGGGGGAGGAATGTGTGGGTGAATGGCAATGTGTGTCTTTTGGGAGAGGGTGACCAGGAGGGTTGAGAGAGTGAGGTGAGTGAATAAGTGGGGTGGGTGGAGAAGGGAGGAGGGGTTGGTGTGGATGGGTCACTGTACGTGTGTGGGTGTGTATTTGTATGTGTGATTGGATTGCGGTTCTCTTTTGTGGTGTGTATATCTGTCTTTTCTTTCTGTATTGTTTGTTTTCTCCCTTTCTTCTGTTTTCTTGTTCTTTTTCTGTCCCCTCCGGTCGTGTCCAGCAGCGCATTGAAATGATGTAAACAAAATAAAGAATTCAGATCATCAAGAGGAACTTTGTATATACATATATACATATAGTTCCTCTTGACAAAGCAAAGTTGTTCAGCAAAACACAACAGACAGATCCACATTATCTGCCTGTTATCTGCCGGTGGGGGTCTAACTGCCTGTTTTAATGCTGGACAAGGCAAGTTAAAAAAAACGTCTCAGCGTCATTGTGTAAAGTCTCGGAGTAACCAGTTAGTCTAATGGGACTGCAAAGTGATGTGATGGTTGCCTGGTTCAAGCCTCATTCGGGGCAGTTAGAAGGGGCACTTTTGGTTAGAATGGGGCGCTTTTTTCTGTGAGGACTTTTTTAAAACATCAGGATAAAGCTAAAGTAATAAAGCTGAAAAGATATTAGGATGTTAGTTTGCACCCTCATTCTGGAGTAACGGAACAAATCATCCTGCCAGGTGTTTAGCAAATTCTGCAAAGTGGGATTTTATCTTGCATTGTCACAGGATGAAGTACTCCCAGAACTCCCCAGAAATTCTCTGGGAAAAAGCCAAAGGCTGCTTCACTTTAGAGCATCTTTAGGTTGTTTTGTATTCCGTTTCATCTGTAAGTTCGGCATTTCTCTCACGCTACTTTCTTTTTTAGAGGAACCTTCTCCTCTGACCCACAGCTTTCTATCCCAGGGAGATTTCCCCCCGTCTCTTGACCGTGACCTAAGCTGTTATTTTTCCGAACCACTCGGAGAAAAGCAAACCCTTCCTCTAACAGAAACATGTATGGTTTGGTCTTATTTAACCCACAGGACAGAAGGAGAACGGCTGAGACATTACTCATCCAGGAGACCTTTTTCCACAGAAACTCGCGGGACGCTTCGGGGCATTGACACCAAAATGCATGATTTGACATAAAGGAATGCCCCTGTTGAACTTTCATCTTTTGCGAGGATTTTTTAGAGGAGATAAACAACTTATAAATTATTTTTTTAATGCATTTTCCATCAATACTCTCATGGAGACCGGCCCACAGTTGCTTTTTTCAAAGAATAATATGCAATAAACAGCCGTTTTGGCTGGTAAATCGGTTCCCTGGTCAGTTATTTGGTGTCAGCGTGTCATTTGCAGCACTAACAACCAAAGCAAAACTCATCAGAAATGGTCTCCATGGAAACTGATCTGTTAAGAAGCCATTCTTGGAGAAGGGAAACTGGGAGGGAGAAAGCAGAGGGGTCTGCCATATGACACAGGAACTGGACTGAAGATTAGTGGCAACAAGCCCAATGGATCCTCCTCAGAACCTGGAACCAGAACCTCAGAACCTCAACATCGTTGATGCAGTGACAGAAGATCTAGATGGTTCAGACTGTTGGAGAATAAATCTGCTCAGACCAGCAGAGATGCTAAGATCCTTAGATTTAAACAAACTCTGTCCTTCTAAGACCGTTTTCATATTCATGTTTCCATCATGTCTTCATATCATTGTCAAGTAAACAGGACATCGGATCAGCAACTTGTACAAATTGCTGACTAAAAGATGCTCCAAAAGAGAAGTCAAAGGTCATGTTGACCATCTTTACATGATATTTGAAATTATAAATACTTATTCCAACCATTTTCGTTCCCTCTATTGGCCACGATAACCAAACTACTGAATATAATTCCCAATGTATCACAGCTATAAACTGAAATAATTACAAAATTTCCAGGTGAACCAACATTTTGTACCGAAAAAAGTTATCATGAGACCTGGAGATACTATAAATACATTCGTTATTAGTAGCAAAAAGAAAGAAAGGAAATCAGGTCATTTATTCAAGCAAAAGAGGCATATTAAATTACATTTATGGAAAAGGAAATTTCCTGTTTTGCTGCAAATAACCAAAAACTTAATAATCTCACAAGCTTTTTAACATTTATGTGCTTATTAAAGATGCATATCAAAACATTTGGTTTCATAACTCTATTAAAACATCCGCTGTTGTTCAAAGATGTCTTTAGTGTTTAATATTTAATTTAATTTTCATTTCCTTCTGTCTTCTATTAGAAATCTATTTCCTTCCACCTGGAATGAGATTTCTCCTGTCGACATGCATTTGGTGTAGAAATGTTGGACAGTGTGTGCATGTCTGTCTGGCTTGTGTTCAAGGTTAACAGTCCCTCTCCCAGTATGGAAGCCTGCATGTCATTATCCTCTCTCTGCTACAGTGAAACTAACAAAACCGAGTGCAGGAACAGCTCGCACAACTGATCGGCACGTGTCCAATCCCGCATGCAGTTTCTTTTCCTTTACTGTTTTTCTTTTACATCAAATTTTCTTGGATTTTGATAAGACGAAGCCAAACTTTTCCCGGTAGAAACGCAGATGTCAGAGTTCCAAAGCTTCCTTCACAAATCTCTGCTCTAAAACTGCTAACATACAGCAAGTAAACATCAGGTGGAACTGATTTGGGATACATGGACTTGGCACATCGCTTCGGTACACAAGATGAAACGGGCTGCATTCTTTCCCTCGTGCAGGAATGCACTTTGTCCCGCAGCGTTTGGGGATGCAGGCTGGACTCCACCCACACTAACATGCTGTCACGGCCATCTGAGTGGCGCTCTTGCTTTGGTTGCTCCTACATAAGCACCGATGGTGGATATGAAAATGGGTTTGTTGCTGTGACATTTGACAGCATTTGTGTTGCTCCAACAGAATTTGTATTCAGACTTTCCTAATATCCTTCTCATGCTTTGTTGAAGAATGTTAAAATGTTTTAGCCATTTCTTTGTGTTGGAAACCCATTAACCTGATCACCTGTCGTAATGATAGATGCTAATTGTTGTCCTGTTCTTAACAAAGTCAGTGTTCAGCACAAACTTGCTTTAGTATGACTGGCTTTTATTTGGCAGTATAGTGAATGTTGTCTGTATTAAATTCCTAAATTTAATAAATTGTGAGTTACAGTGAAGGTTAAAAGTGAAAAGAATTCTGAGTGAGGTATAGCTTAAAACCACACCACTGAACAGCTCATTTAGCATCTGTCTTGCATTCTGTGTCTTCTCTGAGCTCTGTGTGTGAAATGTGAAAAATACTCTCCATGATTCACTTCTAAGGCTTTTTACACATAAACATTTAAACCAACCCATGAAGAAGATATTCTTTCTAACTTTATTTATGAGAATAAATCCCTCCATTAGTATCTATTCTCCAGTTTCCCTTTTAAATAAGATTTTTCTGTAATATATCTTCTAGAAAATATGCGGTTAGGTCTAAAAGCTCCATATGTTAGACTCATTAGTTAGAAACTCATGGCCTGTTCACCACCATGTGGGGTTTGACTCATAGTCTGTCCGAGTGCATTAGAGGCCCGCTATGGCGTCCCTATCATATGAAAGCCTTCCTCATGGCATGATGAATGGCCTCAAACTCACTAGCGGGAAATTTGAGTCACGGCCAGGAGGCCATCTGTCCTGCCTCATCTCTTCTCTTCCTCTTGTATTCTCTTCCCCTTGTCATGTCTCTCATCTTATCCCTTTCTTTTATTTTCTCCTCATATCACTATTTCTTTCTCTTATCTCATCCTCTCTTTTATCATCTTCTCATCATCTTCAATTATCTCAAGTCTTCGTGCCTCATCTCATCTCCTGATATCTCATCTTATCGTCTCTTCTCCCATCTCATCTCGTTGTCTCCTCTCATATCTCGTCTATTTTTTTTCATTCCATATGCTCATTTCTCATCTTATTTTTTCTCCCATATTTTTTGTCGCCTCTCTTTATATCTTATCTCATCTTTGCTTCTCTCACCTTATCTCATCATTTGAGCTGATTGCTGACAATTTAAAAAAGTTTTCTATGTAATACAAACAGTGAATCATTAAATGCATCATAAAAACTCAAGTTTAGACTGGAAGTCTTTTTCTACTCATCCCATTTGTAAACCTGCATCTCATGGACAGGATGTCAGGAAGTATTTGAGGAGAGGAGGGTGTCTGGCTTGAGGACATCAGAGTTTCATCTCTGCTTTATGGGGATGATATTGGTCTTTCAGTTTGCATTTGATATTTTTATAGTGTAAAATGGGCAGGAAAAAAAATATACTGTTTCTGAACTGGAAGAGGGAGGAGTCCACCCATCTACTCAGGAATGAGTCCCACCTAAAGATTAATGCCTCAAATATCTCAAGGGCTTTTTTTTTATAACTGCTGGCATTGTCAGAGGAGATCAAACTGTCTTATCAGTAAGAATAAAACTAAAAGTTAAAGCTTTTGATTTTACAGATCCATTACTGTTCCAAGCTTCATCTATGGCAGGAGCAATACTCGCTTGTTTCTCGCTGCAGCACCTGAATCAGATCGATGGGTTAAGATCATTGGGAAAAACTAGACAATAAGGTGTTGAGAGCATTTAATTCAAGTAAGGTGGATTGGACCAGAGAGACTTCTAAACTCTGCCGGATACCAGCAAGATTGGAGCTAAACAAGTGTCTGAAATGAGTTTCCCCTCTAAAGGGGGTGTAGTCAGCTTTATGGATGGGTTAAACAACCTGAGTAGGTTGGAGTAGGGGAGGCAACTAAAATATAAAAGATTTTTGAGCACATCCCACTGGGTCAAGACCGCGGAAGAAACGCAAAACAGGCTTCTAACCAAAAGAATCCCCCAGTAAGGGCTGAAGAGTGACTCTGCAAAGAAGGACGTTTAGGTTTCCTCTATAAAGCTCTTGTCTCTGCATGATGAGCAAGATAATGGCTGAATAAATGGATGTAGTACCTTCTGTGGGTTAAATGGTGGTTTGGTGGACCAACTAACACAATAAATCCTTTTTGAAAGGAACTTGCTTTGTGCTACACTCCTCTTGTTTGTTTTTTTTCTGAAATAAAACTTTTCATTTGACTCAAAGACACTTTACCTGCTTTACTTTAGCCTCAACAATCCACCTTTTAAAATGGAGGAGGAAGTACAATAAAACAAGATTCACAACAAGATCGGATGGGTCTTCACCAAAACGCAGATATCTCACTGTCACATGATGACACATCTACATGCAATGCATGTGCATGCTTTGCAGGGGAAACTAAAGAACACACTAGAACAGAGGACATTATTACCCATTAATAAGCAATACTAAAGAGGAAAGTTGCAGGACAAGGATTAGACAAGTAACTCCTCAGCTTGACTAGCATCAGCCTCCTTGTACTGCTTTGTCACATGCTTTTTATGCTTCACTCATACTGTGCTTCGCTAAGTGATGCCATGTGGGAATTGTTGGGTTGTCTTAGTTAAATGAGAACAGACACTTTTATGTCCGAACCAGGTCATTTTTCTCAGGTGCTTCCAGATGCTTCTGTTTGAGATTTTGCTTCTTGCTTAGGTCATGGTTTATTAATGACATGCTGTCTTTTAAAGTCATACAGAGTGAAAGTATTTTGTCATGTGCATATCTGTAACATGAGTGATTTTTCTCTTTCTGACCTGCCATTGTGCCGTTAAAAGAGAAGGAAGCTCAGAGGCCAACAAGCAAGGTGAAAGGTCATAATGTGTATGAACGCAGCCCTGGAAGTAGAAGCACTCCGTCAACAAAAATCCACTGGGGTCAGGTCGTTACTGTGGAGTGAGACTAGGATTGCCGTCAGGTATGTAGCTGTTGAAATCTATACACGCCCCTGATTCCACCTGCGTCTCTGTGTTCGCTAATGGTGTATATTTAGTTGGAGTAAATGCTAAGGTGCCTTAGCATTTAACCGTGCTACAGATGTAGCAGACTGCCATCCGCCCACACACCACTCGCTGTTTTATGAGTCACATGATCATTATCAGGACCTTCTGAGCTCTAAATCTCAACCAGCTCTCGAGATGCCAGTGAATTTTCAGATGTGTTATCCTCCCTTGGAAAGCCTTTGAACAGAACATGTGAGGCACAGATGGCTGCAATCTTTGTGTGGGATGTTGGACTCTGTGAAGAACTTAATTTCAACCGGAGCAGGGCGGTGCAGAAAATCCAAAATGCAGTCAGAAACAACGGTTTTTTTTTTTTGGTTGTTTTTTACAGGAATCTGTTCCAGGTTGTGCTCCGTCTCATATTAATGTATTAAACACCAAACAGTCTGAACATCATGAAGCTGTCACAAAAAGTGTTCATATTGATATTGTGACTGGATGCAATGTCTTTTTATGAACAGTATTGTGCAACACTTTTCAGCAACCAGTAGTTTCCATTTTTAGCTTCAAAGCAGCCAGACTTTCCTGTAAATTGTTACATTAACCATAAGCAATAGATTTGCAGGGGTTGTTGAAGTATTTCAAAGTTTTTCTTTTATGTTCATTCCAGTTCTTATAGCTAAGAATTTTATTTGTTTTTTGTTTTGTTTTGTTTTCTTAAGCCACTTTTGACAGATCTATGACTCAATCAAGCCTTAACCCATAGGAACCCAGCATGACATATATAATACATTAACATACAGAACCACGCCATCTCCAATATTTTCCACAATAAACAGTTAGACAAACAACAATAAGCTGGTCTCATTATGTGTATGCAAATGTGTGCTTTGACATTACACCTTTACCTGAATGAAATAAAAGTGTTAATCAGAACCATTTGAACTGAGGTAAGATGAGTCCAAGTGGCAGTTCGGGGCGTGATTACAGAGTAAGCATGGAATCTTGTGCAGATGTTTAGAAAGGATGCAAATGTCATTGGTGTGAGGAAACAACAGACAGAACAACAAACAGAAATCTAAATTACCATCTGATAACCCACCAAATAAAAGAAAACATACTGGCTAGTTTGACAAGTAATTAGACAATCATACTCACTCTAAATACTATAAATACTTACAATACTAAACAGCCTTAGTCGCCTGTATGTATCCAGCAGTCACTGGAAAGAGGCAGGTACATCCTGGACAGGTCACCAGTCCATTACAAAGACAAATTAGAATGATCAGTCAACCTAACATGCATGTCTTTGGATGGGAGGAGGAAGCTGGAGTAACTAGATTGAACCCATGCTAACAACATGCTAACCCTATCCTCTACACATAGAGACCACTGCCCAACCTGAGGCTTGAACCAGCGACCTTCTCACTGAGAGGCTGCGGTTCTACACCACCATGCAACTGAAACATCCCAGTGTGCTGTATATATTCAAAAGCACTGTATCATTTTTTTTAATGAACAGATTTTTACTGATGAAACAGATTTCCATTAGATCCCACAGTTTCTGACAGTAAATTCAAGAAAAACCTCAATATATCATCTTTCTGATAGTATCGCAGTATATTGCATCGTTGCCCTGCATCGTGATACGTATCGCTATATTCCTGCTATCCTGGGCTGAACGTATCCTAAAAGTTGTGTTTTCACATTTGTAGTTACATTGTTTTGTATTTTGTTGTGGAGTGTAAGTCAGGTTTTTGGTTTGTTGTGTGTTTGTTGTGTTTTTTGTTTTTTTTTTTAGCACTTTTTAAAGTGCTTTACAGGCTCTGCCTGTACCCTCCTTGAAACCAAATAATAACT
Source organism: Pseudomugil tenellus (assembly GCA_037177515.1). Classification (NCBI taxonomy): domain Eukaryota; kingdom Metazoa; phylum Chordata; class Actinopteri; order Atheriniformes; family Pseudomugilidae; genus Pseudomugil; species Pseudomugil tenellus. The sequence continues at coordinate 2,971,333 of JBAMHX010000014.1, read as the reverse complement.
GTAAATCATATTCTGTCTCTTTAAAATAGAAACACTAATTTAATGAAACAACATAAATGTATTAAACGTCTGGCTTGACACTGCTGTGTGCTGCATTCATGGATTTGTTATTTTTTGTAGCACACAATGTCTCTGATTTTCCTTTTTTTATGTATGTAAGAAGTTCCACTTTCTCTTTTTGCTCCTCATACCTTCTACAGACCCTGTTTTCATATTTACACGTGACACAAACTGGGTCCATCTGATTTTCTGGCATGTTGCTGGGAGCCCATCCGGCCCTCGCAGGATGGTGTAAATAAACATCTGACGTCTTTTGTTCCTGCTGGCGGTTTGGAGGAAGAAAGAACAGAAAGTATGTGGTCCAGTGGTGAAAACTAGCTGAGACTGGGTTTTTGCAGAGTGACTGGTTTACGGTGACACATCTGCTTGTTTTCTTATTTTAGCCTCACTTTATCAGGACGTGTTTATTCCAGATGTTTCATATTCAGAGCTGCATCATCCATCTGACAAACAGCCAAGCAGGAGATGGAGCCTGGCACGTATGTGATACAGTATGACTGGCTGAGAGAGTGGATGTGGTGCAAACTCAGTGGTTCACTTTTCTTTACTTGGGCTTTAATTATAAGCCAAACTGGGAAACTTTCATGCAGGAAATGGAAAAACACACTGGACTTCAGGAACCACTGAAAGCGAAGACAGCCATTATGTTATTTCAGTAATAAACATGTTACTGCCTCATTCCTTTCAAACGTTCATTTTCCCACAGTTTGGATGTTTAACTCAACGTTTCCTTTTGAGATACTTCTGCCTGTAAAGTTTCTGGAAGCCAAAAGAAAAGCGCAGCAATCTTCTGGAAAAAGTCAGATCTGGTTTTTACTCGTGACTTAAATGAAGGAAATGATCTGATTATGTTCCAAATAAAGAACTTTTATCACATTGTCTTTAAGTCTTAAACATATTTTTCAGTTCAATAGAAACTATAAAAGCATATTTCTGTATGTCTGCAGAGAAAAGGGGGAGAAAAGGGGGGAGTAGCAGAGCGAGCCTGGGGCAGGTCCTGACGTTGCGTCGCCAGGAGTCCGGAGACTGAGGTTTGCGCGGACATTTCTGGGAAAACCTCCAAAGCTCACATTTGCCAAAGGGGAACCTGGGAAAAAGCAGAGGCTGTTTTTCCCTTCAGTCCCAGAGAAAACCTTCAGACTGAATTCATCTTCCGCGCGTACAGAAGATTCTCAGTCCGCTGGAAAGAAACTGGATTCATGGAGCTTAATAAGATCATTTGGTGCCTTTTTTTGGTGATCTGAAACTATTGTCCGTAATACCTGATAGATTTTCCCGTTTCTGGGAAATAGTTCGGGTGTGTATTTTTGTAAAGCAGCGATGACCCCCTCTCTCCCCCCGGAAGTGTTGCTGGGATGAAGCTGTGGATGTAACTTTACGCGCTACAAACTTCAGGAGTTTTTAAGGCTGAATCAGACCGTGAGGTGGATATTTTCCACCAGCAGAAGGCATGCTCCTGAAAGTTGTGTTTGCGGATGATTATGTGGCAGCTCTGCGCACCGCACGCCTTCATTTGGAATTAATTTGATTGACATCAGATGCTGTAAAGACGCGACCGGATAGCAGCTTGTCCCGGATCGGCTTCCTTCATTCCACATCTTATCATCATGAGGGCTTTTGGGCTCATCTTAGCTCTGATTTACCTCCTAAACTGGAGCGAAGCCGACAAGCAGACCCACACCTGGCGGGGGACTTTGCCCCGGCGCGCGCGCCTGGACAAGGAGCGCGTTGCTCGCCGCTCGCGCCCCGGATTTGGCTCTGCGATTTCTGTGCACAGCCCCAGCAAAACAGAAAATGTACAAGCCGATGAGGGCGTTTCAGGTCCCGTGAGGACAGGGGCTTTCCAGGGCAGGAGAACGGGGGGTCACGGTTTGGTGCCAAGGAAAGGGGGCGCTGGACAGATCGGCCTGCGTGGCCACCCGGACATTCTGCAGGATGAGGGCACTCCAGGAGCAAGAGCCAGGATCACCCGGATGCCCAACAGTGCCGGGTCACCAAACCTGCTGGCCAGTTTTGCAGGGAAGAACCGGGTTCTGGTGATCTCTGCGCCGCATGAATCAGACGGTTACTACCGGCTGATGATGTCTCTCCTCAAACCAGATGTGTACTGTGAGCTCGCCGAGAGACACGTCCACCAGATTGTGATGTTCCACCAGGAGGGAGAGATGGGGGGCAAGGTGAGAAGGATCACCACAGAAGGTAAGGTGCTGGAGGAGCCGCTGGACACCGCACTCGTCCCCAGACTCATGAGCTTCCTCAAAATGGAGAAAGGTGAGTTCACCAGGCAGCAGCTGGATGATTGGATCACATTCATAGCAGCCTAATTTGCTCTTGTTCTGACATGTAGGTAAGTTTGGGATGGTGCTGCTGAAGAAAACTCTGCAGGTGGAGGAGAAGTACCCCTACCCTGTGAGGCTGGAGGCCATGTATGAGGTGATTGACCAGTCACCCATGAGGAAGCTGGAGAAGCTTCGCCAGAAAGGCTTCGTCCAGAAATGCAAAGGAGCAGGTGTGGAAGGCCAGGTGGAGGAGGGCACATACACAGGTGAATTATGCGAATAATCATTTATTATTATAAAAGAGGAAAACAAAACCTTTTTTTAGTTATTAATCTATATTGAATATATTGAAACTGAGAACTGCTTCCTCTGAAGTTGCTCAGAAAAATTTTGTCCCACCAATTTCTGAGGTCATTTTCAGAGAAATGGGCTGAACGAGGATGTTTCTGGGTCAATTACAAGATTATTTTGCCTTAAACTTGTAAAGTGCCCCCCATCAGAACTGCCAGACCCAGCTGTCCTGATTAGGACATATTACTAAGACCTCAGGCACTATCTAAGCATGTCCACACTGCAGGTCTATGTGGGTTTATGGAAGTCCCATTTCACTAGCACCGCTATAAACAGCCTGAACTCTGCAAACACAAAAGAAACTGAAATGAGTATTTTTATCCATTAAGCTTCCTGAAAATATCATAAACCAGTCCCAAAAATCTGCCATTTCTATTTATCAAAGCTGAAAAAGAGTCTTAAGATTTCCCTTTTCCATCCACCCTGAATCCCATTCAGCCTGGAAATAAAACAGCTTTATGTGTTCTTGTCAGATCTGAACACGACCAACACACTTAGTTAAAAAACAATGCTTTGTGTAAGCTGGTTGTTTAAGGTCAGCTGGGCTGTTCTATGGAGCAGAATGAACATAACTGGGGTGTTGTGTACTTATCTGGGTTAAGAAGCAATGAAGAAGTCAGACATCAGTGTTACAAGGTGATGATTTTCAGTTCAGTAAGTCATGTTTTGTCACTCATCGTATGTGAGTGTTTGCACGATGGGGGTGGAGTCAAATAATAGAGTCATATCTGAAGCAAATTAAATGAAATATATATATATGTGTAAAGTAACATCTGGGGGCAGCACAGCTGCTGCAGCCAAATAAGTTCAAAGCAAGGCATGAAATGTCCATTTCATGCAGGACAAGTGCTTTGTATAAACATTAAAAGCATGACAGCGGGTGCACAAAAAGCATTTAAATGTGCAATAAAAAGAAATTAAATTAATTAAGCTAATGAAGGAAAGCATAGAAATAATAACTAAAAGTAAGAGTTTGAGAAATTAGCAGTTGTTTCAATAAAAATAGCAAATAAAGTTTTTTTCCTGATTTAAAACAGTTGAGTTTCAGCAGATCTCCAGGTTTCTAGGGGTTTGTTACACATGTGAAGGGCATAAAACCTGAACTCTGACTCTGGGACAGAATGTAGACTAGGCTCTGATGACCCGAGGGATCTGCTTGGACCCTGGGCCAAACCAAAATTTTGCCTGTTTATAATACTTTTACATTGATGTTGAGATTGATACTTACAGTGTGCATTAATGTGTTTAGTGCAATGTGCAATACAGCCATGCTGAAATGTTTTAGCACTGTCCCATAACAGGAATAGCAACATTTATAAAAGTCACTCGAATAACTAGAAACTTAAAAATTTACAATAAATAAAAAATGCTAAATTGTTCTCTAGTGAAGAGATACTGCTGTTAAACTATAGCTGAAAAGAATCACTTTTAATAAATTAAATGATGCTTTGCATCAGCAAAGCAGTATAGAAAGTAGTGATCTCAATCATTACCTCGCAAACGTTATATACCATGGGGAAGTTGGTCCCCAGAAAGTATTTTATTCATATAAACCTTTTCAGATGAATATTGCAGGATTTCAAGAGGTTTATAACAGCTGTTCATACAATGAAAAATACATTTAATTAACTAAAAGTGCTTTTATAATCCCACAGGGAAACTGCAGCGTAGCAGGAGGGTTTGCTTTTGTTTTTTTATAGAATAAAAACAGTAAAAATGGCGACGGCTGCTGAGAGGAAATATCTCTTCAGCCTGACAGTGAGCTCCAGCAGCTCTAGAGTTCTCCCCAGCACTGAAGCAGAACTAATCAGTTTGTTGGGTCTCTTTGAGTCACTGACTGATGTTGCGGCCCCTGATTGCATCTGCAACGCCTCTCTGCAGATTTTCAGCTTCCTTAAGAATCACATTCTGCTCTGTTCCTTGTATATACCTCTGTGTTACATTTCCAGTCCAGTCTGCTGAACTCATGTACTCATGTACATGTATTCCTCCAGCACCTCCAGTTCTTCTTCCAGGATGTAAACAGTGTTTTTATGGCCCTGAAATCAGCTTTAATGTCTTTTGCTTTGTTTGCATGATTTCTTTCTTTTATCATCATCATCAGAAAAAAAGATCCTGCTGATATATAAGTGAATTATTAACATGCAGAAATGCTGTTAGTTGATTCAGTCCAGCTACATTTTTCAACTATAATAATAAAAAATGAGATTTTATCCTTTTTTTTTAATCCAAGAAGAGCAGCTGAGTCGTACAGCTCACGTTTGACATTTCTACTGTTTATTTATTTTTTGTCTGTAAGAACGATTCAGAGGTTAAGCTTTGTTCTGTAATGTGTTTCTGTTGAACCGCTCCTAACAAACCTCCAGAGAGAAGACCCCCGCTCTTCAGCAGAAAGCCCTCCCAGTCCTCTACAACAACCACCAGCACAACAACAACAACACAACAAACCACGACCACCACCCGACCTACGACTACTACAACCACCACCCGACCCACGACTACTACAGCCACTACCACCACCAGAAGAACCACCACCACCGCAAAAAGACCCACCACCACCCAGAGACCAACCCGGCCCCCAACCACAGCACTGTGGCTCCCAGTTCCCAGAACCACCGCCGATCCCTACTACGACCGCAGACAGAGGTATCCGGCTAAAACCACGCCGTCTGGAGACAACCGCACTGACAAGGACAGCAGAGATCCACACGGCCGGAGGCCGGTTCCTGCTTCGCCCAAACCCCCCAAGATCAAGACCCCCAAGAAGAAGACGGGGGGAGAAAAGGTGAATGAATCATTTTAAATTTCAGCTGATCTCTGTATGTAAGCTACTTAACCTGACTGAGTATATCCCAGCATCACGGTGCTGCTGGCTTGGGGCTTGGGGGGCCTGTACTTCAGGTAGAAGAGCAGTGGTCTTTCAACCAGAAAGTTGTGAGATGGATTCCAGGCTTCGCCTGACTACATGTCGAAGTGTCCTTGAGCAAGACACTGAACCCTAAGCTGTCCCTCGATGTGCCTATCGGGGTGTGAGTCTGTGTGTGAATGTATACTACGTAGGGTAAAGCGCTTTGAGCGGTCAACATGGCTGGAAAAGTGCTATATAAGTACAAGTCCATTTAAGTTTGGTTAGATCTTTGTGTTAACAATTAATTTAATTTAGTTGACAACAGAAAAAGCTCTGTCCTCTCTTAGTGTCAGCCTGGATCCCAGGAGAGGCAAGCCTGCAGAGCGATGTGTTCTAGAGGGAACGTGGGGTTCAAAGATCCGCGAGATAAAAGCCAGCATGCCTAAAAGTTAAAAACAAACAACAAAATCTTAAAATCAGCTGTAAAACTAACAGTCAGTGAAAAGAGGCCAGAACAGGTGTGATGTGGTGTCAGTTAACATGCGTGCAGCAGCATTTACCTGACTCGACCTCGACCAATCAAATGAACGAGCATTTTTTTTTTTTTTAGAATGAACAATTTATCTGCATAAACAATAAACATAAGCTGGAATTTTAAAGTGTTATTTTTCATAAAATTACAAGTAGATTTTTCTCCACATTATTCTGGTTTATTATTTATTAATTTCACGGGATCATGTGATCTGCACCGCTTATTCCAATGAAGGGTTTCAGCTGGAAGCTGGAGCCTATCCCAGCAGAGAGGCGGGGCAGGTTACCAGTCCATCACAGGGCCTGAACACATCTATTATCATCATATTTGTATAATTATTCAAATTGTAATAACTACACTTGCTTTTGTGCGCAGGTCTTAAATAACTACGAGGACAAGTATGAGCCCAGCAGACCAACCGTTAACCACCCAGAGACAGAAACCCTCACCGAAGTCAGCCTCACCAAGGTCAAGAACAAGCATGATAAGCTCGACAAGAAGAAGAAAAAGAGCGACAAGGCTGCCAAGAAAGCGGAGAGGAGGGTAGGAAAGGTTGGGAAGGATGGAAAGACTGGAGCGAAGAAGAATGGAAAGAAGCTGTCAAAGTATCCAGAGAAAGAGAGCTACCCGAAGCCCACTAAGAAGCCAACACCCCCGCCGAAGGGATCTCTGGCCTCATTCCTGGATTACTTTGAAAACAGGAGACGGCTGCTGGTGAGAGCATGACGTAATCTTCACACTGCATTAAGCTTACTACCCTTATATCAAACTCACAAACTCACACTCCACCATGAGAGTACGGATACCTGGCACGCTGCAAACTATTTATATTTTAATATAAAGTTTTATATAAACCACATTTACGCTGTAACGGCTACAGAATTCTAAGTTTTCTTAGAAATCTGAAAAAACACTCAGGCTTCTTGTTTAAAACTTAATCCACATGCAGACTGGTGTTTATCAAGTTAAGTTCAAGTCAGCGTGAACATTCAGCTGCAGAACATTCCTGCCTAGAAACTCGCTTATTTATATTATATAAATATATTTTCTTTCAATCTCTCTAAATGGCCTTTACATTTAAAAAAAGTCTTCACACCAAACAGATGTTTTATTTGGAGCATCTAATAATAAAGAAGTCTACTAAAACTGAAAAATATATTTATTATAAGTGAGTGTGTTGATAAAGACAAGGCTCCTTTAAATAAGGGAAATAGTCAGCATCTATTACCTGTTCCACCAGAATAAACAGAACATCAGAAGCATCTGCTGGAAGCATCTGGCTACAGCAGGAAACGCTTATCTTCCACATCCAGCTGGACGTTTTCAAAGAAAAACAAAGTTCTGAGAGTTTCTGAAAGCTTTAAAAACCAGAATAATCAGGATCAGGAAGTAACTTAGTGTCAGTCAGTTCTGATTGGTCCATGTCAGTGGGGAGGAAAATCCCCCCCCTTTGTTTCTATAATGCTGTTTCTTAAAAATGACTCAGGAGTGTGAAGTAATTCTGCACATCCATCTTCCTGCCGAGGACATTCTACACAGCTGTGTGCTAAGAGACTGCATGTCTTCGTTTTGCAGCTAGTACAGATTCTTATCACGGCACTGCTGGGGGCAGGCAGGGGAAATATGTCCCACCCTGCAGGTTAATGTACGAATCAGCTGTTCAGCACTCTGTAGATCTGTGTTTCATTCCAAATACATACTACTCTACCCTGTGCCACTCCCTCCATGCAGCTGATCACATCTCCCAGCGAGGAGAACAGCATGTATGCTCAGCAGAGGGACGAGTACCTGGAGTCCGTGTGTGAGATGGCCATCAGAAAAGTCTCCATCATCACCATCTTTGGCTCTCTGACCAACTCCACCATGAAAATTGACCACTATCAGATAGGTAAGTAGTTCCAGGTGCACGTTTTCAGTAGGACACAGATGTGAACTGCAGCCATGCGAGTCAAGAACACACACTTTGGTATTGTCCTGCTGAAACAACCTCAGACCTCCGGTGGTCTGCCATGGACACTGATGTGTTTCCCAGCGTTTATCTGTCTGTCTGAGTACAACATAACTCAAAAAGTTCAGGATGGATTCTCATTCAAATTTTAGGATATATCCAGAATGGGGAAATGAAAAAGTGATTGAAGTTTGGAGGTGATCCGGATCACCGTCTGGGTCCAGGAATGTTTTGAAAGATTCGTTAACATTACGAGATAGCCACTCGTGTTATTGAAGCTAACGTTTCTGTCTGTTGTTTTTCACTCTGACAAAGATCATGTGTGACTGAGCTCTGACAGATGTATCACCCTAAAATATGTCTTTTTAGTCATTTCCAAGACAAACAATAAGTGAGGAGTGACAGATATCGTTCCATTACAATCTTTGATGACACAAAGTTGTACAGTTGGACTTGTGACAGCGCAAGACTGTCTGATAGGACACGGACTTTCCCAATAAGATGACGCTCTTCCACGTTACAGAAAGTAGCTTTGGGTCGCCAGAAGTGTCTTTTCAACAAAAATGGGATAACTGGTGCTTGGTGGAGGTCTGCGCTTCCTACTCATGTTATCTCGCTGTCGGTTACATTATGGATGCTGGGTTCTGTTTAGCAAAAATGCTTTTCCGAGCTCCTCCTGGGCTCACATGCACGTTTTGATTACGGTGACATTACGGTTCCTCTTGCAGGGCTTCTGCAGCAGTTTGCATCTTTGTCCTTTAAACATTGAAGCTGCTAACTTCAGGGAGCTCTGCTGCTCAGTAGATGCTGAAAGGTGCAAGGAGTCATCCTCCTGAACTGGGAACTGAGGATCAGTCATCATTCCACCCAACGCAATTCCCTTGCATGAAACTACTCCCAGTTTGCTGAAAAGCAGCAAAACCACTGATGTTTTTACAAGATGCGCTGAGACATTTCTGTTTGGCATCTGTTTCTGTTTTTACGGCTGTCTCATGTCCGAGACTTTGGTGAATGTGTGTTAGCTTTAGGACAATAAACCCTCTTTATGAGTGTCATTCCACATGACAGCGAGGTTTTATCCACAAGGAATGCTGGAAAAACTGGCCGTGGTGACGTCACCCACACACCCCGACTCATGATTGGACTCAGTTACATTTTTTTTCCATTTACTGGCTGCTTGGTCTCTGTGTTTGTCCCAGTCTGTGTATCATTCATGTTGTGCAGTTTTAAATATGTTTATACAGCTGCATTGTGGTCACACACACACATATACACAGAAATGAAGTTATGATAATGTCATTTTCTATGTGTAAGCATGAATTCTTGGTTTATGGTTGGATTAGCTTGTGGTAAGAGTCAGTCTGCATGTATGAAGGTTCATAATGAGGACAATAGGTGTTTTTAAGAGATGGAAATGTGACATGTGTTTATTTGTACCGTTGTACGTTTGCCCTGTGTTTCTGTGCGAATCGTGTTTTCCTTATGTGATTTCCCATCCACATAGCACAGCAGAGAGTGAGCTAGCCGTCCACCAAAACAAGCCGCTGTGCGGTTGTGTGTGGCGCACACATCCGTGGAGAGACGGGTGATTAAAGGCTTTTGCTCTGGGCTGTACAAACGCCAGCTTCAGTGCATTTCTAAGGCATCCAATCTTGCCAGATATCAGCCAATAAAAGCTGCTCTTTGTCCCTGATTCACTCTGCATGTTTCCCGATCTGCTTGCTGTCTCGTCAGACATTGTTCTAAAAGTCAGTGATGGAAAACCCAGTTTGATCTTATTATGTTGTGAATTGTTTTCCTTAGAGATGTTTGGCAGTTGGAGCTTTTGACGTGACAGATGACGGCTTCATGTGCAGTTTATGTTTACTTGTTTTAGGAATTCTTGACAGGTTAATGTACCTTGAAAAAAGATAAATTATCTGCCAACAGAAAAGAAATTTTTTATCTTATTTTAAGAACATTGTGCCTAATTTTTGTAGTAGTTTCTTGTTTTTTAAAGCCAGTTTTTGTAGTGTATAGACTGAGCACAATAAAAACTTTGACTCTGAAGACATGCTGACAAATAATCCTCCGCATTTACTTTCAAGGACTGAAAATCTAACAGGAATAGTAAACAAGCTGCATTCAACTAATCTGCCTCTTTGTTTGTCCAGAGAATGACAAACCCATGAAGGGTCTTCGCCAGGAGGACCTGGTGAACCAAGACCTGATCACTGAGCTGAGGAAAGAGTTTGGAATGATGTTTGATGAGTTCTACATGGTCCTCACCGACACCGATATGAGAGTCAAGGTATGGACCTCATAGCAACATCGAGCCAGATGTTTACTTTTTTATTTCCCTATGAATACGCAGTGGAGGGTTGATAATGCATGCCATTGTACTTGGCTGTGTAAAGACTTGTTTAATGTGCTACAATTGTTTTATGTAAAAACAGGCTACTTTTTTTGCATAAAAGTACCTCATAAATAAAATTTCATTAAGATTAGGCCCAAAACTCCTCAACTCTGCTTTGACATGATTTCCTGCTGCAACACATCTCACATCTGCCTCTCAAGGACCAGAGTATCAAAGCCCTGATCTAAATATACTGTAAATGTTCAAACGCATGTAAAACCAGAGATATCATAGTTTTCATTTAATAATTTATTTTTAATATTCAAGAGGAAGGTGTGATTGGATGAGAAAGTGTTTCATTGTTTTCATTTGTTGCATCATCTGATATCACAGTACAAACTTTTTCCATTTGGATTTGTAGGTTTTCTGTATTTTTGGGATCAGTGTGTTTTTAAAATAAAACAACGATCTGATCTTATGAGATGAAGACATGATACTGTGTATTTGACATTGCGCAACACCTCATGTCCAAACATGTAACATGAAATTTAACCATGTCTGTTTCTATTTTTTCCATAATGTTCCTGGCATAAGGTCATGTTAGTAATGTAGCCTCATGATCATTTACATTAATAATCAGAGCATGCAGAAGTACAGTGTCTGAATACTGATCCAATCAGCTGACATGTACAGACACCTACAGGGAAGATCACCGAAATTTAAGATGCAGGTTTTATTCATATAACCGTATCAGTATCAGTACATCCACGTAGAGATGCAGGATGTTAACAGCACAATATCAGCCACAAAATTAGGCCACATATGAGATATTAACCATTCCACTGATATAACCTGCTGATAAAATAGTCACCAGATAACTAATATCTTAGTATAATGTCTGAGTGTCAGATAACAGTTACTGGTTATTGGTTTTTGTTAGATATGAACATGTCAGATATTGTGCATCACCATTAAATTTCACATCACCATTAAATTTCACACGTTGCTGTGAAATTTAATGAAATTTAAATTTAAAAACGGTTGTTTTCCCCACATGGAAGAGCTCATTAACAGTTAGCTTCCATGCTGCTAGCTGCAGAGATGAAGTAGCTTTTCCTCACCTTTAACCGCTCTGCAGGTGTTTCCGCATGAATTAAAGGTTGTTTCATGTGGATAAACCAACCTGCGCAAACACCAGTTTCTCTTTTGGTGCTGCTGTTTGTCCGACCGCATCCCAGGTTCATCTTCAAGGTGACTCGTCCTCACGTTGCCAACACCGCGGCTCTATTAAGACACAATTTTAATTCACACAGCATGACATTTGTTCAGCTGCTGTATGTGTGTGTGTGTGAGAGAGAGAGAGCGAGCCAGAGTAAATCCCAAGGCTGTTTTTGGACAGCTTCATAAAGGCGCCAGTGTTCACATCCTCTGCTGACAGAAGCAGAAACAGGGAAGGCTGTGAGTGTACACGGAGTGTGTGGGAGGCAGAAAAGTGCGGCGGAAAGTAAACTAACTTCCAGATCGAGGACATTCGTGCCGTCACTGTTTTGTACTTTTTATATTAAAGCAATGCAATCGTGTTTCGCTTGCACAGATATTGTTTGGGATGTTGCAGAGGTCATAACCGTTGTTTTAGACAACGGGATTCGTTTTAATGTCCTCTGTGCTGCTTCCAGTTTGTTTGTAGCTTCATTGTATTTCACATCCACCTTTAGCAAAGCATAACTAGTTCTTACTGATTCCCCCAGCAATCATATGAGGTTCCCATCGCCATGAAGGCTGTGTTTGACTACATCGACACCTTTTCCTCCCGCATCCGAGAGATGGAGCAGCAGAAGAGAGATGGAGTCGTCTGCAAGAAAGAGGACAAGCCCAGATCACTGGAGAACTTCCTGTCCAGGTAAGTTACACATCCTAAATCTGTGACATGCTCAAAACTATGCAAACATTCACACCAGGGGCGGAGCCATATATGGGCCACAGTGTGCTTAGGCCCACCCACTTCTCTGACTGGCCCAGGACCAGGCCCCCCTGCCACAGTTATGCCCTATTCTGTTTTTTATTATTATTTTTTAGATAATCATTTTTAAAACCTGAAATATTCAAACAAAAAATGTAAAGTCTGGATTGTTGTTTCAAGTTATTGTAGATTTGCTTTTTACACAATAAAAAGAGGCAGAATAAGATCTTCTTGTTAGATGTCTTATTTTCTGACTAGTAATCATTTTTCTTTTGAAAAATCTGGCCCGCCCTATTTTCTGTAGGCCCACACTATGCAAAATTTTTGGCTCCGCCCCTGGTTCACACATTGTGCAATAGTATCTAAGCATGTTTGGTTTTGTACTGAGTTGTCCTGATGAGGTTGTAAGCGCGGAGCTCCATCCACTTTAAACACCTTTCAAGTTAAATTAAAGTGAATGAAAACATGTCTTTAGCTGCCATCTTTACCGTTTGCTCTTTACATCTAACATCTAACATTAGCAAACCACACTGTTGACTCTCTGCGTCACCTGGCTGAGGATGAACTGGATCGAAGTTTTTATTTTCTTTATTGAACCTTTTGTCAGTTTTTGTCTTTCATGCTGCATGTATATATATTTGTTTTCCATTAACATCGAATCTCACAGCGCCACAAACTTTGGGTGCATCAGAATTCCAAACTGCTGAGGCCTCATCACCAGGTAGCTGGTGTTCCAGTTGCATCAAGTCGGACAAAACAGCCAGTTAGTGAGCATCTATAAGCACTGTACAAAAGGAAAAGTCATTATAAAAACATCATGCAAACACCAGCCAGTTGAAGGGATTAGAAATAATAAACCAACACACTGATGCAGTTTTTTTTTTTTTTTGGAAACAAGCGACTCGCAATAACATAATTATCCATAAAAACAGCTCACTGCTGTTTACACTAAAACATGTTATAAAGACTTTAAAATAGGGGCGTGTCCTTTAGACTGACAGGCATCTGATATCTGCAGCAAGAAGGCAAAACACAAACGTGGTTTTTAGCCGGCAAACAGCAAATTAGGTTTAGCCCATCTACCTCCGTTAGCCAGTTAGCACTCATTAGATCAGAGTTAGCTCAGTTAGCTTTTAGCTTTAACAGTCAATCATCCATCCCCACTCTCATAGACCCCCTCTAAGCTCCACATCTTGTTCATCAGCGACGGCATCCGCAAAGCTGCCAAGATGTCGACGATAGGAACCACCTAGTGAGACCCATCTTTTATACACAATTTATGATCGAGACATGAGCTAAACAAACTTTTACTGTTAGATTTCTTATAGTGAAGCTAGTTTTATTAGGAAATACAACATTGTGTTGTAGAGTTGTCGGTTTACTGATATTTGGACTCTTTACTTGTGTTGCAACATATTATTGTTTTTATAAAACTCAGGGATGGCTCTGATTTTGGGTGGTGGAATCAGGATGTTTCCACATCCATCGATCATCTGTTGCTTCACTCAGCTGGACCAGAATTTATGCTGATTATAAGCAACATTTGGCAGATTGTGTGTGTTCTACAGCGATGAAGAGTAACGCAAAGCCCTGCAGAACCTCAGGCTGAATGATTGCCATCACATATTTTCACAAAATGTCTAAAGCAGACAGGCGGTCTTTAGTTTCCATGGAGACCACAGAGTTCCAGCTCTGGCGCTCTGGCGGGTTTTTGACCATAATTCGGGGCTGTCACCCTCTGGCAGTAATTGTATGGGAATATGTAAAGTACAAGGACGAAGTGCTTGTCTTCGCGCGGAGCTTTCACTGCAGCACCAAAGTGGCACTTAAATACAGGCTAAGATTTTCTGTGATTGCAGGTTCCGATGGAGACGTCGTCTGTTCATCATCTCCGCCCCCAGCGACGAGGAGTGGTCCTATCAGCAGCAGCTCCACGCCCTGTCCAGCCAGGCCTGTAATCTGGGTGAGTTGCCTGGAACGTAGCAGCTGATCAATGCACTTTATTAAATGATTATCAGAAGTGAGTGCATAAAAAAAACGTTATCTCTTATTTACCTAGACAAAAGTCTCATTAAGTTTATTTTCCAAGGGGCTAAGAAAGCAGAACAACCACAAGTTTATAATATAGCACACAATCTTGTGGTTTGTCATAATTTTAATTTTGGCAAAAGCAGATGTTTTGTCATCTTGTTGCTCTGCAGCATTGAGGCTCAATGAAAAGCCTGCCAAGAAGGAAAGACATCCGCAATGATCCCAGTGAAGAAAATGTTCCTGCAATCTGAGTTATTTGGTAAATTATTTAGAGTCCATCATTCTCCAGGTAGAAAATTTATTCACAACTATGTAGAAAGTATGTCCCAGCAAGTTCAGCCAAGGATCAGACTCATGCCTAATAAAACTGTAAAACAAAAACTCAAGCGCTGCATCTCAGACTGTCCAAGCCCTAGTTAGGGTTTGTAACAGTAAAATTAGAAAAGACGGAACAAGTTGATTTGTTTGGGAGGGTTTCAGGAGAACGCCTCCGTCTAAAAACAACATGGAAGCACATCTCAGGTCTTCAAAGCTGCAACAAACCACAAGACGTCTAGAAGAGAAGTCAGATCAGACCAAAGCGGACATGTTTGGGTCCAGCACTATGATCCGAGCTTGTTCTGTATCTACAGGACCAAGAAACCGGCAGTGGACCATCAACTCCTGGACACCAAAGTTATTTATCTGCTAAGGCATGAGAATAAGCTACGTTAGTTATTTTTATACTTTATATTTCTGCTGTACTGCTTCGTGTGAAAGCCTGCAAAGCCTTAAAAAGCAAATGTTCAAGCTTCAACAAAGCCAGAATGTTTCCGTCCGACTGCTTGAGGATTTATTCATCACACAGAGGGGTTGATTAAACAGACTGTTTTTTGTTTCTGCAACTCCTTTTATATCGTCCGCTTGTGTTCACATGAGCAGAGGGATCCCAGATGACATAACAGGGTTCTGTGCCAGACGATGGCCTTTTCAGCCCACCAGTTAGTCAACGTTTCCACAGTTACCTAAACGTTATTGCTGTGTAAAACCGAAAAGACACATTCATCTGAACAATCTGACTGTCTGGCAGATTTATGAAGGATGAATGTCAACTTTAAGCAGCCTGTGGATAACTTCACATCTCGGTAAAACTAAATAGATTCTGTCATCTGGATTCTCCACCCAAGCTCAACTCTGTCCTCCAGAGATGTTCTTATAAATTCAAGAGCTCTGACATTTCTCTGCTTCTCACATTAATTAAGAGAAAAATGGAGGCATCTGTCATGTTTACGACTTTGACTTTTGCACCTCTGATTGCAAAGAAGGTGAAAAAAAGGCCCCAAAAAGCTGCAAGTGGACACAGAGAACAATGATTTACAAATCTCATAAACTCATTTTATTCCCAGCAGAACAGAAGATTGAGGATTGAAACATGAGCTCATTCACAATGTTTAGCATTGTGTAGCATCCCCTCCTATTTTCACATCTGTCTGTAAACATCTGGGAAGTGTAGAGGCCAGTTGCTGCTCTACAGTCAGGAGCTTGTTGCTGGACTTCTGCTTTCATGATGCTGCAGATGTTTTGTACTAGTGAAGGTCGGAGCTGCAGTTTTCCAGATGCTGCCGGATGTGCTTTAGCGTTGGGTTGCTGACAGAGACGCTGGCTAGATGGGAGCAGATGTTGCAGGCAAAATGGCCGTCTGAAGGCTTTTTACCGTTTCCCTGCTTCAAATTAACAGGTACAGAATTGACAGAAAGACATTGAAACCATTTGATTTGAATGGTGTATGTTGGAGCAGGGAAACAACCAAAACCAGCATGACGGCCCTGGTGGACTATAGTCCAACACTCCATGTGGAGCTTCACAGCTGGATGTTTTTCTTCTCCCCATCAGTCTGCAGTCTGATTTAGTCCTTTCTAGAAAGAATTTGACATTTTCAACCATGTGACCTCAGAATGATGTAATGAGTTTTGTCCAGAGCGAGTAGCAGCGTGTCTGTGTTCACACGTGTCTTATTTGCATCATAGAGGGTAAACCAGTACTTTCAGGTTTCAGGGTGTTCAGTATTGTCCCATGCACACAGGGATTCCTTCTGATTCTCTCAATCTGTAGATGGTCAAATTTTTATATGTAAAGGTATATTTCCTTCAGTCAGTTAACGCTGCCCATCTTTACATCTAAGAGACTCTGCCTCTCTGAAATGCTCCTTTAATGAGCATTAAAGTGGTGCTCCTCACAGTTGTTTCTGATCCACGCAAATGACTTTTCCAGCATTTTGTTGCTCCTGACGCAACGTTTGAGGTGTGTAGCATCCATGAGTTCATATGTTCTATCTAATGAAAAAATGTCTCATCTTCATCATCTGGTTTGTTTGTTTTACCTGGAAAATCACACGGACTGGTGATATTTGGATTTCACACAGCCCGTCTTTTGGGGAATTACGATTACGCATAGTTGGTTTATGTTTTATGCACAAGTTGATTTGAACAAGATATCCTTAGTAAGCAGTTTATTACTGCTGACAATGGTAAAAGTTAATTAAAATGATCTAATTATTAATACCAATTAGAGTTACATTGATAGAAAATATTTTTTCGATAGTAATATTTAGAAAGTAAAATTAAATGTTTGTTACTGAATTTTAATGAGATTTTTAGACAGTAACTCTGTTAAAATGGTTTAAATTAACTAAACAAACAGCGATAAAAGCAAACAGTTTCCTACATCTTTTTTATATATATATATA